>CM024962.1:21561187-22161187 GCA_014282245.1 Rhododendron simsii
CGTGTCATTCACACCGAATTATTCCAAGTTCAAAGTTGAAACTTCCGAAATGGAATAACCAAAACCTTTAGACTGCTTTGGCATCTCTTTGTCTCAGTTGATACAAGTAAGGAAACACCTCGAAAAGATTTCTGAGGATCACTGGCAATGTCCGAACATCATAAGACAGACTTGTCTGCTAGTCTTAGAGTCTAAGGGCGACACTGACGATGGCGACTGTGTTTTCGCTTTAGTCTTTTATTTATATTAAAGTTGCTGCAGGGCCCTTATTAAGCCTTTTCTCACTTTCTGCAAGCAAAGTTCTGAACCATTGCACCACCAAGGAAAGTATCGAGGCAGAAAGCCAAACCCACTTGGGAACGTCTGCACCGGAATCCGATTCAGAGGCTAGTCAGATCTCAAGCCCAGTCAGTCACAACGGAAGACTCCCCGCGTTCTCTGCTCGCTACTCTACAGTTGGCTTCATCTCCTATCCTTGAAGAGATAGACTCTCCGGAATCACCTACCCCTTCCTCTACATCAAGCACCTCAGGACCAACGGTTATGGCAGATCAACCGCAACCACTCTCTCTGGAAACCATCCTCATGAACATCCAGACTAGCATTACTGCTATACAGCAAAGGGCCGCTCAGACAGATGCCAACATGACCCGTTTGAACGACCTCTTTAACACTCGTCTTCCTCCAGCTGTTCAAGAGGAGGGCGAGGCCGAAGAGGACATGCATGAGCAACCCATTATGGTCGAAGATCCGAATCATCTAGGGCGTCTAGTTGCTTTGGTCAATCCTCGGGGCACTCGAAATCCCGCTCAGAATCCGAGCATTACTGCTGTTAGAACCGTTCAGCACCCTGACATGACTGCTCTTGTCGCCAAGATGGCCAAGCTGGAAGAATCTGTTTCAAAATCCGAGAAGATCAGTGCTGGAGGGATCGACTTGGACCGTCTCTACCTTTATCCCAATGCCAGGCTTCCCGACAAGTTCAAAATGCCTGACATAGCCAAATTTGATGGCAGTGGTGATCCTAAAACCCATCTCTATGGTTACCATGCTGCCATGAAGCTCCTGTCTGTTGAGCCCGAGGCCATGTCTCAGTTGTTTTCTCAAACCTTCTCGGGTCCCGCTTTCCATTGGTTTCTGTCGCTCGACATTGCCAAGCAAAAGACTTGGGAGGATATCGGGGCTGCGTTTATTTCGCAGTATAGCTACAACTCTCAGCTCAAGATGACTACTAGTGAGTTAGAATCCACCAAAATGGAAGCAAAGGAGTCCTTTGCGGATTTAGAATCCACTGCTCAAATGACCGATCGCCCAAGTGAAAGGGATCAATTTCGTATCATCTCCCGTAACCTCCAGCCTGATAATGCTAGGCACTTGGTCCTTGTTCAAGCGTCCTCCAATTTTGACACCTTCTTCGACTCTGGCCAGGCCATCGAAGACGCGCTGCAGAGTGGAATTCTGCCAAAGGGGGAATCTTCTACTCCACCGAAGTCAAAACCTCGGGCATACTCTGGAAACACCAACGCTTTGTTTAGGGGAGGAACTTTCTCCAATACCGCAACCAGTGGTACCAATGCCTCTTCCTCAAAAGCTACCAACCACATTTCCGAGGTCCATCAAGTGCAAACCCCGCAGAATAACCGGCCTCGCAACCAACCTCGCAGCTTCTCTGCGTTTGAGGCTCCATTGTCTTCAATCATGGAGAAACTGGTTCAGTCAGGACATCTGAAGCTCCTCGACCCAACTCCTTTACCTAAGAACCCTTCACCTAACTTCAAGGCCAATCTCTACTGCGCCTATCATCAAGGAGCTGGTCATCTTACCGATTCCTGCTTCCGCCTCCGTCATGCGATTCAGGATCTCATAGATGAAGGAACCCTTCATGCTCCACCACCGTCAACTCAGAAACCAAACATCCTCTCCAATTCCATGCCCAACCACAAAAATGCTCCGCGCATTAACCAGATATCCCTCAGCTCCACTGATATATCCATCAGCCCCACTATATTTAACCCCACTGACCATATAGCCCCAACAAGTCAACCTAGGCCAATCGTGCCTATCCCTTCTCAACCCGAAGCCGAGATTTCTTACATCCGCTCCGAAGAAGGACAGTCGTCCAACCCCAATGCGCCCTCCGCACGTCTGCAGAACGGAGCATTTGTGTTTAACGCTTCCATTAGTGACCTGTTCCACCAGTCTATCCCATTAGTGCAGCTTAACTCTGCCTCTACTTTGGATAGCCCATACTTCAATGTGATGGACCCCAACCCTTCTCCAAGTTTGGTGGACCGCTTCAGATCTACCGTACCCCCTCAACCAGAACAACAACTTGACATGCAAGCTGTAGGGTGGGCCATAGCTGATAACAATGACTATGCCACCCCCATAATCAATGAATGGACAGAGCTGGAATTGGATGGTTTCCCTCAGAATCCCGAGTATGTCCCTTTTGACCATGCTTGGTACGATGCTTGGATGGCCAATTACGAGGCAGCCATGCTTGATCCTTTGGATGGCTTCTCGTTGGACATGCTCTTCTAACAACCTCAGCCTGTTCTGCCCGAGGAAGAGTACTATTGGGACCCCGAGCCCGCTTGGCAATTTCCGTTGGGATTTGACCCTAATCCTCTCCAAGGTTACGCTCTGCCCAACCATGAGATCCAGTATTTAGAGGAGGACCTCATTCAAGATGAGACTCGTGTTCTAGGGGAATGCTTCTTCCCTTCTACTCTTGACAGGCTGGTTAACTCGGTGGCTGATCCTGAATATGATCCCACGTTCTACATCGTCGACGAAAACCTCCCACGCCCTGTAGTGCCTTCCCCTCCTGAAGAGGATTGCAACATCATGGTTATGAACCTTGTACCACCAGCTGATCTTTGAGACGTCGATGATGTAGTCAATATCCAAGTTAGGTCCGAGGCTTGGACTGTCAATCGTTCCCTTGCTGATGGAGGGCTGTGGGACGTCCCTTTTGTTGCTAATACGGAACCTGTCCGAGAGGCTGTAACTGTTGGGGATCCGGACTTCTGGGAATCACTGCTGATGAAAGATCCGGTTGAAGATTTGGGTTTGAACATGGAAGTGCCTGTAGCTCCTCCGGCCTCTGACAAAGGGAAGCGCAAATTGGGAGAAGTCCCTGCTGATCTGTGGGATGATAGTCAAGACCCTCAAGTGGTGCCCTCTTTAGAGAACATTCTTAATGTTACAAGAAGTGGACGAGTCTTTCAGCCTGCTAATCTGCAAGCAGGGAGTTCGTCCAATTCTTCTAACCGGAAGAACGAACCTCCTGTTTTCTGAAGGTCTGCACCGCTTAAGGTATCCGTTAACACCCTGAATGACGACATGATTCAAAGGCAATTGGAGCGGATTCCCGCTGCCATATCGCTCTGGGGACTAATCTGTTCCTCCCGTGAGCATCGTCAGAAATTCTGCCACACTCTCTCTCTTCCTGAGATCCAACCGGACGTCACACCTGAAGCGATGATCTCCCTTATCCTCCCGCCTACCTCTAAGCATACCGTGGTCTTCACTGATAAGGATCTGCCGCTTGAAGGAGTTGACCACAATCGACCCTTGCATATCACAGTCAAATGCCGAGGACTCTGGGTTCCAACTGTTCTTATCGATAATGGCTCGGCAATCAATGTTTGCCCCTTAAGAGTGGCTCACCGTCTAGGACTGACTAAGAAGGATTTTACACCTTCTAGCATGGCAGTTAAGGCATACGACAGCACACGTCGCATGGTCGAAGGCACGCTCGTGCTCAATCTTGATGCAGAGGAATTCAAAATGGATGTCGAGTTCCATGTGGTTGACATCTCAGCCTCCTTCAATCTCTTGCTAGGAAGGCCGTGGCTTCACAGATCTAACATCATGGCCGTACCATCTACTTTTCATCAGAAAGTCATGCTGGGACTTCCTATTGGGACTTTGACTATCTGCGGGGACTCAGGCATTCGCCCGCTCAAGGAGGACGGCACACCTGTTTTGGGTATCGCACATGACAACGAAGACGTCGATCTCGCGGGTTTCTCTTTTGACACTGCAGGCTCTGTCTCGACTATCAACGTAGATGGGGACTTCGTCATAAGCTCTGTCGCTCTGGACATTCTGAGAAGGATGTCCTATCTACCTGGCCTTGGCTTAGGAATTCACCAACAAGAGATCCCGGAGTTCCCTACGTTTCCTTCCTGTGAGGGCCGCTTTGGTTTGGGGTATTCTTCCTCTGCTGAAGATGCCAAAAGAAGGAAATGCACGGGAAAACCTCGATCCCTCTATGGTGAGCCTGACAGCTACTTCGTCCGTGAAAAGGGGAGCGACATCTACATTGGGCAGGCTGAACCTTTCATCGACTCGATTACTAGGGAGCTGCTGCCTGGTTTTGAGATCTTCGCTGATGATACTTGGTCTTCTAGTGACGAAGAGCCAGCAAAGGCCAAATTTAAGAAGAAGCTTAGCCAGCCCAAGTCGAAGACTGACTGGCTGGGATCTTTTGCTCAAGGGAGCTTGGAGCAGCTATTCTATGAGTTCTCTCAAGTGGGTTTGGTCCAGGAAGCTGAAGAGGCCGAAGTGTTCATGCTCGGGCCCGACGCCCTCGAGGACCCCACCTCTCTTATGGTGAAAGCTAAGGGTAGCCTTAAAAATTGCATTTTCAAGCTACGCCTTACTTGCATTGATGATGTATCTGAGTCTGACACTGAGTCTGTTAAGTCCTCTGAGTCTAAGTCTAGCTCTGAGTCGGAGTTTGTGCCTCTCGGCTCTCCACGTCATAGCTTTTACTTCGAGTTTGACTCCCTTGTACTTGGGAACCCTGTAGGGTCTTATGAAATGAAAGACTCCTCTTCTGACTATTTGAATGATCTTTACATAAACTGTGTCAACCCTGACGATGAAGGAATAGATTTCGATGGGGACATTCCCAAGGAAATCCGTGCCTTCATCAAAAGGGGAGATGAAAGGCATGCTCAGCCATTAAAAGAAGAAATAATCTTAATAAACTTGAAAGATGAGATTGATCCTTGGATGGTTCAAGTGGGCTCCACGTTAAATCCAGAGGACCATCGTGGTTTCAAAGAGCTCCTCACAGAATTCAGCGATGTTTTTGCATGGTCTCATCAAGACATGCCCGGTATCGATCCTGAGATAGTGGAGCATCGAATCCCTCTGTTGCCTGATGCTAAGCCGGTAAAACAGAAAATCAAGGAGGAAGTCACCAAGCAGATTGACGCTGGTTTTCTCGCAGTCTCCCAGTACCCCACTTGGGTGGCCAATATCATCCCTGTTCCCAAGAAGAATGGCCAGATTCGTGTCTGTGTTAACTTCCGGGACTTGAACAAAGCAAGCCCCAAAGACGATTTTCCCTTGCCACACATCGATGTGCTTGTGGATAATACTGCGAGGCATGCTTTGCTTTCGTTCATGGACGGCTTCTCAGGCTACAATCAGATCCTCATGGCACTCGAAGACCGCGAGAAAACGACTTTCATCACTGAATGGGGGACTGACTGCTATTTGGTCATGCCGTTTGGTTTGAAGAACGCCGGTCCTACCTACCAGAGAGCTGCTACGACTATCCTGCATGACATGATGCATAAGGAGGTTAAGGTCTACGTTGACGACATGATTGCCAAATCAAAAACCCGAGAAGGACACATTCCTGTGCTAAGGAAGCTTTTCGAACGACTCCGTAAGTTTCGGATGCGTCTTAATCCGCAGAAGTGCACCTTCGGAGTCACAGCAGGTAAAATGCTTGGTTTCATGATCACTTCTCGTGGAATTGAAGTCGACCCGTCAAAAAATCAAGGTAGTACTTGAGATGAAGCCACCAAAGTCTGAAAAGAGAGTGCGGAGCTTTTTGGGAAAGGTTCAGTTCATCAGCAGATTCATCGCCAAGTTAACTTTAACTTGCGAGCCGATGTTTCATCTACTCAAGAAGGACGCCCCGTTCGTATGGTCAGACAAGTGCCAAGCGGCTTTCGTTTCAATCCAGGATTACCTACAGAATCCGCCTGTTCTCACGCCGCCTGTACCTGGGAAACCTCTGATTCTCTACTTATCTATGAGTCCCACGTCCATGGGATGCTTGCTAGCTCAAGAAGGGGACAAGGGAGTTGAGAAAGCTATTTACTACCTGAGCAAGAAGATGGTTGGAGCCGAAGAACGCTATACCACTTTAGAAAAGGCGTGCTAGGCACTTGTTTGGGTATCTAAGAAGTTAAGACACTACATGCTGGCTTACCCAGTGAAGTTGATTTCTCGAATGGATCCTCTCAAGTATCTATTTGAAAAGCCAGCGCTCACTGGTAAATTAGCACGTTGGTTGCTTCTCTTGGCAGAATTCGATCTCGAGTACGTCACGAGAAAGTCGGTAAAGGGACGCACCATTGCAGAATTCTTGGCTAACCACCCCGTGGAGGGACCGGAGGATTCAGATTTTCTATTTCCAGATGAGGAAGTGCTGACAGTTGTCGAAGACGCTTGGACTCTTTACTTTGATGGGGCAGTCAATCAGAAAGGGTTCGGAATCGGGGTTTTGCTAATCACCCCTGACGGTTCTCATATTCCGCTTGCGTTCAAACTCAATTTTGACGTCACCAACAACCAAGCTGAATATGAAGCCTGCATTGTGGGTATGGAAGCTGCGCTCACACTCGGTGTTGAGAAACTCGAAGTCATTGGGGATTCTAATCTTGTTGTTTCTCAAGCTAATGGAGACTGGAAGGTGCGCGAAGAGAAGTTGAAACTTTACCATCAAGACTTGGAGGGATTAATCCCTCGTTTTAATAGGGTGACCTTCACTCACGTACCTCGACTGAAGAACCATTTCGCTGATGCACTGGCTACCTTAGCTTCCATGGTCGAACTACCGCTAGGTGTCAAACTCCGCCCCATCTTAATCGAACAACGGGACCATCCCGCCTATCAATGTGTCAACGCCATCGATAATGTTGATGATGGTCTACCCTGGTACCATGACATATGGAACTTCGTCGAGAGTGGCTTGTACCCGTCTGAGGCCTCTCAGAAGGATCGAACTGCGTTACGAAGGATTGCTGCTCACTACATCATCTGTGGGGGAAAGTTGTATAGGAGATCTCATTGTGGAATGCACAAGCTCTGCGTCAATAGCACCGAAGCTGTCAGGATTATGGAAGAAGTCCATGAAGGAGTTTGTGGTCCTCACATGAGCGGCGTCATGCTCGCTAGGAAGATCTTGAGACAAGGCTACTTCTGGTCTACTATGGAATCTCAGTGTATAGATTATGTGCGGCGATGTCACAAATGCCAAATCCATGCTAACCTGATGCATGTTCCGCCCTCTAACCTATTTGGCATGGCTTCGCCTTGGCCTTTCTCTGTGTGGAGTATCGACGTCATCGGCATGGTCACACCATCTACTTCGAACGGTCATAGGTTCATTCTGGTAGCAATCGATTACTTCACTAAGTGGGTCGAAGCTGAGTCGTATAAAACTTTAACCACAGTCCAAGTTGCTCATTTCATCAGGAAGAATATCATCTATCGATACGGTGTTCCGCAGGCATTTGTGTCGGACAATGGGAATCATTTCAAAGGTAGGGTTCTGGAGCTCTTTGAAGAATTCAAGATCCAAATCCATCACTCTACCGTCTATCACCCTCAAACGAATGGAGCAGTCGAAGCGGCAAACAAGAATGTCGAGACTATCATCAAAAAGTCCGCAGAGTCCGCCAGGGACTGGCACGAGCAACTGCCCTTAGCTCTTTGGGGATATCGAACGTCGATCCGAACGTCAACGGGGGCGACCCCTTATTCTTTGGTCTACGGGATGGAAGCAGTTCTCCCCATAGAACTCGAGGTACCATCTCTGAGGATCATGGTAGAATCAGAACTCTTAGAATCAGAGTGGCTCAGTGGAAGATTTGTCGAACTCATGCTTTTTGATGAAAGAAGGCTCCGAGCCTTATATCATGTTCAGGGGTATCAGCGGAGAATTGCCCGAGCATTTAATAAGAAAGTGAAATCTAGAGACTTGATTGAGGGGGACATGGTCACGAAAGAGATTCGAGCGCCAGTTTTCGACCCTCGCGGCAAGTTCCGACCTAAGCGTTCCGGACCATACATTATCAAGACCATCCTTTCTGGGGGAGCGGCTCAGCTCATCGATCTCGACGGCAACGAGTTGAACACTCTGGTTAACCTAGATCAACTCAAGCGTTACTATCCCTGAGAGAAGCTCGTTGGACCGAAAACCACAAGGGTGGGCGGTTCCAAGCAAAAATTAGAGCAAGCCTGCTAGACCGAAAACCTGAGAGAGCGGTTTAGGCAAAAATAAATAGGCATCGATCAAAGCTCGCTAGACCGAAAACCCGAATGGGCAGTTCGAGGCAAAAGTTAGAGCGCAAAAGGAGAGTTACAATACCCGAGCGAACCTTAGCCTGAACTACGTGCTGACCTGATTCCTTGAAAAGGGATACGTAGGCAATCTCTCCGTGAGATTCGGTCGCAATCAATCGACTTGATCCGCGGTTTTCCTGTCGCCAGAGTTTGGCTCGATATTCAAGAGACATAGTGGTTCAACACTTGAAACAAAAGGGGAGAGTTCTCCAACTTTCACTTTTATTTAAATTATAACTTCTATTAGACAGGCTAAGCAGTCTTAAAAGCGATTTAAGCATAAAAACAGAATAAAGTGCTCGAGGTGTTAACCGGCTCACAGTTTATTCTAGATCATTCGAGTCTGTCAAAGAGTCAGTTGTTGTTTTCTCTGCTTGCAACCTCTCTTTTCAGCCATGCTTGATATCGGGGCATAAGCTCTGTGCTGAAGTCTGGGTCAGCTCCTCCGAGTTGTCTCAAGCCCCAATTGTGCTCATATCCTCTCAGGTTCTGGAAAGTAAAGGCAGGGACTTGGAAGTCCTCGACCCCGGCCCGGTGAAGCCCTTGGCTTATCCCTAACTGACGAAGAATACGGCCAGGAATATAGAATGTGAAAGCGGTCAGCCCAGCTATCACCATCCTCTCAAAACCTGCAGAATTCAAGGCCATATCCGGGATGTTCAGGGCCTCATGCCTCCAAGTGATCTCATTCGGTAACATCTCTCTCATGAATGTGTACCATTGATGCACGGTCATCTTCGGGTAAATCATGCCTCGCTGATGCATTCGGCCAGGCAAGTGGGGCCAATTTGCTTCCGGCGCAGTGAGTAGTCCCAACTTATCAGACAGCCAAAGCTGCAAGAGCGGAAAAACAAGTAAGAATCCATATAAAGCTTGAGCGGAAAAACAAGTGAGAAACTCCAATTTAGCCTTAGCCGAGAGACGAGGTAAAAATAGAATGCGCGAAAACCAGAAAAAGGTGAGCTGAGTGAGAGTTTACCTGCAGCAGGAGCGGGCTACCGCCGAAGATGTTTGTTTGGCCTGTAAAAACCAAGTCCAAACCCATGAGTGTCTCAGCCAAGACAAGTGGCACCACGTTCCTTCGGGCACCCATTTGAGCAGTTACGCTCACCAGCATAGGGTTCACCTGCCCATTCGGAGATACCAGTAAATAAGCAGCAAGCACACTGATTGTTAGAGCAAACCGACGTCGAGCCTGCAGAGCCGTGTCCTCTACGTTCTCTTCCGGCCTATACCATTCCATTAGGCGCATGATGTTGATTTGTCCTCCGACCAGTAGGCTTTCAGCAGCTCCCCTGGTGATGTCAAGGCTTGACTGTAAGAGCTTTGGTATATTTTTCCTATAAGGTGGCACGACGATCACACTTGAAGCAACGCCTTGGAGGTACGCTTGGAATTCCTCCACGGTGGGGCACAACTCGTTGACCCCGAACCTGAACACGTGAACATTCGGATCCCAGAATTGCAGCGCTGCCCTCAGAAGTTCAGGACGAACCCTCACATTGCGAAGAAAATGGAATGTGGCCAGCCCGTGGAACCGAAATGACAGCCAATCTCCGGTAACAAAGGCTGAAAACCAGGGACTAATCAGGACTGGGAGGTTATTTGCCATATTAGTTGTTCGTAGGAATCTCAAACTGTGAGAGGAATGCCTTCCTTTAGCAGAGCATCGGCCTCTTTATAATCAGAATGCGTGAGCTATCCCTCTGTCCAGAACAAATATCTACACCATATGTCAACCATTTATCCAAAGCGGGAGCATCTCTGCACCGTCCCCTGAAATACTCTGAGGAAAAGTGATGACGAGGCCTGCTTGTCCTGGAATTCTGAGATGGTCAAATAAAGGTGGCCTGGTACTGCTCAACCATTGCGCGATGCTCTCACTCTAACGCGCAAAGGTTTAATATCCATTCCATCGCGCGATGGATTCACTTCCTCGCGCGATGGTTAAGCCTGCAATTTGACAGATTATACCAGCTACCGCCCAGCTTTGGTCATTTCAAGTTCCAAAGGTTCTTTTGCAATTTTTATGGCTCCAGCAAGTCACTATAAGCATATGTGACCGTATCCAAGCATCGGATTCAAAAAATCGCGTCTAACGAAGATTTTAGACTCTCGGTGGCCCGTTTCAAGTTCAAAAAGCCGTTTTGGGAAGTCAGAACTCGTTTCCAAGGGTTTCTCCCCTTTCTCTCATACCGTACAAGTCATGGTGGTCTAATATGACTGCATGGGGGTGTCGGTTTCAGTCCGGGACATAATAGAGTCTTGTTTTTCCATTTCGTGTCCGTTTTGTGTCCTTTGGTGCACTTTCATGCCCAATTCGTGTTTTAGGGTGTGTTCCTCAAAACCGTCAATTCTCGTGGGTCATTTTGCACATGCATGACCTCACCAGAGTGTCAGTTTCATCCAAGTTGGAGTATTTTGAGTTTTGGCTTACGAATGTCCAAAATTCCATCATATTTCTCGTATCCTGGCCGTTTCCCGAGGTATTTTATTGTTTTTCTTTTGAACTAAGTCCCGTCTGTACCTGTACGTGTGTCTGTGAACAGTCTCAGTACATTATCAATGCAAGTACGGTATTAGTGGTAAACATTTATCTACTTTAACCCATTGCAAGGATGAAATAAATCGAAAATGCAAATTTTATAGCTAAACTGTGATCTATCCACGTCAAGGTAAAAGACGTTGCTCTGCGTACACTTCAGCCACTCAAAATCACTACATCAACTCGGGCACACTCGCCCATCAAGTCAAAAAGGCGCGCAGGCCTCAAAAGTATCTACCAAAGTATCAGCTAAGGCACTCTGGCCTTCTGTCTATCTACGTGGGCACGCAGGCCCGAAAGCAAAAAAATCAAATGCAAAAAGTGGGATAAGGCTCCTCGACGGCCCTCAGTCATCCCCGAACCAGTCGCCCTCTCCGTCGTCATCCTCGTCGTCTCTCTCTGTAGGATCCACTCTGAAGCCTGGATCATCCGCTGAGTCGTCAGACCCGCTGCTCTCGGACGCATCCTCTTCCTCCCCTTCTTCTTCCTCCTCCTCTTCGTCCTCCTCCTCAGAGACCTCAGGCGAGATCAGCCGCTTCTTGCGGACCGGCTCGTCTTGTGAAGGCTTCTGGCGCATCTTCAGCTGATACCTCTCCTCGGCGCGCGCCACGGCCTCTCGAGCCGCCACCTCGCTGGCAGCAGATGGCTGTGAGCCCCGTGCCTGTGGCCTAGTACTAGATGTAGGAGCAGGAGTCCTGGCAGCTAATTTCTTCTATGGGGGATCCCTCACACTCTTCCTCCTAGGAGCCGCCTGTGTCTGCATTGTAAATATTGTATACATTAGCACATGTTTGCGTATTGCATGTTTTAAAACAGGTACAATCTATCCTTAAGCAAGACCATCAAAGCATACTGTATATCGAATGAATGCATATGTGTATCTATCATCAAGCAAAGGAGTGTATTGAATGCAGACATGTATCGGATGCAGACATATATTGAAAAGCAAGAATGTATCGTTTTCTGAAGATATACCTGAGACCTCCGAGCTGCTGGCTGAGGATAGCGCAAGTCCAATGGTAGCCCACTCGCCGCTTTCCTGATCACATTCTCCAGCACAAGCATATGCCGGACAGCCTTATTCACCCACTCATTGGGTACCTGCAAAGATGAGTTGAATATAGGCAATCGAGTCATATTTCAAGCTTTATGGGAGTACAGTAATGAAAGCAACAATGTCTTACCTGTACGGTAACGGGCGCTGGCTCAACTCTGGCCGGGGTAAGGTGCAACTCAGCTGGATTGCCCTGAGAGTCTACCACTGCTATCTGCCACGTCAACTCTGGTGGCCCACCTCTCACTGGTCCACTCGGACCTCGCCTCGGGCGACTCTCACCATTGCCCAGTCTCCCAGAGACGGCTCTCCTCTCCTCAGCAGCTCCACGGGCCTGGCTCCGAACCTCCCTGAACTCTTGTACTCCCAGTGGCCCCGCCAAGTGCTCTCTCTGATAAGCTGCATAGTCCATGTCTGGACGCAAGTGGCATGTCAGGTCCGTATCAGGCCGTGTAAAAACCTCCAGCTCGGCCAAGGTGTACTCTCCTGTGTGTGAGGCCTGTGGTGGAAGCGATCCAGGCACCTGAAACCCCGCATAGCCAAGTGATTGACGTGTCACTCGGTCACCCAAGTACCACTGCCAACCAAAGGCCGACTCCAGCAACACTCTGCTCGCCGTGACGACCCTGCTACGAGCCAAGTACTCAAGCTCAGGCTCCGTGATGTAAAATTTTAATGTACTCGCAAGCGCACGAATCGTATCGAAGTATAGTTATGCAAGTGCGAGGTCGAACCCACAGAGACTTATAATTTTTTAATAGAAAAACTGAATAAACTCAAACTGATTGAACCCTAACCTAGTTGACAAAAGTATGATTGATTTTTAAACTAAGAATTTAAGCAAATCAATGACAAAATAATAATTAAACTAGTACGGAAAAATAGTGAGATTGCAAGTCAAGATGGTGGTAAGGAACTTATAGCCTCAGAACCTAAGGCACCTGTACCCCTAAGCAATTTCTACTTTTAAGCACCTCTATGCTACTGGATTGCAAGTTGAAGATGGCTTTAATCAAGGACTACTTGACAATGGAGAAGCTAGCCACAAGGTGAAGACAAGCACAAATACCAACAATGATAGTGGGTATTGATATGGTGAGATCTCATCACAAGTATAAGAGGGATTTTGTTCCTCTTGGAATGAACTTAGAAGATGCGTTCCACATTCTAGAAGAAAAAGGTGATCTGAAACAGTTGCAACCAATCTTGCACAGAAGAGTGGAAAGTATGGCAAGTATCACCAAGTGACTGGTCATCAAAGAATGTGGGGCTCTCAAGAATGCAGTCCAAGATCTCATCGATCAAGAGAAAGTTGATCCAACCAAGTTGGATGATTGAGAAGCGGCGGCCAAAGTCTGTCATGTGTCAGTTTTTCTTTTATGAGTAGCTAGTCTTTGGGCATTTCTTGTGGCCCTTATTTGCTTCTTTTTAGGGTTTGAGTGTTGATTTTGTTCTCTTTTAGAATTTGAATCTTGAGTTTATTTTCTCTTGAAATTATAGTTGTAGACACCCCAATCTGATTTCCCAATCATTTTATTTCTTTTTCAGTTTCTTGTTCCCCCGATGATGAATCAGGTCGCGAACAGTATTGAAAGAATGAAATGGCTTGAGTTTGGTGTATATGGAACCCATCCTTAACCCTGAAACCCTCGGGCCCAAACCTTGACTAAGGGTTTGACTCTCGTGCGACTCACTGAGTCATTCGCGCGATGCTCTACCTACCAGGTGGTGGTCAAAGTCAAACTTTGACTGATTGACCGTCGCGGGGAAGCTAGAATCCTCGCGCGATGGTCTCAATCCATTGCGCGATGGTCGACAGCTGTCATATCCAGCTAGATTTTGTGATGATGAGGCGTCTGCAGGTCTATGTGACCCCGTTCCATCGACTGAACGGCGTTTGCAGGGCCAGCCTTGCACCACCTAACCCCCCACTCTCCCATCAACTCTTGCACCCTCTTCTCCACCAAGTAAGTGCAGCCAGCATTGTTGGCTGGTTGCATTGCCTTGCATCACCACCAACCAAGCCCCCTCTTTCTATAAAACCCCCCCTTTGTTCTCTTTCAAAGGGTTACCAAAAAAAATCTCAAAAAGAAGAGCAAGAACTACCATCTTGATCTCTTCTCTCGTTCAAATCCCTACCACTTACTCACTTGTCAAAGCCATACCACCTCACTCAAGCCATATTCAAAGCATTCAAGCAAAGGTATAATCTTTATCCTTTACTGTTTTGATCCCTGAGGGGGGCTGACAGGGCCAAAGCTGGTAATCAATATCAGTCTTGGTCCCAAAGCCAGCAAATTTACAAGTCACTGCGGATGGCAAACCCACGCGCGAGGAACCCATTCCATCGCGCGATGCTTCTAGTTCGTGTGATATGGTTCTCGCGGGGATGGGATCCTTGCCCTGTTGTAAATATATGGTTTCATGTTTTCTTACTTAGTGACATTCGATATATTTCATTGTTTTGCATGCTAAAATCAATAGTTTACCTTAGTTTACTTTCCTATTCATGTTGGGATGCCCCTGGGTAGCTTCTGAATATGTATCAGATCCCAGGCATGCAAAGCAATTCCTGGAAGTCCAATCAGAATAGTCGCGCGGTGATGTGACTCCATCGCGCGATGGTTTTCTCTTTTCCAGTAATTGCCCTTGCATGGGCAGCTAGGCTCTCAGCCTCTATTTTAATACCCTCATTGTTTAAGGGTTGCATTTTATTCTAATCGTGTTAATTTGTAAATAATGGTTTACTTTCAGTACATATAAACTGCTTGGTTTGACCCTAGGTGTGCACTGGTCCTTCCAGAGCCCAGAAGGAGATAAAATTTAACCTAATGGTGAGATGTTGACACTCGCGCGATGGTTTGAGTGTATCGCGCGAAGGTTGGCTTGCATGTATAACTTCTGTCCATGCAAGTTGACCACTGTTCGTAATAAACTTAAAGCCATCGCACTGTTCTGGCATCCCGAAATCAGTGTTAAATATTATCTCATTTATTCTTTACCATTTCATGTATCCATGTCAAACATCTATCACATCCTGCAAATTGCTAAAGTTTTAATCCCCGATTGACTGTTCCCCGCCCTAATTGGCTAAAGAAAATTGATTAATAAAACGGAATCGCAAAACAAACATCTTTCGCAAAAGCTTTAGTAGAGACCGATCTCCGAATTGGGCGAGAGGGGTGCCATAAAACCCTTCCCCTCTCGTAACCTGGCTCCCGAACCCAGATATGGTTATGACGGATTGGTTCCTTAACTTTTTCAAATCAAAAAGCGCGGCAAGTGCTTCGAAATACGGTTCCTTGGGTGTCAGACCTTCAAACCCAAGTGGCAACTCTGTATTTTCGCGAGCGCTTGTCGTCTAGCTAAAAGCGCTCCCGCGAACCGGCAGCATCTCTTCTCTCTCAAGAGATGGGGGAACGAAATCCCTTCATCGAGGAAAGAAAGAGGAAGGATCGGGCAAGATCGCATTGCCCACAGTGGCGACTCTGCTGGGGATCGAACTAATATTAATCCATCTTTGAAGTTTAAAACATCTTTGAACAAATCCTTAAAAGTCTGTCACAACGGTGAGTTTCGCGCTGCCGAAGGTTAGGATGGTGATTTAACCGGACCCCGTGTCCGGCCAATCTAATATGGGACTTTTCCATTTGTTCAAATTCTGTTGTTTCTTTCAAAAATGGACCAAATAAAAGTGAGCTAAATTTGAAAAAGTATTTGCGAATTTGCGATTCTATTTTATTAAATCAACTTTCTAGCATCTTCATTTGCATCGATGTGGTATAAGCCCTGTTGGATTGTTTTGGCAAGCCAGCACGGTTTACTAGAGCCCGGGGACCCCGAATGACCGACAACCTTCGACGATGATGAGTCATTCTACCGTTCGACTGTTGCTCTGCGATTATGCGGGCAGCGGGAGGTATATCTTGGCTCTAGTCTGAGGAACCTGTTTCAAGCCAAAACCAGCCTTTGCATATACAAAGCACTAGCACTCTCCAAACTAGGATAGGTACCTACATGGTAAGATTACTTGCATCTAACCCCCATATACTGTCAACATGTTACTGCTTTCCCTATCGCATGCAATGTTCATACATACATACCGTTCCTGCGTAGAAGCATGTTTAGGGCGTCTCCTAGGTTCTCTCTCCTTCAAGTCTGTCTTATGTTTATTAGGACCTTACCGTGGCCCGATGATGAGTCGTGCATCTCAATGGTGCGCGTTGTCAATTCTAAAGTTCCTTAGATCAACCAGACTTTGGGAAATCAAGACTTTGTAAAGCCTTTGGCTAATTAACGGGGAAAATACCCCGATGCTTACACCACTTTGGTTATCATGCGAAGCATGTACACCATCTAGGCTATGGCACTGTGCTGCCTACGCCACCCCGGTTATAGCATCGTGTCATTCACACCGAATTATTCCAAGTTCAAAGTTGAAACTTCCGAAATGGAATAACCAAAACCTTTAGACTGCTTTGGCATCTCTTTGTCTCAGTTGATACAAGTAAGGAAACACCTCGAAAAGATTTCTGAGGATCACTGGCAATGTCCGAACATCATAAGACAGACTTGTCTGCTAGTCTTAGAGTCTAAGGGCGACACTGACGATGGCGACTGTGTTTTCGCTTTAGTCTTTTATTTAGATTAAAGTTGCTGCAGGGCCCTTATTAAGCCTTTTCTCACTTTCTTCAAGCAAAGTTCTGAACCATTGCACCCCCAAGGAAAGTATAGAGGCAGAACGCCAAACCCACTTGGGAACGTCTGCACCAAAATCCGATTTAGAGGCTAGTCAGATCTCAAGCCCAGTCAGTCACAACGGAAGACTCTCTGCGTTCTCTGCTCGCCACCCTACAGTCAGCTTCGTTTCCTATCCTTGAAGAGACAGACTCTCCGGAATCACCTACCCCTTCCTCTACATCAAGCACCTCGGGACCAACGGTCATGGCAGATCAACCGCAACCACTCTCTCTGGAAAACCATCCTCATGAACATCCAGACTAGCATTACTGCTATACAGCAAAGGGCCGCTCAGACAGATGCCAACATGACCCGCTTGAATGACCTCTTTAACACTCGTCTTCCTCCAGCTGTTCAAGAGGAGGGCGAGGCCGAAGAGGACATGCATGAGCAACCCATTATGGTCGAAGATCCGAATCATCCAGGGCGTCTAGTTGCTTTGGTCAATCCTCGGGGCACTCGAAATCCCGCTCAGAATCCGAGCATTACTGCTGTTAGAACCATTCAGCACCCTGACATGACTGCTCTTGTCGCCAAGATGGCCAAGCTGGAAGAATCTGTTTCAAAATCCGAGAAGATCAGTGCTGGAGGGATCGACTTGGACCGTCTCTACCTTTATCCCAATGCCAGGCTTCCCGACAAGTTCAAAATGCCTGACATAGCCAAATTTGATGGCAGTGGCGATCCTAAAACCCATCTCTATGGTTACCATGCTGCCATGAAGCTCCTGTCTGTTGAGCCCGAGGCCATGTCTCAGTTGTTTTCTCAAACCTTCTCGGGTCCCGCTTTCCATTGGTTTCTGTCGCTCGACATTGCCAAGCAAAGGACTTGGGAGGATATCGGGGCTGCGTTTATTTCGCAGTACAGCTACAACTCTCAGCTCAAGATGACTACTAGTGAGTTAGAATCCACCAAAATGGAAGCAAAGGAGTCCTTTGCGGATTTAGAATCCACTGCTCAAATGACCGATCGCCCAAGCGAAAGGGATCAATTTCGTATCATCTCCCGTAACCTCCAGCCTGATAATGCTAGGCACTTGGTCCTTGTTCAAGCGTCCTCCAATTTTGACACCTTCTTCGACTCTGGCCAGGCCATCGAAGACGCGCTGCAGAGTGGAATTCTGCCAAAGGGGGAATCTTCTACTCCACCGAAGTAAAAACCTCGGGCATACTCTGGAAACACCAACGCTTTGTTTGGGGGAGGAACTTTCTCCAATACCGCAACCAGTGGTACCAATGCCTCTTCCTCAAAAGCTACCAACCACATTTCCGAGGTCCATCAAGTGCAAACCCCGCAGAATAACCGGCCTCGCAACCAACCTCGCAGCTTCTCTGCGTTTGAGGCTCCATTGTCTTCAATCATGGAGAAACTGGTTCAATCAGGACATCTGAAGCTCCTTGACCCAACTCCTCTACCTAAGAACCCTTCACCTAACTTCAAGGCCAATCTCTACTGCGCCTATCATCAAGGAGCTGGTCATCTTACCGATTCCTGCTTCTGCCTCCGTCATGCGATTCAGGATCTCATAGATGAAGGAACCCTTCATGCTCCACCACCGTCAACTCAGAAACCAAACATCCTCTCCAATTCCATGCCCAACCACAAAAATGCTCCGCGCATTAACCAGATATCCCTCAGCTCCACTGATATATCCATCAGCCCCACTATATTTAACCCCACTGACCATATAGCCCCAACAAGTCAACCTAGGCCAATCGTGCCTATCCCTTCTCAACCCGAAGCCGAGATTTCTTACATCCGCTCTGAAGAAGGACAGTCGTCCAACCCCAATGCGCCCTCCGCACGTCTGCAGAACGGAGCATTTATGTTTAACGCTTCCATCAGTGACCTGTTCCACCAGTCTATCCCATTAGTGCAGCTTAACTCTGCCTCTACTTTGGATAGCCCATACTTCAATGTGACGGACCCCAACCCTTCTCCAAGTTTGGTGGACCGCTTCAGATCTACCGTACCCCCTCAACCAGAACAACAACTTGACATGCAAGCTGTAGGGTGGGCCATAGCTGATAACAATGACTATGCCACCCCCATAATCAATGAATGGACAGAGCTGGAATTGGATGGTTTCCCTCAGAATCCCGAGTATGTCCCTTTTGACCATGCTTGGTACGATGCTTGGATGGCCAATTACGAGGCAGCCATGCTTGATCCTTTGGATGGCTTCTCGTTGGACATGCTCTTCTAACAACCTCAGCCTGTTCTGCCCGAGGAAGAGTACTATTGGGACCCCGAGCCCGCTTGGCAATTTCCGTTGGGATTTGACCATAATCCTCTCCAAGGTTACGCTCTGCCCAACCATGAAATCCAGTATTTGGAAGAGGACCTTATCCAAGATGAGACCTGTGTTCTAGGGGAATGCTTCTTCCCTTCTACTCTTGACAGGCTGGTTAACTCAGTGGCTAATCCTGAAAATGATCCCACGTTATACATCGTCGACGAAAACCTCACACGCCCTGTAGTGCCTTCCCCTCCTGAAGAGGATTGCAACATCATGGTTACGGACCTTGTACCACCAGCTGATCTTTTGGACGTTGATGATGTAGTCAATATCCAAGTTGGGTTCGAGGTTTGGACTGTCAATCGTTCCCTTGCTAATGGAGGGCTGTGGGACGTCCCTTTTGTTGCTAATACGGAACCTGTCCGAGAGGCTGTAACTGTTGGGGATCCGGACTTCTGGGAATCACTGCTGATGAAAGATTTGGTTGAAGATTTGGGTTTGAACATGGAAGTGCCTGTAGCTCCTCCGGCCTCTGACAAAGGGAGGCGCAAATTGGGAGAGGTCCTTACTGATCTGTGGGATGATAGTCAAGACCCTCAAGTGGTGCCCTCTTTAGAGAACGTTCTTAATGTTACAAAAAGTGGACGAGTCTTTCAGCCTGCTAATCTGCAAGCAGGGAGTTCGTCCAATTCTTCTAACCGGAAGAACGAACCTCCCGTTTTCTCAAGGTCTGCACCGCTTGAGGTACCCGTTAACACCCCGAATGACGACATGATTCAAAGGCAATTGGAGCGGATTCCCGCTGCTATCTCAACCTTTATCCAAAGCAGCATTTGACCGTCCCCTGAAATACTCTAGGAAAAGTGATGCGGGCCTTTGCCGGAATTTGAATTCAAATAAAGGTGGCCGGTACGTAAAATCCTATCAAGGCAAAGGTTTAATACCATTCCCGGCGAGGATTATTCCTCGCGCGATGGTTAAGCCTGCAATTTGATAGATTATACCAGCTACCGCCCAGCTTTGGTCATTTCAAGTTCCAAAGGTTCTTTTGCAATTTTTATGGCTCCAGCAAGTCACTATAAGCATATGTGACCGTATCCAAGCATCGGATTCAAAAAATCGCGTCTAACAAAGATTTTAGACTCTCGGTGGCCCGTTTCAAGTTCAAAAAGCCGTTTTGGGAAGTCGGAACTCGTTTCCAAGGGTTTCTCCCCTTTCTCTCATACCGTACAGGTCATGGTGGTCTAATATGACTGCATGGGGGTGTCGGTTTCAGTCCGGGACATAATAGAGTCTTGTTTTTCCATTTCGTGTCCGTTTTGTGTCCTTTGGTGCACTTTCATGCCCAATTCGTGTTTTAGGGTGTGTTCCTCAAAACCGTCAATTCTCGTGGGTCATTTTGCACATGCATGACCTCACCAGAGTGTCAGTTTCATCCAAGTTGGAGTATTTTGAGTTTTGGCTTACGAATGTCCAAAATTCCATCATATTTCTCGTATCCTGGCCATTTCCTGAGGTATTTTATTGTTTTTCTTTTGAACTAAGTCCCGTCTGTACCTGTACGTGTGTCTGTGAACAGTCTCAGTACATTATCAATGCAAGTACGGTATTAGTGGTAAACATTTATCTACTTTAACCCATTGCAAGGATGAAATAAATCGAAAATGCAAATTTTATAGCTAAACTGTGATCTATCCACGTCAAGGTAAAAGACGCTGCTCTGCGTACACTTCAGCCACTCAAAATCACTACATCAACTCGGGCACACTCGCCCATCAAGTCAAAAAGGCGCGCAGGCCTCAAAAGTATCTACCAAAGTATCAGCTAAGGCACTCTGGCCTTCTGTCTATCTACGTGGGCACGCAGGCCCGAAAGCAAAAAAATCAAATGCAAAAAGTGGGATAAGGCTCCTCGACGGCCCTCAGTCATCCCCGAACCAGTCGCCCTCTCCGTCGTCATCCTCGTCGTCTCTCTCTGTAGGATCCACTCTGAAGCCTGGATCATCTGCTGAGTCGTCAGACCCGCTGCTCTCGGACGCATCCTCTTCCTCCCCTTCTTCTTCCTCCTCCTCTTCGTCCTCCTCCTCAGAGACCTCAGGCGAGATCAACCGCTTCTTGCGGACTGGCTCGTCTTGTGAAGGCTTCTGGCGCATCTTCAGCTGATACCTCTCCTCGGCGCGCGCCACGGCCTCTCGAGCCGCCACCTCGCTAGCAGCAGATGGCTGTGAGCCCCGTGCCTGTGGCCTAGTACTAGGTGTAGGAGCAGGAGTCCTGGCAGCTAATTTCTTCTATGGGGGATCCCTCACACTCTTCCTCCTAGGAGCTGCCTGTGTCTGCATTGTAAATATTGTATACATTAGCACATGTTTGCGTATTGCATGTTTTAAAACAAGTACAATCTATCCTTAAGCAAGACCATCAAAGCATACTGTATATCGAATGAATGCATATGTGTATCTATCATCAAGCAAAGGAGTGTATTGAATGCAGACATGTATCGGATGCAGACATATATTGAAAAGCAAGAATGTATCGTTTTCTGAAGATATACCTGAGACCTCCGAGCTGCTGGCTGAGGATAGCGCAAGTCCAATGGTAGCCCACTCGCCGCTTTCCTGATCACATTCTCCAGCGCAAGCATATGCCGGACAGCCTTATTCACCCACTCATTGGGTACCTGCAAAGATGAGTTGAATATAGGCAATCGAGTCATATTTCAAGCTTTATGGGAGTACAGTAATGAAAGCAACAATGTCTTACCTGTACGGTAACGGGCGCTGGCTCAACTCTGGCCGGGGTAAGGTGCAACTCAGCTGGATTGCCCTGAGAGTCTACCACTGCTATCTGCCACGTCAACTCTGGTGGCCCACCTCTCACTGGTCCACTCGGACCTCGCCTCGGGCGACTCTCACCATTGCCCAGTCTCCCAGAGACGGCTCTCCTCTCCTCAGCAGCTCCACGGGCCTGGCTCCGAACCTCCCTGAACTCTTGTACTCCCAGTGGCCCCGCCAAGTGCTCTCTCTGATAAGCTGCATAGTCCATGTCTGGACGCAAGTGGCGTGTCAGGTCCATATCAGGCCGTGTAAAAACCTCCAGCTCGGCCAAGGTGTACTCTCCTGTGTGTGAGGCCTGTGGTGGAAGCGATCCAGGCACCTGAAACCCCGCATAGCCAAGTGATTGACGTGTCACTCGGTCACCCAAGTACCACTGCCAACCAAAGGCCGACTCCAGCAACACTCTGCTCGCCGTGACGACCCTGCTACGAGCCAAGTACTCAAGCTCAGGCTCCGTGATGTAAAATTTTAATGTACTCGCAAGCGCACGAATCGTATCGAAGTATAGTTATGCAAGTGCGAGGTCGAACCCACAGGGACTTATAATTTTTTAATAGAAAAACTGAATAAACTCAAACTGATTGAACCCTAACCTAGTTGACAAAAGTATGATTGATTTTTAAACTAAGAATTTAAGCAAATCAATGACAAAATAATAATTAAACTAGTACAGAAAAATAGTGAGATTGCCGGTTGAGAAAAGTAACTAAGGTTTTGGAATCCACACCCACAAATATTTATCAATCAATTCTACGCAATGATTTTTCCTTGATTTCTACACAATGATTTAGAAGCTAATCTTAATCATCATGGATAATATATCGTTAAACACTTTTTTATTTATATCGAAAATATGTTCCTCCTCTGCTTTAAGGTTTAAGCCAAAATCATCAACTGTATCCGTATAAACAAATCACAGTAGATATCCCGTACTTAAATATTAACTCTAATAAACCAAGCAATTCGATTAATAGGATGATATCAAATCATGGAAAAAAACCATTCCGATTGAATCCATATCCGAATTTCAACCCAATTAATTAATGAGATCAGAACAATAAGCTATGAAAGCGCGTAGGAAAAATCATATGCATAAAATCAATCAATAAACTTTATGGGGTTTCATCCTCAACCCTAGTTCACAAGTTTAGCTGCTCTTGGATAAAAACATTGTATCAATTATTTGGCTAGAATCCATGAAAATAATAAAGCTCACAAAGATTTCTTCTACTCTTGTTCTTGTGTTCCCAGCCGTGGCTCTCCAGGTCGAACTCGCAATCCGTGGTCCTTCCAGTCACGAATCCCCCCGTGAATCATATAGCCTTAATTATTTATAATGCTGAAAATTGCCATAAGGAATTCGATTCCTTTTTGAACTCAATCTCCCCGTTATTTAATTTGCTTAATTGGCTACAACTAATATGGCTCTTTCCTTTAGTAGTCTAGATCACGTGCAAGCCATGGGTCTCCAAGGAATTAACTTTGATGCAATTGCTTGATAAATGACCAACCACTGAGATTAATTCTTAATCCAACGGCCAAAACATTAAGTAGTTATCATCTTTTTCCTGCAAATTAATAATTCAGAGTAAAATATCAAAAAGATAATAACTAGTCTAATTAAACACAATATACAGAACTAACAATATACGATATAGGTATCTCCACATGTCAATATTTTGTGCTCATCACTCCGCCACCCTCCAAGGATCCCACTCGACCTGTAAAGGCAAACAATGCAACTATCGGTCAGCGACAGCATTGAAGCAATAAAAAGGCATGCACATTGTTGTTTCTACGAAGTATAATGTTATACCTGTGAAGGGCGTAGCTCATCGAGGTATATTCTGAAGCCATTCAGATCGCCTCTGCCCCTCTTCTTACCCATATTCTTCTTGCTCCATATATGTGCGTGCGGGAGAATCCCTAAGTCCAGGCTCTTCGTCACCGGACAGCACATGTTCAACACCTCATAAGCCCAGAGCTGCACGATTGTCAATAGATCAAATCAGTAGTATATGCAAGAACACTATTGAACAGATTATGCGATCAAAATGAAAACAAGTATGAATTGCGGAATGTGCATTACTCAATCATGAATCATACCTCCCAAATCCGCCAATACCCGGCAGTGCTCACCTCCGTCCTCGACGAGTCCCCAAAGAAGCCGTAGGCTGCGCCGAGTGCTGCTCCGCCCCAGTCAAAGCGCGAGGCCGTCCTCAAGTCCCTCAGCGCAGGCAGGTAAGACAAGTGAACCTTGCTACGCCTGTTTGGATACAGGGTAGCACCAAAGAGATACAACAGGTACGCCGGGCCATCTGCTCCGCCTCCTGATCGGTCATCACCTCCTTCTTGAGATATCGGGTGAACTGCCCATATCTCGCCATCCCCTCCTCAATCTTGGGCTCTTCACCCAGAAACCACTCCAGGGCGGCTTCATCTCCCTCGATGCCCGAGTCAAATGGGATATGCTCACCCTCAACCCTCAAGCCTGTGATCGCCGCAAAGTCAGTGGGCGTCACTGTCATCTCCCCAATCGGTAGGTGGAAGGTATTTGTGGTATCCTTCCACCTCTCTGCAAGTGCAACCAGAACGGCGTGGTCGTTCCTCACCCGAGTGAGAGTCTGAATGAACTCTCCGAAGCCCGCCTCGTCCACCAACTCCCTCACCCTCTCCGGCAAGCTCTGATACAGTGCTAAAGAGTTGTATGCACCCCCAAAGCCACGGATGTCTCTCGACCGTACCCTCTCCTGTACCAGACACGAAAACAAATAACAAAGGATATATCAGCATGCAGAGTTTCATTTTCAAGTTCTAAGTAATCAATGCGGCCTAGCTACAGATGGTTGGTTCAAGTTATTATGTCTCATGCACGACATTCAAACATGGATACATGGTATCGCTATATGAAGTCTACTTCAGAGGGTTTCTATTACTCTGCAACATAACATTTGGGCGCATGCATTGTATTTGAATGGCATCTAATGAAGGAAATGAGTATTTATCAGGAAGTTACCTTAGACCAGCTGCGAGAGATATGAGTGTCAGGGTCTCTCAAAACCAACTCGGAGTCATACTCCGTCTGTCGTGGCCGATATGATGGGAAACCCGACGGCACAAACAAGTGAGGAACAGGTGACCTGTACCCCTCTGCTGAAAACGGAGCCTGAGTCAAACTCTCCGCCTCCGACATCGCCGTCACCCTGGGGCCCTGTACTCTGGCTCCGACCCTCTCCTCGGTCTCAGCATCCCTCAAAAGCTCCTCATCAGCAGCCCGCTCTCTCTCGGCTCTCGCCGCAGCCTCCGAAGCAGCTATCTCCCGCTCTCGCTCCTCTCGAGCCTCCAAGACAGCAGCCCCTATCATGGGATCCTCCTCGAGGAGCCGGGCTAGTCTCTCCTCGCTCAGAAACTCTGTAAGGTCCTGTCTCGTAATTGGTCTATGGCCCGACGATGTCGCTGCTGGCCGAAACAGTACCTCCTCCTCAAGAACCTCCGTGACACCCTCCTCCTCGGTCACCACACCCTTGCCTTTCGCCGGATCCCTCGACGGAATATCACTTGGCTCGACATCACCACCACCGGCACTTCTACTGCCCATAGCCTCAGAAGTACCACCAACTACAACCGAGCCACTCACCATCGTGCTCGGGTCCAAAGGCTCGACGACAAGAGCCACTGCCCCGACTCCCTCCGTCGCGCGACGCTCTGACTCCGTCGCGCGATGATCACCGTCGCCTCCAACCGCCTGCATGCGATCGTGTTCGCCATCGCCGCTGCCTATCACCTCTACACCGGCGCCTGTAGCGACCCCCACCAATGGCTGATCACCTGTTTCGACTTCCATGGGCCCTCCTCCGGACGATCAACAACTTCTCCTCCGCCGCCCCCATTGCCGTGGTCTGCCATGGATGAATGAATGTGTGTGGGTTCCTTGATCTTGCCAAGAAATCAAGAGTGTTGATGAATTTTGTGAGAGAATTTGAGAGTGAAAAGGAGTTCCAAGAGTTTGAAACCGTTGTGAAGTGTTTCTGTAACGTCCCCGGGAAGTTTAAAGCCATCAAATGAGCACGGGCCAGGTCTGGGCTTGTTTCAGATCCAAGCCCTAACAGGAAACCCTCGCGCGATGGTCTGGTTTTGTCGCGCGATGGTCCAACTGGGCCGTTGACCGGTTTCAGCCTCTAGTTCGGCCCAATCTCAGGTGTAACCATGACAATGACCCACAAGCTTTTCTTGGGCCTTGCAATTGATTTTTGGATCCCTACAAAGATGTCCAGGATCAAAGATGCTTTATATCCCCAGCAATGCGACGATCCATCCGTCCAATTTCAAATCAGCGACGATCCATCCGTCCAATTTCAATTCAACGACGATCCATCCGTCCAATTTCAAATCAACGACGATCTAACCGTCCAATTTCCGTTCAGCGACGATCCATCCGCCCATTTCAAATCAACAACGATCTAACCGTCCAATTTCAATTCAACGACGATCTAACCATCCAATTTCCGTTCAGCGACGATCCATCCGTCCAATTTCAATTCAACGACGATCTAACCGTCCATTTTCCATTCAACGACGATCCAACCGTCCAATTTCAAATCAACGACGATCTAACCGTCCAATTTCAATTCAACGACAATCTAACCGTCCAATGTCAAATTAACGACGATCCATCCGTCCAATTTCAATTCAACGACGATCTAACCATCCAATTTCAATTCAGCGACGATCTAACCGTCCAATGTCAAATTAACGACGATCCAACCGTCCAATTTCAAATCAACGACGATCTAACCGTCCAATTTCAATTCAACGACGATCTAACCGTCCAATGTCAAATCAGCGACGATCCATCCGTCCAATTTCAAATCAACGACGATCTAACCGTCCATTTTCAATTCAACGACGATCCAACCGTCCAATGTCAAATCAGCGACGATCCATCCGTCCAATTTCAAATCAACGACGATCTAACCGTCCATTTTCAATTCAACGACGATCCAACCGTCCAATGTCAAATCAGCGACGATCCATCCGTCCAATTTCAATTCAACGACGATCTAACCGTCCATTTTCAATTCAACGACGATCCAACCGTCCAATTTCAAATCAACGACGATCCAACCATCCAATTTCAAATCAACGACGATCTAACCGTCCAATTTCAATTCAACGACGATCTAACCGTCCAATGCTTGGACGTATGTCCAATTTCAATTCCAATTAACCGCCTTTTAATTAATGGTCTAATCCTTTTCCTTCCGACGACTAAGTCCTTTTCGTTAGGACACCGTCCCCAATCTAAATTCCCATCCATTTTTTTCCTTTTTCATTTCTTGTTTCCAATTAATCGGCTTTTGGGTGAATTAGTGGGTGTTAGAAATCTTTAACCCGACCCTTGGGCCCCCTTAAAGGGGACTCTGGACCCCAACTGATTTCCCAATCTTTTATTTCTTTTTCATTTCTTGTTCCCCGGAGTGAATCAGGTCCAAATGATTGGAATGAAATGGCTTGATTTGGTGATAGGAACCCATCCTTAATGAAACCCCGGGCCCAAATTGACTAAGGGTTTGACCCGCGCACCACTACATTCCCATCCTCTTGCATTTCAAAGTAAATTTGACGATTGGTGCGGGGAAGTTGAATCCCCCACGGTCTTCATCCCCCTGGTCCCCTTCAAAGGGTTTTTAAGAGGCACTCATCTTGTCCCCGTTCCATTCTAACCTTTCAGGGCCAGCCTTACCACCTAACCCCCCATTCCCATCAACTCTTACCCTCTTTACCAAGTAAGGCAGCCACATTGTTGGCGGGCATTGCCTTGCATCACCACCAACCAAGCCCCCTCTTTCTATAAAAACCCCCCCTTTGTTATTTTCAAAGGGTTACCAAAAAAATTCAAAAAGGAGCAAAACTACCATTTATTCTTTCTGTTAAATCCCTAACTTCTATTGTAAAGATCCACCCATCAAGCCAATTCAAAGCATTCAAGAAAGGTATAACTTTATCCTTTCTTTTTGATCCCTGAGGGGGGCTAAGGGCCAAACTGGTTAATATCAGTTTGGTCCCAAACCGAAATTTAAAGTACTCGGTCAAAACGCGGGGAACCCATTCCACCGGGTCTTCAGCGGGATATTTCTGGGGGATGGGACCTTGCCCTGTTGAAATATATGGTTTCATGTTTTCTTCTTAGTGACATTCGATAATTTCATTGTTTTGCATCAAAATCAATATTTACCTTATTTACTTTCCTTTCATGTTATGCCCTTAGCTTCTAATTTATCAGATCCCGGCATGCAAAGAATTTGGAATCCAACAAATTCGCGCGGTGAGGACTCCATGGCGAGGTTTTCCTTTTAAATTCCCTTCTGGGACTGGCTCCAACCCTGTTTTAATACCCTTTTTTAATTTTTTATTCAACGGAATTTGAAATAAGGTTTCTTTCGACTTAAACCTTGGGACCCTATTGCACTGGTCCTTCCAGAGCCCAGAAGGAGATAAAATTTAACCTAATGGTGAGATGTTGACACTCGCGCGATGGTTTGAGTGTATCGCGCGAAGGTTGGCTTGCATGTATAACTTCTGTCCATGCAAGTTGACCACTGTTCGTAATAAACTTAAAGCCATCGCACTGTTCTGGCATCCCGAAATCAGTGTTAAATATTATCTCATTTATTCTTTACCATTTCATGTATCCATGTCAAACATCTATCACATCCTGCAAATTGCTAAAGTTTTAATCCCCGATTGACTGTTCCCCGCCCTAATTGGCTAAAGAAAATTGATTAATAAAACGGAATCGCAAAACAAACATCTTTCGCAAAAGCTTTAGTAGAGACCGATCTCCGGATTGGGCGAGAGGGGTGCCATAAAACCCTTCCCCTCTTGTAACCTGGCTCCCGAACCCAGATATGGTTATGACGGACTGGTTCCTTAACTTTTTCAAATCAAAAAGCGCGACAAGTGCTTCGAAATACGGTTCCTTGGGTGTCGGACCTTCAAACCCAAGTGGCGACTCTATATTTTCGCGAGCGCTTGTCGTCCAGCTAAAAGCGCTCCCGCGAACCGGCAGCATCTCTTCTCTCTCAAGAGATGGGGGAACGAAATCCCTTCATCGAGGAAAGAAAGAGGAAGGATCGGGCAAGATCGCATTGCCCACAATAGTCATCTTGTTCATCATGGTTTTTGACCAACTCGTTGCACTCAACAAGAAATGTGAATCTCTTCCAGAATGAACTACGAATGGCTTGATTCTCTTTAGAGATATATAGGCACCTTAGGGTCGGCCACATTTTTGAAAATGTTTTTTCTTATGATAATTTGCTGCCATGGAATACTCTTAATAACATTAAGTGTTGAAAACAATCTTCAAAGGTTTCAAAGTAATCTCATGATATTGCTTGAAACACATCATGATCACTTGAGTTGTCAAAACCACCGAATGAGTTATGACCCATGTCATTTCTGATGAGTTGAGGGGGAGTTGAAAACATTTAGGGAAAATTTTCATAATCGTCCCTCTAGTTTTACGGTTGTCTCAATTTCGTCCATCCAGTTTTAATTGCAACCAAATAAACCTTGTAGTTTGTTTATGTTCCAAATTGGTAAAATCGTTAACATCGTTAATGAAACTAACGGAAAAATTGGTTTTAGTTTCAGGGCTCTCTTTGGGTGCCCATTGAAAGGCTTTAGAGCCAAAAATCTATTATGACCATTTAAGATAAAATGATCAGAAAAATAAGATCTTGACACCAGTTCAAACAGATTGAAAATTGAAACACTTGATTTTCTAACTATATTTTTTAATACATAAACAGTGTAAAAATCCATTATGACCATTTAAGATAAAATGATCAAAAAAATAAGATTTTTGCACCATTTCAAAAGGATTGAAAATTGGAAGGAGGATCATAATATGGAATGATGATGAAAAATGGGAGGATGATTTTAAGATAAAACACAAGCGCATGCCAGTTTTTATGGAAGGAGGATGATTTTCGCACTCCAATTTTCTCTAGAGGCGCTCCTCTCTTTGTCTCCATTAGGGCAAAGTTACTAAATTACCCTCCTCTTCAGGCACGGCCAGCCCCAAAACGGCATCATTCCGGACTGTTTATGTATTAAAAGATATGATTTAAAAAAAGTGCTCGAATTATCAATCCGGTTGAACCGGTGCGAAGATTTTATTTTTTTAATCATTTTATCCTAAATGGTCGTAATGGATTTTTGGCTCAAAGGCCTTTCAATAAGCACCCTAAGGCTTCTTATTTAGTTTCAAGACTCTCTTAGGGTGCTCATTGAAAGGCCTAAGAGCCAAAAATACATTATGATCATTTAAGATAAAATGATCAGAAAAATAAGATTTGGCACTGGTTCAAATGGATTGAAATTTGGAACACTTACTTTTTTACACTATTTATATATTAAAAAGTATAGTTAAAAAATTAAGTATTCAAATTTTCAATCTATTTGAACCAGTGTCAAAATCTTATTTTTTGATCATTTTATCTTAAATGGTCATAATAAATTTTTGGCTCTAAGGCCTTTCAATAGGCACCCTAAGAGAGCCTTGAAACTAAAACCAATTTTTCCGTTAGTTTCATAACGGTGTTAACGATTTTATCAATTTGGAACATAAAACAAACTACAGGGTCTATTTGGTTGCATTTGAAACTGGATGGACGAAATTGAGACAACAGTTAAACTAAAAGGACGACTACAAAAATTTGCCCAAACATTTATGTGCTCTCATGGAGCTGCTCGTAAGAGGAACATGTTGTTAAAGATAAAAAAGAAAAAAAATGAGCTCGCTAGATTGAAAATCCGCAAGGGCGGTCTAGGCAAAAGTTAGAGCATGAAAAAAAGAAAAAAAACGAAAATTTAGCCATGTCTCCATGCACCCACTTTGAGTCTCAAGACTTATCCTCGATTTTGAAGAACCACTTGGTTAAACATCAAAGCCTCTTAATCTCTTGGTTACACTACAAGAAATTTCGAATTTCCTGGCATTTATTAAACGCTGGCAAAAGTGAAACAAACTCCGGTAAAAGTCTTTCCAGCATTTTTCTTGAATGCCACGACTGCACATGTCAGGAATACTTCCCGGGATTTTGTAAACGCCTGAAATAATCCCAGCATTTTTTCATAAACGCCGGGAAAAGTTTTCCAGCTCCAATCCATGCTGCCGCCGGCGAGGGCAATCCCCACGTTTAATAAACGTTGGGAGTAGTCTTTTTTTAATAAAAAAATGCTGATACCATTTTTACGCATTTATTATTCTTTTCACCTATTCATAATTCATTAACACCATAGCTCACGATCAATGTAACAAACATACAAGTAACAAATAACAAATACACATTGCCCGCTATCAAACTACATACAATGTCTCGTACTTATACCTTGAGAGTACACTACTCAACAAATAAAAAGATAGAGCTTTCCGAATTCTTCTTGCACTGACAAGGTCTTTCACTAGCAAACGTGGGCACCGTTCTCACGACGTTATACATACAAGAAAGCCAGGTCATAGATGGGCTTGGGCCTCAAGTGCCGCAATTTCTTTGACAACCTGAGCTTTGTCCGACTCGAATTGTTCATCCTCTGCACCATAACAAACTAATACTTAGAGATTTTGCCAAGAATCCTCATGAGAACAGTGGCCGCAAATGGAAATTTTCATAGTCATTCAAAACATTGGTCCCAATATTTCTTGACAAATGCATATTGAAGAAATTGAAATCGAAGAGAGACAAGATGCATATTGATTTCTACTCACACACAAAAAAGGTCAAATAGGCAAAAGACTTGCCTTAATAGATAGTTCAACAAGGTCTACAAGCTCGATATACAAAACCCCCATATGGCACTCTAAACTCATCGCAATACTCAAAAGAAGATCAAAAGACACAACTTTTACTTGAACTCGATTGATTCTTTCAAAATTACAAAAACACTGGCATCTATATACAATCACACAACCACATGTACACACACACATAATTGGACTGGGCGTTTTTAATATAAAGGCAGGGACAAATCTTCCTGAGCAGCAGAAACTTGATCAACACATACCTACAGTGTACATGTAAAAAATACATATAGTCATTAATTCTTCTGAAAATTTAGAGGGCAATTTAAGCCTAAAAACATGTGCCTTCAAAAGAAATTAGTCATGTAATCACGCAATACATCTCTTTCGATTATGTATTGGAAAGTAACTACAGAACGATTAGCTTTTATGAGTATAAAAACAATCATAAATAAATCTTTCCGATCAAAAGAAATTTAATTAACACATAGGTCAAGTCGTACAGGCACAAAATACATATACGCCTTAATTAATTCTTTTGAATTCTTTGAGGGCAAGGAAGCCTAAAGTAAAAACATGTGCCTTCACTCGAAAATAAATCAGTTCGGGTAATCACACAATACAACAGCTGTTGAATGTATACCAGAAGTGGATGGCGGAAAAGCATGTCCTTCGGCCGAAGATTTTAGTCTTACTGAAAGATTAGCTTTCAACTTTGAATTCATCACTTAGGAGTTATAAGTTCTTGTTGAGCATACCTTCTTATCTTTCGAGAAATTAATGGATTTCAAATATGCTGCAGCGGGAAAGGACGACGCAAAAATTTCTTCCTGGTACATGGGGTTATCTTTTGATTATGAAGGATGACATATACTATCTGAGAATTTAGAAGGCAAGGGCCATGAACTAACCTCGTTGACATTAAGACCAAGTGTTTCAAACTTTTTTCCATATTGTTTCCTGGACTTCGTGGAGTTATTGGTAACAAGACTAATCTCTTTCCCTGGAGAACAAAGAAACTAAAAATGAGCCACATAGCTCTGCATTAAACTTGAAATTTCATAGCCAATCATACAGTCAAAATACAAAAAATATGGTTTCATCAAGCTCATTGTTCTCAGAACTCGGCTAAGAAAAGGAAGGATCAAAAGAATCAAATCTCACTTCTGAAATAGTCGTTTCGAATCCATTAAATGAAGCTACTCAATGCAGAAATCCACTTGGAAACCATCAAACCTACATAACAGTTTTGATCCATGTTTCAAAAACAATAACTAAGTGTTATGGTGCCACACTGCCACCAACAAACAGAAGCATATACAGCCAACCAGTATGAGAGGAAATCCATCAAGACACAATAATCAGTTGATTGCATATACGGCCAACAAGTCAAGTAAACGCTGAACCATACAAAATCCATCAAGACATGATAATCAGTTGGCTGGACTCTTCTGTTTGCTGGAAGTACTCATTGTCAAACCGTCCATATATCTATCTATGATCCAAATGAACCAACAACTTTTTATTTAACCACAAAAGTAAGAGTCTCCAAGCAAAAAAAAAATGTATAAAAAATCAGGTTGTAGGAAGACTAAGTCAACTAATCACCTGAATCAAACTTGATTTCTGCACAAGAAGCTGAACCTGACCAGCCACTGGTTTGTTTGGGTGTTGCTGCAGTCCCATCTGGTATGTCTTCGATCCTATCTAGTAGGGCAAGTACCAAATCATTACGGGCTACATATTCATCTGTCAAAAGCCCCTTAACCTGAAAGTAAAATGTTATATTGATGCCACATCAATCGAATAGTCATCACTATCTATTAGGCTTTAGGAGACTAAGAGAAAGACCATGCATTCTACAGTAATCAAGAAGCCTTTGTGGTCAAAAGGAATGGTCAATCCTACTTTTAGTATCATTAACTTAAACTAAGTATGATACTATAGGAGGCTGTTGTACAGATTTTAACATTATTCATTAGCAGTTTCTGAGGGCCATAGGTATTTCAGTAGTTTCCAGTTCGGTAGGACAAGGTTATAGGGTTCGCCTCAAGTTGTGATAGGGGGCAAGTTAAGTTTTCAGGTCTTTCGTTGGTATTCAGAAGGTTTACAATGTTCACGTCTAGCAAGGACTATTCGTTTGCGATTTGTGAGCCAAAGTCCTAGTGGGAATATGAAATATATATCGGCAAATAAAAACTGACATAATTCTTAAATTTATTGAGTTGACCTGCAAAAAACTCGATATTGTGTTTGAGTGTTTCGCTTAGCCCTTGCAAGGGTTAGCCTTTTCCTTGTTTACTCTATGTTTTCTTCTACTTCTCCTCAAAACGGTATTATCGAGTTTATATTCACAGCCCTCAATATGGATTATCAACCAGAAAAGTCAAGGCCATAACAAATGAAGTGCAAATCAACTCTAGCCTTTCCATACTCTGGGCCTGTATACCTGATTAGACCTAAACCTACCATTTACTCATGCACTTAACCCCACAGTAATCAATTGGTGTCAGATTAATAAGAACATGAAGCAACTGCTTAGTTGCACAATCTAAACTCAGCATAAGAAAGCAAACAGAAAATCTAGTGGCCTTATTTAAGAGCTCCGATGTCGAGTGTAAAACCGTTAATCAATGTTTACAAAAGCCCCAGATTTAACCACAATATAATAACCAAAAATCCCTAAATCTATCCAATCCATAACCACAAATCCTAACTTCTACAACTCCTAACCACAATCCCCAAATCTATCCAATCCATAACCACAAATTTTATCTTATTTTTTTTATCAAAGATCCTCCAAGGTCCGGATTGGAGTGTCTACAGTAGTCATTCTTTAACGTAACTCGAATACCATTGATTGGCACGAGTGACACTTAAATACTAGGCATCCCAATCTGTTGCTCTAAGGTCTTTAAACGGAGACAAAAACACATGAAAACTGAAAAATGATAGTAATGATGATGGCGGTCGCGCTCGTGGAGCTGCCTACGTACCCTATATGTAAGGATCCGACCGACATAGTTCAATTGGGGCAATGCAATTCATGTAATAATCTTGAGAAGATTGAGTGTCTGTTATGCCAAGTGTAGCAGCAAAATACGTAAAACGGGTCCTTAGGGGACTAAAATTCGAAGTGAGAGTTGAGACAAGTCTTCAGGGGACCAAAATTTGAGACGAGTCCTTAGGGGACTAAAACAAGTCCTCGGAGGACTAAAATTCGAAGTGGAATTTGAGACAATCCCTTGAAAGGCGAAATTTCGACGAGTCCCGAAGGATGAAAATGTTTGATGAGTCCTGGAGGACGAAAACTTGACAAGTCCCGGAGGACAAAAATGTTTGACGGGTCCCAGAGGAAGAAAACTTGACGAGTCCCGGAGGACGAAAAAGTTTGACGAGTCCTGAAGGACAAAAAAGTTTGATGAGTCCTAGAGAACGAAAAAGTTTGACAAGTCCTAGAGAACGAAAAAGTTTGACGAGTCTCGAAGGATGAAAACTTGACGAGTCCCAGAGGACGAAAAAGTTTGACGAGTCCTAGAGGACGAAAAGTTTGACGAGTCCCGGAGGACGAAAACTTGACGAGTCTAGGAGAACGAAAACTTGACGAGTTCCGGAGGACGAAAAAGTTTGACGAGTCCCGGAGGGCGAAAACTTGACGAGTCCCGGAGGACGAAAAAGTTTGACAAGTCTCGGAGGACGAAAACTTGACGAGTCCCAGAGGACGAAAGAGACAAAAAAAAAAAAAAAAGTATCCTTTGACCAAAGCACAATATTCTAACGGAATTTACTGCAAGGTGGCTGTAATATTTGATTCCCAAAGAGGATGTTGGGGGCTGGGTTGAACAATTTTCAAGAAAAGGGTTTTAATCTTGTAAGACCATAATGCCGTGTGGTTGATCAGGGTACTGCACGGTATTTATCTTTCCCATTTAACTCTTCGATTTCTGAGAATAATCAACTTGTTTAAGGGCACCATTTAATACAGGAGTGCCCTTTCGATGATTAACCCCCATTTATAAGGAAGGTGGTGCCTCATTCTATGCACCACCATCAAGAACTTTTCCCAATCTCTTCATCTCCTCCTACCGTTCCAAAAACAGATTGCGAAAACAAGCTTTCATGGCAGATAACAGCTTGGTGGCTCGGGTGATTTCACTGGAGGCCGAAATGGCTTTCTATTGCGAGGAAATCGAAGAACTCAACCGACAGATTGTGAGGCTTATCTCCACCATTCATGCCCTTCGCCATGCGATCTCTAATCTCCAAGACGTCGCCTTTGATCAACTGAACGACAAGCACGACCCAGAGCATGTCCTTCGGCCGAAGATTTTAGTCTTACTGAAAGATTAGCCTTCAACTTTGAATTCATCACTTAGGAGTTATAAGCTCTTGTTGCGCATACCTTCTTATCTTTCGGGAAATTAATGGATTTCAAATATGATGCAGCGGCAAAGGACGACGCAAAAATTTCTTCCTGATACATGGGGTTATCTTTTGATTATGAAGGATGACATATACTATCTGAGAATTTAGAAGGCAAGGGCCATGAACTAACCTCGTTGACATTAAGACCAAGTGTTTCAAACTTTTTTCCATATTGTTTCCTGGACTTCGTGGAGTTATTGGTAACAAAGACTAATCTCTTTCCCTGGAGAACAAAGAAACTAAAAATGAGCCACATAGCTCTGCATTAAACTTGAAATTTCATAGCCAATCATACAGTCAAAATACAAAAATTATGGCTTCATCAGGCTCATTGTTCTCAGAACTCGGCTAAGAAAAGGAAGGATCAAAAGAATCAAATTTCGCTTCTGAAATAGTCGTTTCGAATCCATTAAATGAAGCTACTCAATGCGGAAATCCACTTGGAAACCATCAAACCTACATAACAGTTTTGATCCATGTTTCAAAAACAATAACTAAGTGTTATGGTGCCACACTGCCACCAACAAACAGAAGCATATACAGCCAACCAGTATGAGAGGAAATCCATCACGACACAATAATCAGTTGATTGCATATACGGCCAACAAGTCAAGTAAACGTTGAACCATACAAAATCCATCAAGACATAATAATCAGTTGGCTGGACTCTTCTGTTTGCTGGAAGTACTCATTGTCAAACTGTCCATATAACTATCTATGATCCAAATGAACCAACAACATTTTATTTAACCACAAAAGTAAGAGTCTCCAAGCAAAAAAAAAAAATGTATAAAAAATCAGGTTGTAGGAAGACTAAGTCAACTAATCACCTGAATCAAACTTGATTTCTGCACAAGAAGCTGAACCTGACCAGCCACTGGTTTGTTTGGGTGTTGCTGCAGTCCCATCTGGTATGTCTTCGATCCTATCTAGTAGGGCAAGTACCAAATCATTACGGGCTACATATTCATCTGTCAAAAGCCCCTTAACCTGAAAGTAAAATGTTATATTGATGCCACATCAATCGAATAGTCATCACTATCTATTAGGCTTTAGGAGACTAAGAGAAAGACCATGCATTCTACGGTAATCAAGAAGCCTTTGTGGTCAAAAGGAATGGTCAATCCTACTTTTAGTATCATTAACTTAAACTAAGTATGATACTATAGGAGGCTGTTGTACAGATTTTAACGTTATTTATTAGCAGTTTCTGAAGGCCATAGGTATTTCAGTAGTTTCCAGTTCGGTAGGACAGGGTTATGGGGTTCGCCTCAAGTTGTGATAGGGGCAAGTTAAGTTTTCAGGTCTTTCGTTGGTATTCAGAAGGTTTACAATGTTCACCTCTAGCAAGGACTATTCATTTGCGATTTGTGAGCCAAAGTCCTAGTGGGAATATGAAATATATATCGGCAAATAAAAACTGACATAATTCTTAAATTTATTGAGTTGACCTGCAAAAAACTCGATATTGTGTTTGAGTGTTTCGCTTAGCCCTTGCAAGGGTTAGCCTTTTCCTTGTTTACTCTATGTTTTCTTCTACTTCTCCTCGAAACGGCATTCTCGAGTTTATATTCACAGCCCTCAATATGGATTATCAACCAGAAAAGTCAAGGCCATAACAAACCAAGTGCAAATCAACTCTAGCCTTTCCATACTCTGGGCCTATATACCTGATTAGACCTAAACCTACAATTTACTCATGCACTTATCCCCACAGTAATCCATTAGTGTCAGATTAATAAGAACATGAAGCAACTGCTTAGTTGCACAATCTAAACCCAGCGTAAGAAAGCAAATAGAAAATCTAGTGGCCTTATTTAAGAGCTCCGATGTCAAGTGTAAAACGGTTAATTAATGTCTACAAAAGCCCCAGATTTAACCACAATATTATAACCAAAAATCCCTAAATCTATCCAATCCATAACCACAAATCCTAACTTCTACAACTCCTAACCACAATCCCCAAATCTATCCAATCCATAACCACAAATCTTATCTTATTTTTTTTATCAAAGATCCTCCGAGGTTCGGATTGGAGTGTCTACAGTAGTCATTCTTTAACGTAACTCGAATACCATTGATTGGCGCGAGTGACACTTAAAGAATAGGCATCCCAATCTGTTGCTCTGAGGTCTTTAAACGGAAACAAAAACACATGAAAACTGAAAAATGCTAGTAAATGATGATGGCGGTCGCGCTCGTGGAGCTGCCTACGTACCCTATATGTAAGGATCAGACTGACATAGTTCAATTGGGACAATGCAATTCATGTAATAATCTTGAGAAGATTGAGTGTCTGTAATGCCAAGTGTAGCAGCAAAATACGTAAAACGGGTTCTTAGGGGACTAAAATTCGAAGTGAGAGTTGAGACGAGTCTTTAGGGGACCAAAATTTGAGACGAGTCCTTAGGGGACAAAAACGAGTCCTCGGAGGACTAAAATTCGAAGTGGAATTTGAGACAAACCCTTGAAAGGCGAAATTCGACGAGTCCCGGAGGATGAAAATGTTTGATGAGTCCCGGAGGACGAAAACTTGACGAGTCCTGGAGGACAAAAATGTTTGACGAGTCCCAGAGGACGAAAACTTGACGAGTCCCGAAGGACAAAAAAGTTTGACGAGTCCTAGAGAACGAAAAAGTTTGACGAGTCCCGGAGTATGAAAACTTGATGAGTCCCGGAGGATGAAAAAGTTTGACGAGTCTCGAAGGCTGAAAACTTGACGAGTCCCAGAGGACGAAAAAGTTTGACGAGTCCTGGAGGACAAAAAGTTTGACGAGTCCCGGAGGACGAAAACTTGACGAGTCTCGGAGAACGAAAACTTGACGAGTTCCGGAGGACGAAAAAGTTTGACGAGTCCCGAAGGGCGAAAACTTGACGAGTCCCGGAAGACGAAAAAGTTTGTCAAGTCTCGGAGGACGAAAACTTGACGAGCCCCAGAGGACGAAAGAGAAAAAAAGAAACTAATCCTTTGACCAAAGCACAATATTCTAACGGAATTTACCGCAAGGTGGCTGTAATATTTGATTCCCAAAGAGGATGTTGGCCGCTGGGTTGAACAATTTTCGAGAAAAGGGTTTTAATCTTGTAAGACCATAATGCCGTGCGATTGATCAGGGTACTGCACGGTATTTATCTTTCCCATGTAACTCTTCGATTTCTGAGAATAATCAACTAGTTTAAGGGCACCATTTAATACAGGAGTGCCTTTTAGATGATTAACCCCCCTTTATAAGGAAGGTGGTGCCTCATTCTATGCACCACCATCAAGAACTTTTCCCAATCTCTTCATCTCCTCCTACCGTTCCAAAAACAGATTGTGAAAACAAGCTTTCACGGCGGATAACAGCTTGGTGGCTCGGGTGATTTCCCTGGAGGCCGAAATGGCTTTCTATCGCGAGGAAATTGAAGAACTCAACCGATAGATTGTGAGGCTTATCTCCACCATTCGTGCCCTTCGCCATGCGATCTCTAATCTCCAAGACGTCGCCTTTGATCGACTGGACAACAAGCACGACCCAGAGCATGCTCCGGAGTGCGAATCTGATGATACTGCAGAGGACTCCGAGGGGAATCCGAACGGGTCCGACGACCATTCAGATGGAGCGAATGACGCGTTTGGCGAGGGGAACGACTGAGGATGAAGAAGAAGAGGGAGAGAAAAAGGAGCAGTAGGAGTTTGTTTTTCTTTTCTTTCTTTTCTTTTTTTGGATGTAATGAAAATTTCGGGGTTACCCCGGTTTTATGAAATGAATATTCCCCTTTTCTCGTCTATGTCCTTCTACTTTCTCTTACTGTTTTTGCACAAAATGCAAATAAACCAATCGCCTTAATTCTCGAAAGCTTAAGAAATCGTTCAGAACTTGAACTGTCGAAACAAAATCATGCCGCGTGGGGTTATCGAATGGCGCACAGCATACCAAAGCTGGTTTATTCCTTGAAAGATGGCCTATTAAATAGGCACGGGGCCCAGAGGTTTTTTTTTTTTTTAGAAACCCAAATAAGATTCGAACTGGGTTCAGGACCCAAGCATTTTTCATGTCAGGTTGATATGCCGTGTGTGTTATGCGAAATGCCGTGCGGCAGTATGGGTTTCGACCCCGGTCTGGATTTAATTCCAGGCGAATCGGTTCAGAGGGGATATATACGGGTGAGGCATACACAATACGCCCCACCGTTCGAATTTCCCTCTCTCGCTTTCTCTCATCTCTCTGCTCTCTCTCTCTCTCGCTACCTTCTCTTTCTCTCTCAACACTCTCTCTCTCGTTTCTTTCTCTGCTCTCTCTCTCTCATATTGCGATTATAAGTGATATTGACGTGCCCGGTGGTGATCAACCACCAAGGGTTGAGGCTACACCGTCCCCGGTCCCTTCGGAGAGTGATATAGCAATCGGGGCTGTTTTGGAGACCACAGGGGTCTCAATTTCGGCAGCCATGGCCAAGGTGGCCATGGCCTTGGCTGTCGTGACAGGCGGCGATGGTGGTAGCAGCGGAGGGATGGCTGGCGATGGCCAAGGTTCGGAAGGCTTGGGTGCAATGGAGCCAAGGGGTGAAGAAGAGGCCGCGGGCCGATCAGAGGTCGTTGGGAATTTGGAGGAGGGGGCCACAGAAGCCCATGGTGGTGGTTCGGATAGAGCAGAGGAAGAGACGGAGGTATCTCCTGTGAAACAGTCTCGGGACGACTTGGGGAAGGACCCCATTGTGGGCAGCGAGCCCTTTAAAAAGGATTTCATTCCTTTCTAAATGCTGGTTCGAGGGAGCGCTACGCGGGACGAGCACTCATAAATATAGAGTCGCCGCTCAGGTTTGAAGGTCCGACACCCAAGGAACCGTATTTCGAAGCGCTTGCCGTGCTGTTTTGATTTGAAAATAGATGAAGGAACCAGTCCGTCATAACCATATCTGAGTTCGGGAGCCAGGTTATGAGAGGGGAAGAGTTTTAAGGCACCCCTCTAGCCCAATTCGGAGATCGATCTCTACTTAGGCATTTTGTGAAAAAGTTTATGATTCTTCTGTTTTTTTAATCAATTTTTAGCCAATTACGGTGGAGAAAGAGTTAATCGGAGACTTAAAACTGTAACAGCTTGCAGGATGTGATTTAAATAGCATGAATGGTATGAAATATTGGAAAATACATGAGATAAAATCCAAAACTGTGACTGGATATCAAAACAATGCGTTCGTATGAATTTGACGCAAACAATGGCCAACTTGCATGCATGGATCTACGTGCATGCAAGTCCACCATCGCGAGACAGAGCCATATAAACGCGCGCGAGTTGATATCCTACCAATAGGTTGAATTTTATCCCTTTCTGGACTTTGGAATGACCAGTGCTCACCCAAGAGAAAAACCAAGCAATTTATATGTACTGAAAGTAACTGATTATTACAAATAGGATGATTGGAATTAAAATACGACCCCTAAACAGTGGGGGTATTAAAACAAACGTCAATGACCAAGTTGCCCACGCAAAGGCAACCTCTGGAAACAGACTAACCAGCTCGCGATGAAGTGAGATTCACACGCGTGGGTCCTGACTGGAGTTTTAGGAATTGCTCTTGCATGCCTGGGCTCCGAGACATATTCAAAAGCAACCCAGGGGCATTCCAAAGCAAATAATTAAGCAATCTAAACTAAACTATGAGTTTTAGCATGCAAAACAGTGAACCAGTTTCAATCATGCTTCACAGTGATTAATAATTCTACATAAGCAGAAAATAACTAGCCTTCTATCCCCATGAGAACCATTGCGCGCAACCTGAAACAGGTGCGCGAGTGAATGGCTCCATCGCGTGTAGGTATGATAGTACACGGCTCTTGTAACCCTGCTGACTTTAGGGCCAGAATTGGTATTGATTACCAACCTTGGCCCTGCCAGCCCCCCTCAGGGATCAAAACGGTAAACAGGCAGTAAATTATACCTTTGCTTGAGTGTTTGAAAATGTAGAGACCCGTATTTTTTGAAAATAGTTTAAAGGTTTTATAAATACTAAAATACCGAATAAATGGAAAAATTGTGAGTTTATTTGATTTGGGCTTAAATGATAGGATCGTTATTTGAGGGAGTGTGTGTGTGATATGTATATGTACTAGTATATATATGTGTGTGTGTGTGTGTGTGTGTAGGGGATTAAAAATCCCATTTCACTCTCTCTCTACCTCTCGGCTCCCTCTCTCTCACCCTCTCTCTTGAAACTTTACCCCAAAGCTCAAAATCCATGAAGATCAACCTCCATTCCACCCTTTAGACGTGATTTCAAGCTCGTGGTTCATTGGATAGAGGTCGAAGAGAAGTATTCATAGAGGATTTGGAGTTTGGAAAGCTAGGGCTCGCATGTTTGGGTTGGATCTTCGTGTTTACACATTGAGGTAGGGATTTGTTACTCATTCTATGTGTTTATGAGTTGATTTCATGCTTTAATCGAGTTTAGATCGTCAACCATTGTGTCTTTGAAAAGCTATCGAAATTTGTAGAAAATCGCCCAAAATCGCCTAGGGATCGATCCCTCATTCAAATCTGGACTTAATATGGATTTTTGCCCTTGGGGATCGATCCCCATTAGAGGAGGGGCTCAATGGACAGGCGGAGGAGGAGGCCAGGCCCGATGCACAGCCGGAGGAGGAGGCTAGGACTGATGCACACACTGAGGCGGTAAAGCCAGAGGCCGAGCGACATGAGGACGATGCACATACTGAGGCTTCGGTTGTACGCAGAGGGCGAGGGAGAGGGCGACAACAGAGGTAGAGGCATGATGAGGTTCCGGTTGGTCCAGAAGATCCGAGCTTGTTAAAGGATTTCAGGAATCATGTTGCAGCTGATATTTGGAATGGTAGGGAGCGATAGTTGTTGAAAATATATAACCACTCGCGTCATTTGAAAATTTGGGAGCTACCAACAACCAATCGTAGGTTTATGGATAGGGTTACAGCTTCGGTGTTGCTTCCATTCGCTCAAATTACTTACAAGTATTGCAACAAGGTGTTAGTGTCTGCGTTTGTGGAGAGGTGGCACCCAGAGACAAATAGCTTCCACTTTGGGTTTGGGGAGATGACCATTACACTTGAAGACGTGCTCTATCTTGTTGGGCTCCCAGTCGAGGGGTTAGCTATGCATGCAGAGGTTCATAGTAGGGAGGATTGTGTTGCTCTTGTGCATAGATGTCTTAGTGTGACAGTGGCTGAAGCGAGTGACGCTGTTTCTTATGGTGGTGTTCAATTGCACTGGTTGAAAAATACTTTCATGAATGTGGGAGATGATGCCACGGATGACAAGGAGGATTATTGTGCATGAGCTTTCTTGTTGTACCTTCTCGGGACCACACTATTTATGGACAAGACTGGAATTAGGGTGAATGTTTCCTACCTCGCTCTTTTGTCTAACTTGGGACAGGTTAGGAGGTATGCTTGGGGTGTAGGAGCATGGGGTTCCTGCATAGGCAGCTTGGACAAGCAAGCAGGAGTCACATTAAGCAGGTGGGTGGCTACATCTCAAATAGAGGAGTCCTAAATTCATGTGGGATAGAAATAAGACTCTTCTCCAAAGAAGCTTTGACTTCAGTTTCTTGTAACAGAATAAATCGGTGCATTTTCTCTCATATATTGTCAAGGTTGCATTGGGAGTGCTAAAGTTGATGTTTTAGCACGGCATGTGCACTCTCCGCCCTACGAATCAATAAATATATCCAGACGTTAGCCATATCAAATAATATATATAGATTTTACTTGAAATACAAAAAGAAAGTGCTTAAATTGCGAATAAAACATTTACCTATTACTTGTTAGGTTACCAAAATGCATGACTTTATCTGTCCAAGCTCCAACAAACCTCTCCTTATAAGGTATTAACCAATTTTTCTCCACATAATCAAGTGTTGCAAGAAACATTTGAAAAACACGCTTCAAAGCACGAATGCGCTCATCATACTATGTAATACTCACTGAAAGGACAACTATGCCCCAACTACAACTAAACTCCTCCCACGTCTTGTCATCAAACATCTTTCTATACTTAGCTAAGACGTTCTTGAAGATATGAAACCTATATAGGAGATTGGTAGCATGAGGGAAAACACTTCTGATGGCATTCATAAGCGCCAACTCCCTATCTGTGATGATAACAACCGGAAATGCATCAGCATCCATCATGCCCTTTAACTTCTCCAACACCCAAGTGTAGTTTTCCTCCTTTTCACACTTAATGGAAGCAAAGGCTATGTTGAAAGTCAACTCCGTACATGTTACGCCAACAATTTGCAACAAAGGAAACCTGTACCTATTTATCTTGTACGTGCAATCCATCATTAACACTCAAGGGAAAGCACGTAACATCTCGCCAACGCAAGGGGAGCCCAAAACAAGTCCGTGACATTCCCATCCTTATTTGAACGGTCCCAATTCACATAGCTAAAATGTTGTAGCCGAGCCATTAAATGTTGCATTTGAGTTCTCCCGGCTTTCTCTATCACTCGGTACTTATGTTGTGCATCATACACATGTTTGATTGTTGTGACATTCGAAGGATCATTACCCTTTAACTGACTTAGAATTTGTTTGGGTTTAACCATAGAGTGTCACGCCCCGCCCCGCAAACGGCACCCCAAGTGGGCCCGAGTCGGCGCAACCACGTGGCATTCCACAAATAAAACCAAACCACATCTCACAACCTGTCAGAATAAACACCCTGCGGAAGACTTATCACCCTAACATAAAAATGAGTCGACGTATCGACCAACCAACCATAACCTCGCACAACTAAACAATAATATAGTTTACAATACTTTAAAAAAATTATACACTTCAACACATCCACCGATGATTTATTTATAACTTATATAAATCAACTTCCTAGTTCACTACCAACAACCAACTCGCCCATCCACATCATCCAACGTTAGCTCAAACACTTCTCAACACGGTGACCGGTAGTGGACCCACTCTACGCAACCTGCTACCTGGCATACCAAAAAGGAAAGCCAGAGTGTGTGAAATATAATAATGCTTAACAAAATATAGCAACCGAATGAATAACAATAAGAATATAAATTCCCAACATAACTGAAATACTCAAATGTATATAACAGGTATAACCACCACATCCTCCAATTACAACACCACAATAATATCCAACGACTAAAAGACAATCTCAATTTGTTAGCAGTTCATCGAGAAATTAAGAGTAACATCGGGCACACAGCCAATAATTTAAGGCATAAAAGCCAATCACCGGGCACTAAGCCAATAACTTAATGCATAAAAGCCTTTGGCATTAAGCCAATCACCGAAAGCCTTTTGGCATAAAGCCAATCACCGGGCACAAAGCCAATATCTTAAGGCATAAAAGCCTTGTGGCATAAAGCCAATCACCGGGCACTAAGCCAACATTCAAGTTTAATTCAATATAGAACAACATCTATGAATCAAACACTCATATATTACAACCGAATCTCATGTCCCACACACCATGCTCCCAACCATCGCTAAATAAGCGATATAGCTTACGACATGGCGTGCCTCACAAGCAAACATTCCCAATATATCAAAAGCAAAAGCTAAACAACAATAGCATGATATACACTCACCCTTTCAACAATATCTCATTAAAGATAATCATATCGAAAGCTTACTACGATTAGCAAGATATACACTCACCACCACAGCAACATTTTATTATGAAGAACCATATCAAACACACTCACCTTTGCATCGACCGAGATACAACAAACTTACAGTTTCGGCACCTCCTATTTGGCCGGCTAGTTACCTAACCACAAGCTAACCATATCAGTTTATTGAACGCTTAAACATTATAACCAACTCCCGAAAATAATCTATAACACCAACAATAGATTAATTAAGCTAAATACATACAAGTATGTCCAACTCAAAGGTTTAAAAGTGTCCCTAACAAGCGTAGCACCTAAACACCACATAACCCCTACATTTTGTTTGAAATCTACGACCAACCTGTCGTATCTTGCCTATAACTTCTTATAGGTTTAAAATCAGATCATGAAACTACCACCATTAGAAAGTACACCTCCAGTACATGAATTTTGATATAAAATTTTCCCAACATAGAGTCTGGACGATAAAGTTATGCTCGTCCGAAGTTACACACCTAACTGCCCAAAATTGCAGATTCTGCACGTCTATCAACTTCAAACCCAAAACTGATTTAACCTAGTACAAAACAAGCCACAACCCCTACATATTCTGAAAGGTATACGAGTCTAGTTTCAGAATCAATAACCCATGCGCAAACCCAATAATCGAGCTAAAAGATATGACCATTTTTCCAAAATGTGTCAGTGCAGCAAATACAAAACTCAGCAGGGACACACCAATGCATCTAATAAGCCCCAAATTTGGTATACACCATTATCACACATCAAAGTTTATCCCTGATTTTTCCCAAATTTTTCACAATAAAGGAACCTAGTCAAAATCACCTCCAAACTCAGAAATTCTGTGCAGCCAAGCACAATTTCCAGCAAACCAGTCTGTGTTTGAAAACTCATTAAAAATCGAATACTCAATACTTTTCAATGATTCCAACTCTAAAATATCACCAACTTATCACTCTTTCCGACTCATATGGACCCATAACCAGAAGGGTCATTCAACTAAAAAAACAATTGATGCATAACACAGATCAGTAAATTGTCTGCTAAAAAACAGGAATCCGACTACAGCTTGGTTTACAATATTTATCTTTTTCCACAATTCTTAGAAAATTTTGAAATTTTTACAGCATAAGCCACACACATAAAGGCATCTACGGTAAATTACTAGAAAATAACATGGTCGGCGTGTCGATGATAAAAATTCGTCAAAAACAGGACAGATTCAATTTGCCCAAAATCATAGTTAGCACAATCATATGATATACAAATTTTCCGGAATAAAACTCAACTCCAACCTCAAAACCCTCTCCCATGGATTCAATTCAGTGCATGTAAGATGTAGAACATGAAACCTAGCATGAGAACAAGAAATTCAACACTTAAAAAGGATGAAAATTACCTAATTAAGCTTCAATTCAACATAACCCTAATTTTCTTCTTCTTCTTTTTCTTCCACCATTCCTCTCTCTCTCTCTCTCTCTCTCTCTCTCTCTCTCTCTCTCTCTACGTTGGAACAAAACTTACGCAGTCTCTCTCTCTACGTTGGAACAAAACTTACGCAGATGGGTTTCTTAAAGAAAACATACACACATGCACAACTTCTTAAAGAAAAATGCACTTTAGCCCTTTAAGTGACTAAATGTAACACTGAAACACCTCAAATATAAAGGGTGTTACATAGAGACTGACAAATCCACCAACATGGCAATTTGCTCCGATGACAACCTTCCAGGATATGAATGCCCTTCTAAGTACACCGCTGGAGGATGATTGTGAGTGCCATTGTAGACAGACATAGTCCAACCATCATTGCCCTTTACACCTTTCAATAGAAATGGGCATTCAATTTTCTTTGTGCCCGTGGAACGCGTCACCCTCTTCTTCACAGCCACCTCCTCCCCCAAAGACTTCTTCACAAACTTCCTATACTTCCCCCTCCTTTCACATGAAAACCTCATCCTTGGTTTGCGATTCTTAATAAACTTCTCCGAGGCCTTAATGATAATGACAAAGCCGTATCGTGTACCCGTAGATCTTGTCTACTCTACCAACTCTTTCTCGGACGAAAATACCTATAGAAAAGTAAAAAAATAATCATAACCCACACCATAAGGTTGCACATGAAAAAATCTCCATGGTTTGAAACACTCACCTTGTCCATTGTGAAATGCTCCATATAATCATATAGTGTAAGAGTGGGAGTAGGATTAGTTACGGGCCCTACATGACTACCAAATGTTGAAGCACCCTAGAACACCCAAAGAAAAACCAATTAAACACACTCTGCACAATATTCGAACTCCAGAGTTTAAAATTTGGGCAGCATTTCAAGTTTTAGAATATGATATTGTCAACAAGTTTCGAACTCTAGAGTTTGAAATTTTGCGATAAGTTCAAGTTTTAGAATATGATATAAGTTTCAAACTCTAAAGTTCGCAAATTTAGCATAATTTTAAATTTTAGAATCTGAACATGTTAGGACAGAACCAACTTAAAAAAGAAGGAGTGATTATTGTCTACAATATTCAAACTCTAGAGTTTGAAATTTTGGCAAAATTTCAAGTTTTAGAATATGATATCATCCTCAATTTTCAAACTCTAAAGTTTGATATGTTGGCCTAATTTCAAGTTTTATAATCTGATAATGTCGTGCCAGAACCAGGTTAAAAATGGAAGAGTGATTACTGTCTACAATTTTCGAACTCTAGAGTTTGAAAGTTCGGCAGAATTTTGAGTTTTAGAATCTGATATTGTTTCCAAGTTTCAAACTCTAGAGTTTGAAATTGTGGCATAATTTCAAGTTCCAGAATATGACAATGTCGGGACGGAACCTGGCTAAAAATGGAGGAGTGATGAGTTACCTCTTGCTGTGATTTCGGCTCCGAAACTACAACATCCATGGATCCCTCTTGCTTGTCAACTTCCATTTCCATTACACAACCTTCCAATCCCCAATCAAAATGCACATTGCTCTCATATGTTGGGTCAAAGACTTCTTCTTTATCAATAGAGGGAGAGGAAGCAATGAGGCTTCCATTGAGAGTTAGGAGGTGTGAGGTGAGAATTCGGAGGCAGATGTCAACTGGGTTTATGGTGGGAGGTGGGAGCTCAACAATGGTGGTGGCCTGGAACGGAACCAGATGAACTAGAAGTAAGAAGATTTCCCCTGGAAGAAGATGGAAAAAAATGGAGGGAAATGTGGGTTACGGGGTGTATGTGTTTTGGATGTGGTAATATATTTGTGGTTGTATGTAATAAAAGTAGGGGTATTTTTTTGTCTATTTTTATAAGGGCATTTTTGTCCGAACATTATTTACTTAAAAACAAGTTACATGCAATAAATTCGCAGTTTGTATTTATAAACTCCCTTGCAAAAAGATTGATGCTCTACAATCGAATACTGAAGCATGTAGTTCGAAATGTCCCGCTCTGTACTTAATTATATCCGAATCATTTACCTGCGATTACCTCATCGAAACACTTTTATATAAAAAAAATAGACAAGTCTAATCATATTTTGCATAACTAAACTATTCTAATGAGGTGGTTATGAGTATTCAATTTACTTGATTTTGGGCGTGAATGATCAACTCTATTATATTTAAAAGATAGACAGTTCTGATAGTGAAAAAATACCTCAGGCAGTGTTCGAGTGGTGCATTATCAGACATTAATTCCTCTAGACGTATTAAATGTTTCCCGACCAATTTGGCTGACACTGATGGAATTGGTAAGGTGTGAAATCCTAATGGTTCAAATCGATCATTAGAATAATAGACTTGTTAATTATCTTTAGTATATTTATATATAGATATATATATATATTAACACATTTTCATAATTATGCTAATTTATATAAAAATATAAAATCAAAAAATCAATTTTGAGTGGAGGCACGTATTAGAGTGAGGACACGTGCCCCCATGTAGGTCCGTCTCTGGCGCCACTTTATTCACCGGCTACAAACGAATAGAAAAACTCGCTGAACAAAGGAGTTTTTTTGTTCTGATAATGTCTGCAACAATCGCTTCAAAAATTCCCATGACTGAAATAGACTTCCCCCTCCGGCATACCTTCTTTCCCGCCAATGCAATAAGAGAGTATGATTATCAAAGCTCCACGGGCCTCCATCAATAATCTTATTCAACCGATCTTCAGCTGCATTTGTTTTAATGTAAAATATTTTACAATATTTTTCATGTTAAATATTTTTTTAGAAAATAAACATCAAATTTTTATTTTTCGGTGTTTGATTGACACTTGAAAATATTTTCAGAAATCAACGAAGTAGTGTAGAGAGGTTGGGAGGGGGGGCTTTAAACGGTGGAGAAATTTAAGAATATTGAAATTGAACGTCGGTCAAGACTGACGATCGAGAAAACTGAGCAGTAAGAATTGCAGTACAAGGCAGCGGATTCATTTTGGAAAATAACTTACAGAAGATTTAAGGGTAAGTCATTTTCATCCAATTGATGGAAAAAAAATTTCTAATTTTTTATACAACCAAACACCAAAAAATAAGTAAAATATTTTACGTTCAAACAAACGGAGCCTTCATTCGAAAATCAAAGATGAAAAAGTTTGTTGCCAATGACAATGATGCACAACTTATTACTTTGACCCCATGCCCATGATCATATTTGCTATCAAAGCCCAATGACTGAACCATTAAGTCGTAATTTATTTGCCAACCTGAATGCATGTAGTGATACTCCACATGTTCTGCAATCCCAGAACCCATAACAATCTCACTATCCTCCTCTTCTCAAAGGTTGATAGTTCCAAACCTATCAAAAACATCATCCAACATCCGCCTCTAGATGAAGCTGATAAATCTTTATCAAAGGAATATCTAAGTAAATAAGAGGCAACTTAATTGGAAAATGGGACGCCAAAGAAACCTGTAACGCCCCGAATTTTGAGAACGTTAAATGGACAATTTTATTGAAAATCTAAATAGAGTCTGGCTCATTATTACATCATAATTCCCATAATTACACAAGGGAGGGAAACTAAGGTTCCTAACTACAGCTCCGCCTGCTCTTCCATCCTAGCTAGCTCTTCGGCTCCAAAAGCCTCCAAGGTGTATAGCTCACCCTGTTCATCTACAAAGTCTGACACATTATACCGGCGCGCCACCAATATAATATGTCAGGGTCACCAAGGGTAACGCCATGAGCTACAAGAGCTCAATAGAATAATCCATATCCATTAACCCTTAACTTACAAATAATAGATCATATAGTTAACGATTTCCACATAGCACATGCATATTTAACAAAACAGATAACAATAACACATCCATATTCACTATCCAAACTAACGTTTGTGTCCATGATTTTCTGAGTTTCTCCTATGCGACTCATCGTAGACCGTGTCTTGTTTTCATTTATCAAATCAACATTTTCAAAATCATTTTTAACACACCCAACCTCGGTTTCGCCACGCCGGTCTCCCGAGTATCCTCACAATGGTTCCGCCGCTCCGGGTTCCCATTGGCACACAAAATTTGCATTGGCTCCTCTCCGCGGATAACCAAGCCATATTACCTATGAAGCTACCAAGTCCGGCCCCATTGGCAATCTTCACAATGGCCTACCAAGTCCGGCCACATTGCGGTTTTCGCAATCCACGCAATGGGCTACCAAGTCCCGCCACATTGCAAGTTTTCATTCGTACAACGGGCTACCAATTCCGGCTACGTTGCAGTTTTCGCAATCCACCCGATGGGCTACCGAGTCCAGCCACATCGCGGTTTTCCATACACATAATGGGCTACCAAGTCCGTCACATTCCGGTTTCAAAACATGTCTTGTCATTAACCACACCCTAGGTGTCGTGTTTCTACTTTCTTGATTTTCGTGTCTCGTTTTCATGCAACGACTCCGTGGTAGGACTTTTCACACATGTAATCATAAGTCATTCATTGAAATCTTGAAACTAAACTAGCAAGATCATCTAACTCTATATTATCTAGCATGCTCAAATCATAAGTTGATGAGTTCAACATACTCCCCATCCTTTTCATTATTTCAAGAGAATACCTTTCAAGTACTTCATGCATTTCTAGCATTATAGGCGATAGATAACCTTATATACTTATGACAGATAACCTTATATACTGACAGTCAACAGATAACCTTATATACTAATAGCCAATAGATACCCTTATATACTGATAGACAACAGATAACCTTATATACTTAGAGAAAACGGTTAAGAATATTTATACTTTGAACTAAAGACATTCTACTTTCCAACATCCGATTCTATACTACACGTAGAGTTAATGGGCTAGGGACTCTACCTTATGCTTTGGAATAGAGCGGTAAGAAGATTCTACATGATCGTAATTTCATTTTAAGATTTTAGTAAAACGAGCTTGCTAATTATTTCTAATACTTTAACTTGCCTTATCATAAACAAAAATAACTAAAGTTATACTAGGGAGAATGAGTAAAGATTAATCTACCTTGATCCGAAACTAGTTGGGGCCGAATAAGCTAGTTGGAAAGTTTCTACGGGCGGTGAAAAAAGCAAATCTGGACCAAATTTTGGATGGCAGTAACTCGGTCAATATTTGGCCGAATATGATCGTTCTTGAGTCGAAATCGAAGCTCTAGAAGTTCTCTACAACTTTTGTGAAGGAAGTTGATCCTAAAAACTACTTTAGGTAGGAGAAAAATGGTGATAAAGGAAGAGACAGTATGCTGTCTGGAACTGGAAATCCGAGATTTTTACTGAACTTCGGATGCCAATATCTTTGTCATTTCTTCACTGATTGGGGTGGTTCTTGGATCTAACTTGAAGGTCTCAAAGTGCTCTACAACTTTTCCGAAGGGAGTTGGTTCCAAGAACTACTTTAAGCAGGAGAAAAATGAAGATTTGTGAAGGACAGTAGGCTGTCTGGAACTGGAAATGGTTTCTAGAGAGAAGTGAGAGCAAAGGAGTGAAGGTGTGAGTTGAAGCTTGAAGTGAGCTTGCTGTTTATAGGCAAAGCATGTCTCTCTCCCTCTCCATATCTCATTTCTTTATTCAACTTGTCATGCTTGAAAGATCAAGACCTAGTTCTAGGCTTGCATGGCTAGATGTAGTACTTTGGATTGAATTATGGAAAGATTGGTGGGAGAAAGGAGGATGGTACAAGGTTTAAAATTAGTAAATGTACAAGTAAGGACAATGTGCATGGATTTTTACTTGATCAAATGGATATCCATGGGTTGTATTCTAGTTAAGCACAATGCAAGAAGATCAAGAAAGATCAATACAAGGTACACTTCAAATCTCCATCTTTTCCTCTCTCTTTCTCTCTCTCTCTCTCTCTCTCTCTCTCTCTCTCCCCCCCCTCTCTCGGCCATCTCTCTCTATCTCTCCGAAATCTCTCTTTCTCTCTCTCTCTCTCTCACATGCATATATATATATATATATTTCTATGTACAATTGAAAAGAACAATGTACTTATGGTACAATATAATCCTTTAGAATTTCCTAGGCCAAGATTTTCTAATAAAGAAATCTATTAACACATGTGTACTAGTAATATATTTATTAGTCCAAATATAAATAAATAGGTACTATGTAATCTAGTTAGATTTCCTAGTCAACTTTCCCTATTAATTTAGTCCAATTTGACGCATGATCTTATTATAATACTAGATTATGTACCTAGACTATCTTAGGGTAATATATTATAAGGTACATATATACATATTTTAGGGATATTATCACGTGGAAAATCTAGGAAATGATTTTTAATAAAATCCTAGCACTTATTGAAAGATTTACTCTATTATCCAATAGAATATGTTCCCTTGCATTTTTTAACCAATGGATAAAAGGAATAAGAATATATATACACGCGCGCGCGCGCACACACACACACATTTGAATAATAATGAAATAACCAAAATGTCCTTTTAAGCATGTATAAATTCTATATTTAACTATATAAGAGTACTTAACCAAATTTAGCAATGAATATCTTTAATAGAAAATTTAGGTTTTCTATTGTCCAATGGATAAAGATTTCCCTAACTTTTTATTGTCCAAAGGGTAAAGAAAATATATAACAATTTTCTAGTCTAGGGTTGGAAAGGTTCACAAGGCTCAAAAATTATCAAAAAGGTCCATCTAGGGTTAGGAAATTGTAACTAGGTGAATTAGTAGTTTGGTTTCTCCAACTAATCGGTTAGAAGCTAACTAGACTTGCCAAGTAGGGTCTTTAATCAAGAAACGAATTTTAAGTGGGCTAAAATCTAATTATGACGAACTATAGGAATTAAAATGAATTATTAAAAACAATCTAAGTAATTAAAAGAAAATTTCAAATATTTGACGAAATTTTTATTTACTAAAAATCAGGGCCGTTACAAAACCCTTCTACTTATTTTTATCTGCACACTTTTGCCACTAGGGCGGTGGAGGTCAAAAAAGTGAGAAAGAAACTCTTGATGCCCTAACGTTCCAAGCGAAAGTAAAGAGCCGACTTTAGGAGTTATAAGAACCTCAAATCTAAAAGTCAGAGAGTTGAGACAATTTTAGAAGATCAAGAGAGAGAAACTAGAGGACAAAGCTCTCTCAATGAGAGAGGACGTAATTTGCTTTTCCTAATAGTTATGTGGCTAAAAACAAACATGTAAAGGATCAGGGTGGCTAATCACCTTTTTTCTTTTCAAGTACGTTACTTGCAGATTTGGTAAAGAAATGACTTTAAACAAGGGAAATGATTTTCATATCCTCTTCTACAAATTACACTATCTTTTGATCCTTATTCATATAAATTACAAATTTGGCCTTGGATATGTGAAATAGTGTATTGAAAAATATGTGAAAAAAGACAAAAAAAAAAATAGTGTGAATTATAAAAATGAGAGTGTGAAAATTACTTTCCTTAACCAATAGATTAAAAAATGGGATGAAAGGACCAATTCTGCGGAGGATTTCAAAGGTTTGCTATTTGCCTTGCCTAATTTTGGCAATGGATAAATAGAGCAGTTTTTATTAACCATTTTATTCTTGTATATAATACCAAAAACCATAATAATTTTCAATCAAAACAAAATAATAGCCTAAGAATGCAAATTGAACAACCAGCACTGGTTTGACCCAACGGTTTGAAATTTGTACCCGTCAGAATGTATCGTTTCTGTGAGCAACTGGTACCTTGTTGCTCAAATTCTGTTTCGGACACGATACCGGTGCGTACTTGAGAGTATCGGCAATTCCCTGAAGTATTGGCCGAGAAGTTGGATTTTGTGTAATTATTACTTAAAAAACAGTACCTCATGGTTCACGATCTTGAAAAATCCCCACATACTATCACCTCCCGAATCTCCTCCATGATCTCTGCCCCTGTCCGTTGCTCTACATGCGGCCAGGCCTTCGAGGCTTATCACCAGGATCTTGAGGTTGTTGGCGGCGTTCAGGGTCCGGGACAAACTCCGATTGTTAAGGCCTAGCTTTTTATTTATTTAATTAATTATATTGCCATTTTAATAATTGGATATTGTGGTCAGATTGTAATTATTTATTTTGCGCGCGCTATGGGTACATTAATTGTCGTTATTATAATTTTGAGGGTATAAGTCTAATTAATTTTTAGTAATAATTTAGTTCCTCATTTAAATACTAATAAATTAATTAGCTACAAATTAGGGGTATTGAGAATTAGACAATAGTTCTATAAAGATAGAAATAATCAAAACAGACTAGGGTTATATTTTTTTAGAGAACGTTGAGAAGGAAAGAGCAGCGCAGTCAAAGGTTCGAGATCGTCTTCACACTCGTCTTCAATCGTGGTAAGTTGAATAAATCTCATTGTTTTCACTACCCTGATCGAGTCAATTCAGTAGCAAGTTAATTGGGCGGAAAATTAATTGATGGGTGTCAGAGAGGGAGAGAGAGAGAGAGAGCGCATGGCAGGTGAGTGTGTGCTGTGGTGTTTTGTGTGTGTGTGATGTGGTGTGCGTGTGCTGCAAATGGTAGTTATGGTTTTGATTTGGTTGGGAGAGAACAAGTGGAATGTATAGGGAGCAAATCACTTGGCTTTTGGTGTACATGGAAGAACGGAAGGCTATGGCAATGGGAATGGAAATTGGGTAATAATTTTGGTAGGATTTAGTCTCTGGAATCATCCTTAGGTTTAGATTAGTTTAGTTTTAGGTAGCTTTAAACTACGGTGGGTAATAACCGTAATATTATACTTGATACAATGATAATATTGCCATATGATTTTTTTGTTCAGGTTAACTTCATTTTGCGTCGTTCGGTTACATTATTTTTGGATCCAGGTGAGTAGTTAAGTATGTTACGTATTTTCGAAAGATCTCTGTGTTCCTTAAAAGTATTTCCTTCAGAAATTTATAAGAATGTTATTCAGAAACTCAAAACTGTTTATAAGTTGTTCTATAAATTGGCATGCGATGAATTTTCTAAGATCAATTGTTTATATTCTTTTTGGTGAGAACTTGGTGGATATTAATTGGAACATTTATTTCGGAAGTCCAGGGAAATTATTCCTCTTTGTGTTGGTGACCTTAGCCATTGGGGAAAAAGACTGTGTTAGGCCGGTGACACTAATACTCAACAGCTTTCTTTCGCCAAATTGTCTTAGGGAAAAATATAACGGGCTGCCAATCCTGGTGACTCTAAGTTCGATATTGAATCTAATTTTGATGAGATTTATTTTGGCCATGGTACTGTTTGATTGTGATTCCCCATTGTTGATGGAGTTAATATTGTGATCAGCACTAAAAATGTTTTTTTTTTTTTTTGGTTAAATTCTTCGTTGATTGATTTATTATTTTGTTGGACACTTCGTATGCCAAATTTGTGTTTATTGGTAAACTATTTTAATCCCTGATTTCAACTTTATTTAATATACATGCTTCGCCATTCACTGAGCTCGTCAGCTGACAGATTTTTTGTAAGTTTTATTGTTTATGGCGTTAGATAATTAACACCCTACGTTATGCCAGGATCTAGAACTATCATGATAATCACAGTACAATCATTAAGCGGAAACTTAAGGAATCAATAACGGCGTACCCGGATCCATTTAAGCGGAACTTGAGAGATCCAGTAAGTGACTGTAGCAACCATAATTTACTAGAGCATTAAACCCTAGGTGGAAAACAGGTTTCTCTCCCAAAGGCCCTTAGTATATCACCTTAAATTGATGGAACCCTAGACGCTCTCTTTTATAGGCAGAGAGAGGACCGGTTTCCTTAGTGAACATTATACTCACTTCCCATCAAAATAGAGTCTATATAGGAAACAACTTCTCAATTAACCACTAGAATAAATTAAAGTTATAGAGAGTCCTATTAAACTCGAAATCAATATGTGTCATATAAAATATGTGGGCCACCACAATGACTAAATCAAAATTTAGTCTTACATTCTCCCACTTGGCCCATATGATATCTTAAGTAGAGTTTAACAAGATAAACATAAGGCGCGCCATAAGTCCATATCACATCCTTCTTAATTTGGACACAATCATAATACTATTATTAAATAACCCACTAGTGCGAGTCATGGCGGTTCTACATCACGATGATGTAGTCCCTTCCATGTACCACAATCACTAGCAAACTATTTAACATAGTCTTTAAGTGAGAAGCGTTTTCATAAGGTCCAACAATAATGTCTTTTGTCAAAGACTATTCCTGTAATCACAAATCATTCACATACATGTACGTACACTATTCATTACAGGAAATTATCAGAAACACATAATTGAGATCTCTCAAAGTGTCGAATAACATCATCATCATATTGCAGTCCATAAGCTACAACTACTATAGGCTAAGCTAGTCTCATTCAATTAGCATAGTTCTTAAACGTCTTTGCACTAACCCTTTCATTAGTGGATCTGCAATCATAAGCTGTGTGCTTACGCCTTTAGTGACACTTTTGTTTCTAAAATTTTTCTTAGAAAATAAAATAGTTGCGGAATCATAAACTCTTAGCGACTCGGTAATGGTGTCGACAACCCCAAGTCCTAAGATAAATTTCCCAATGTCTATTCATGAAATATGGCCTCAAAGCATGCCACAATTCAACCAACATAATGGATGAAGTAATGTTTGCTCCTTCACATAAATGAACAACTCATCAAAAATAGGCTTTCTACTATCAAAACTTCAAACAAAAAACCTGAATCTGAGCAGCTAATAACTCAAGATTGCCAGACTTCCTTAATGTGAGCATATAATCTTTAGTTTAAAAGTTCATGAGAACAACTTTTAAGTGCAAACAACATAAATATCACTATAACAAACAGAACACTATCAACATACACATTAAAAATATAAACTTACTCCCACTTATCTTTGGATATATACACCAGTTAATAATATTAATTTTTTTTTCTTAATTCCAAAGAAACCAATGGTGTCAGTAAACATAAATAACCAATGGCAGGGAGCTTGTTTACATCCGTAAGTTGACTTTGGAGATTTGCATCAAAGTGCTCTTTTACTTAAATTGAGAAACCTTAGGTTAATTCATATAGACTCCATTATCTAAGCTTTCATTCAAAAGCTTATTTTCAAGTCCAAACGTAACTCCCAAACATAAAGAGTTACCTGCCAACGCCACAATAATTTTTCAGCGAGTTCTTCTTGGATACAAGAAAGAAGGGCTCCATAAAATTACGCCTCATTTCTAAGTGTAACCCTTGGCCACAAATTTGACTTTATATCGTTCTATATTGCCCTTTAAGTAAAAAGTAGTCTTGAAGACTCACTTACAACATACTTTCTAGTATCATTATGGCAATCCAACGACATTTCAAACTTCATTATGTTCATTGGTTCAACTCATCATTCATGGCATCAATCCATTTAGTAAAATTATCACTTTATGTGGCTTGTGAAAATAAAATCGGATCAAAATCATTCGTGTAGATAAATCAAATAATCATTCAAATAGCAAATCTCTTATTCCTTCGAGATATTGTTAATGCTATCTTTTGTGATTGTTCTACAATTTCTTCAGTGATATCAATCTCATAATGGAGTGATTGACAACTTACTTATTATTCTAAAACATTATGTTGTTTAACAACGGTAAGAACAACATCATTCTAAGTTATGGGTAAAGGCACTTATACCCTAACTTTTGAATAACCATGTTACATGGTTTATCACTCTCACTGATTTCACCATTCTTAAAGAATCTAAATGATCAATTTCTATAATTGTCGTACTATGGTTAAATAGTAAAACCTATACCCAATAAGATCACCATAGCTCATTCTAAAATTCAAATTCCTTTCATGTGAATTAAAAATTCTAACATGTGCTGGACAACCTTAAACGTTCAAGTGTCCTAAGTTCAAGTTCTTTCCTATCCACAGTTCAAAAGAAGTATTTGAAACTGCCTTACGAGAAATTAGATTTACATAAATGCAGAGATCGTTAAAGAATTTTTATATCCACTACATGACGGGTATTTTGGAGTTACAAATATACTTTTAACCATACAGACATACAATTACCTTTCAGCTATCACATTATGCTAAATGGAACAGACCTCTTATAATATTTATCACATATATCTTACCTCATGACTTTTACATTATTTTCTATTTGCCATTTCTATCTCAATAACATACATCTTAGCATTCATTGATTGAGATCTTTATGTAATAGAAAAGCTAACATAATAGGAAAAGTCATCTATAGGTGATAAAATGGGTCTCTGAGATGAAATTTCATAAGTCTATATAAATCCCTTTAAGAAGTCTTATTGTGACTTACTCCTTATTGAATATGATTTGCTTGTACTTAATGCAAATCACACATACAAGAGATTAATAAAATTTCTGTTATATATCAATCTCTTAATATGCTTGATTGAAATATAGTTTTCAATCGCCAATGTCACAAGATGAATTTTCATTCATGAAACTACTAACCAAACTAACATTATGATGCAGCATAATGAGAGTTCTTAATAAAATGGTCATCAAACTTTAGTTCATTCAAACATAATAAAATACCATAAGGCAATAATTGGTATTTTTCAATCATCATAAAATTTGGTTTCGAAACTTGAAAGTTATAACAATAAAATTTAATTTGAACAAAGGAAACTAAATTTGTGAACATTATAGAAACCACAAAATGATGACCAACTCTTAAATAACAAATGATAAGTCATAAAGCCCTTTTACTTAAAACTATAAAAACTGTAATCCAATTCTTTAGAACTCAATGGCCTTATATTTTTAATAACTTCAAATCTCTTGGCATCTTAGTTTATAAACATAAGTAGTAGCTCATAATTGAAACACTTCATAGTTGAGGGGACTTCAATTAGCTAGGTTTGATTCGAAACATATAAGATTAATAATCACTTTCCCTTTTCGAATCATTTCTTTTGTTAATGACAAACCTTTTGATAATGTCTCAACTATTTACAGAAGTGACATATATCATTGCCCTTACATTCTTTCGAGTCTAAAGTCATTAGTAGACTCATTGGCACACTACATAATGCCAACTTCATGTCCCATTTAGGCTTCCTCTACTTTAATTCTCAAATACTTTAGTTGAGTAGGCCAAATATAACATTTCAATGGCATCCTCAAGCATTCTAAGCACAATAAACATAATAGTGCTCACCTTAAACATTCACATGAACTTTAGGCTTAATCAATTCCATTTCATTTATACTTAACCAAAATAAAAGAATTTCTCAAAAACAACAATTTATCAGGGTCTAGTATTCAAAAGAAACTAATCTTTTTCTTTTTCAAAATGAGAAATTCAATCATTTAAATTAAAATGAACCGTACCAAGCATGTGAATGTGAAGCAGATTTAATCAATAATGCACATATAATACATGCTCACTACAATAATATTTTGAGTTACCAATAAATTGACAAAATAAAATTTGTCCAAACAATAATATATAGTGCAACAGTGATCTGCCTTTGGGTTCATCTAATGTTACACTATTAACAGTTATGATGATTCCCTTTCACCAATAGGACTAATCGATAAGGATTCATAATTAAGTAGGTTTGTTACCTTTGAGTATCCAAATCCAATCTCAATTATGAATACTTATAAATTATCCTATTCCAATTCACTAATCACTTAGAATTGGTGCACCTTTGGGCTTACCTAATATCCATGCAACTAGAGAACTGCAATTCGCGCGGTCATTATTTTTAACACTTAAAAAATGGGAATAAGTTTCATATATAATTTGATATTTATGAATCATTCCAGTTGGGCCACTTTGGTGACAACCAAACTGTATCGTAATATAAATATCAAGTAAAATAAGTGTTAAGTTTCAGTAATTTTAATTGAAATCTATGAAACATTCCAGTGGGGCCACTTTGGTGACTATCGAACCGCGTCTTAATAAAGATTTCAATCAAGATAATGACTTTTGCATAAATTTTAGGTGAAAAAACAAGAAGAAAAGTATCACTATTTTAACACCTCGTCATAATAGGTATTAGAATTTCATAATTTGATTAACATCTATCAACATGCCGGTTGAATTGCTTTAGTCCAAACCATATCCTTATATAGAGTCAAATCAAAATAATAACTTTTCACGGACAATATTTCCTTAAATTGTCCACAATTAGGGTTTCCATAATACAATTTGATATCTATAAATCATTATGATTGGATCACATAGGTGACTACCAAATCTCACATAATATAGATTCAAATCAGTAGCTCCCTTTATCGACACAAGTGAATAACAAAGTATTCACAGATAAAATTACAATATGACAAATCTACAAACCATGATGATTGGGTCACTTTGGTGACTACCGAATCGATCGTAATCGTAATGTAGATTATTAATCGGAGCAATAATTTTTCACATAACCATTAGGTGAATAAAAAATAAATTATTCACTATCTTTCATCATCATCATACATAAACTGCATTATATTCCTTAAGCCAGTTTAGAAGACAGTACAGCCACCGTTAGAAACATGAGCCAGCTCACTATACTTGTTCATTTGTCGCACACATAGACAATTCAGCGTTTATTGCCTTGCCGAATGAAAAATAAATCCAATTAATTTTTTAGGCCGAATAACGGACCCCTGAAATAATTAAACAGTGTTATGTACGTCACGTGCGAACAACAATTAGGGAAAATCAATTATCTTAACTGGGTTTAGCGAAATTTCGGCAGCATAAGAACTCCATGGCTTCCCAAATTCAATCATTATCATTGTCATCATTATTTAATACATAAGATGTCATGCATCTACTGTATTACAACTAATTAACATCAATACTCACGAACGGAAATCGACAAGTCAACCCCAACAACCATGACAGAAAATATGCATAATATTCGGCACAGTCAATTAACTTCTTTAGATAAAACTTAATGGTATTCTTGCACTGTCGATCTAAGCCGCCGTAAAATTGAATCAATTACAACTACTTACCGTTTGCGGCAATCCACACAAAACTAAACACAAACGCTGAAACAGTTAATTGGAAAAGCATGATAATTCATAAACCTATGGCTTTGATACCACATGTAAGTTTTATTCTTTATGGCGTTAGATAATTAACACCCTACGTTATGCCAGGATCTAGAACTATCATGATAATCATAGTACAATCATTAAGCGGAAACTTAAGGAATCAATAACGGCGTACCCGGATCCATTTAAGCGGAACTTGAGAGATCCAGTAAGTGACTGTAGCAACCATAATTTACTAGAGCATTAAACCCTAGGTGGAAACGGGTTTCTCTCCCTTGCCCTTCATTCTAGCCTCTTAGTATATCACCTTAAATTGATGGAACCCTAGACGCTCTTTTATAGGCAAAGAGAGGACCGGTTTTCTTAGTGAACATTATACTCACTCCCCATCAAAGTAGAGTCTATTTAGGAAACAACTTCTCTATTTAACCAATAGAATAAATTAAAGATATAGAGAGTCCTATTAAACTCGAAATCAATATGTGCCATATAAAATATGAGGGCCACCACAATGACTAAATCAAAATTTAGTCTTACATTTTTATCCAACTTTTTTTTCCAGGCAAATTGGAGATTTAGGCAAAAACTCTGGCGGTGTCTCAGGGATTTCTTTTTATTGACCTCCATATGATGTTGCATTTAGTATAAATATTTTAAACATCGCTTCCGCACCTTGTATAACTTTTGAATGAAATGGATTACTATTATTGTTGGCGATAAATTTTCATTGGCTGGTACATGGGATGGTTGTGCTCCATGCTTGTCATTGGATTTATTTAATAAAAAAATCATTTATTATTTGACGACTTATTTTATTCTAGGCTGCGTGTTCCATGAGTTGGCCTTGTGGTACATGGCCGATCACTTCTCATTTTTGGGGTGTGACACCGATGGATGGGTGAAGATGTTTTTTATTTTATTTTATTTTATATCTTGGTTGGATGAAGATGTTGGGTATCGTTTTTACACATGCCTCGATGAGGCCTTTGACTCCGCATACCAGGCTATGTAATAATTTTGGTTGGGCTCAACAAAACTCATTAAATGGCTCACGTACAGAAAATTAGAGTGTTCTTGGAACTCATTTTTTCAATTCTTCAATCACATGGCTCAATAAGGCTCATTAGCTGGCACTTCGGGTGTAGAAAATTGAAGTGCGGTAAAGGCCGCTTTAAGTTCACTTCGTTAGTATGTATACAATTAAATGGTCCATTTCTTGCTCTTCCACTAAAAAAAATACAAAAAAAAAAAAGGTCTAGCGTTTTTTGTTTTTTTTTTTTTAATTTATTATTAGAATGCTTGTGGTACCTTTGAAATCCATTATGTGATATTTTATAGTCTAATACAGCAGAAGTTTATGTAATGATTAATTGGATGGTATGGAGAAAAAATTTCATTTATAACTATACGTAAAGGCAATAGCGCTAAATACGAAATGGTAACTTATATTTGACTGGTATCGATATGTACCGAACTAATAGAAAAATCATTACCCAGACAGATATAGGTATATCATTTAGAACCCTTGTTTGACATCTAGGATCCGTTCGGACCGGTACCGATACGTATTATGCCAATAGAAAAACTGATACCCATACCGGTATAGCTATATCGTTCAGAACCTTTGTTTGACTACTTAGGCTCCGTTCAGTCGTCTGGACTGTTATGTGGGAAATGGATTTTTAGTGAAAGTGGAGTGAGGTGAATTATAGAAAAATGAAATTTATTTTTTCGTGTGTGTTCTCTAGATAAAAAATCTTGCAGAAAAATTACAATTCATTCATTTTGCCAAGACCTATTTTGCATAAAAGTGTTCCCCGGTGAGAAAGATTAAGCTCCATGACTTATAACTTTCTTGATAATTGAACACACACAAAGTGCCGTTTGTCTCATTGTCTCAGCTTTTTTTGTGTAATTTTTTTTTTTTGTGATGGGTTGATTGTAGTTTTCTTTTTCATTGTATTTCGGATGGAATCGTAAGTGTCGTTTGACATTTTCATAAAATGTGCTTTGGATAAAAAAAAACACAAAAAGTTACAAAAAAAATTGATTTTTTCATTATTTCTCATCATTTCCGTGCAACTGAACTGGCCTCTTATCCTTTTCCTTTAATTTTTTTGTCTTTTTGTTTTTTAAGAGAATACGGATTCGTGTTTTCCGGGGCTGGAATCTTCCATTTTCACTGAAGATACAATTGTAAGATTTTTACTGCTCCTTACTGCTCCTTACCTAGTTCTCATCCAGTGTAGTGTATATTCCTCCAGTGTGTTTTCAGTTTTAGACTGTTGTGATCCCATTCTGAGTTTAAAACAACAATCGAAACTGTTCATATTATAGATGTTGCAAAGAAGTGTGTTCCTGTAAAAAAAATTAGCTTGATTGAACTATGATACTTGGATTAACAATTCACATTCGAGAGGGAAAAAAATAAGCCGTAAAGATTTGGACGGTTCATTACATCTTTAACAAACGCTAGCTGTTAAGAGCGTCCACAGTGGAATAAGCAAAACAAAAGATTGCTAAAGTTAGCAATATTTATTCAAAAAAATGCTTACATTGGAATAACCAAACTTAACAACTTCTTAGCAACTCATCAAATTTTGGCTTTTGAATAATCAAAACTAGCAACCTTTAGCCAATAACCAAATTTAGTGATCCCCGTATTTTCTCAATCAAGTACACCCATCAATACACAAAAATCTTTTCTCTCTCCCTTTCTCTCTCTCTCTCTCTCAACAATGTTTTCAAAAAATATTTATAAAAAACTATTCTTACTATTCTTTTCGGAAACTTTTTCTTTAAAAAAAAAAATGTCTTTATATGAACTCTTTTTTTAAATTTTTTTTTTATTAAGACTGTTTCTTCAATTTTTTTAAAACTATTTTTTAAAAAATTTTGTATTTACAAAAAGCTATTTTTTTACACAATTTTTTCATTAACTTATTTTAACTTAAACTGATTTATTTCTTCCAAAAACTGTTTAATTAACTTTTTTTTTCAAGAACAAATATTTTTTTTTATAAAAACTATTTTTAACATAAACTAGTTTCTCAAAAACTAATTTTTCAAAAGATTTACGTGAAATGAAGGGGGAAATTTTGGAGAAAACTTATGGAAGGAAGCAATTAACATAAACTAGTTTCTCAAAAACTAATTTTTCAAAAGATTTACGTGAAATGAAGGGGGAAATTTTGGAGAAAACTTATGGAGGGAAGCAATGATCCCATTGGTTTTGATTATAAGCAAAAAATAACCAATGTGAGATTTGACATTGCTAACTTTAGTAACCTCTAAATGGATAATCAAAATCTGATGTGGCATGATTTGATTATTCACTTGTGCTTATTCCACACTGTGGATGCTCTAACATCATTGGTTGAAATCGATCAAGATAATTTTTTTCAAGAACGTGCTTGTTTGAAATCTCGTACTAAAATATGAAAGATTCCGATCGTTATTTTGGACGTGAGATGGACCCACAACGATCCAAAACTCGGTGGCGGATTACACACCGGATGAGAACTTGGTTCGACACCACCGCCCTAAGTTGGCCCTCCTGTGGGAGAGCTGGCGCAACGAGTTTGCCTCTTAAACCCCAAACCGACACCTCCCCCACTCTCTCCCTCTCCCTCTCGCTCTAAACAAGGAGCAAAGAACAGATTTTAAAAAAAAAAAAAGGGAACAAAGAAAGTAGTACTCCTTTTGCCTCTGAAACCCCAACCAACACCTCCACCAACACACACACTGACACACACACACACACACACTCTCTCTCTCTCTCTCTCTCTCTCTCTCTCTAAGCACGTCCATCACAATGTATACGAACATCTAGAGAAGGGTTCAGCGGATACACCTGCATTGATCGTTCAAGAAGCGAAACTTGCTGAAACACAGGTTGCCTATCTTTTGGTGCATTCTTATCGCACTTTTGGTCTTTGCTTTTCTTCGTTTCTTCTGTGTTCTTGAGATCTTCTGAAGCCTATTGTATACGCACTGCTTTTCAATATATTTCAATAAAAGTTGCTGGTGGGTTGAGTTATTTCAAAATAACGTCTCTATCAACTGGGTAATCGCATTTTTTGGGAACTTACCCGCCAAAAAGTGATTACCCAATTTTGTTTCACGGATTGATCATGTACCTATTAAAGTGTGTCTGAACTCTGAATCATGTGGTATGTGGGCCTTTTTCGTTTGTAATGATAGCCACTTGCTTTTGCCTTTTCATTTTGAATTCCAATTTCAGTTACTTACTTACTTGAATCTTGTACATCATTGGTCGAACAATGTTGTTTTTTAATATGAATTTTGTTCGATATAGTGGTTTCCCCTTGGGTTAAATGATGTATGCGTGAGCATTGTTGAATGAAAATACGGAAGAGTGGCTTTAGGAGGCTAATTTAAGCAAATCTAGACGGTGCGGTGAGGGGACATTGAGTTTAGTTCATAAATAAAATTGTTGATGTAGCTTTGTGACCTTTGTCTAAAAACTCATAATTGGTTGGCCATTTATGAGTACTTATGAGGTTACAATAGACGTACTTTAAAGATCATGGAGTTTGATTTGACTAGCTGGAGTATGGTTTGAGTTTTGAGTGACAAACATTTGGATTTGTTCTGCAGCCTTTGACTTCTAGTCTTGAGTTATTTATGGGAGTTAGAATCAACATGGGGCAAACAGAAGTAGTCTAGGACATAATTTGAGGTAATCCATGTGAAAAGGGTGGGTATTGAGTATGCATGAAGAAGGACAAAGTTAATAAATACTCGTAGAAAAGAGCACTCATGTTGAAGGACCAAAAAAATGCTGTTAGATACTGGAAAGTGAAAGAGATGATTTGTAGTCATCCTACACTTAGAAAAAGGATAATTACTGGGAATGGTGGGATATTTTTGGGAATACCACTTAGCATTACATAGACTTTAATGTTACCATTCTAGGTCTGAACCCTAACACATTGTCTTATATTGCTACTTCCACTATGTAAATATCGTCAATTTTGCTGGTCTTAAGATATGGCTTTCATCATGTGGACTTTGGGCGACAACTAGCTATGTGATTTTAGGATACTTTTTTGCCTAGGAAAGATGTGTGTTACTTATCAAGAAGCCACCAAGGGGTGCCACATGCCTACAAATCCGAGCATAGTAAAGCTCCTTGGTGTCCAAGCTATTCAAAACACTCACAGAAACACTAAAATTGGTTTACCAAAGTCTCAATGCACATGATATACAAAAATGCCAAAAATCTACTCGAAAATCAAATGAAGGGGGCGGTAGAGTCTAGGCTAGCAAAGGTCTTTCTGTAGTGCTTCCTTCAAATAAACCACATAAGAGCTATGTTACAGAGATGCCCCATTTGGGGGGAAGTATCCATGTGTCGACACAACATGAGATGGGTAGGGGTGTGGATCTACACCGGGATTCGCCCAAAAAATTCGAGATACAGGAGGTGGAGGAGATAGAGGGAAAGAGGGGTGCCAACCTGGGTACGGGTGTGGGACCTACATCGGATTCACCCAAAAACTTCGGGACACGGAAGGAAGAAGGAGGAGATAGAAAGAAAGAGGGGTGCCGACCTTCTTCATTGTCTCAAAACCCATAACTAAACTTCATCATCTCCGACGAAGTAGTTGCTGTTGCTGCTGAGATCCATATCTATTGTATTGACTACTTAGGGTTTTATTACTCCCTCGGTCCCATTTTGTTTGTCTGTCCTTTTTTGTTTTTTTGTGTCATTTTTTAAACGCTTATATCTCCCAATCTATAATATTTTTCATAATTTTATGAAATCTGTATTATAGAACTAATGAAAAACTATCAAACAAGATCCATATTGCATATTTTATGAGATTCATATAGAAGCTATAAGCGATTGAAAATTGGCACAGATATCAATAAAGGACAAAGAAATTGGGACGGAGGGAGTATTTATGCAAGGCATGGTCTGTTCTAATATATGGTTTGGGCCGTTTAAGTGGGTTGGGCCATTACCTTTAAGGCTGTTGCATTTTTATTGTATGGCCCTTTTTACAAAAGCTTACTCGATGGCTTTGTATTTCTCATTTAGTAGGCCATAAAGACATTACAATTATTAATGGGCCATAAAGACATGTGTATACCCTTTACTATTTAGTATTATTTTTTATATTTTGTTGGAATTAATAAAATTTAAATTAAGTGTTGATATTTTGGAAGATAGTTTCATAATATGGTTTTGTAAATAATATAAAAATGTCTATACAAATATGAATATCCAGCGGATCCCCTTATCCGTATCCCAATTTGGATACATATCCCCGAATCCACTATTTTCAGTTTTGAGGTGGCCTACCCTTAGATATGTACCCGTAGGTGACTTACGTACCCGTGTTCGTGTAGCATAGCATAAGAGCCATCGTCAACATGAAAGCCCTCTTTCTTTGTTTGCACCTACGAGGCACAGACCCGAACATGGTTAGAAACAAAATGTTGGGCATACATTAAATATAAAAACAAACAAATATCTATATGTACCCAAAAAAAAGTTCATGTATTGTATGGAGAAATTATTTTTTGTCATATAAAGATACAAGCACAACTAATATTACCGCAATGAAGAGATGAAACCAATAGAAGTCTTGAAAAGGCATTCAAGATCTAGACAAGCAGCTACGGAAATTTCATTTAATAGTAGTTCACATTGGCAATACCACCATTTAAAATCATATAACAACAAGATTGTCGACCCAAAAGACTGCCACGTGCCAATAACTACACAAAAATGCACTAAAAAGAAAACCCAGAAAGGATTATCCATCATTGAAAACAAAAGGCTTGCTCCATATGTCAACCATTAGTTGACCCGACTTCCATTACTTCAATTTGATGGGAGGAGAGGTCATTGTTCAAGATCGAGAGTCTTTTGATTTCTACTTTGTTTAGTTGGAGTCAAGGGAGTGCTACCCAACTTGGAGTCAATTATTTGATATGTTAGAATTTTTGGAGTATATAGGGGTGTATAGGTCCTTTTTACTTTGACCTTTTCTTTATTTTTTCCTTGCTTGTATTTGGGTGACATCCCCTTTATACCTTCTCAATGAAACTTTAGTACTTATAAAAAATATTGTCTTCCACATTGACATCTTCCATATAGACTACGGCCTCCGATTCTGGTTCATAGAGGGAGAGATGTGCAATTTAGAGCTCCCCAACATCCTCTAGAGAATCAAAAGCATCTCCGGCTGTATTCCACATCTTGGTTGGTCCATGCATATACCCTGTGAATATTCTTGATAGGAGGCGTAGATTACTGTCAATGAAAATAAAGTCATTGGCATGCTTAGGAGAGTCCTCTTATTCTCACTATATGTCCACAAAAGAATAAGTATTCTAATTTCGCTCGGAACTTGAGAAAAAGAAGGTTGCACAAGTAGCTTTAAGGCTATGTTTCGAAGCAAAAGGGCTCTTTCACCATAGGTAACCCACAAATTTTAGGATTTCTCACTACGTCCACAAAAGAAGTAGCTTTAAGACTATGTTTTGAAGCAAAAGGGCTCTTTCACCACAGGTAACCCCCAAATTTTAGGCTCCATTTCATTAGGATCGTATAGGATCTCCCGACTTACTTGAGAAGTTGGTGAATTTCCTGTTAGCCTTTGAGCGATCCACCAAACTAGGAAGATGTGGGGTCTGGTTTGATCAGTAGGGCTAAGGTGGTCCTCTGGTTAGCTCTTAGGTGCTCTAATCGCCTTCCTCCAAGTGACCTGCAAAAAGTCGTTAGGGCTGAGTCCAGCCCAACAACCCTCTGACAATCAAGTTAGTCTAGGAAGTAGAAGGCGTAGGTACTATTCACTAGAAGCAGCATACCTTGCTAGGGTTTTAGCTCTCCCTTTATATAGAACCTCTTGACTTACTCACCAAGTAAGTGCTCGGCACGCTCTGTAACCGCTCCTCAGGTGACATCACATATGACATGTCAGATAAGATGGTTGAAAACATGACATGAGCTGGCTCCTTAGTTGCAGGAACATTCAACTAACGTGTTTCCGTCGGAGGAAACTCCAAGAAACTTATTCCAATGATGACGGGAACTCGTTCCTAACCTATACGGGAACTCATGCAAAAAATGATTGAGAGACTTACGATTCGAGCTGCAATTGGTACCTTTAAAATTGTTTTGTTCTTGTTGGTGTGCACATCTGATCTTAACCTTATAGAGTCGTAATAATGCCTTTAACTTTTACGCCTACTTAATATGCACTTCAGCTCTATTCTGTAATCATGTGCTACAATAAAAGTATTGAAATTTAACTAGAAACTCATAATTTTAATAATATTTTATCGGGTAGAATAATATTTTCATTTTGACGTTTAACTATATAAAAATCTATAAAAATATTTATAATTTTAATATTTTTTTCCGAACCGCTCCCAATGGCGCTCCCACACTTCTATGATCATCCGCTCCCGTCCCCTCTCCCGCTTCGTGCAACTATGGCTGGCTCTAATGAGTATGCTCGCCATGTGCTATAACCTCCTTGGTCTATGTCATGATGAAGTACGTGACCAGGCGGTTAAGTGCACATGAGCGAGATGCCTTTTGTGAATCACGCGGGTTGTACTAGTCGGATCCGGGTCGGTTATGCCCGACCTAGTCAGTCATGCCACAACGGCCCGGTTGCACCAGAGGGAACCTGCGCGTGATGTTCGAGCGATCAAGTCGATCCGAGCGATCTGTCTTGACTTGGAGGATCCCGAGCCATATCCGGAGCACTACAGTTAACATTTCTTCATGCATTTCATTCTTTAGGTATAATTTGTAAAAAATATGTAATACAAGTAAATATTGTAATCCGTAATTCGTGTCAATTGAGGTTGCCATGATGCCTATGTACTTACCTTATTAAGGTTTTCCATGTTAGAGTGTCTCTTTCCGATCGTGGTTGTGTCATATCTATGTGTATATGCTACTTAGATCTAGGCTCGTGTTCACTGAATGTCTGAAAGGTTTGTCAACTACTCCCCCGTACGGATTTAATAGTCCCTAGTTCAATCCTAACCGGATAAAAAATGAGTATATCTTTAAATTAGTAATGAATTTTTTATCCAATATGGATCTTGTTTCATAGATCTCAATTGGTTCTATAAGACAATGTTTTCAAAATTACATAAAAACATTATAAATTACAAGATATAATTGATTGGAAATTGACACAAACTCCCAAAAAGGACTATTAAATCCGGACGGAGGGAGCAAGAACGATGGTGGGAGTATATTTAATGAGTGGATGTTGTTGCCTCAAGTACTCTTTAACCTGAGAAACAATCGCTATTTGTGTTTCCAGTCAATTGCTAGATGACCCAGTTTATAGTATTGACAGCATACGCTGCATGTATGGACTTTATTGGATCTTAAGTACACTGAGCATTTGTTTTCCATTTTCAGTGCCCTCAGCTGAATCTTTCAATTGATTGCAACTGAAGCCAATGACAGACTTTTTCTGAACATCTCCCCCTTGCTGAACTTTGAAGTCCTTATCTCTCAATATAGCAGAAACATGCCATTAAGGGTAAGGTCTGGCTGAGACGGAATTCTTTTCTTCGAAGTGCTTCTGCGGAGATGAAAGTAGCAAATTTAAGTAGAATTTTGGGGAGGCTCTGTTGTTTAACTTTGGTTGCTCTTATGTGCACCTCCATTTTCCTTTGGGCTTGGGGGAAAAACCCTACTCATACCACTTTGCTTTCCACAGAAGATGAGTTCATGCGGCCTTCTCCAGGTTAGTAATAATCTATTGCAGGTTTTTTATTTCTAGTTTTTTTCCCCCTGCAATTCCCCCCCTCCTCTTAATTTTTATTTGTTTTCATACTAAGCAGGTTAGTGATGAACAATACTCAAGCTTGTTAAATTACACTGAACTTGGAAAAAGACCGAGTAAGAAAATGTGTAGAAATGCAACTGCTTCTGATATTGTTTGTCATTTTAGATAGTCATATGCCATCAAACGGATCAACAAATGTTGGTCTTCTGTGAACAAATTTTGACTTTTTTTTTTTTTCACACCAGTCATTTTTTTTGAGATCTTTTGATTGGTAGTTTTTTTTTTTGGAAAATGGTATATGAAACTACATTCATTATACCGTTGAAGGTAACTGTCGAAAATGAAACAAACATTACATGACAGATGGGCTTCTCTCTTTCAAGGAGGACAAAAATAATTTTCTTTACCTTTTAGAGGTTTTCATAATTGTTCAACTGCAATCTTATCAAAGTCAGAAATAGAAAAATAAATGTTTTTCTAGCTTTGATCTTGATCAGAAAATCCTGTGTATGTTTGGCATTAGTCCAAGTGCCAGCAGACCTTTTGCGCGGCATGCAACTTTTGGATTCATAGCAAGATTGGTAGGACCTATTGTAAGTTGCGATATCATTGGTAGGGGTTTTGACAAGAAACTACTGCAGAACACCAGATCTGACCATCGGTGGATTTCACCGTAGTGGTATCCTAGATCCTCTACATCATTGACCATCCATCATCCTAGCAGTTCGACGTCCTAAAATCGCTGACATCCCTTCCGCATCACACCTCAATATCGTTAACTGGTATCTTTTTCAGGAGAGTTATCATGTTGCTGCTTAACCTGTGACCGAGGCACCGAGGCCTTATTTGCCCAAGACATCATTGCTGAAACAGGATAGGTATATTATATATAAAACTTGTAACCCTTTCCCCACTTCAACTTAACCGTAACTCCGATTGTTTAAGCCCACACCCACTATTGATCCTTTCAACAAAAGCTAGCCTAGTTAAATACCCAGTCTAGCAGCCCATTACTTAACCAACAGCTAACTCCTAAAGCCTAGCCCAAAAACACAAGCCCAGCTCTAGAAGAAAAAAAGAACTCAACTGAGGCCACTCTGGACTTGGAACCCAACCAACACCACCACCACCACCACACACAAACACACCACACCACACCAAAAAAAGACATTTTCCAGCCGCACCTACCCCACTCTAATCCACACAACTTAACCTAGTAAGTAGTAACTCCATAGCTCACTCACTTAATACCGTTTATAGAACCCGGCACCCATCCCAGCTTCAACTCAAATCTTGCATCGTTCAACCAGGCCACATTCGACATACCAGCCCAGTTAGGAAAACAAGGATGAGCGAAGTAAGAGAATAATACAACAGATGATCCAGCTAAACCCAACTTTGGAGAAAGTGTGAGTCGGAGGCAAAACTTCTGAAAGCCCTCAAAGTTGTGTTTCTTGTGAAGATCAACTGGATATTGTCATCCAAGAAGTGTAAAAGTAAAAAGAAGGTGTCGATTTGACTTGATTTTGGTAGGTGTCAGAGTCCAAGAAGAAGTCATTGAACAGAATGAAAACCGGACATAGTTTTTCCAGAAAAAAAGAAGCTTCTTGACGATGAAAATGCACCTAGATAGTCCTTTTGAGTCCCTACCAACATATTTCTTTATTCCTAAGGTCAGAAAGGATTGATGGTTAGGCATTGACGACTTTGTTTGGGTTGTCAAGCCAAGTTTGGTGGCTATCATCAACAATCTAGCATATTACTTGAAACGAGAAGCAAGTCAAGCCTTTGTCATCAGTGTTTTAAAAGGCTCAAGGCGCACCGAGGCGCCATGGGCCCCCTGGAGCCTCGCGCCTCATCAAAGCGCAGCACAATTCTTAGAACAAGTAGAATTCTAATATAGGCAAACCTTTCAACACAAGCAAACACTTTTAAAACTTTCAAAAGGCACAAAACATAACATTTCAATGTAAATAAGAGGATGTTACAGTGACACAGTCTACATTGGTAATGATACTAATGAACAAGAGAAACAAAAACCCATAAGGGCGGCAGCTTATGAACACCAGGTGAAAAGCTTACACAAAGATATACGAAAGAGGTTCTTTTAAGCAAATCTAGAGAACAAAAATCCTAATTAAAGAACAATGAGCAAAACCCAACATAAATCGAACATATTTGCAGTTCAAATTTACCAAAAAAAAAAAAATTTATTGTTTGAACAAAGAACAATCGAAGAAGAAGTCGTCTTTGTTGGCGTGAAAGAGTAAAATAACTAGACCCAAATTCTAGGTCGCGTTATTTTTCTATCAAGGAGAAAGATGCAGAGTGTGAAGGATCGATAAGTGCAAAAAAAGGCTTTTTTTTCTAACACATTCGATAGAAGTTTATATTTAGTGGGATAGGATAAGACATAATTAATGTTTAGTAGTTTAGGACTCTAGATAAGTATTTAGTTTTCTATGTTTCCAAACTAGTCCCATTTGAACGCTTTTAATTTTCCTCACTTGTTACTCCATTGAAAAGTAAAAGGGACAACGCTATTGATTTTCCACCTTTTCCTTCTCTCTAACTAATTAAGTCATCAAAACAAAAGGACAAAATGAGTAAAGACTGAGGGGCATTTTTGACGAGTTATAACTCAAAACGAATAATGATTGTCTCCTCAAATTCTTAGAATCCGTAAAATGGTCATCCATTTTGGGACAGAAGGAGTATTATTCTAAAGATTCAAATTCTAATATCCTTTTCCTTGTTAGGATTTTTGGTCTATAACTTTAAGTAAGAGCTTTTTTGATGTATTAGTGATATTGAATCCTTTTTGTCAGATTAGCTGTGGGATAAAAAAGATATATCAGAGAATATGAGAAATATAGGAATAGAAAGAAATATGCGGATCGGGATTCTGAAATTTGCTCCCAAAGTAGTTTATTATTTCTGAAATACATAGTCCTAAGGTCACTGGTAGATATTTTTTCCTAACCAAAGCCCATGTTTATCCAAAGAGAATAAGCATAATCGCATAAATTATATGCAATTAGCTTCAGATCTTGATCAGAAAATGTTTACCATAAGAATCAACTCATCTGAGTCTTTTACCTTATTATTTTCTATATTTTCGCCACAAGACATGATATGTTATATGAAGGGTATAAAATGTACATTTAGCATTTGAATGGTTAAGTTGTATATGATGATATTGAGAAAGCACTGAAGATTGTGATCGGTGTCCAACTTCAAAAAGTAGAAATATTTTAGTTGCATTTTTTGAAGGCCTAGGTTTGCGTGCTAGACCTTTATTTAGGGACAGAGGGAGTATAACATAGAACAATAAGATGCATTATTTGTCACATTACAGTAAACACACAGATTTGGATATGCTCTTCCATTTTCACTTCAACCCTATCTCAGGCCACGATCATGCTACCTTGGCCCATGTTCTTTGTAGTTTGCCATCTGGCTTTCGGACTACTTCCAGTTGAATAATGTTGTTGTTTAAAGTCCTTTTTGCATCTTTGTTGTTCTGTCATTGTTTGGTCTGTAAATAAATAAGAAATGTGTTAGAAAGGCATAAAGCAAGGATACTCTATTTGCTTTCTTGCAATTACTATATTTTCTCCCTTAGGTTGTCAGTTGTCTAGTAATTCTTATACTTGCACTCATTTTCTTTTTGCCCAATAAACATATTATTTCTTATATCAGATTGTTTGTTGGCTTACTGTCAAATTTTGTGGCACTTTATGTCTAGTTGCTCAAGTTACAGAAGTTGATAATCATTTTTCTTTCTCTCTTCTTGCATAATTTTGCTCCTATATCTCATGGATGATCCTTTAGTGTCTTCAGAAGCTAAGGATCACACTTCAGAACGTTATCGGCATTCACAAATGGCAGAAGAAACAAGAAGTGTTGAAAAAAATTATGAATTTGATCGTGCACTATGGAATATCACTGCCACCTTTTCTCGAGAGGAAAGGGACAATGACAAGATGTGGAACTCTTCTTTCAAGAACACAGGTAGACCGCTTTGTGCTTCTACTATAATATTAGTTCCACGTTTGACAATTTTGTTGGTATGAGCGACCATTGCAAGTTGGCACGTGTTTTGGCTGAATTAAGATTCAGAATTCATCAAGCAAACCTTGCTTTTTAACTCTAGTGATGCACCACAGTGCTTCAATGGCTTTGTAAGTGTTATGAGATTGAGCCTTCTTAGTTGGCCACAACTTACCTTCATGAAGTTAGTCAGAGAAGTATTTCTACTGGTGCAGCTTATGCCTTCATGTAGCAGTACTTAATCAGAGAAAATATATACGCTTCTTCTTATGAGTAAAGATATAAGTTTATAGACGTTGACAGTATTCTTTGTCGATAGCTATCTGATGGTTATTTTGTTTGTTCCACAAAAGATAATTAGATAAGAATTTTGTACAACTTTACTTTTATATGAGGACCTTTGGCAGTGTGAGAGAGCTCCCACTACTATTTTTGTCTTGAGGGGAGATTTCTAATTGTTTTTCCTTTTGTATTCACTTTAGTGGAGCAGTATGCTGCAAATGATTGCAGCCGTTGGTCCTTTATCTAAATTTGAATCATTGTATCACCACAGTGATTAGAATTGTACATTTTTTTTGTTTGGCACAGAAGAAATGATAGATTTTATGACTTGTTTGAGACTTTGCTAGTTGAGAAGGAAGCTACTTGGTTTTAGAGATGGGACGAGGGCAAGTGGGCATTGGGCATTGGGCATTGTGACATGTATTGTAGGAGGTCAAATCACCTCACTAGTAGTTAGCAATGTGGAGGAGTTGTTTCATTATTATGAGTGTTTAGACTGATTACCCTAAAAGTTTAAATAACCAATGAAAGGAAATTTTTATTAATCTTAGATTACTCCTGTCTGGTTGTAACATCAACCATCAACTCTGTTATTGAGAGCTGGAAAGTGGGGTGATTGTAGAAAGTAAAATGTCCACCAACCGCCTTTCGGATATTAAAACCTTTTGCTCAGTTCATTCTTTATTCACGGTAATCATTCTAGGGTTGATAAGAGGTTCTATACTTCCGGTTATCATCTCTCTTCCTTTGTTTTTTAAAAAACAGATGAACAAGATACTAAACTTCCCGTGTCCTCAACTTAAATCAATTCTTGTACCAAATTCAAGTGTTTTGGGAAAAAAAGTTAGTCTTGTTAAGTTAATTCTTAGTTTTCAGCTCATACTTTTCTTTCCTTGTTTTATTTAGTAAATCTTGAATTGAATATAAGTTGTCAAGTTCATGTACCAGATCACCACTGGCCTCCCATCTAATTAGCAACTGACCTCAAGTGTCACCATCCCAAAAATATAAACTGTTCTTAGTTCTATGTTTCGGTTTGATAGCAGTAGTTTTCTGCTGGGATTAGGATATGATGCTAATTGAAGGATTTGGTGCTGACTACTAATTTCCGTGTCAAATTTAGATTGTGTTTCACTTTCAATGGCATTGCTAGTTGATGGGTACAAACTATGAATCATTGACACCCGTAAAGGCCGGGGCGTCCCGTTGTCCAACATAGGGACCCACTGGGACACAGAAAAAATGTATGGGACATCCATTAAGTGTACTTAAACTTTTTTAGGGGGACAAGGGTGTGACGCATTTTAGGCAAGTGTAATATGATGTATATGTATATATGATGCTTGTATATATATTGATGCCTCATGCTTTTACATATAACTTTGTTTCCATAGGTACAAAATAAATATTTCATTTATTTTGCCGTGTCCCCTAATTGTTTAAGAAATCTCGTTTCTGTATCCGTGCTACATAGGGTATTTATATATATAATCAGTCTTTTGACCTCTGGCTCGAGATATCCCATTTTTCAACCTGATGAACAGGTTGTAACTATGCCAAGGGCAGATGGGTTGTGGACAGACGGAGGCCATTATATTCTGGTTTTGGATGTAAACAGTGGTTATCAGACGTATGGGCATGTAGATTGACCCAACGAACAGATTTTTCTTATGAGGGATATCGTTGGCAGCCTGAAGAATGTGAGATGCCAGAATTTGAAGGATCGGATTTCTTGGAAAGGTAATTACACCTGTATCTCCGTTTTCATCGTTCACTTTTTGTTGTTCCCACTGTTGTGCCTATTTGCATGGTGCGGCACTTCTGATGAGGTCTCCAAACTGTTGGGAAGCCTTAGTATGATCTCTTACTTCTTGTAGGTTTATGCAAGTATACATAAGTTGACTAAAATTTTCCTGCAACTTGTGACAAGGTCTCCATATATTGTTGAAAAGTCTGAGTGTACTCGCGCATTTATTGTAAGGTTGTGCAAGCATATAGCTACTCTCGATCCATCCTATGCCGTGAGGAAATAATAGGCAACCTACTAATCTTGAGATTGTGGGTTAGATTATGAGGATAGTCACTTGGGTATGTTTGGTTCGATGGAATGGAATTGACAATGGAATGGAATTAGAGGAAATGAGATTGGAATATCCTTTCCATTCCCAAGTTTGATTGTACATAGGAATAGTCATTCTCATCCGCAATGGAATGGTGTGGAAATAGTAATTTTTGGTGTGGCAAATGACAATAGTATTTTTTGGAGTGGCAATAGTGAATCTGGTGTGACAAAGAAATGAAATGACAATTCCTTAATTTTTCTAGTGGAATGACAATTCCTTTACTAAGGTGAATAGTGATTCCATTTGAAATGATCATTCCATCATTTAATGGTAAACCAAACATGAGAATAAGGCTATGTTCTGGAACAAAAAATAAGTCCTTATTTTTTAAGAAGGCAATTTCAAGCTCAAAAATTATAGACTTATTGAAATCTAAAAATATGCAATATGAATCATGTTTGGAAGATCTCGATGAGATCTTTTATACGATGCAAAAAAAAATTGAAAAATTATTTTTAATTTACTTTTTTTGAGTTTAAAAATGTGAAATAAATTGTTTATTTTTGAGAAGGTTTCTGGAACTGGGCTTAAGTATTCCATGGAATGACCATTCCATTCCAACGCTGATTTCATCGAATCAAACATACCCTTTTTGTATTTAATATGGAAGGTTAGGTCTGTACCCAATCTATCCCTCTCCAACACCTTTATTGTATATTTAATTGGGCATACTTTTTCTACACGTTGAAATTTTGCGATACTGAAGATGGTAAAAAAGTGGGAAAAAAAAAAAGAATTGTGAAGTCCTCTTTTTAGTGCCTTTCCCCAGGCATATATTCTCGTTAAAATTCTTGGGCATGCTTTATTGGGATTTCAAAAATTGACGTGTCTGCCAGCTCCTCCTACAACATACGTCAACTGGAATTTCATTACTGGAAATGAATATAAGAATCCCGAATGCTGTCAATATGGTTCCAAATAAAATTAAGATTTCATTTACTGGATATTAAATATAAAGATCCTGCATTTTGTTAACATGGTTCCAAATGAAATTAAGATTTCATTTACTTCGTTGCCCTTAATACAAGTATCTTTCAGAATGCAGGACAAAACAATTGCTTTTGTAGGAGACTCGTTGGGCAGACAACAATTCCAATCTCTCATGTGCATGGTCACTAGTGGTGAAGAGAGGCCAGAAATTGAAAATGTCGGATGGAAATACGGTCTAACAAAAACTCTTGGTGCTGTTCGTCCTGACGGCTGGGCTTATTGGTTTCCACATACTAACACTACCATTTTATATTACTGGTCAGCAACCCTTTGCGATTTAGAGCCCATTAACATCAACGATACATTTTTTACGGATTTCGCCATGCATTTGGACCGTCCACCAGCTTTTTTGAAACAATACCTCCACCAGTTCGATGTTTTAATCCTTAATACAGGGCATCATTGGAGCAGACCGAAGTTTAGAGCAAACCGTTGGGTGTTGCATTTAAATGGAAAGCCAATTGAAGGTAGGCATCTCGTGGCACTTCGGAAGGTGAAGAAATTTGCAATTTATAGTATTGTCAGATGGGTTGATTCGCAGATGACATGGCGTCCAAGACTCAAGACGTTTTTTAGGACAATATCTCCGCGGCATTTCTTTGGCGGGGATTGGGACACCAGTGGTAGATGTGATAACACTATTCCGTTGGCTGGAGGAAATGAAGTGAAGCAAGATGAATCAAGCGATTCTATTGTTGGTAATGCGGTTAAGGGTACCAAAGTGAAGATTTTGGATATAACTGCTATTTCGCAACTAAGGGATGAGGGTCACATATCGCGGTATGGTCTTACAGCATCGGACGGTGCGCAGGATTGCTTGCATTGGTGCTTACCTGGGATTCCGGACACATGGAATGAACTTCTTTGTGCACAGGTATAGCAATGAGAAGTTTTGAGGTACAGTGAACAGAACCACAAATCTATTTACAGTCAAAGATGGCTTCTTGGTTGAGAGAGAGAGCGCCGAGTGGTCTACCCCACCCCCCAACACCACACCCCCCCGCTTTCCCCTTCCTCTTCTTTCTCTCTTACTTTTTCTCATCCCCTTAGTACCCTACTGGTTTGGCTCTCTCTCTCTCTCTCTCTCCCTCCTCCATCCATGGCTTCATGATGTTTGAGGTTCTCTCCTAAGAGAGAGGAAGATCTCCCACTTTCCCATCATTTTTGGGCATTGGAGACAAGGAGTTCTAGGTCTGGGTTTTTGCTCTTGCATGCGGTTTGGTTCGAGCTGCGGTTCTTTGAGTTCTCTAACAGCGACGATGAAGGCGTCTGAAGGCAAACCTAGTAGCAATCCTATGGTGAGAGCAGGATCGATGGTGATCCTCTATCCACCCAATTCCATGAGCCGAGTACTAGGTCTGACAATAGGGACGATGAGGGCGTCTGAAGGCAAACCTGGTAGCAATCCTACGGCGAGAGCAGGATCGATGGTGATCCTCTATCCACCCAATTCCATGAGCCGAGTACTAGGTCTGACATCAGTGCTGAGCGGCTTTTCTTTTCTTTTTCTTTTTTTATTTTTCTCTATTTTCAGTTCAATGATGTCCTTTGCAAGCGCGGGCTTATTCTTTGTTTTATTCAATATATGATACTAGTAATTGCCAATGCCTGAAGGCACAAACACAACACGTTTTGAATACGACTAAAACGAACTATCAAACTATTGACCACTCCTGTCAATGAAAGCCAACTTTCTCCAGGAAGTCTTTTATTTCAAATGAGGTTTAAAACAGAGTTCATTTGGTCAATTATGATAACTGAATTTAAGAAGATTATAACAGTACAACCACCTATGATACTAATTTAACGCCTCATATAACCAATAAAGAATAACTGAAAGCAATAGGAATGTATAATCAAATGAGATTTTCATTAGAATTTTATTTTTGCATACCGGCAACCATTGGTTAACCAGTACAATTTTATTCGTCCAACAACTAACCAAAACAAAAGAGAAAGCGTAGACAATGATAGAAACTATTCCTTTGCGGTTTGCAGATCCACTCCATTCTCCATTTTGTGGGGAAAAAAACACAATTTTTTTTAATAACTTTATCATAAGAAGTGGGAAAGAAATAATTTCCCTGACATTTGTTCAAACTTCCATGGAAGAAGCAATTTAAGTGGAGGTAACGTAGTGCAACAGAAGATTTTTCCTTCTCCTTTAAATTTTTTCCCTTTTACTCCAATAGCCACCAATTGAAATGATTATTGATTATGGCAGGAAAAGTAGAGAGGAATACCATAATAGCCTGCTTTATTTGCTTTTCTTTCCTTTCTTCTTTGTTGTACTCTATTTTGTTCACATTTCTTATTAGAGAAATTGAGAGGAAATTTCCTTATAGAAGTAAGTTTGTTCTATTCAATGCTTCCAAGTAAGTTCTTTCTGTTTTTTGTTATATTTTTATTATTACATATGTTGGGCTAAATTAGTTGTTAGGGCTAGAATGAAATTACATGATTAAATAAAACTATTTATTTATGTGACTTAATTTCTCCAAACAAAAAGCATGGTTTTAATTATTAAGAGTTCTTGTTCATTTGCCTATTTTCACCGAATCATTAAAATTGGATTTTCATTGTGTTTTGTTAGATTCAATTTATGATTTGTGAATAGTGGATATAAATTGTGTTTTGATGGGTTCATGAATATTTTGATTTTATACAATTGTTTGGCAAAAGAAGAACTAAAAATGGTAAAAGTTAAGAAAAAGAGTTGTCTTGTATATTTTCCACGATAAAAGAGTTTAACCGTCAACTTATTGTGCAGAGATTGGAGAATTGAGAAACATAAATTTCATGGATATGATACATGTAATGGATTCCAATGTCCTAGTATTTTATCATCTCTTTAAACACTTTTAATTCTAGTAAGCTTATTTTTCTCAATCCAAACAAAATATTGTTGAACTAGATCAGAAAGTTTAATTTTTAATTATCAGAGTTGTTCAACTGCGTTCCATCCGTAATAATCTCTTGGGTTCGACCTCGCTTTTGCTAAACTATACTCAGTATGATTTGCGCACTTGCGAGTATATTAAAATTTTCACAACAGTAATACTACATTTTTTGGGGTCAAAAGTTCTTAAAATCATCTCGTTTTTTAACAAAACTACTTTACTTTTTATGGGTAGTTTTGATCCAAGGGCTATGATTTACCTACTTTTTAATCTAATGGTTTATATTTATTGGGAGCATGATGCTTCCATACCACTTGGGAGCATCATAGAAGTTTTGGTAGTTTTGCATTGATATTTTGTAAATTATTGTTTTGTCATGATGAGAAGAATCTACAAAATTAAAAAACTACTCCCTCCGTCCCCTTTTTTAGAATTCAGTATTTCATTTTGGGCTGTCTCTTAATAATTGTCTAATTTTAAAAGTTGGTACATTTGTTAGTTTACCCCTAAAAGTAAATTCCATTTTGATGTCTCCAAAGAAGATAAGTAAGAAAAATGAAGGTAAAAATTGATGTGAATGTGTAATGGTGATGATTCCCTAATAAGTTGGAGTTATGACATTTAAAAAGGGACGGAGGTGAAACTTTTTTAAATAAAAATGAAAATAAGCCGCTTAGGGCTCGTTTGGAGGCGGGACTAGGTTTGAAGGTATTATGTAAGAAGGGGGATTGAATAGTAGGGGGTATTGGTTAATAGGATGACCCACATTGATGTGATGTTTATGGAGTGAGTATTAAATAACACTTGGTTTGGATGGAGCATAATAGAGGGTATAAGGAAGGGTGGATGATGTAAAAAGCTGTCAAATGACCCTTTTGTCCTTGTGCTGTCAAATGACCCTTTTCTAATATGGTTAAAAAATTAAGTACTCTAATTTTCAATCCGTTTGAACCGGTACGAAGATCCTATTTCTCTGATCATTTTATCCTAGAGGGTCATAATTAATTTTTGGCTTTAGGGCTCTCGTTAGTTAGCCCTAAGATATTTAGTTGTACATCGGGCGGGAAATAGAGATTACGAGGTGTAAAATCGTCTGAAATAGAGGGGGATTTGAGGGGTCCAACCCTACCCATCGCTAACACCCCCCAGGGGTATTAGCAGGTGTAGAGACCCGTAATTTTCTATATTTAATTTTAATGTTTGAAATTAGGGGAAAAGGATGAAAGTGACATAAACATGAAAATGGGGGTTATATGTGTAAAGGGTTGGAAAATATTGGGTGTTAGTGTAATTGTGCATGTGTGTGCCGTGTATATACGAGGAGAAGTTTTCTTTTTTTTTTTTTTCTCATTTCCTTTTCATCTCTCTCGGCTCTCTCTCGATCTCTCTCACTCTCTCACTCAATCACTCAAAACCCACAACAATCACTCTCAACCCCATCATCTACGTGTGTATCCGGGCTCGTATCGCGTTGGATAGGGCTCGGTTTGGTGTATTTCTGCTTGGTTTGGGACTCCGGAAGTTAGGGCTTGCTCCATTACTTCGATTTGTGTTTGGGTACTAGAGGTAGGAAATTCTACCTCTCTTTACATGTTATTTGGGTTCTCTTATGTCCTATTTGAGTATCTCCATGTGTTGTTTGAGCTTATATTGGTTGTGGGTTGGTCTGGACGAAAATCTGTTATCTGATGAAAATCGCCAAAATTCCGGATTCCTACCGGTAGGACATTTTTCTCTACCGGTAGAACTTTGTTATCATGATCATGAGCACTCTCTGCCTTGCGTTCGTACCGATAGGACTTATTTCCTACCGGTAGGATTATAAAATTTTCTTACCTACCGGTATTAATTCTTTTTCTACTGGTAGAATTCTTAGAACCAAGATTTGTACCCACAGTTCCCAATTCCCCCATGATCCCTACCGGTAGACCACATGGAAAAAAATAAAAATCTTGCTGGACCGTCGTTTTTCTTTTCTTTTCCAAGTCTTAGTCATTTTCAAAGGGTGGTAAGACTATTTTATTATATATATAAGAGTTTGACTAATCAAAGCATGTCTTTTTGACTAATAAAAAATATATATTTATGTATATAATGGAATTGTTCAAATTGGCGAAATTGTGGAAGGATAAATATGAGTTCCATGCATGACACTTGTACGAACGATACACTTGAACATGTCTAGGGATCCGACGAGTAGTGTTGCAATCCGTCTTTTCTCGACTCGTAGAATTCTTTAGATTCCGTTAGTATATGCTTTACGGACTCCGAGTATAGAAACTAAATAACCGGGCATCGTAGAGTCTAGTCATGGGTAGATATGTAGTATGGGATAGTACGGGGGTGTATATAGAGGTACGGTGAGGACGTGTGGTATTGTGGTATGCTTAAAGGAGAATGCGTGTATTAATTAATTACTCGGAGTCTTGAGATGGGTAGCAGTTTGGCACGTTTGGAAATGTAATGAACGTGGTGGATTGTTTAGAATGCTTGTTGTGAAAGAACCGTTTAAGATGATAAAATGATTGGTGTCCTCTCGACCCGTCGAGTCTTTCAATTCTTTTGGCACCCTTCCTATGAGGTTCAAGTGTAGAAACTAACGGATAAAGTATGGTAGGTTCATATGTACGGGCTTAGTATGCTATGTCAGATGCAAATGGGTAAACTAATGAGAAGGCATGAACATGTACATTTGTGGAGTTACGTAATGATTAATTAAAATTCAGTTGTATAACCGTCGAAGGGATGATAAAATTAATTATGAAATGATGTCGAATTGTGAAAAGTGTGAAAGGTGACCCAAGTGGTCGTTATTGAGGGAAAAGACTCGGGGTGACCCTGCACTCGAGGGAAATAGACCAGAGGTGACTCAACTGATTCATATTATTGGAGGAAAAGACTCGGGGTGACCCTACGCTCGAGGGAACTAGACTCGAGGTGACCCCACCGATTAAGATTATTGAGGGAATAGACTCGGGGTGACCCTACGCTCGAGGGAACTAGACCCGAGGTGACCCTAATGAACTTTAATGAGAAATACGAGATTAAAGGAAAGGAAGGTTTTAAGGTTTATATGGACAATGTTATAAGGAAGATTTTTGAATTGAAAGATCAATGTGGACAACGGAGGTATAATTGTTGTATTATACGAACGAATAGCAGAGATGTTTTTGAATTGGACTTAAAATAATTATTGTTGGACATTTGACGTGAGGTTATTAATGTATTTTAGTTGATAGCAAGTTAAACGGCCAGTTGAATTTCATGTATGTGAAGTCTAGGACCTTTAGACAATAATTTACAGCTTGTTGGTAGTCATTTGTACTATAGGCGTATCTGTCAATACTCATTCATTCTCGATGTGTGATTCATCCAAATTACATATAGCGTGAGCTTAGAATTTTCTACTGGGCTAGTGTAGCTCAACCAAATCTTTCTTTTCAGGTTCTGATGCCGGGCAATAGATTGCATACATTGTGTGCTTGACTGTAAAAGACTTTTGGAAGCTGACATCACTGGTTATTTCGTCATCCCTCCATTTTGGAATCCAAACGGGGTTTTCGGCTATGCCCAGGGATTAAAAGGCAAATTTCACAACCCCTTTCACATACCCCATATAAACTGGCCATTATTGACTTATTTTTGTCTTTATTTAAAAAATTTGTGTATGGATTGTAATTTAATTATTGTTAAATTTCTTTCGTCATGATGAAGTAATAATTTAAAAAAATTTAACAAAATACGAAAGAATGCAAAAAAAATTTAAATAAAAACCAAAAAAATACAGTAATCCATTTGAATTAGAACTATTGGACCACAATAGGCCGTTCCTCAAATCCTCGGAAGGGCTCTGGCTCCCATGCCCCAATCCGGTTTTGGGGCATCATGCCCCACTTTTTTTTTAAACTATTAGATCTTCTAATTCAATCTCAGCCCTTGATCCATCTCCCTCTCTCTCTTCTTAACCTTCTAAGCCGGTTAAACTCCTCTCACTCTCACTCTCACTCTCCCTCTCTATCTTCTCTTCTCACGCCCACTGTACTGAGAGCTGGACATGGCCATGACTCTCTCCTCCTCCAGTCCTCCGCCATAGCAGTCCCTCCACACCAACTCCTCCACAACATTCTCAGACGCTCCTCCATAGCATCACTCGAGGTAGCTGCCCTCTCCCTCTCTCTCGCCAAAACACACACACACACACACACAGAGGGTGGGTTCCGACCCCCCTCCCCCCCTCTGGGCCGAACATGCTTGGAAAATGGGGGAAGATTTAGGGTTTCACATGGGTTGCTTGGCTTGGGAAAATGGGGGAAGATTTTAGGGTTTTGTAAAAATCAGGGCAGATTTAGGGTTTTGTGAAAATAAAAACTTTTGGGGTATTCTCATCAAACTTTTGTGTTGCGTGGTGGGTATTTATTGGGATTTTTGGTGGTGTGTTGTTGTTTTGCATGATTTCCTCATTCCAGTGTTCCAAAAGCAATAAACCAGCAAAGCCCAATCCCGTCAATACGGAATCAGGATTGTAAATCTGATGACATAAATCTCTCCAATGCTGGCATATTCTCAGAGATGTCATCTACAATGCCCTCCGTGCTGGTAATTTGTTGTTTTAACATTTATCAAAGTTTGAAGGAATCTTCTATTTAGACCTCATTTGATTCCATGCATTTAGTTCGATCTGTAAAATGGTATTCATAGGGTCAATTTGCTTGTTTACAACGCGGACTTGTCAAGTCCATGGTCTGCCATTAAATTCCATTCATAACATGTGTATCTCCACATCCAACATAGCGACTAAGGATTTGGATGAATTCAACAATACCTTCCAAGGATGCCAGAGCTGAATCAGAATAATCAAACACATAATCAAAAAATACTACAGAACATTCTTATCAGTAGACCATTCTTATCAATAGATTATTCAGGTTCTGAAAAATTTCACCTCGTAATGCTAATGCTAGCTAATTCCTTGTTTGAGGGCTTTGAAATCATGCTCAGTTAGGAAATGTTAACTTGACAGGATTGATGAAATGAAAACATGTCCTCTGTTCCTTTTAGTGTGGCCATTACAAACATTGATATTCTCCCTTTTCAATTGCTTATTAGTTAACAAAGTTCCTCTTGGATGAGCTACTGGACGAACAAAACAGAAAGGAAAAAGAAAGGTTTAATCATATTTTTGGGTTTGTTTTTATTATTGTTGATGATATTCATTACTGTTCTTGCTATTAATTTGTCATGATAAATGCCATTGCTTCCGAGAACTTAGAATGGACATTAGGTTCACAGGGGATTGGTGTACGTATAGAGAAGATCACATAGACGATTTTAAGTTAAAGGAAATTGAAAAAGATAGAAGATGATGTGATTGGCGGTTAGCCAGAGGAATGAGGTTTTAGTGGGATTCTTGGAGGTTATCCAGTGAATCCGGATCTGTTGGAGGTTATCCACAGAGTCCAGTTTGGGAGAAGAGGAATGAAGTTAGGGTATGGCAGTTGATTGTCGATTCGAAACCTTAGGATATGGCATTGCGTGATCGCTCTTTTTGAATAGGAGATAAAAGGGTGATACGTATTATAGTACCAGGTTATGGTCTATATACTCCAAGGTTACGGTTAGTTCCTTGTGGGCCCAGTGGTTACGGTTAGTTCCTTGTGGGCCCAGTGGTTACGGTTAGTTCCCTGGGAAATTCATCCTTGCGAGGCGGCCGATGACTCCGCCTAAGTAAATAATTTAGGCCGTTTCATCGGGGCTTCCGGTTAGGGCAAGCAAGGGGAGCGGTATCACGAATGGCCATAGTCCTAGTGGTTAACATGGGAGGATGTTTCTCAAAGGTTGAGATTTTAGATTTCACTAAGTTAAAGGCTAGTAATTGAAATTGATCGCTTGCTACTTTAATTGTTCTTACTTTAAATGTATTGTACATGCCCTTGTTTGTAAGTCTATGGGTTCGGGTGAGTTTTGGTTACTGAGCGTCATCGCTCACGGTACTATGTTGCCCTAGTAACTTGAACGCCAGGTACTGAAAACGGAGTAGAAGGTTCGTACAATCCGACTAAAGTCAACGCTACTAAGGAGGGAGCCGAAGAACCTTGGTTTCCGTATGCGTAGTTGCTCTGATTTAATTTAGGTCAACTTTATTTTGGAAGTTTCAAAGTCTATTTGGGAAATTGTAATATTTGGTCAAATCCGGCTACTTAAACTTAATTCGATATGGTTGTAATATGATGACATCTACTTTTGAAACAGTGATGTACTAAATCTATAAATTTTAATTAATTGGGAAAAATTGCCTTTAAATGTTTTTATTAATGTCCCAAAATTCGGGGCGTTACAATTCTTACCACATATTTTGGAAGGAAAAAATAGTGACTGAAGGTACTTACCATGACAAAGAACATACTTACCACGAATACATGATGTACTTAACTAAAACTGGACATTCTTATCACAGATTTTGGAAGGAAAAAATAGTGACTGAAGGTACTTATCATGACAACAAACCTACTTACCACGAATGCAGGGTGTTCATAACTAAAAACTGGACATTTTTTTCATGAATACTGATGTTCTTACGATTACAAATGAAAGGTGTTACATGAAACAAAGTTTACGATTACATTTTCAAATTACATACTACATTTTCAAACTACATACGATTACATTTACCCTTCAGAACTGTTGCCGGGAATTGTTGACCATCCTCCAAAGTTGCTGCCTAGGATCTGGGCTTGAACACTATTTGGATTTGTTGACCAATCAGCAGCCCGTATAGTTTAAAAGTTATAATAATTATTGAATGGACAAATGGATACTAGTCTATTAAATGACTGCATAATAAGAGACTTACCAAATTAGGTTCGACACTAGATTCACAACCATAGGCAGTGAATGATTGTGAGTACTATGTAAATGAGTCTCGGCCTGTAAATGATTGTGGGTAATATGTAGATGAGTCTCGCCCAATAAATGATTGTGGGTGAAGTATGCTCGAATTTGATTCATTCTCGTTGATGTTCCCCATATTGTTTGGTACTAATTTCGGGCATTTCGTTCGCGTATGACCAGGTAGTCTACAGTGGCCACATTATCCTTTCGGACACTAAAGCCTTTCACTTTGGCATATGCATTATAGAATCTTTCTCCATCCTCATTCGAATCGAATATCATTTCATAAACATCTTCTTCCGTTAATTCATCCAACCGATAATCGTCAAGTCCGTCATCAACACCATATCTGTCATCATCGCTATGTCCATCATCATCACTAGCGCTATCACTAATGTCTATCACTACATTCTTCCCTTTCAAACTGTCATCCATCTCCTTGAATCTAGTAAAATACGACCACAATCAATGCTAAGTGTTTTCATATCTAGTGGTAAAAAACGCAACACATTATGGAGATAATTCTAAATCTGCTCAAATAGGATCATAGTTCATGGTAAGTATTTTCGCATATCGTGGTAATCAGCTGATATACATTACGGTCATTTTTATCTTGACAAACCAATAATAAATCAAAAACATAATCACTAACCATTTGCTAAAAATAATAAATTACGTTCAATATCTAAGAATCACAACTAAATAAAGACAACATAATGTGGATAAACTTACTTGGTCAAATTCTTCAATTTATTATTTTTCAAAGTTAAAGAGGTTCTCCAATATTCATTTCCTAAGACAAGAAGGAATATGTGTGAAAAAGTGAAAAATCAGATTGATAAGTTTGAGGAGTCTAAGGTAGGTAGGGAGGAATTTCGTATCTTTAATGAACTAATGTGGGGTAGGTAAGCATTTATTGCACAAATTCGAAAGTAAGTGAATCATTTTCGAAAGTAAGTGAATTCTTTTTATAAGGTAAGTGCTAGCAAGAATTGTGGTATGTACACATATACCACGAACAACCGAATATTGTGATAGTAACAAAAATCAGATGGCGTGGTATAAATAGCCTGATTTTGTGATAAGTATAACATTAATGACAGGTTGGTACGTATTTATGTAACATAACTAATGTACCATAATGAGGGTAGTTAATAAGGTAACTACCACAATAAATGTCATGTTAGTTAGTTCTACTTAATTTGTATTACAATGTAATTAAAACATAATACCTTAATGATTAAAAAAACTAAATAATGTATTGAATAGGTCATTAGAGATCAATAACATTAGCCAATTAGCCAATTGTATTAATCACTTATTGATTGTAACTAAGACTACTGTTAACTACTATTTCTACTCATAACATTGATCACTATTTGTAACGACCCGTAATTTTATCATTTATAATACCATTTAAAAGTAATATTCATAATAATAAATTTTTTATCCTTAATAGATATATACTAATATAATTATCCTATCATATTTATCTTCCTTTTATTTTAAAACATTTTTTAAATTGCATGCATGCACACTCTTACCATCTCTCCCTCTCCTACTTAGTCTCTACTTCATCCCTGATCATATCATCGCCCTTATTTTCGTCCATCTTAAAGCCCAAGAGTTAGAGTCCTTATTAAACTCAATTTTATCAACCTCTTTAAAATTCTCCTATATATACCCCATTAATCCGACCCTAGGGCATACCACAATATTTTCCACGTCCCACTAGTCCAGAAAAGAGAGAAAAATCGGAGAGAACGAAGCTCCAATCCATGGAATCTTAGAGAGAGAAAGTGAGAGAGAGAAAAGTGGGTTTTGTATTAAGACCCAACCGAAATCCAATTCAATCATTCCAGACTCTTCCTACAACTCCTAGCATCACCAAACGTCGTCCAATTTGATCCCAAGGTTCCCCGATCAAAACACTCGAAGACTTCTTCCCCAAAAATTCAAGATTCGTTTGTAATTCAATCCGATCCAATTCGAGGTATTATAACCCATTCTAATCACTCCTCTAAGTATATTTAATGTTTTTATGCTTAACCCTATACCTCAAACGAACCCATGCATCGAAACTGTGATGAAAAGACGAAAAAACAAAATTTGGACGCGACTTTGCGGTCGCAAGGTTCGGGCCACAAGAACCAGGGCCGACTTCGTGGTAGAAGGCCCAGGCGCAAGGTCAACCCGGTCAGACCTTGCGGTTTGCTCTGTTTTGATTCGAAAAGACTTTTCAACATTCCGAACACCGTTTTTGACCCCAAACTATTTTTCTAGATTTTTCACACCTTAAAGTTCATACCTTGTTAATATCATATATTTTTTATTTATTTATCTATTTATTAATTATTTATTCGTTATCGTTCAAGATTTTACAAACGAAAAATCTTTGCGACCTTCCGAACGATGTTTTTAACACCAAAACTATTTGTCCTAGATTTCTCGCATCTCAAATATAATATCTTGATAATTTCGTATTTATTTTATTAAATTTACTATTTATTATTATTTTTAAAGTGTTTCCAATTAAAATTACTTTACGACCTTATAAACCTTATTATTAATGCCCGAATAATTTTATTTAGACTCCTTACATTCTAGAGATGAAACTTTGTTAACCTCAATATATTTTTAATAATAGATTATTTATTATCTATTTACTTCACTTTCGGCCACTTTATTTAACGCCTTCATTTAAATTAATTCTGCGACCCTCCGAACCCAACTTTTGACACTCAACTGGTTGCATAGGACCTTTAGGACTCTTATTAAGGCCATGTTAATTATTCTAATAAATTTTATCTAATTAATGTATTTAATTAGTTTTTTTAATAAATCTAATTACTTATAAATAATTAATGAGAGCCTGGAAAATATTGTATTAAAATTTTTATAAAAATCCTACTTCATTATTGACATTGTGGCCATACAAGAACAAGGGCAACGCCCATTCATAAAAAGTTGTGTGATTACATTGCTCATCATTTGTTTTTAATTATTAATTGATTTAAATGTATATTGTTCCAATTCTTGATTTATATACTAGATTGGACCCTAGAGATATGGGGGCGGTATGCGAATAGAATTCATTTAGACGGTGTTAAGTAATGGATAAATTGAAAAGTTGTATTTTTTTTTTAGAACGCCTACAGATGAGATTTTGAGATGTGATGAGTTGAATGTGATGTTGTGAAACTGGCAAAGTAAGCCCAGCGGTGAATTGAATCTGGCGGGAGTCCAGTGATGACTTGAAACTGGCAAAGTAAGCCCAGTAATGATTGTGATGTGGTGCATAAGATAGGCGAACCCTAGTTATGATTCGGGCATGATAAGTTTCCTTTTGTTGTAATGAGAGGGATACACACTGGGTACATAACTTAGGTGCAATCCACGACAGCAAAAGAAAGTGAGCTCATGGGACATGGCATAACTAGCGGTTGGGAAGAAAAGATCCCGCGGAGGAGATCTTAGATTACACGATAAGTTAATAGATAGTAATGAATTAGTTTATGTGAAAGATCTCTGTTTTACTTTCTCGTATCATTTTATTCTGCTGCTTGCTAGTTGTAAAGTAAGAGGGGTAGTTGGGTTGGATTATACTACGGTGTGAACTCTTTCACTCAGGTACGGATTGCCTAGCTTCCGTGCCAGATTTTGCTGAAAATCAGGAAGAGACACAGAACCTTGAAGGCGAACAGTTTTATGTGGAGGAGAATCCGGAGGTGGGAACCTAGCCAGAATACGCTTGGGATCTGTATCAATCCTAGAAGATGGCTTTGTTATTTTGTTTAATTTGCTGCCACAAAGACTATTTTTTTCAGTATTTCCACAATGGTTTGTAATAGACGAATCTTTAGGGTGAATTATCCGTTTTGGATTTTGGATTTAATTTAATAAATTTTCAAAAGTAATATTTAATGCCTCCGATTTTATTCCCGAAAATCGGGGCGTTACACTATTAAACTACATTAACCAATTCATTTTAGCCAAATATATTATTACTCAATCATCACTATATCATCATTTATTGAATATGATCAATCAATTAAGCTCTCAGTCAAATGATTCTGACTACTATAGTAGATTATAGAGCTTAATCGCCACCTTACAACTAATTGAATAGTTTAATGTCAATTATAACTACTAATTGTTGTAATATCACGTTAAACGATTGCATATATCATTTCAAATAAATTATTTAAATATAATTAGGAGATTATTACAATTATATGGTTTATATTTATTATTTTTCAAAATTTGTTATAAGAAGCATATATACACAAAGTAAAATTTTAATGGAATATATTAACAACATTAATTGTAAGTTATTCAAAACAACAAATGAATAAATGTTTTCTCAATAATATTTGTAAAATACTTTTTAATTAAAAATTATTTAATGAAATATATTAACAAGATGAATTTAAAATCAAGGTAATTTTTTTGCTTAAATATTTAGTTTTAAAAATTTGTTTACAAATTAAATATAATTAAATTAAATTCATATTTTCACCCAATATTTGATAGTCTATTACATAAATAATTAGAAAAATTACAAAAAGTAGGGTGAATATGATAAAAGTGATGTGAACTTATAAATTTTTAATAATTAAAAAAATTCTTGCAAAAATGTACATTTTTCCGCCAACAAAATTTATTTTTCCGCAAAAAACCGGCTACCTAGAGAACAAGTTAGAGAGAAAAAGGGCAAAAACGTTAAAGTGTAGTCTTTTGTTGTGGTAAGTATACAATATATTGTGGTAAGTGTCAACATAAACTGTGGTAAGTAGAGCCAGTGTTCATGGTAAATATAATGACGTTTTTTTAAAAAAAAAAACAAAACTACTCTACTTTTTGGGAGTGATTTTCATCCAACGACTGATATTCATCCAAAACCTGATCTGAAGGCCAGATTAAATGGGGGTGTCATGCCCCAATACTACGTTGGGGCATCATACCTTAACTTGCCTCGGAATAGGTTAAAGTTTTCTAAAAAAATACGTGGGCCAAGGTCTTTTTTTCTTTCTGCTCCCCGTCTCCTTCCCCTTCTCCTCCTCTTCCCCAACTCTTCGTCTTGTGATCACCTGCGGTCCTGCAGACCTGCTTACGGTAAAAAAGCATATATATAGAACCCCACAACCCCTATTTTGGGCCTAAAACTAGAACACCAATTGTTGCTGCAGTTGACTCTCTTTTCCTGTGGTTATTGCTTTTACAGTTATAAATTAGTATAATACTGGTAAGTAAACTAAACCAGACCTCAATCCGATGGGGCTGGAAGACCTCGAACCCATCTTTGGCGAAGCAAAAGCGCAGTGGTCGGCCCCGAACTCGCCCCCGCTGCGGTCGTTTCTCTTCCGAGTGTATGCTTCCAGCCCTTCTTCTCTTAGAGTTCAAGTGACTGATTTCCATTCCAACACTTTTGAGGTGGTCCGATCCATCGAACAGCTTGAGGACCTGGTGAGCATTTGTTTGTTTCCCTTTGTTCTGTATTCTGCTTTGTGTGTGTGTGCGCGCGCGTCATTACGCTTATACTGGAGAATGAGCCCAAATAAGCCATGCCAAGAAATGTCAAGGGCATGTTTTGGAGCATTTCTTTTTACAGATTGTGGATTTGGAATTGTAGATTATAGATTTATAGATTATAATTATAATCTGGGGAAAATTTCAAAAAAACCCCTTGACCTTTCAACACAATGTCCCATAGGCACCTGACCTTCAAAAAATGTAAATCCCCCACCTGACCTTATCACTCCGTCATCAATTAACCCCTCACCCAATTTTCCGTCCAAAATCTAACGGAACTGATGACATGGCGCTTACGTAGACATTTTAGCCCTAAAAAGGAGACACCTGTGCACCACACAATAAATTCATAGACTGAGGCACACCCAATCCTCCCCATTGTCTTCCCCGTGGTTTCGGCAACCACATTTCTTTTTCCGGCAACTGAGGCCCCGTCCGGCTAAATAAGCCAAATAATTTATTTTTTTTGTTCTCATTCAATTTTTTTCGTATTTGTTAGTTTTTCATCAATTTTTTGAAAATTATTGCATCGTCATGACAAGAGGAATCTAAAAAGTAAAAAATTACAATCAAAACCTAATTTTTTTGAATAAAGACAAAAATAAGCCAATTTTTTCGTTTTTATTCAAAAAAAATTAGATTTTGATCATAATTTTTTATTTTATAGATACTTCTAGTCATGATAATGCAATAATCCCCAAAAATTGACGAAAAACTAATAAATACGAATAAAATTTGAATAAGGACAAAAAATAAATCAGTTGGCTTATTTGGCCGAACAAGGTCTAAATGTATCCAGAGCCGTGACTCAATTTATAAAACTATGCAATTATAAATTAAAAAAAACCAATTCAGCCTTCCATCCCCCCAAAAGGGGGGATTGGGTGTACCTCAGTCTGGATTTATTGTGTGGTTCACAGGTGTCTTCTTTTTAGGGCTAAAATGTCCACGTAAGCCCCATGTCATCAATTCCGTTAGATTTTGGACGGAAAATTGGGTGAGGGGGTTAATTGATGACGGAGTGATAAGTTCAGGTGGGGGATTTACATTTTTGGAAGGTCAGGTGTGTATGGGACATTGAGTTGAAAGGTCAGGGGTTTTTTTGAAATTTTCCCTATAATCTGTGAAGTGTTTGGATGATATGTGCAAAAATATTTTTTTTTTTTTTGATCCACGCAAAAATATTTTGTTAGAAGAGTAGTTTATGAGAATAGAATAAGAAATCCAAAAGGTCTCTTCTCTGGTTCATTTTTGATAATGCGTTTTTGTAAAATCCCTTCTGGAATGAGCGGCCAAACATTTTATCGGCCAAACACCCGCTAAGTGTGTTGCAGTCAAATCTCCTTGCCCTAGCGATATCTTAAGGAGCATAATGGAGATAATTCTTGAAGGGATTCGTATTGGTATACTCCTCGGCTACTCACAGATATTTGTTCGAGACTTCATAAATGCATCTTGATTCTGGAAGTTAATTTTCTTTTATTATTGAAGTGTCGGATACTTTCCGAATACTTGCTGAAATTGAGATTAGATCTTTATACATGGTTTTCGGATACTATTTTTTACTACTTGCTACTTAGAAAATTAGACAATACAAAAAAACAAAAAACAAAAAACAAAATAAAACACATAAGCCCCAATCAATGGGGGTATGAGTGGGGAGGATTGGAGACAGAACTACCATTTGGCAAGATATACACAAAGTGACTACTCTTAGAAAGTTTTGCTACTGAAATAGTGCACCCTATATACCTCCGATTGGTCTCAAAGTCGGCCTAGGCGGCCACCCAATGCCTAAATTTTAGGATCTAGGCGTTGATTCAGTGTTTTGTACATTAGTTGGAGATTACTTGGGTAGGCAGGGATTAGTTGTCTATTTCATATTTTTTAAATTAACTGTTACTTTAACAAAAATAAAAAATATATCATATACCGATTTTGCGGGTTAAGTACTTAATTTTCATTTTGTTTTGAACTTTGAACATTGGATTTTGTATTTGACTAGTTATTTGTTACTTGTTACTACTTGCTTTTTAGTTGTTACTTTGATCTTAGTCTTCCTTAATCAAACTTTAGGGGAGCGGATATACTATATATATAGTCAAAATTGAAAGACTTGACTAAAGGGTTGCATGAGAAAAAATGGTGCCTTGTGCGTTGTGGGGTGGCGTGACAAGTCACTCCACCCCGCATTAAATTTAGATACTATTCATGATGGCCTTAACACCTCAATGACAAAGTACGTGGGCAGGGGGCCAGGGGCGGGCCATCTTTACTTTGAAAGTGGGCTGCCCGAAGTAAATAAAGGGTTGTATGGAGAAAAAATAGTGCCTCGTACGTTGTGGGTGACATGATAAGTCATTCAATACGATACTTTTCCAAGGCATGACAACTCAATGACAACCACGTGGGTGGGGCCCATTTTCAGTTTAAAGTGGGTTGCCCAAAGTAAATGAAGGATTGTATGGTGAAAAAATGCCGCCTCATACGAGTCGTGGGGTGACTTGACAATCACTGCAGCCCACATTGATTAAGATACTAATCAATCATATCTCCAAATCACTGCACCCCACATTGACGTGACAAGGCATTGCACCCCACATTGAGGAAGACTGGAAGAGGAAGTCTGCCAATGATGTATGGGCAGAACTCACCAAATCATATCTCCCCATTGAATGACGTGCTCCACCCACAAATATCCAGCTGCGCGAACAAAGTAACCAAAAACAACAGAGCAAGTGCTATTGAGTATCCAGAAGCAAGAATGGATTGAGGGCAAGGTAACACAAAGTAAGACGACCATAAAGTTAAGAAAGCAGCCAGACGCCTTATTCTTTCAATCCCAGGCCCAGAATTCTCTCATGAGGATTGGTAGTATATTTCAGATCATGGAGATCGCGGTACCCATACCTGATCCACCAAAATGAAAGGTTCTTGGTAGACTTCCACTTTCTAGAGGAACCCTCCACCAGTTTCCCATGTGCATACACACTAAGGTGGTGCCGCGGAGGCATCATCGACTTCCACAACTCGTCAACTATGGCTCGTTGTTCCATACTCCGACCTTTCGCAGGATCAACAAAACCTGTCATTGAGATCGAGCAAACAAAACACATCCTCCAAAGTCGGACCCATCTCTAGCTAAGCAAGGGGAAAGGTGTATGAATGTGTAATCCATTGCGAAACAATCACATCCAGCCACCTCGGATTCTCTGTACACTCAATTCCACACTAGTGCCAATAGCTCAAGGAACACTCGCCTTTTTTAAAATCTGCAATTATCCCTTATTTTCGACGACTTGTGGCCAAAACTGGGGCAAGGTTTCATATTGTTCTAAAAAATAGTGAAAGCAAATGGGAAGTCTCCTCGCTCGACACCAAACCTCATGACAAAAGACGGAGGGATGTAAGATTGGTCGTTTGTCCCCTCACTGATGCCAATCAATACCGGTTCCCCATTTATGTTACCATTCACGTCAAACTTCGATACCCACCGCCAAAAAGGATATCCTTTCTGGGGCGCTACCTCTAGACTTGCGCAGACCTGACAGTCAAGTCGAACCCCCAACCCTCGGTGAAGTGCGACTCAAATCTTATTAGGCCATTGTGAAAATTTTACAAGGGTTGGCTCTACTCCTTGACTCCATCAAATTTTATCTTTTACCCTGAGCCTAAGTGTTGGGCTCTACGAAGTTATTTATACGGTGAACCAAAAGAGGGAGCTCAAATGTTTCCACCTTGAGCTAAAGTGTTTGGACTTTACCAAGTATCTCTACCTTGAGCCAAGGTGTTGGGCTCTACCAAGTATTTCCACCTCCCGTTCCATTGGGTTTTTTTTTTTTCTTTTCCCGAGAGCGTTTGGCATCACTGCAAAGTGCCAGCTTAGAGGTGACATGATTGAAAGAGAAGATCACTATTGCTCGGGTGCGCCCTGAGTTAGAAAGGTGAGGGTGGATTTGCAAGAGTCCAGAGCTGATGTGGCTCGGTTTGAGAAGGAGGAGCTTAACCTCGTCGAGCAGATGAAGGCAGTTGAGACGGCGGCAACCTCAGTGCTTGATTTGAATGGCAATGAGGACAAGGTATGCCCGGGTGATGGAGGAAGAAGAACTCTTAAGTAGTCTTATAAATGGAGGAGGTTTTCTTTGTCTTTATTTGTAGTTGATGGACACTAAGAAATTCATGTATCAACTCTGTCTTTGTTACCTTCTTCATCCTCTTTTTGTTATGGGCGCCAAGTATGTGTTGGAGAAATTGTGGCAACAAGATTAGTTAAGGTGGGAGGCGGCTTTGGCAGAGATCAATTGTCCAAGTTAGAAGGGGCCTTGTCATGCAACCATTGAGCTTGGCTCAGTTAGGCTATCCTCCGGACACGTGTCTCGTATCCCTATTGTGGATGTGAGTGGTGGGAAGAGTACCTGAGGTTATCCCTCCGGAAATATGGTAGGCGCTACAACAGTGCTGCTCGAGACTACCAAAGGTGGAGTAGGAGAGAGCTTCGGGCAATCGTAGAGTGACAGAGGATGGCAGTGGAGAATGGTCAACAATAGAGTTAAAGTTTCATGTGTACTCAGGGTGTATTGTTGTTGTTTGTCTTTGCTTTGATGGTGTATCAACCATCCTTATATGGAGGCCTCAGGGATGGACAGGCTAGAGGGATGGAGATAGTTGCCGGGTGTCAGGGGTGGTTTCAATAAGCATGGTTGTGGTTGTGACGAGGGTAGTTGTGTTAATGATGAAGGTGGTTGTGGCATGTCGGACTCCTGTCAGTCAGTTGATGCTCCTCTCTCTCTATGACCTGTCAAGGTAGAGCTCAGCTTTTGGAGGTGAGCCTTAACAATCCCTACGCTCTAGGTTCCAAGCCACATACCTCATTAGGTCCCAAGTGAGGTACCCGGGCCTTGCTCCCAACCTAGGGTATTATGAGGAGTCACAAGGCTTGTTAGAGCCTTATTTAGTGTGTGATTCGGAGATGCCTAAAGTGTGTCATCAAGCCTCATAGTGCTATGTTTTGGAGATTCCATGGAGGAGTCCCTGTACGGAGGTCCATGAAGCCTTATGCTTCCACGGGAGGAGTCTTGATTCTGGAGGCGCTTGCTTGCCTTACCTGCGGTGTATTGGGTCCGCCAGTAATTGCCACGTGGCGATGCTCTTCCGAATACCTCACACCTGTCAATGCTTCTTATGTTCAAGTTTACATTTTTGTCTATCGTATTGTATTGTTTGATTTCAAGTAAGGGGAGAGTACACTTATTCATATTAAGCTCTTACACAACCTCGTGACAATTAACAAGGAAGACTCCTCAACTAATTTCTGATTCTTAATGATTAGAATTTGAGTTTTAAAAGCATCAACTAATATGCATTTGGAAGAGGGATACTAGCCATAACCATATCCTATTTTTTAGATTTCCCGTATCACCATATGATATTGTATCCATGTCTCGTATACCTATCCGTGTTTCTTAGGTTCTAGTTTACATATTTGTCTATCTTATTGTATCGTTTGGTTTCAAGTAAGGAGAGAATACCCTTATTTATCTCTCAGTCCGGTTATCTTTACCTTCTTATTTACTTGGCAACTTCTGGAAACAAAACCCAAAGTTAAGCTGGTTTTGTAGTTTTTTTTATTTTGCACTTGCTTCTCTTCCCTCCTTGATAGTGTAGGACATTGATACCGTTGGAATCAACTTTTGGGATGGAAACCTTTACTTGGGAGATTATGGTTGAGCTTTGACCTAGCTGCAGCAGGGAAAACCATTATATGGCTCACTCTGTTGCAGTTAATTTTGGCGGGTAATCTTGGTTTGGTTCGAAGATACAATATACTGGATTACCTTTTGGTTGAAAAATTGCTCCAACAAATTTCCAGAGCACTATTTATTAGGGCATATTCTTATTGTAAATTGTGTGTGGTGATATGAAATGGTGAGATGGTGAGAAAATCACTGGTAACATTCTTAATCTTTTTTGCAGAGGGATATGGTTGGAATTGGGGGATCGTGGTCCGAATTTATAGATTATCTATTTGCTTCTTTAAAATCTGGTGATGTTAAGCTTCTTCTGGAGGGAGAGTCAAAATCACATGGTAATTCTTATTCTAGTAAATATACTATTGTATCAGACATGAACAATGCTGTTTTGATTACCTACTTATCCTTTGAATGATATCACTTTTTGGAAGCAATTGATGTGTGCTTGTTCTTTGTAGTTTGTTCTCTTATTTTCTGAAAATTGGTTCCTTACAAGGACATACTCCTATGTGCTTTGCATATAATTTATATTTCTTTTCTTTTCTTTTCTTTTCTTTTCTTTTTGTTTTTCATTTCATTTCTCAATCGGCATGAAGCTGTTTGATCAGCTAAATGAGACGGTTTCTTTTTGCTTTCCGCTTCTTTTTATTTGGATATTATTGTTATAATTTTTACAATAAGTATTTCTGCTGCCCCGTCTCTCTCTCTCTCTCTCTCTCTCTCTCTCTCTCTCTCTCTCTCTCTAGCTATGTAGCATTTATTGCACAAAGGCTCAATTCTCTCCACCATTGGTCGAGTTATCACTATTTTCTTGCATGAACTTTCCTTAGTCGATTACTCGCTTGTCATAATTGGTTTAATTAATATACAAAGAAAGGCTTGTCATTTTCTAGTATTTTCAACTGTGTTTTCATGCTTTCTTAGATGCTTATCATGGTTCTTGTATGAGAAATGGTATCTCAACATGATCTATTTTATTTGAGAATCTTGATTGAGATTTGTTGACGTGTTTATTCTTTGCCATACTTTTTTTTTGAACCTGGAGTTGATTGTAGAGGAGGTAGTGATGATCTTGTAGGTAAATGCTTACTCATGCTTGTGGTTTTGTGAGTTGACTTACAAACAGATGTGGTTATTTGGTACTGGAATTCTTGGGTGCCTTATGCGTGATTGCATGTCTTGTGGTGGTGGTGGTGCAGTTACGCCAAGGTCGGAGGTGATATGTTATATTAAAGCTGTAACTATTGTTGGCTTATTAAGCTATTATAGTGCTGTGGTAACTATTGTTGGCTTATTAAGCTATTATTAGTGCTGTGGTGTCTATGACATATCTTGGGTCATGATTTTTCAGTTGCACATGGCCACAGCAGTAATAGTGGCGGTCACCTCTTATTGAATAATTGGTCCTTCTGTTCTTCTTGTGTTTTGCTCCTTAGGGCGTGTTTGATAGGAGGTTTGGGAGGGGGGGATTGGATTAATAATCCCATGGGGCTGTTAATACCTTGTTTGGTTAGGTTTTTGTAGGGGGGACTAGTTGTCCCATGGGATTGTTAATCCCCCAAAATGGGGTATTAGCAATGCCGGGGGGGGGGGGGGGGGGGGGGGGGGGGGGGGGTGTCACTAGTAATCGCATCCCCATGGGATTGAGGTTGGGGGGGTGTTACTAGTAATCGCATCCCCATGGGATTGAGCAAGACATGTTTAAAAACCCACCTCAATCCCAATCCTAATCCTACCCAAAACAAACATGTTATTTACAATCCCACCCCATTCTCAATCCGAATCCCAATCCTGATCCTGTGCAAAACAAACATGAATAAATAATTCATCTCTTCATTAATAATCCCACCTCATTCTCAATCCCAATCCTAATCCCACCTCATTATGAATCCCCCCAAAACGAAATCTGCAATCAAACACGCCGTTAGGGTTGATAAATTTTTTGAAGTGATGGTTTTACATATGTGCCTGTGATGTTTCAACTTATCTCATATCCTCAGCACTAGGAAGTCCTTGTGCAACAGTCTTTTGGTGGAAAGAAGTGTATTGTGGTGATAATTAATTAATTTTCACTTGTGTAATATTTTTTGGCTGTATGTCAAGATACACAATACGATACGGTACGTGATACGTAAAAGTGATTACAGCAATATGCATTAAACAATTGTTCTGATATTGTGGTTCCTGCATTTCAGGTGCTCCATATGCAAAATTGACTGCTCAGAAATCAAAAGGGTTGCCACTAATCTCTATATCCCTTACTAGACTAGAAGATGCTGCTGCTAAAGAGGCTATGGCTAGTCTTTCACTGGATCTTTTTAAAGCATTCAAAAGCATGCATAATCTTCTTATACATGGTTGTTTTCTTGTCTTCATATATTTTGTTAGTTGTTTATTTTCCGCTTTAGTCTATGAAGCATGGTACTTATAAATCCACATGTTACCCATGCCGTAATGTACTGGGTAGGGGTACTTTGCATGGTACTTCTATACGCGTACCGGGTACGTAAAACACGTGCCACAATTTTTCTACATAGCTTTTGAAATGACTTTCTGTTTCTATTCTTAGCATGCTTGTCAAATTAAGATTGGTGTGTTGGAGTTTGTCTCACATCGGTTAATTATCACCTCGAGAACTAGTATATGAGTTTGGGTTGCCTCTCCCCTCATTGCCAATTGGTTTTGAGTTAGATGTTTTAGCATGGTATCAGAGCTAGGATTTCGGAGAATTTTTTCCCCCTTGTTTGTGCCATAAGTGCACGGCTGTTTGTTGTGATCCATATGTTATGAATCATTTGTTTACCTCTCCACGTGCGAGTTGGGGGTCGCTTGTGCGGGCGAGTGTTGGAGTTTTGTTCCACATCGGTTAATTATCTCGTCCAAAACTAGTATATGAGCCTGGGCGGCTCCACTCATTGCCAATTGTATTGAGTTTGATGCTTTAACATGGTGTATATGTTCTTTAGTTTAATGACGGTTAACTGTGATTGTACCTTTAGTTGTGCTTTAAATTATGTTTTTTATAAGTTCATTCACTTCACTCTTTCCTTTATTTTATGTGCAATTATTAATGAAGTGCATTCGTCTATATAGTGTAAAAAATTTTTTTTTGTAGTCATAACCCAGCCGTACCAGTACTATTACCCGCTCCTTACTTTTTTTAGGTTTTGCTGTATTGATGTACCTGTACTTACACTTTATTTTAGTTAATGAATGTTCTTATCTTTTACTTTTAGTTATGAAACTGAGTTGTTTTTATCGTACATTCTTGAATAATGCCCCTCTCTGGTACTCTGGCATGATTTGTTAGCTATAGGACATGTTGCTCATGGTGATTTCGATTTATAAGAGTAGCGTGTGTTTGTCTTCTAATTCCTTATGTGTGAAATCTACTTAGTTCTTAGTTTTTGTTTTGGTAATTTTGAGGGTGAGAAAATTTTCATAATATCTCCATTTTTACAACTTATATATGTAGTAACTTTACATAAAGATATGTTTTTAAGAACTCAAAGATATTTATTGAGGTGTAGACTTTGCTTAAGTGGGGTTCTATTGTGGTGTCATCTTTTGATTCTCACTTTTGTTCTATCCTTTTCCTTTATTTGGTAAGTCTATTGGAATCTTTGGCTTGGGAAAGTTTTTGGTGTCATCTTTTGATTTTTCTCTTTTGTTCTATCCTTTTCCTTTATTTGGTAAGTCTATTGGAATCTTTGGCTTGGGAAAGTTTTTGTTGATGATCCGATGAGTTTCAGACTTGGTTGAGCCTCGAGGCATCGGACTTAGGTTTTGGAAGTGTAATATATTTTTCATTGGGTTGAGTAGTCAATTCTGAAAAATGGTTGGGAACTTGTGGCACAAGCATAAACAGATTTTTTATTTTCCTGGTCTTGTTAATTGAAAGATGGTTGGGGGGAGCTTCATAGATTCGTCTTAGCCCTTGTTTCTTACTGCACCAGGAGAGAGTTTCATAAAAAAGCCTTCTCAAAAGGGGGACACTTCATTTAAAGCCTTCGAGATAGTTTTTGCATAAATGTGTGACACTAGTTAAACGAGCACTTTGGACAACAAAAGAGAACTTACATAAAGAGGCCACAAAGATGAGTAAAATTTTGAAGCATCTGTTATAATATTTTTGATGTGCAGCCCTTGTACCTGAAATCTCAAGGTCATACCTGTATCTGGAAGAGAAGAATATAATTGTCCACAAAAACAAAAAGTCGGTTTATGCTTCCCATGCTTGTCACCTAGCTGAATTGTTCACCAAAATATTGTCGTTTAATGTAAGAAAATTACATTTCTTTACCCAAACCTCTTATACCTCCTCGACTTCTGCCGTCTTTTTCAGCAATCCTTTAAGTGAAAGGATTTTTGGCTACTTCATGGGGACAATTTGCCCATATTTTGTTACATAGCTTAGCTTCCCGTATAGCAGAAATGCATAACATACCATAAATGTTGCTATTGCATGTTTGATGATTATTTTATCATTCATCAAGGGGAAAAGGCTGCACTTGCGGCAAGGCTGAGAAAAATACTTGAATCTTTTGTGTTGTGGAAACCCAATAATGTTTTTTCCTCAACTGTTTCTTTTATTTGCACTTTATTATCGGGTGTACTCTATTCCCATTTTATTTGATGAGGTTAGGCTGATTGTGATCGCACTATGTGGAATTAACTGAAAGTCTGTCCTTGATTATGTCTTCAGAGCAAGAGCAGTGTTGTCAGCTGACGAAAGTAATATCAGCTGAACAGGTACCCATACTATTTGCTAGCGTTTCATATTTAAGCACTGCAGAGTCTGCGGGTCCCAAGTTTATTTACATTTTGGTTCTGTTCACTTGTCAAGAAATTAGTGCATGAAAATTATTCCCAAGAAAATTATAGTGGAGAAGGTAAACTAAAATGGAAAGTATTTTCCACATGCGTTCATTTAATATAAGAAATTTAGGTGAAAGTTGAAAAGTATTTTTTAAATTGCATAAAAACTAGTGTAGAAACAAGATTCCTGCATCATCTTGTGTTTTTTGCAGGATAAGTATGCCATCCTGGAAGGAAAATTAGAGACATGGGTCCTAAAACTTTCCTAAGAGTTGATCACATTAAAAATGCCAGAAAGTTAAATATTCATGTACTTTGCATTCCTTTCCCTGTGACTGAACGAGACCTTTAGATGTACATGTATCTTCAACTATCAGCTTTTAACATTTGTCGGTGTCGTCACTGATCTGTAACTGACAGTATACATACAGTACTCTCACAGAAGTAAAGTTGCTGCCACCTGCATATGATAAACAAGCAATGATCAACCAAGGAACTACCTTGACAACCCTGCTCACTCCTTTGCATATTCCTGAAGAATCTTATTTATTCATTTAGCTACCCTTACACAAGATTATTTTCTGGGTCTATTACTGCACACGTTACTGTGTTAAATATTTCAACCATGGACTTTCAAATGAAAATTGAAAAATCTCTCCTTATTTTCCCGAGAAGGTCCAATGGACTCAACACCAAAGCAAAATAAGCGTTTGGTGCTAACAGTTGTTGGATAAACACATGATACTATCATGGGAAAATATCAATAACCTTTCGAGAGGATGTCTTCAGCTGAAAAAGTATAGATACATTGTTGCATCCAGTAACTGTAAGTTTGGGTTTGTGTGTTTTGTAACAAGAAAGCCATTGTTAATAAGTATTTAGAACTTTTGACAACAAAAAAAACTATTTAGAACAAATTATTTGGTGAAATTATGATTGTTTGTTAAAATATTTCTCTCCCGATCAGATATCTTTCTCGCTGTTTAAAGGAAATGAATTTCATGTAGGATGAAATTTAGCGTAATTAGGCGGCTTCATCTTCCAAATCAGTAAACTTGATGCCTTTGCTTTGATGATTTTCATGAGTTGACCCTGCCACCGCATTTTCAGTCTCAATTAATTAGTGATATATATATATATATATATATTTGATGAGTAAATAATTATATTATCAACGAGGCATTAAGGGAATGCCGCCCATATACAAAAAGAGGCCGAAGACAAAAAGGCTCTATACACCACCGTGTGAATTGAAAAGTACAAACCAATCTAAAAACTGATCAAGAGATCGATTACACTTTCTTTTCTCCCAGCTATATAAGCTATTCACCAAAAAACTTTTAAGTCTAACCACAAATTTTCAATTTCTTCAAAACATCTCGAATTTCTCTCTCGCCAAATAATCCACATCAAGCAAAGAGGAACCATGGAACTCCGCCTTGGTTCGTGCTTAAAGCCTTATCTCTCTTTCCCAGCCGGTCCCAAGCCTGGATAAAGGAGGAGGGTTGTGCGTTAGGAAGCTGATAGCCAACATGTAAAAAGCCCGTAAGATCTTTATGACATGAATCCAAATATGATTACGAGTGGCCCTTGACAGAGCTCAATGGAGGAAAATGATTCATGTAGCCCGCCCCAAGTGATTGGGACATAAGGCTCAGTTTGGTTTGGTTTGTAAGCAAAGAGGAACAATGATCCAAACACGCTGTCTACTCTTCCCAACTCTGATGCCCCTCCACACGATTAAAAGTTCCACTACATTCCTTGGCATAGCCCATAGCAACCCAAAACAGGACAGCACTAAGCACCAAAGCTCCAATGCCACTGCACAATGAATTAGGAGACGATCGACTGTCTCCGCATCCCTTTTGCACATACAACACCAATTAACAATGATTCTCCTCCTTCAAATCAAATTGTCTAGAGTAAGAATCTTGCCTTGGGCCTCACACCACAAAAAAAACTCACTTTCAAAGGCGCCCTAGTTTTCCAAATTGCTTTCCAAGGGAGAGATGTATTACCAAAACCACATAACGACTGGTAAAAGGATTTCACCTCAACCGATCTTGATTTAGACAACTTCCATCGCATCTTGTCCGCGCCCACCCACCCATCCCATCTCCTATTCCATGAGTATTATATACTCTAGCAAGCAAAGATAACTACTCCTCCCAAACTGAATGTCCCAAACTGTAGCCCCATCACAAACTTGAAGATAATTAGAAATAGATGCCTCCCTGTCACAAGCCAAATTATAAATACTCGAAAAGGAGTCACGAAGGCTCACATCCCTACAACACAAACGATCCCACAACTTCACCCTTCTCTCATAGCCAATCACCATATGAGTATTCTTTGCAAAGGCATCCCACCCATTCATGATACCCCTCCAAAGTGCCACACCATAGGGCAAGCTCACAGTGAGGGAAGACCACTCTCCCCATGCACTTCCCTCAGTTAATCAGTGATATTGTAATTTGGTTTCTGGCTCTGTGTGAATTGTTCTATTGCATCTCTACTTCTCGCATAATGAAGAGCCAATGAGTCTGATTCTCACCCGAACTTTTTAGTGTGTGGAGAGATGCGAGGAAGTGAAGTGAGTTTTGGGGCGTGGTGGTGGTGTTATCATGTAATGCCATCAATTGCTTGCAGTTGTTTGCCATGCATGTATACTGATGCGCTCTTGGTTCTGTGTATACAGTTCTTTTCCCAGTGATATTCTAATCTGTAGAACTTGTTACCTGTGATGCTATGCAGTGTTCCAGAAGTTGTCTTCCCTGCTTTTTATTTCTCTTCATTAATTAAAGAGATGTATGTGAGGAGATGGTTTCTAGTCATGGAAGACTATGGTTACTCTCGAGAGAGAGAGGCTACTCAGACCCTATTGTGACAACTAGGTCATTTGGAAGTAGGGCTTGGCTCATTGTTTTGCTACACATGATACAGGAGGAGATAATTTATGATGGTTCTTCCTTCTAATGACCGGTATATCCCTGATTATTTTCTCCCAGATGAAGCAGCATCGCTCCTTATAACCCTCAGAAAAGATATGGTTTTGGCCCGATTCGCGAGTACTCCTTTGTACCCCATTATAAATGAAATATCAAATCAGCAGAATAGGCATTTGTTCCTGGAAAACATTCATTCAAAATGTATATTAACGGGGCTTGGCAGTGTTATTTTTGGATTGGAATGTTTATCTTATGAACACACTGCATGTACAATACTTTTCCATTTCTTAAGTTTCCCAAAATTTTCCTTTTATGTAACTTAACCGTTATTTTCATTAGTATTCTTGTTACTTCAAATAATAAATAAGCTTTTGCTAGTGGAAAACACATGCGCTAATACGCTCTCTACATTCACTCCTATATTCGCATGAGTATCTGGTTTGCCCAGCTATAAATTTGTTGGAGCGATCGATGGGAGTATGCACAATAGATGGAAATCCGGGCATATTAATCTTGATTCCTTGTTAGTTTCTATAATTCTTGCTCAAATGCAATTATGTTTTTGTTTCCATGCTACTTTGTAATTTCTTGGCTCTTTTATATATTGATGCAGCTTACGGTCTTATGCATGAGCTCTTTTGGACTTAAAGTTTAAAATGGGGGGTCGATTTGGGCTTTAGTATGAACTATAAACATTATGTTGAAACTTCATTACTCCCAGTGAGCAATTAGCTTTAGTTGTGTCGTCTTCCTTGGAAGAACAGCTGGTTCAAGTTCCAATTCTGTTTTTTTGTTTTGTTTGATACCTACAAAAGATTAACAATAACAAGCTATATTTACTGCTCGCACCTAAACTCTTGGATGACAAACTCGTCTTTCATAAGTTATATGCTCTTCTTAATTTGACAGGAAAAGAATGAAACTATCCAGAGGCAACTTGATGCAGGGCTATATTCAAACAGGCAGAAGTCGCAGAAGATGAATGACAAATCAAACCCTGGTGCTATGTTGGCTACTGGGTGGAGGAATCTCCATTTGTTTGTGTTTTCTATGTTTTAGATGGATTTGTAGTGCTGCTAACTAGGATGAGTAAAGTTGACACTTCGGGCTAGCAGATAAATTCAATGTGATTTTGCATGTATTTTCTTAAAAATTTCTTCCCTAGAAAGTGGATGCTACGTGATATGAGAGCTTGTAATGTGTTTTATGTAATTTGAGTTCAATAAAGAATGAAAATAGGATGGAGTGTATGTTGGACATAAGGAATTCTCTAAACTAATTGTGAATTGATCTTTGTTATGTTATGCCAAAAATATTAATGAAATGAAACAGTTACTACTACCGAAAAGATATCGGCAAACATTCTGAGTATCGTTGTTAGGGATTAAAAGGTGCGCGAGGTTTGATTTCTTTTTAGTTCAATATGGGAAAAATAGTTTGTTTTTGTTGATTTCTAAATTATTAAAGCTTGAATTAAAAATAATAAATAAACCAAACCAAACCGAGCCTTGTGTCCCAATCAATTAGGATCGGCTACATGAATCCTATTTTTGCATTGAGCTCTGTCCAGAGCTGCTTGTTCACTTAGGTTTAGTAAAGCAAAATCCTTCTATATCATGGCATCCAAAGTCAGTTTAGGTCTTCCTTTTCTCCTGGCCCTACTATCCATTCCTATCATGTCACTCTTCTTGACTACTGTGTTTGCAGATCTACGGTAAATGTCCAAACCACCTTAATATATTTTCTCTCAACTTATCGTGTATGGGTACAACTCCTACCATCTCAAGAATAGTTTCGTTTCTAATTCTCTCTCTCTCCTAGTTTTATTGCACATCCACCTCACATTTAATTTTAAAAAAATGTGAGGAAATTGATTTAGGAGAAAGTATAAAGTATTGGATTTTGAATCTACCCGACTCCTCGTAATAGAATATATGCAATGTTAACAATTTGAAACAAATTGGACACTGTAGGATTCACGGGCCAACAACATATCTCCTAACAATAATCGTGAATCACCAAATGGCATGTGATATCGTCACCTAGCACGAATTGTCTTACCTGTACGATCCATCTCTAAGGCACAGATCGTCTAATAGCTCGGAGCGTCTCACAAAGTATATTAAACTTTATGGAAGTAAATTTATTTGAAGGTTAGTATGGCATCTTAATTACAGATTGTGACTTGCTGTGATGGCAAGTGCTATCCTGGCCCCAGTGTTATGGCATGGGTTCAAGTCATGCAAATCCACCTCTTCACAATTGGGGTAAGGCTGCCTGACTCCTAAGTCTGCTTGACCCAGTTGTCAGTGGGGGAGCCTAATGCACTAGATACAACATGACATACTAATGTCATGCCATCAATTGCTTGCAGTTGTTTGCCATGCATGTATACTGATGCGCTCTTGGTTCTGTGTATACAGTTCTTTTCCCAGTGATATTCTAATCTGTAGAACTTGTTACCTGTGATGCTATGCAGTGTTCCAGAAGTTGTCTTCCCTGCTTTTTATTTCTCTTCATTAATTAAAGAGATGTATGTGAGGAGATGGTTTCTAGTCATGGAAGACTATGGTTACTCTCGAGAGAGAGAGGCTACTCAGACCCTATTGTGACAACTAGGTCATTTGGAAGTAGGGCTTGGCTCATTGTTTTGCTACACATGATACAGGAGGAGATAATTTATGATGGTTCTTCCTTCTAATGACCGGTATATCCCTGATTATTTTCTCCCAGATGAAGCAGCATCGCTCCTTATAACCCTCAGAAAAGATATGGTTTTGGCCCGATTCGCGAGTACTCCTTTGTACCCCATTATAAATGAAATATCAAATCAGCAGAATAGGCATTTGTTCCTGGAAAACATTCATTCAAAATGTATATTAACGGGGCTTGGCAGTGTTATTTTTGGATTGGAATGTTTATCTTATGAACACACTGCATGTACAATACTTTTCCATTTCTTAAGTTTCCCAAAATTTTCCTTTTATGTAACTTAACCGTTATTTTCATTAGTATTCTTGTTACTTCAAATAATAAATAAGCTTTTGCTAGTGGAAAACACATGCGCTAATACGCTCTCTACATTCACTCCTATATTCGCATGAGTATCTGGTTTGCCCAGCTATAAATTTGTTGGAGCGATCGATGGGAGTATGCACAATAGATGGAAATCCGGGCATATTAATCTTGATTCCTTGTTAGTTTCTATAATTCTTGCTCAAATGCAATTATGTTTTTGTTTCCATGCTACTTTGTAATTTCTTGGCTCTTTTATATATTGATGCAGCTTACGGTCTTATGCATGAGCTCTTTTGGACTTAAAGTTTAAAATGGGGGGTCGATTTGGGCTTTAGTATGAACTATAAACATTATGTTGAAACTTCATTACTCCCAGTGAGCAATTAGCTTTAGTTGTGTCGTCTTCCTTGGAAGAACAGCTGGTTCAAGTTCCAATTCTGTTTTTTTGTTTTGTTTGATACCTACAAAAGATTAACAATAACAAGCTATATTTACTGCTCGCACCTAAACTCTTGGATGACAAACTCGTCTTTCATAAGTTATATGCTCTTCTTAATTTGACAGGAAAAGAATGAAACTATCCAGAGGCAACTTGATGCAGGGCTATATTCAAACAGGCAGAAGTCGCAGAAGATGAATGACAAATCAAACCCTGGTGCTATGTTGGCTACTGGTGTGGAGGAATCTCCAGGTTTGTTTGTGTTTTCTATGTTTTAGATGGATTTGTAGTGCTGCTAACTAGGATGAGTAAAGTTGACACTTCGGGCTAGCAGATAAATTCAATGTGATTTTGCATGTATTTTCTTAAAAATTTCTTCCCTAGAAAGTGGATGCTACGTGATATGAGAGCTTGTAATGTGTTTTATGTAATTTGAGTTCAATAAAGAATGAAAATAGGATGGAGTGTATGTTGGACATAAGGAATTCTCTAAACTAATTGTGAATTGATCTTTGTTATGTTATGCCAAAAATATTAATGAAATGAAACAGTTACTACTACCGAAAAGATATCGGCAAACATTCTGAGTATCGTTGTTAGGGATTAAAAGGTGCGCGAGGTTTGATTTCTTTTTAGTTCAATATGGGAAAAATAGTTTTTTTTTGTTGATTTCTAAATTATTAAAGCTTGAATTAAAAATAATAAATAAACCAAACCAAACCGAGCCTTGTGTCCCAATCAATTAGGATCGGCTACATGAATCCTATTTTTGCATTGAGCTCTGTCCAGAGCTGCTTGTTCACTTAGGTTTAGTAAAGCAAAATCCTTCTATATCATGGCATCCAAAGTCAGTCTAGGTCGTCCTTTTCTCCTGGCCCTACTATCCATTCCTATCATGTCACTCTTCTTGACTACTGTGTTTGCAGATCTACGGTAAATGTCCAAACCACCTTAATATATTTTCTCTCAACTTATCGTGTATGGGTACAACTCCTACCATCTCAAGAATAGTTTCGTTTCTAATTCTCTCTCTCTCCTAGTTTTACTGCACATCCACCTCACATTTAATTTTAAAAAAATGTGAGGAAATTGATTTAGGAGAAAGTAGAAAGTATTGGATTTTGAATCTACCCGACTCCTCGTAATAGAATATATGCAATGTTAACAATTTGAAACAAATTGGACACTGTAGGATTCACGGGCCAACAACATATCTCCTAACAATAATCGTGAATCACCGAATGGCATGTGATATCGTCACCTAGCACGAATTGTCTTACCTGTACGATCCATCTCTAAGGCACGGATCGTCTAATAGCTCGGAGCGTCTCACAAAGTATATTAAACTTTATGGAAGTAAATTTATTTGAAGGTTAGTATGGCATCTTAATTACAGATTGTGACTTGCTGTGATGGCAAGTGCTATCCTGGCCCCAGTGTTATGGCATGGGTTCAAGTCATGCAAATCCACCTCTTCACAACTGGGGTAAGGCTGCCTGACTCCTAAGTCTGCTTGACCCAGTTGTCAGTGGGGGAGCCTAATGCACTAGATACAACATGACATACTAATGTCATGTGTGGTGTGTTGATTTGAAAATAAATGTATTAGCTACACCTTTCATATTTTATCTGTCTTAAAAGACTTTTCACCTGTTTCAGTCTTGCCCTAGAATTCCTCTGCAAAGCTTTAGTTTGTCATAAGGTTCCTCCTTATGCTTGTCAGTGGATTTTAGCGTTTGCTAAAATGCCCTTGCTGGAGAATGATTTTATTTTGAGAGTGAAGGGATTGATTTGGCTCGCACATTGGGAGTTTTGTATGAAGCGTTTTCTTAAGGAATCTTTTACCTTGACCTCCATGGACACCACACAAGTGAAGAGAGTAAACTGCATGAAGTGCTAGTCTATGTCCACCCCGTTTCCTGTTTCTGTTTGCACGTTTAATAGTATGTCTGCACCTTTCATTATCGTCTCCCATTAAGCAAGGATTTGGCGCACTCTATCTGTTTCCAGTCCTACCGATTCTGTCAAATCTTTTACATGCATCAAACTCTTAAGCACTTGATCCTGCTAAAATTTCATTGTTTCAACCTTTTGCGAACAACTCTAATGAAGTATGTTATTATGTCATTGACTGCAGACAAGTTGGCTGCTCAAAATAAGGCCTCAAGTAAAGTCGCCAAGCGCGTTGTACCGGCATATCGCAGGTTATTTAGTATTTTTGCAAGTTATTTCAGTTTCACCATACCTTGCAATTTTGGTACTAACATAACAACTTTTGGCAGGGCAAAAGTGAGAGGAGTTCTTTTGCAGGATACTGACGATACCGGGGACAACTAGAATGTATTTGGCACCGTCTTTACACTCGCATGAAAGATAAGTAGCATGAAATGTACAGGCAAAGGTCTGTTGTGAGTTTGGTTTGTAACTCACCCTTCAGACACTACTACGACAGGTAATTGTAATTGTAGGCATACACAAGATGTAGGTCTTGTTTTGTTACCAAAAGAAAAATGTATCAGTATAGAGTGATGAGATTTGTGGCCATCTGTTATTTTAATTGATAACCTGGAGACCACGAGATCCTATTTTACCCTTCCCAAGTGTTGCACAAATGTATTATTCCAGACGAGTCCATCTTATTGTTTGGGAGCCCTTATTTTGCATCGTGAGGTTTTTCATTTTTCGTTTTTGGGAGCTAATTCTAGATTGCATTTTGTCAAAATGCATTCTTAAAAACTAATTGGAGAATACGGGATCCAAAAATCACCTCTGGATGAGCTTTTTGGATTCAAATTATTTTTCCACTCACAAAACATGACAAAATGGATTTTGAAAATGAACTTGAGAATGCGGAACCCACAATTATCTGTGGAGGATCCTTTTGGATTTTGATTATACTTTCATTTCCAAAACCCTTTGGCAAAATCTATTCTTCACATAATCCAAGTACTTTTGCAGATTCTCTATACAATCCCAAAATCTTTGATCTGCGATGCACAATCTAGATTTTAAATAATTATTGGCTCCCAAACATCCCTCTCTATCGTATCGGGCCGTTTGGATTTAAAAGTTTTGGATAGATGTGCGAGTAAATCGAAAAAGTAAATGAGAAAAAAGTAAACAATGCTATAAAATTTCTTTCCTTTCCTTTTATCTACAGAATTCTTGACTCATTAGCAGACTTGTTTTTGATTTCATTACTCTATTAATTGAATCTTGCACTTGAAAAATTTTATTCTCAAAAACGTTAACTCAGAGTTTGCCAAATATGCTTTTGTAGAACGCATTTGTTCTTTACTAAACAAAACATAGTGCTCTCCATTAGTTAAGTGGCAATTGTGTCTGAAAAGCACACGTTTATGCAAAGCATATCAAATACACCTTTAAAACAACGCACGATTTTTTCAGCCTTGAGAAAATTTTCATTCAGTTCATTAACTGTTGATTCTATGGAATTTTTGTGTGGCAAAAGTTGAACTTTATAGATAGCTAAAAGAGTTCTTACAAGAGATACAAATACAGCCCCAACACTAACAACAACACAAGAAATTACATCAAGCATAAAATAAGCAACTTAAAAAAAAAAGAAAAAGAAAAAATAACCTAAGAAGCTAAGTCATGCAAAGCATTCATTATGGAATCATCTGTACGCAGTCAAATGGATAGGTAAAATCTAGTGGATTTTGAAGAAGCTGCAAATCTCGCTAAAACACAGTCTTGATGAAAATTGGAGCGCTGGTTTAGAGAAATCCTCCATAGGTGGATTACGGAGTCCAAAGACATCATAGTCATGACATGACCATAGACAAAGTTAATTAGCTCTGACGAATAGTTAGGGGTGGCAAATTGAACCCAGGCCCATTAACAAACTCATACCCGTCAACTAAAAAACAGACCCAACCCAATCCATTATTAATTGGGTCTTAATTGGGCATTAATTGGGTTAACTTAAATGACACAATGGGTCATGAAAATAACCTACCAAAAAACATAAACCTGAACGGCAGAATGGAGTCTGCCCGACGGAATCCATGGCTTTCACGTACTCCATTGTCCAGGAATGAAAAGATTCTCCCATGGGAAGGAGTTCTCTATCTTTCTCTCTCTCTCTCTCTCTCTCTCTCTAGCGTTTATTCAATTCTTCTGTGCTAAATCACTCTCGTCCAAATATATTGTGGATGATATTAAAAATCAATTGTGACTGGTAACAATTATTTTTGACCAGTCAAAATTGAAAACACATCTCATCCATTGATTGCGCGAATGGACTGGTGAAATTGCGCGTATTTACGGCTCCGCTATGAATTAAGTTTCTCTCGTTGTATTTAGTCCCGCATAGAATTTGGATTAAAAAGTTAAGTGACTTTTTTTTGTCCTTATTCAAATCTTTTTTGCATTTTTTTGTTTTGCGTCAAACTTTTGGGACTTATTGATTCGTTTCAACGAGAGGAATCGGAAAAGTAAAAAAATTTGATCGAAACTTATAATTTTTTGAATAAAGACAAAAATAAATCAATAAGACAAAAAAAAAGAATACATATTCTTGTCTTTTTGAAAAAATTTATGAGTTTCGATCATAATTTTTTACTTTTTCGATTTTTCTCAACGAGACCAATCACTAAGTTACAAAAGTTTGTCGCAAAACTATCAAATACGAAAAACATTTGAATAAAGACAAAAAAAGATATATACATCTTGCAACGGGCTAGTTTTGATTCTGATCGAATGGAAAATTCAACTTATGAATGGAAAGTTGGCTTGTTCGTGGCTTGTTTTTTTGTCCCTATTCAAATTTTTTTGTATTTGTTTGTTTTTCATTAATTTTTTTGTAGATTATTGTTTCAACATGACAGGAGGAATCTAAAATGTAAAAATTATGATCAAAACCTAATTTTTTTGAATGACGACAAAAATAAGCCAATTTTTTTTTGTCTTTATTCAAAAAAATATGAATTTCGATCGTAATTTTTTACTTTTAGAATTTCTTGTTATGACAAAGCAATATTCCTCAAAAATTTGACAAAAAACTAACAAATGCAAAAAATATTTGAATAAAGACAAAAAAAAAAAAGCCACTTGGATACGTTGCGATTCGGTAATTAAGAGCGACCAATATGGTAATTAAGTGTACATGGGTAATTTGGTCATTTTGTAGTAGAGGGATAGTATGGTAATTTTAGTGTACATGGTATTTTAGTCCTTTAAATTTATAGGGGTAATATGGTCATTTTAGTATACATATGTATTTTAGTCATTTTAGCCTTTTAGTATATAATATGTAATTGGGTTAATGGGCAGGTCGGGTTTGTTTTTAAATAAATGGGTTGGATTGGGTATGGATAATTAGACTCATAATTAATGGGTCTAAATGAGTCAATGACCCATTAAAGACTCAACCCACTTGCAACTTACCTATTTTGACCCAAACCAGCGGGAGGGGAGTATTAGTTATGAAATTCTCCCTCTGGATTGAGAGTTTTTTAACCTCCTCTTGTGGGGGTGTTTTGATCACGCGATGGCGTTGAGATAAACCCCTTGACGGCAATAGGGTTGAAATAGGAGGTTTCTAATAAGGGCCTAGGTTTTTAGTAAGATCTCAGAAGAAATTGTCATTGGTCATGATCTCGACATAGTAATATCTCACTTCGAGGTTTCAGATAGAGTTAAACTTGGACCTCGTGTTGGTTAGGGGCGGCAGAGCAATATCTATCTCATTCCGAGGTTTTCAATTTAGGTTGCGTGAGTTGTCGGTTGAAATCCTTGATATATAAAACACTCGGGGGACAATCTTTAGCGAGAGATAAGATCACGCCTACAGGTGGATTCATGTCTTTTTGACCCGTTCGGCATTTTTCCTTTGCGCGTAGGAATGCTAAAAGTTTGTAAGTCAACCTAGCTAATCACTTTAATTAGTTTCCTAGTAATATGGGTCTAATGTTTCACCGGTTGAGGCTCATATTTAGGCCATATGTATTGATCTAGATTATTATTAACGAAATACTGCCAAAAAAAAAACTCATAAGAACAAAGATATGACGAAGAGGGGATAGGAAATGTTATAATATACACCCGTATTTAGGTGTGTAGGAAAATCTCAAATTTGGATAAAAAAATTGACGGCTTAGTGTGAGTTTATCCATGTGCTTATGCACTTAGGCATGTTTTTTCTAATCTGTCTTTTGTGCTTGCTTTCCTGAGTCTCCAAGATCCTTTCACTGACTTCCCCACGCAATTCTTCTGAATTTTAAATAGTATTGAAGATCCTCTGTTTTCGATTATCTAATTTGTTCATTGACTTATTATATTTTAGTATTGCTAATGAGCAATATATGTTTATTTATAGACGATAGGTCCCATTTGGCTTGGTTCTCTTTGAGATGAGAAATGACCTACTTAACTCAATGGTTAGAGTATCCATAATGGCATAACTAAAAGTACTGAGTTTTAAAGTTAATAATATTAGTGTAAAATATGACTCACAATACTATAATCAAACTTATTAACCTCTTTAGAAATAATCAAATTTTGGATTTTGGATAACCAAAACTAGCCACCTTTTGCTAGCAAATTTAATGAACCTCACATTCTCAATCAAATACACACATCATTACAAAAAAATGTTCTCTCTCTCTCTCTCTCTCTCTCTCTCTCTCTCTCTCTCTCTCTCTCTCTCTCTCTCTCTCTTCAACGATATTTTCAAAAAAAATATTTTAATTAAAACCTTTTTAAAAAAAAACTGTTTTCCCCCCAAAATTATTTTTTAACTATTTTTAAAAAACATTTTTATGCAAAAAAAATTGTTTTGTATAAGAAATTTTTTTTTTCAAAACCTTTTTTTATATAAAAACTATTTATTTCAAAAACCGTATTTACACAAGAGCTGTTTTTCTTAAAACTGTTTTTCTTTTTCTTTTTTTAAATTTAAAAAAAGTTCAAAAATTATTTTATATTCCTAATAAATAGTGTTTATTAGTCTCCAAATTATTTTTGGAAAAAACTATTTATATGTTCAAAGTTATTAATTTTTTTATAATTTAAAAAGGTGATGGGGCAATTTTTGGTTGTTCAATTTCGATTATGTCATTATAGATTTCTACATTGCTAACATTAACAATCTCTTAAATGGATAATCAAAAGTTGATGTGGCAACTTTTGGTTATCCATTTTTGATTATAGCATTGTGGATACTCTTAGAGCTATGCACCCCCAAAATGTTACGATTCATAGAAGAAAAAAAATGTTATGAATCATATTGTTGAAAAGTTACAATTTTAATATAAAAGTTACGAAATGCAGTCCTAGTGAAAATGTTATGAATCCTTTTGTTGAAAAGTTACGAGCGTAAGAACAAAAATTACGAAGCACACCAAAATATTCTAAATGAATTATACAATAGATCCATATGGTACACACTTTTAAGGGGCGTGTATTGTAGACGTTCTTGTAACTGAAACATGGAAACCAAAAATCAAGGAGAAAGATAAGGAGAAAGGCCATTGGAAAAGAAATTGTTCATGAATCATGACTTCATGCAGTATCCAAGGAGGAAAATCTAAACCGTTATCAACTTTATTTGTCCAAAGTAGTTATACGTTTGCAATCAACTCTTATATACATATCGCGGTACCCACAACAAGTGTTTGCACACAAGGAAAGAGAGACGAAAGCAAAGAGAAGCTGTTAAAAAAACAAAACAGATCAAAAAAAAAAGAAGGGAAATGGGAGCCCCAGATTCGCAGCCGGTCTACACGATGATCATCAGTTTGATAACTGTCATTTTCTCCTGTGGATTTAACGACGGAGTAGTTGCACTGGTTATGGGAACATCACCACCAGATTCACCACCAGTTTCACCACCTTCAGGGCCGGAAAAACAGTTTACAGCCTTGTTTGCTTTCGGAGATTCAATAACTGATAATGGGAATAACAACTACTTCCTCGGCTCTTTAGCCAAAGCCAATTACGTGCCTTACGGTGTTGATTTCGAAGAAGGACCTTCCGGGAGATTCTCTAACGGGAGAACCTGCCTTGACTATATTGGTAATCACTATGTACACTGCTTGCTTTTTCTTCGTTTTTTTTTTTTTTTTGGGTAATGCAGGATTTTTCAGACCAACTTGCGTGTACCTCGGACTAATCGATCCTTACTGTCCCTTCCACAGTCATTTCCTCTGTCCGCACAGGCTTATGCGTGAAGTGTGGTGGTCCCAAGAAAACATCTAGTGCAATATGTATTTGGGACTTTTTTAAGGTTTAAAACTTTGCTATCTAACTCTTTTACCCCAGCTTAAATTAGGGTGTGTTCCACTAACTAAAATAAATATTTTTTTTTAAATAAGTGTTTATTTTTTAAGTTAAATGTGATATATTATAAGAGAATGACATATCTCGTAAATAGGTAAATAAGAACCTTTGTATGACTAATCGCCGCGCGCACCTCCCCCCCCAAAGGGAAGGAAATTTAAAACGGGACTTCTCACAAAATAGAGCATTGAAGTGGGATGCATGAGATGATAGAGAATTAAGGTACGTTGACGCAATGGAATTCACGACAGACTAGTTAGCATACTAGTCTAAATGAGATAAACAACTTGTCGCAACGAGCAAATCTTGCACACAAGAAAGAAAGAAAAAATCTCTGCAATATTATTGATAAAAGCTGCATAATTGAATAGGTTACAAACCTTTATATAGGCCGAAACCCTAGAGACCCTAAAAATAAACTTGGAAAATAAAAAGTTAGAATATGGGGCTTTTCCCAAAACTAAAAACAGGAAAGAAAAACAAGACTTTTCAAAAAGAATCAACTTTAAAGCAATTACAGTCTAAGAGATATTAATAAAACAAATCTTTTCTAAAACGGTAAAATAATACAATTGAAAGCCTAAACGAAGGAATTAGGCCGAAAAACACCATTGATCATCTACCCTAGAGTATGAACTAGAGCGCGAAAATAAGTCAACCCACCAAGTTTGGGCCTATTCCGAGCTCGTCCGAATTTTGCCAATTTGGATAATTGGAAATTAAACACCGTTTGGGCTTCCGGGGCTTGGCTCGATCCAGTTGATCATGAAATTAGGCCTCCACGTGTTCTACATCATACGTCGTATGGATATGTCTATTGTAAATCGGTAGATATTGTAGTTGAGAGGAGTGATATGATCATGTGAAGAGATCTACCAAATTGGCTTTAGAAGCAATAGGTCGAAAATATCTAAGTTTGTTGGGTATTATGAAATACGAAGTCATTGATGACAAAGCTCGATGAAGAAAAATGATTTATGTAACCGACCCCAATTAATTGAAATTTAAGTTTCAGTTTGGTTTGCTTTGGTTTTCTTACGTGCATATTGGACTTGTGGGCTTTATTGGCTTCATGTTAGATCCATTCGTAATACTATTGTACTCCCTTTATCCCAGTTTAAATGTCTCATACAAAAATTCGTGTATTTTCAAACTCTAACAAAAATATTTTACATATTATTTTTTTAATTTGATGTAAAAAATTAATTTTAAAAATTTTAATTTGGTGTAAAAAAAAGTAATGTATAGCAATATATTTTTTGGGGGTTTGATAATGCACAAATTCCCTCAAGGGGCATTTAAACTGCGACGGGGAGTATATGTTCCTTTGTGCATCGTATATCATCAGTTTATACTTTATACTAACTCTTGTATTGTTGGGCTTTGTAGGGGACTTGATAGGCATTCCAAATCTTCCAGCTTTTGCAAATCCTTCAGCTACAGGAATAAATATTCTGAGGGGAGTAAATTATGCTTCCGCCGCGGCCGGGATTCTGGATGAGACTGGACAAAATCTAGTAAAATTCCCCAAATTATTGTTACAAAAACTTTACGGGACGGTTCCGCAGACAATCAATTAAACACCTAAAAGAACACCCTAAATCGCAATCTCATGGTTCCTGATCAAATTTTTATGATCCGAACCGTTCAATGTGTGCAGAATATGATTTTAAGGGTGCCCGCGAGAATTAGCAAAAAAATATGACCGGAAAGTGCTTATTTTGAGCAGTTTTTATTTGAATCGTTTATCAAATTTAAGCTAAAAACTGCTCAAATCAAGTTCTTCCTGTTTTTTTTTTTTGCTAATTTCAATTGAGTACTCTTAAAATCATGTTCTGATCATATTGAACAGCTCGGATCATTAAAATTTGATCGGGAACTATAAGGTTTTTTTAGATGTCTAATTAGTTGTCAACAGAATCGCCCCGAAAACCTTAAGTTCATTTCTTTTGCGAGTTGTGGTTATTATATGTACTGTTATGATCTTGTGATGATGGGCGTCGATGCTGCCTGCAGGGCCAGCGATTCAGTTTAAGCCAACAAGTTGAGAACTTCGAGAAAACCTTGAACCAGTTGAGGAACAATATGAACATGAGCGATGAAGAAATAAGCCATTACTTGTCAAAGGCATTAGTGGTGATGACACTTGGTAGCAATGACTACATCAACAACTATCTTGTTCCTTCCATGTATCCCACCAGCTTCTTGTACAACCCTAAAGACTATGCAGATCTTCTCATCCAACGTTACGCAAGGCAGATACTAGTAAGACTCAATCGTATCTTTGTTGACTATTCATTCACTTCTTTTGGAGCATATCGGGGTTTTAATCGCGATATCGAGAAACATAATGGTATCATAGGTCCAAAATTCTTTATGTAGCGGCCAATATGCTACATAATGGCCTTTATTTAAAAAGTAGATGACGAATTTGAGAAACTCATTTTTTTTTCAGTCACTAACTTCCAGAATACGAAAAGTTCTCTCCCTAGCTCACTATTCATTCTTATTCCTCTCACTGGATTGCCCACACAAATGAGCACAAAAGCACACATCTATTTACAGGCTGACTCTTCAACAAAAATGGGAGGTGATTTGTATCACAAACACTCTTTGTCGCTTAATGTTTTCATGAAAATATGGACAATTTTGTCATAGGCCTTGCAAGAGATCCACTTCCTTCTTCTTTATGGGCTCCTAGGGACACTAACACGCGGATAAAAGTGACCCTTGCCCATCTGCCCGCCTCCTGGTACCTCAGTGGGTCAGGTCGCTTGTATCAATCCCATGACCAAGTTTGTAATTAACTAGTGCCAAATAAGTATTGAACTATCAAGGTACAGCTATTTTAATTGTCAGTAAATTGGTTAGCTGATACATAGTTGTATAGTTGTATCATCGGTCCCAACGAGTATCATGAGACGGCTATTTGCCGGTCAAGGGGCAACAATTTGGCATTCTGGGGCGCTAGACCTTGCAGAATCACATGAAAGTGTGCACATTCTATGTTAAGACTGCATTCACTCATCCCTACAGATCAGTAATAGTGTGGATCCCATCCCGGATAAAAGCAGTGCTACTAGCACATCATTCGCAGTGATTTTTTTCTCGTAAAATTCTAGGAAATATATGTCCATCGTATCGCTCTTCATGGATCTTTATATAAAAAAAAGTGAAAGGACCGGTAAACTTATGGAAATTCTTAATTTGTTGCAGGCAATGCATGGTTTAGGGTTGAGGAAATTTTTTTTTGGAGGAATCGGCCCCCTTGGCTGCATTCCAAATCAAATAGCAACCGGTCTTGCACCCACTGGAAAGTGTGTATCTTTTGTGAATGATTTGGTTGGAATGTTCAACACCAGACTAAGAAGTCTTGTTGATCAGCTTAAGACTAAGCATCCTGAGGCTGTATTTGTTTTTTTTTTTTTTTGAATATAGGCTGTATTTGTTTATGGTAACACTTATGGAGCTTTTGGTGACATACTTAACAATCCAACTGCTTATGGTAAGAGCTCGATGAGACACCATTTCAAACACAGTTAAAACTTTCTTGGATCCCATATATAGTTTTATTCTTGAAACCTTGGAATCATAGCTACTTGGCCTCACTTTTGGTAAATTTGTTACTAGTTTGATTCAAAACTTGGAGAAACTTAGTACATTCCTTCCACAATCTAGGTGGAGTTTGGACTGACATAACCACTCTGTTAACACCCTTATTTCAGTTGTTAGTAAAAAAAAACTTAGCTTTCGGTCAAAGTATCTTACTCTTTGTCTTGACGAGATGAATTTGAAGAGTAAATTTATAAAACAAACATTGAAAGAAGTTTAAGAAAAGTAAATAATCCAAAAAGTTTATTTAATTGTTTTGATAATTAACTAACTAGAGTAACTGAATGAACTTGAATATTGCAGGATTTAAGGTGACTGATAGAGGGTGCTGTGGTGTTGGGAGAAATGAAGGACAAGTAACATGCCTTCCATTTTCAATTCCATGCAGAGAAAGGAACCAATATATGTTCTGGGATGCCTTCCATCCCACCCAAGCTGCGCATCAAATCCTTGCTCAAAGAGCTTACACTGGCCCACCTTCCGATTGCTACCCAATCAATCTTCAACAAATGGCACTACTTTAATTTAACTCTAACAGGGTATATGTATAACCACCACCACCATGACATATATAGTTCCATACATTCACAGGCAATTACCCTAATTAAGTACTCTTATACACATCCATCAGTTGCATGCATATGTTAGTAAACTTAATTATGTAAGTTTTCAAGTGCTTAAAGTAATATCAACTACCTAGCCTTATGTATGTGCATGTATCCTTATAGTCTTTTTACGAGGAGCTTGACTTTTTCTTTTTCCGGGGCAAAAAGAAGATATTAAACTCGATAATGGATACATCTAAAATGGCATTACAAACCACGCACCAATAAACTTCCCACATACCATCAGAGTACCCACTTCTTTTGTCTAAGCAAGCCAAGAGATCTGCAGTGGTATCCCTTCTCTCTAGTATACAAATCACCTAGGGTTCCTGGGGTGGGGGGTTGGGGGGCGAGAGAGAAGGGAAAGAGAGAGCAGAAAGCAATTCTGTGGGGGGCTGATTTCTTCTCCTCTATCTTGACCCTGCTGAACCGAGTGACGTGGCGCCGGACGTCGTGCACCTGCAGAACCGGAGGGGGTTGTTCCTCCGGGAAAAAGCTCCGACGGTCTAGTCAGAAAAAGGAGCCGGGAAGAAGTTTTGGTAAGAAAATATATGCTAGGAGAGTGAAGAGTATTTAGAGAATTCCACCTTTTACTTGGAGGAGGTACATCTGTATTTATAGGCGGAGAGGGGAAGAGTGTAGAACGGGTTGTTTCTGTCACCCACGTGCTTGGTGACGCTCGGATGACGTCACGAGTCAGGAGCATTAAATGAACGCCGCCTGTTGGGAAAAGGGGAGCCGCCCAGTCAGAACAAGGGGGGTCACATCAATCAAAGACGTCCCATCCTTTATCAGAGAGGCTTTCCCACGTTTCTTTGGAACCTTCTAGAAGGTTCTGGAACTGTGGTCTCCGAGTGAAGTCATCATGTCCGAGGGAACGAGAAGTAACAGCTGATGTGTCTCACCGAACGAACGAAACCTAACTACTATCATATCCGAGCGAAATGGTATATCGTCCTTCGGAAAAGGATGGGAGCTCGGCTAGGCTCCTCAAAACACATTATCCTTCGGATAACGTGTACAACCGACGTATCAAGGTTCCTTGTGGAACAGATGAACTGAGACAACTAATTGGTCAGGAACATCACATCAAGTCCCCTGGGTATTTTGAACCTTTTGGGCCTTCAGATATTTCGCTCCACTACAATAGCCCCTCAACTCCTGTTTCCATAGTTGTAAAGCTTCGGAATGGAAGGAGGAGTTGAAAAATCAGTAGTGGCCGAGGAACAAACCGCCACCAAACCAGAACCGTTGACAGGGCCTTCCGAACGCCAGTACCAAGTCAGACGTCAGAAAGATCTCGAATCGTCAGGTCTGTACCCTTTCATTTAATGCTTCTGTAACCGCCAGCTTCAAATGAAAGCACGCGTCCATCCGTCATTGGATGTCGATACGGCGCACCCCGTACGTCTCCACGTGTCACCCATCGACGGTCACATCAATCTCCCGCCCAAATCCTACGGCTAGGGGCTCGGCAATGCTTCGAATTCCGCCCTAGGTATAAGAGGCGACGAGAGGAGAGAGAAATTCACTTTTTCTCCTCCTCTCTGACGTTTGAACAACGCGAGCCGTCCTCTTCTCCAGAAATTCAGGTCATCTGAAGATTTCCAACGATTTTGAAGCCCTTGACCCAGATTTTCTTTGATTTCCAGGTATATTTCCGCTTTCTTTCTCTTTTCTTGCGTCTCAGTTGTCGTTACACGCTTTCTGGGCCGTTTTTCTTGCTTTTCGCCTGGTTTCCCCGCCTGTGCACTGTAGAAAAAGTTGAAGATGTTCATATGTTCTTCCGAACACAGTTGAATCTTCAACATGTGTTCTTCCGAGCACCAATAGGAATACTTTCCTCCAATTTGAAATGTTTGCTCGGAATTTCTGCTTTGACTATTCGTCTCTCGGAAGGATCAGTTCCCCCTGGGATTTCGCCTCACTGAACATAGGCACGTTAGGACTTGACCATGCAACTCGCTAACGGTCCTTCCCCTTGCACTTTTGCTTTTAGGTATGGATACTTCTGCTTCAGTTTCGTCCGGAGAGTCGTTTCGTTCGGTTGATAGCGTGGCGTTAGGAGCCGGAGGTGAAAACCTGGCGATAACAGATGCCATTTCCAACCTCGCTCGGAATATTCGTGACGAGGGGGAGGGTTCAGAAGCTTCCGATGGGGTTGACCTACCTACAAACGTCGTTCCCCTCCGAACGATGCCACCGGACAGCGAGATCGTTGACCTGGAGGAAGGCGATGAAGAAGCCGAGGAAACAGTTTCCGAGCGGGAAACATCCGAGAGAGGAACGCCCCTGGCTTCATCCAGCCATACCGAGGTTATGGGTGGAGCCACAGGATCTTCATCCAATCCTCCAAAGAAGAAGAGAAAGATAGTCCCCCTGGACCCCGACGTCATTCCTGACCGAACAGGAAAGGACCCATGTCCGTACTGGAAATCCTTTGAGAGCGAAGAAGGCATGAAGTCCTTCCGAAGGGACTACAAAATCTCAAACGACGTCGTCGTCACTCCAGTTCCTGGCCCTCGGATTAGGTTCAGTGATGAACACATCACGGTTCCCCTAATGGCCATTACCGAAGGTGGCCTAAGGTTTCCGATGCACAGGATCCTCAGGGAGGTCCTCTATCTCTTCTCGCTCACCCCTTGCCAGCTGAGCGTCAATTCCTTTAGAATCATCCATTCTATAATAAAGCTCGCCGAGCTAAAAATGTACCCACTGGAAGCCCATCACCTTTTCGAGAATTACACGATGTCTCGCAACGTGAGATACTCGAGATACTACCTGTGTTCCCGAAGGAACATGGCAAAAATAATTCCTGAAGGGATGTACGATTCCGAGAAATGGGCCTCGGACTACGTCGAAGTTCGGGGTAATTATCAGTTTCCCCCAATGGAGTATGGGCAATTCGAAGTTGCCACACGCAGGGGTGAACCTCGTAAGAAATTCATAGCTTTTCACTGCTCTTTAATTTAAGTCGCTTCGTTTATTTTGTCCAATATTGTTTTATTCTTCGGAATGATGCTTCGTTTCTTTTGTTCGACAGCTACGACAAGGATTAACAAGGAGTTGTTGAGAGCTGCGAGGAATTGCAAGCTCGCTGCCACCCTTTTCACCATCCCCTGGGAAGAAAGAGACGCCCCCACAATCCTCCAGTATACAGCAGCATACGGGGGCAGGATCCGAAGGAAGGAGGCTAACAAAGGAGAAGAAACATCCGAAGACCTCCCCGCAGAACGTCTTCCGAGCGAAAACAGGCCTCTCCGAGGGCGTATCCGCGAACCCACCGAAGACACCACTCTCGAGGAAGAAGAGAACATGCCTCCACGAAGCATGAAAGACCTGCTTCAGAAGAAGCTGGAGGCAGCTGAGAAAGGCAAGGCCAAGGGCCTTTTGAAGAAAGCTGGAGCACCAGAGGACACGAGCTCTGGCCCGAGCAAAAAGGTGCCCCCCCCTTCAACTCAGAAACGTGATCCTCCTGCTTCTCTATCACCGAAGGAAGCCCCAGCTAGAAAAAAACAAAAAACGGTGCAGGCGGAGGCCGAAGGCGGAGCAGCTGTGGCGGCCAAGGGGAAGGGAACGACTGGAGACACTGTTCCATGGGCGCCGAGCTTCATCACACCCGACAAGAAGCAGGTCCTGAAGTCTGACAGCCTTCGGGAGGACCCTTCCCTTGCCTTGACATTACTGTCAGGGGTGGGCCTGCCAAGGGACGTCCAATCTCCCCCTTCGCTCAAAGCTGCGCTCACTGAGTATTACTACCATGCTGCGAGGGTGAGTTTCTTCGGTTTTGACATTTCCACTTCTTCCTTTGTTTCCTTGCAAATAATAAATTGTTCTTCTTTCTCAGGCCTCCCAGTCCATTGTGAGTGTAAACCTCCACCTCACGGAGCACGAGAAAAAGAAGAAATTGCTGCTGCAATCTTTAAAAGTGAATTAAGATGCAGCCGAGGAATACAAGAAAAGTTGGGAGGAATCTGAGGCAGCTCGCAAAGCTCTCGAGGCTCAGGTGTTTAACCTCAACGATCTGGTAAAAGGCATGCAGGATGCTGCTGAAAAAACCAGGTTAGAGGGGAAGGACGAGGGCTTGGCCGAGGGAAGAGCTCTTGGGCGGGAGGAGATGAAGGGGGAGCTGGAGAAGGAATACAACAAGGGGTACGACAAGGGGTACTACGAGGCCGAAGAAGCTGCAGCCGAAGAACTAGCTGAGGCCCAGGCTGAGATGTTTGAAGAACAGCATAAAGCAAGCTTTATGCTGGGCTACAACACAGGCTTCGATGACGCCGGCGTGGAAGCTGACGACGAGCGGAGAATGCTGGTTGAGGTTCCCCCTCGTAGTCTAGCCGAAGCGCAACAGGCCGAGGATGCACAACAGCAGCCTGAGGCTGAAGAGCAGCCTGACCCTGTCGTAACGCCCGTAGGTGCGTCTACCGAGGTTGCCACCACACCAGCTCCTCTTACAGATGATCCTACTCTGCCTCTTTTCCCAAAGGAAGCCCCTTGAGTGTTGGGCGATTTGCTCTCTTTGTTTTGTTCTTCTTTTTGTTCCCTGTTTTGTCTTTGAACAATGTTTGGCCAGTTGGCATGTAATACGATAGATCGTTGCGCATTTTGAAATGTAAGGAAATTGTTACAAGTATTTTTGTTCGGTTATTTAATCTCTTGTGAAGTAATCGTGATGTTTGGAAAGGTTCTAACTGAGACAAGTGCAAATTTGACTTGCAAAGTTTAGACTCCAAACTTTATTGGTCACGCTCCATCATGTTCCATCCTGTTTTTGTTAGGGTATCTTCCCATGTTAGGATATCTTCCCATCTTCCCATGTTAGGATGTCTTCCAGTTTTAGCCCCCTATCTGCTAGGATTGCCGAAGGACAGATGCGGGAATTCGAGCAGATAGTAAACGAAAAATTATCCGAGGGAACGCAGATGAAGATGTCGCCCGAGCGAACGCAATGGCGAGGGCTAAGAAGAATACGCAGAAACGAATGTGCCGAGGGCTAAGTGGATTTCGCCCGAATGAATGAGCCGAGGGCTAAGTGGATTTCGCCCAAACGAAGACGATGTTGAGCCCAACAGCTTAATAATGGGCTAGGTGAAATACCCAAGACTTACAGAGTACACAGAAAACAAACGAGAAGAGAAGAAACTTCTATTAGCAGGGCCCAAAGGCTTACAATGTTCAACAACAGAAATAACAATTGGATAAGAGCAAAAACATGAAACTACAGCTAGCCATGGAATTTCCGGAGCTTCTGAGCATTCCAAGGGTTAGGTATGAGGGTACCATCCATCTCAGCAAGCTTGTAAACCCCATGACCGATCTTCTCGATTACTCGGTAAGGACCTTCGTAGGGATCCTTAAGCTTTCGTCAGTTTCTTTGCTTCCACAACCATCCGAAGCACGAGATCCCCGACGTTGAATGGCCGAGACCGAACGTTCTTGTTGTAGCCCCTAGCCACCTCCTGTTGATACGCAGCGTGCCGAAGGTTAGCAGTGTCGCGAAGTTCTTCGGCAAAGTCCAATTCAGAACCCACGAGTGCATTGTTAGCCACAGGGTTGAAATTTTCCGTACGAGCTGTTGGAATCAACGTGGATAGGGGGAGAACGGCCTCCATACCGTAGGCCATTGAAAACGGGGTACGTCCCGTGGAACGCCGAGGCGTAGTACGATAGGCCCACAAGACATGAGGGAGTTCTTCAACCCACAATCCGAGCTTCCTGTCCAAACGACGTTTAAGCCCCCGAGTGATGGTCTTATTTGATGCTTCAGCCTGACCATTGCCCTGTGGATATGCAACCGAGGAATTCTGGATCGTGATCTTCCGGCGTTTGTAGAATGCTTTAAAGGCAGCAGCCACGAATTGTGACCCGTTGTCCGAAAGAATAGCATATGGAACCCCGAACCTCGAGATGATATGCTTCCAGATGAACCGTTCTACGTCACCTGCAGTTGTCTTTACCAGTGGCTTGGCTTCGACCCACTTAGTGAACAAGTCCGTGGCAGTCAATAAATACTCAAACCCTCCAGGAGCCTTGGGCAATTTGCCCACAATGTCGAAAGCCCACACTGCAAAAGGCCAAGGACTTGTGATCATCTTGAGTGGAAATGCTGGTTGGTGAATAAGGGAGGCTTGTTTCTGACACCGAACGCAGCGTTTCACATATTCTTCGGATTGTTTCACCATCTTCGGCCACCAGTACCCTTGAGTCAAAGCTCGCTGCGCAATGCTTCGTCCACCTGAATGAGCCCCACAACTACCCGAGTGTAACTCGTCCAGGATGCCGTCTACTTGGGACTCAAACACAACTTTCAAATCCGGGCCTGTGAAAGTTCTTCGGTAGAGACTTCCATTGGGATCCAAAAAGTAATTGGCAGCACGGCATCGTATCTTGTGAGCTTCCTTTTTGTCTGCAGGCAGCGTTTGATTCTGAAGATACAACACAATGGGATCCAATTGGCTGGTGCCGAATGATATGGCTGCGACCGAAGTGTCTGAGGGTTCGAAGCTCGGAGTGTTTATTTCGTCAAACACTATTGTGCGACTGCCCGAGGCTCGATACACTGAAGCGAGGCCTGCAAGGGCGTCAGCATGAGCATTATGCTCCCGAGCGATCCACTCGATTTCCACCCGTCCGAATTGTTTCAGAAGAACCAAAACGTGGCTTACATAGGCATTCATTCGTTCATCTCTGGCCTGATAGTCATCATTCAGGTGGCCCACAATAAGCCGAAAGTCACAGAACACGTGAACAGAATCAGCACCAAGCCGAAGGGCAAGTTGCAACCCAGTAATCAAGGCTTCATACTCGGCTTCGTTGTTTGTCGCTCGGTAGCCGATGGAGACAACATTCTCGTGCACGGTTCCCTCGGGCGATACAAGAACTATTCCAGCCCCAGCCCCATGGATGTTTGATGCTCCGTCTACAGTCATCCGCCAAGCATCTCCAGAGAATAAGTTCCATTCATGAGTAGGCCGTTTTTTGTCGAGCGTAAATCTCGAGCGACGTGCGTCGGCTGGCTGTTGGATCCATTCCGTGTGGGCCTCGGTCGCAGTTATCCGAGCTTCGGCCTCCGCAAGAGTCAAAGCGTTAGCTTCGTCCTGCAAGCCTGGAGTAAGCTCGGCGAAGAAGTCGGCTAACGCTTGCCCCTTGATGGCCGTCCGATGTTCGAACTGGATGTCGTAGTTGGCCAAGTCTTGAGAGAACTTGAGAATCCGACTCGAGGAATCCGTCTTCCGAAGCACTGCCTTGAGAGGAAACTCAGTAAGGACCACGATCCTATGGCATTAGAAGTAAGGCAAAAGGCTCGTTTTAGACGAAACGAGAGCCAATGCTAACTTCTCCATAGGCAGATACCTAGTCTGAGAATCCGTCATCGTCTTGCTTGAGTAAAAAATTGGTTGGTGCTCAGTCCCTTCTTTCCGAACAAGCACAGAACTGGTGGCATGATCTGAGACTGCGAGGTAAAGGTACAGATCTTCTTCAGGTTGTGGCTTGACGAGGAGAGGAGCATGGGACAAGTAGTCTTTCAGTGATTGCAGAGCCTGCTCACATTCCTCGGTCCAAGCAAATCTTCGGCGGCTGGTTTTAATAGCTTGGAAGAACGGTCGACAGAGGTCTCCCGAACGTCGTATAAATCGATTCAACGCCGCAACCATTCCTGTAAGACGTTGCACTTCCCTAATAGTCGTTGGAGCTCGAAGGTTTTGCACGGCAGTGAGTTGCGTCGGATCACCTTCAATGCCTCGGCGACTAACAATGTAACCGAGGAATTTTCCAGAGCTGACTCCGAACGCACACTTCTCCGCATTAAGTCGCAGCCTTCGTTTCTTCAAGACGGAAAAAACCTCTCCGGGGTCCCGAAGATGATCCCGAGCGAATTTGCTCTTGCACACTAAATCATCGATATAAGCTTCCAGAATTCTTCCGAGCATCCCAGGAAACATGGACGTGATCGCTCGTTGAAAGGTAGCCCCGGCGTTCTTTAAACCGAACGGGACAACATTGTAGCAATAGACGCCCCGAGGCGAGATAAAAGCCGTCTTTTCCTGATCGTCTTTGGCGAGGGCGATTTGGTGGTACCCTCGGTAGGCGTCCATAAAACTTAGCCGCTCACACCCTGCAGTTGCGTCCACCATTTATTCGATCCGAGGGAGGGGGAACCTATCCATTGGGCAAGCATCATTGAGGTTCGTGTAGTCCACACAAACCCTCAACTTTCCATTTTTCTTCGGAACCACAACAGGATTAGCCAACCAAGTGGGGTAAAGGATTTCTCGTATTGCCCCCACCTCCAACAATTGCTCCACCTCTGCCACCACAGCCTCAACATGAAGGGCAGAGGAACGCCGAAGCTTCTGCACCACTGGCTTTCTATTCGGATCGACGTTCAGAGAATGGGTCGCAAATGAGGGATCTACGCCTGGCATTTCCTGCGGGGTTCAAGCAAATACCTCAATGCGTCGCAGGAGGAAGTCAAACATCTCATTCCGCTCCTCCTCGTTCAGAGAACTGCCGATGAGAAAGTATCGGGTGCCATCTTCCTTGATAGGCATGCGAATAAGTTCCTCGGTTGACCTTTGCTCGGCTGGAAGTCCAACATCTTCGAGCACACCAATTTCCCCACTCTCCACACACTGCACCTCCAAGCAGCTCTGTTTCGTCGTGACTGTGCTGATATAGCATTTTTTGGACTGCACTTGATCTCCTCGGAGGCTTTCTTGTCTTCCGTTCCATCCGATGAACTTCACGACTTGATGGTATGTTGAGGCCACGGCTTGCATCCCGTGTAGCCAGGCTCGACCGAGGATGACGTTATAGGGGCTAGGAGAACTAACCACTATGAATTCGACGTCAATCACTCGGGAACCGGCCCTCACAAGGAGATTGACCGCTCCCAGTGGCCAAACCGGAGCGCCTGTAAACCCAACGAGTGGTGCTGTTGCTGGCCGAAGCTGATTCGGGGACAGGCCGAGACTCTTGAAAGTAGAATAAAACATCACATCCGCCGAGCTTCCCTGATCAATCAACACCCGTTGAACAGTGGATTTGTCAATGATCACCGTAACGACAAGGGCATCGGTATGTGGCACCTGAACTCTTTTCAAATCTTCAGATGTAAAAGTAATTGGGCCGTCACAGTTTGGATCTTCAAATTTCCTCTTGGCCGAAGTACCGACGTTGCAAATTGACAAAGCGGCGACGACCGTATTGATCTCCGTCTGTAGCTCGGATATTCGTACATCCGAAGCCACCCCCTGAATTACACTGACATGGCCACCGAGCAGTGGAGGTGGGGGCGGAAGTGGACTTTTCCGAGTGTCAATCCAGGTGTTGAGATGTCCAGCCGTGGCAAGTTCCTCCAAGTACCTTTTAAATGGCTGGCACTTGGTCGTGTAATGCCCTCGCTCCTTATGGTATGAGCACATCCCAGGTCCCTGGCCAGCTGTGCCGAGGAATCCCGCGGGCCAAGAGAAAAATGGGAGTGTTCCGATGATAGAGAGAAGCTTATAAATGGGCTCCGTGAATGTGGTTTGCTCGGCAACGTACTCATCCGGCCTCGGCTCCCGTTTCTGTTGCACCATTTGCTGTTGGTGCTGCGGGGGTCGATTTCGATTGCTCGGCTGATTTACCTTTGAGGCCTGGCCGACGTTGGCCACTTGCTTTCGAGCCACAGGATGAGCCTTAACCGTTTCCGCTGCCTTCGGAACATGACGTTCGGCCATCGCTTCCTCATGTACGCAATCCTTCTCGATAATGGTCATTAGTTCCCCCATACTTTTTGGTGGGTTTCTCGAGAGATCCCGAAACATGGCCGAGTTTGGATCCAGGCCGTTCATAAACGATTCAGTAGCTACGCCCTGATCACAGTCAGGAATGAGATTATATACCTCCCAATATCGCTCGGTGTAGAGTCGAAGAGTTTCTCCCGAGGTCCTCCGCATATTCACCAGCATGGAGAGAGTCTTTGGTTGAACGTTGCTGGTTACAAACCTCTTCGTGAATTCCAACTCAAGCTCGTTGAAACATGTGATAGACTTTGGTTTCAACTGATTGTACCAGAGCATGATTGGCTCACTTAACGAGAGGGGGAAGATTTTGCACATAAGTGCATCAGAGAAATTATGGAGGCTCATCATTTGGCGAAAGCGGCAGACGAACGCGACTGCGTCCTCCTTAGCTTCATATCGCTTGAGCTTCGGCATGACGAACCGCTCCGGTGGTCGCTCTTGCTGTATAGCCTCTACGAAGGGGGAAGCTTTCGCCTTCCCAAGCTTCGAATTATCCTCCGGAATGGGGTTCGGTTGGACGACCGTGGGCGGCATGTTTTGACGAGGTTCGGGCGTCCTCCGACGTTCATGATGATGCTGCCGAGGATGCTCGGCTCGGTATCCCCGTCGTTCTCTCTGTTCTCTTACTTGCTCAAGGGCCCGCTTGGACCCTTCTGGCCGAGTTTGTGGAGGTTCCCGAGGACCAGCCACCGGTTGGTACACTGTCGGAAGTCCAGTGAATTGGTCGTAAAGGGTGATGGTGTTACCCCTTTCCGAGCGTCCTCCCTGACTTGGAATCATGGGACGACTTCGTGACCCTTCCGTTAGCCGTCTGTCACGGCGACACTCGGAATCGTGGTTTGGTGATACGGATCGCTCGGGGAATTCATCGCGGTAGCTTCGCCGAGGTGAATCATTCAGATCCACGGGCTGTTTTTCCTTTCTTAAATCTGAGTAATGTCTGTATGGGCGACGTTCCTGGCCCGATGCTTCCGTTCGGTGCGTCCCTGCGGTGGAGTGTGTTGCTGAAGATCGAGTGCTTTCCGTTCGGGCAAGACTTTCCAGCCGCGGACGCGAGCCTGTTTGTTGTGGCCGAGCATTGGGTTCTAGATGCTTGAAAACGGTTCGTCTTTCGGGCATTGGGGGATCTGTAGTTCGGTTATGGTGGGACCGTCTGCTTCTTTTTCGGCGTCTCGCCGGTTGACTAGGTCCGGCTGGGTGGATAGTGACAGGAGTGACAAGTTGGTCACCGTCCCTCTCTTCTAAACGTTGTTGTAGCATGGCTATCACCGCTGCTTGGCATTTTTGCTCCGCCAGGGCAATATCCAGCTCGGTTGGTGGAAATGAAAGCCGTCGAGAGACTGAATGGTGGGGGAGTGTTATGTCCCCTTGTTCGTGGTTGATGGATCCATACCCGGACAACCCCAGAGTGAAGTTTTCCTGGCCAGGAGGAGGGACGTGTTGAGCCATAAGGAGGTGAGGGTGTGGGAGAACAGGATTGAAATGATGTCGAGATGGGGATAGAAATCAGATCCACGGTGCTAGGTTGAGTGAGTCTCCCCAGCAGAGTCGCCAATTGTGGGGGGCTGATTTCTTCTCCTCTATCTTGACCCTGCTGAACCGAGTGACGTGGCGCCGGACGTCGTGCACCTGCAGAACCGGAGGGGGTTGTTCCTCCGGGAAAAAGCTCCGACGGTCTAGTCAGAAAAAGGAGCCGGGAAAAAGTTTTGGTAAGAAAATATATGCTAGGAGAGTGAAGAGTGTTTAGAGAATTCCACCTTTTACTTGGAGGAGGTACATCTGTATTTATAGGCGGAGAGGGGAAGAGTGTAGAACAGGTTGTTTCTGTCACCCACGTGCTTGGTGACGCTCGGATGACGTCATGAGTCAGGAGCATTAAATGAACGTCGCCTGTTGGGAAAAGGGGAGCAGCCCAGTCAGAACAAGGGGGGTCACATCAATCAGAGACGTCCCATCCTTTATCAGAGAGGCTTTCCCACGTTTCTTTGGAACCTTCTAGAAGGTTCTGGAACTGTGGTCTCCGAGTGAAGTCATCGTGTCCGAGGGAACGAGAAGTAATAGCTGATGTGTCTCACCGAACGAACGAAACCTAACTACTATCATATCCGAGCGAAATGGTATATCGTCCTTCGGAAAAGGATGGGAGCTCGGCTAGGCTCCTCAAGACACGTTATCCTTCGGATAACGTGTACAACCGACGTATCAAGGTTCCTTGTGGAACAGATGAACTGAGACAACTAATTGGTCAGGAACATCACATCAAGTCCCCTGGGTATTTTGAACCTTTTGGGCCTTCGGATATTTCGCTCCACTACAAATTCCTCTTCCTCTAACTAGCTTTGGGCTTTCTCATGAATCTCATCAAGGGCAGAACCACTTGGAGGCTATGTTGGGCTATAGCCCATGTGATTTTCCAGAAACCAAAAAAACAAAAAAAATTATATGTATAATTTTAGCCCAAATAATTATATAGCCCAATCTATTTTTTCTTTTAGCCAAACCCATCCCACCAACCCATTTTGGCCCAGCCTTCTTAGTCTCTCTACTAACATGAGTTCTCTCCCTCTCTCCTACGTTCTTTCTTTTCTTGCATTCTCTCTTGTTCTCTCCCTCTCTACCACCGTCAAGGGCTGGGTTCTTGTTGATTGTTCAAAGCTAAAAACTCAATTAAATCGACTCAAGGAATTTTATGAAAACCATGTTTAACCAGTTTGTGTGCTTAGATTTTTATTGATTTTAGTTGATGCAGAATATTGGCTAGTATACTTAAGTTTTAAGATGTTGATTTTTATAATCTTACTCTTTTAGGTTTAAATTAAAAGGCTTTTGACCAATTTAAAAAAGAAAAAAAGTGAAAGATTCAAGTGTCCAAAGCGTTAATATTCACAATGACAATGCCAATGTGGTAAGGTCAAGGAAGTGAGTTTGCTCAAAAAAGGTACATAGAGAAGCTAAATACTTGGAGAGAGAGAGGATCGAAGAAGAGAGTCAACAACACTAACAAGAGTTGAATGTCTTGCTACATTCCATGATAAATTAGATCGAAATTCTAGCACATATGTGGTGGCTAACTTTGTTAGCTTCCACAACCATCTCATAATAGGGTTGACAAATACGAGTCTGTCGAATATATACAGGGAAAATGAGAACCACCGGCACTAACCTGTGTTGGATTTATTGCTATATTTCATGTAAAATTAGATTGAAATTCATTAAAAAAAACTCGTCACTAAAAACCATCATTTTTAATTGTTTAAGCTCTTTAATATAAAGGTAATACAAGGCGAGCAGAAAAAATATAAAGGTACTCATACAATTAAAAACTAATTTTCATACTCTGGTTTTTGATATCCACACTCCATATTTTTGTCTTCCAGCAAAAAAAAATGCATACATTTTCAACACTAAAAAACAAAAAACAGAGTGTGGATATCAAAAGGGGAGTGTTAAAATCACTCAGACCGCACAATTTTATTGGAATTAACCATAAAATTTATACGAGTAGATGTAAGTGACATTGAAGTTATTGTGGTATGTACAAAATTAGTGACAAGTTTTTACAATTTATTATGGTCTTACTTACATAATGTATGTCATTATAATATTATATATGGTTTCATCTCAATGACAAGTTAATTTAGTAACTAATACCATATTTATCATAGAATAAGGCGACACATACACAAAACCTCATTGTACGTACTCATCATAAAATTGGGCCTCTTACTTCTTGACTCAAACTTACCATATTTTTTGCTAGTAGTTATCTTTCGGAATAGAAACAATGACTATGTATTGAGATGTTTTCTTAGGGGAGTGATTTTTGCACTTACCAAATTGTTAACCGCATTCTCTTTGGCAGTGCGAAAATCAACTCCATTTATATTGTTTTTTGCACTCCCCAAAGTTAACAACCAAAGTTAGAGAGATGTTAATCACACCCCCCGTGTCAGGCCCCCCTGACACAGGCCCCCTTCAATTTCCTGTTTTATCCTTGCTCCCCATGCTCTCTCTCTCCCCGCTTTCTCTCTCTTACTTTATTTTTTGTTATAAAATTTTAAATGCTAATAACTTTTTTTTCATGTAATTTTTTTAATAAATTTTATATATTTGAAATATACTTAACGAAACCTATCAAACGAGTCTAATATTGATGTGAAATAATGTAAAATGGAAAAACTATATTTTGTGGTTATTTAAACTGTCTAAAGATGTTAAAAAATTAATTGTTCTAAATTTCAATCCGTTTGAACCGATGGAAAGATTTTAATTTTCTGATCATTTTGTCCTAAATGGTCACAATTAAATTTTGACTCTAGGACTCTCGTTGATTAATCCTAAAAAAGTTGTAGAATCAAATATTTCTTAGGGTTAATTAACGAGAGCCCTAAAGTCAAAATTTAATTATGACCATTTAGGATAAAATGATTTGAAAAATAAAATCTTTCCACCGATTCAAACAGATTGAAATTTGGAACACTGATTTGTTCTCTTCCATTTTCAAAAAGAATTTTTCAAAAAATTCCCCCTAGATTCCTCCTATTTCTAAAATTTCTCTCTATCTCTCTACACTTATTACCCCTACTATTTTTCAAAAAAATTTTCAAAACACAAACCAAACAAAGCATTAATTTTTTAACTATATTTTTTAATATATAAATTGTCTAAAGAGGTTGAAATCACGTATTTTTTTAAAATAATTTTTATATTTTTGAAATTTATTCAATAAAACCTATCAAACAAATCTAATATTTAATATGAAATAATGTATTTAAATTAAATGATTTTTTTGGGCCCAATATATTATCTGTTTGTTTTTATTTTTTTGTCCTTCATTTTCTTTAAACTCCTATATTTGAGTTTTCAAGTAAATTATATATGTTGAATTCACTTAAATTTACTTTATATTTCTCTGAACAGTCAATAATGCAAACTGAAATCAAACTTCATTTAATTATAATTAAGTATATAGAACTAATACATGAACATAAATAAATACACAAATTTAATCAATATTTTCGCCAAATTGTGGTCGTTGTCCCGGCGGATCTATCTGCATTACTTCATAACACATTTGGAGGCGTGCTTCATAAAGATGAGCCCATTCGTATGCTTCATCTGATGCATTTGGCCTCCACCATACAAAGTAATTGCCATTAACACGGCCAATAGCTATATGTATATGCGCTGCGAATGAAACTGGATAGGAGCTCAATAGCAATGTTTAGTTTATTTGTAAAATAATGTCCCAATGTTTAGTTTATTTATATACCAAGTGATGTTTACTCATCAAGCCTCAATTCACCTATGTGTTCTACGTCCAAAACTTTTCAAAACTCACATGCACACAAAAGCACCACGTGCACTACAAGGCACCGATTGCCTCTCTTTTTTCTTTTTCTTTTTCTTTTTCGTTTGAACCTATGGAAAGATTTTAGTTTTTTGATTATCTTTATCATAGATGATCATAACTAAAATTTGACTCTAGTGCTCTCGTTGATTAACCCGAAGAGATATTTTATTCTACAATTTTCTTAGAGTTAATCAACGAGAGCCCTAGAGTCAAAATTTAATTATGACCATTTATGATAAAATGATCAGAAAACTAAAATTTTTCCATCAGTTTCAAATTGATTGAAATTTGGAACACTTAATTTTTCAACCTCTTTAGACAATTTAAACTACCACAAAAATATAGTTTTTCCGTTTTACATAATTTCACCATCAATATTAGGCTCATTTGATAGGTTTCGTTGAGTAGATTTTAAAAATAAAATTTATTAAAAAAAATTCCTTGAAAAAAACGTTATTAACATTTAAAATTTTATAGTGAGAGAGAGAGAGAGAGAGAGAGAGAGAGAGAGAGAGAGCAGGAGGGGGTAAAAGGGGGAAAGAGTGCCCCATGTCGGGGGTGTCTGACGGGGGGGGGGGGGGGGGGGGGTGTGTGAAGAAGGGATTAGTAACCTTCCCAAAGTTAACAATTTGGGACGTTTATTTTCGCACTCCGCTTGGGAGTGCGGTTAACAATTTGGAGAGTGCGAAAATCACTCCCTTTTTTTTAACCACTTCTTACGTGCAATATGCTTATTGTGGTTCTTACCTACCTCCACGTTTTATAGCTAGAAATCCATCAATATTGAAGTGTTTTTAGATTTCTTGAGTGAACTACCTAAATATGACGGACTTATATAATTTGGCAATTAATAGAAAAGGTTAAATAGAATAAAGATCATTTTCTAAAATTATTAGGTTATGACGGCCACCACCTCTTTTCTTGGCTCTAGTGGTGGAGTTAGGATTTAGATTTTGGGAGGGACGTAAGTTAAGACGAAAATATCCTTAGTCTTAAATTAGTGAAAAGCCTTAATAGCAATATCCAAGAATTCCAAAAACACAGTCGCCAATTCCTAATTTCATATGTGAGCACATGCGTCATTAAAATTCAAAAACCCATGCCAATCGGGAAGAAATTGAAAAATCCACACTTTGTAAGGCAATCAAACAAATCCATGCACAAAAACAAATTCTTTTATTGAACTCGTGTTGTCATTTTAAAAAAGTAGACACAAAAAATTCTTCATTGTGCATTTACAAAAAAAAAAGAAGAGAAAATATAGAAAGAGATACCCCTGTAAAAAATAAAAAGATGTGCAGGTGCACGGCATGTTTCGGTACGGGATAAGAGTTGGGGAGAGGTTCCCATCCAGTTATTTAGGTCCAGTTTTCTATCCAGTTTTGGCCTTTATAGGCCCATCCCGTGTTCACAACAATGATCAGAATCATTCATTTAGTCAAGTTTTTTATACATGTAAAAAATCACCTTGATCAAACATCGGTAGATATGTGATCGAAACAAATTTGTACAAATCTGTAATCAAACATCGGTAGATATGTGATCAAAAAGATGTTTAATCAAGCAATTTTTTGGCGTAAATAACTAACTCAGCGAGCTTTACAAAAGGAACGATTCCGATCATTATTGTGGACCCGGGTTGGGCCCAAACACAAAGGCCAAAATTGGACAAAAAACTGGACCTAAATAGCTGGATGGGAGCCTCTCCCCACTCATGGAAGAGTTGTAGAGAGGACAGAACTGAACGAGAGGTGCTAGGGGCACATCACCTTAGCAGCACATCAACCACACCCCTCTCATATACAGGTGGGTCCCGTTCCAGTGGGACCCACCTGTATGTGAGACGGGTGTGGTCAGGGCCGGCCCAACCCCAAGACCCAAGAGGCCTGGGCCTTGGGCACCCAAAAAATGTCTAATTTTTGGGGCACTCCAATTTTTTTAGTATTTTGGTTTGACTACGACTCTTTTTTTAGCCCAATACCATAAAAAAAAATGTCCATCTTACATGCAAATAAAGGCCAAAAAAATCAGATGACCCAAAAATTCGGTGGCATTTTTGTAAATAAAAGAACTAATTGGTCCATTTAAAAAAAAAGAAAAGAAAACCAAAGCGCTAACACTTTTTCCATGAGTTTGCATTCTCTCCGGCTGATCAGGAAACTCAGCCATTTCCACCCCACCAATAAATGCGCGCCACCTCAGCAAATGCCTTTAAATGCTTTGGAAAGCACAAACAGAGCCTTTAGAGCAAGTTTATCAATCATTAGGTAAAAAAAAATGGTGAATAGTATATATTTTTTATTTTATCTACTCATATTTCTTTCAACACTACATCAATACTCTCTATTTTATCTATCCCTGAATATAATATTATTAGTTTATTATGTGGTAAAGTACAAGAAAAAAAAGTTATCAATTAGAGAAGAGAGAGAAAGTGCAAAAGGAGCACAAAAGAATAAAATAATCAATACCTAATGAATAGTTCTACGGTATATATGCCTAAGAATTGTAGCTGCATTCAATTTACATTGGCATATATCTATGCTGTTGCGGGGTGTTTTTGTGTATTTCACCCTCTAAAATGCCTAAAAATGCACTTTAACTACTCTGATACACTTGCTCTTACAACAGTACAATTACTTTGGTTATTCCATTACTTTCCCATGTTTTTGAACGGCATTTCTTCTTTTTTTGTTCATTTGACTGACATTTCTTTCCCCTTGTAGCCATTCCGCTTAGATTTTTGAGATTTTTAGACTTTTGTCCTAATTCAAATTTACTAATTTTAAGTTTAACTTTTGTGAATTATTGATTCGTGGACGAATTAGAAGAGTAAGAAATTACTATGACTTTTATCCCCTTTTTTTTGCCACTTCCTCGTAAGAAACATTGTCATTCTTCACTTGCCCTTGGTATGCACAAACTGGAACGGTGGAACCTATTCATTTCTCGAAATTAAAGTTGTATGTGCCAAGATTGTCATAGGTTCTTTTCCAGTGAAGTGAATTGCAATTCATAGACCATTTTTATGTCATATAGTGTGGATCAATGCCCAATTTGCTAGGTTTATGGTGTTCTATAGTTTGGACTTTTTATTGCATATTGTGCTATGTCCAAGGTTCTAAAAGACACTATGTGCTCCCAAGTCAGCTGGGTACCGCTTAGCACCTAGGCGGAGACTAATTAGCTGCCTAGCTCCTAGGTGGGGGACTAGTCGGCCGCTTAATTGCCTAGGCATTGGACTCCCGCTTAGCGCCTAGGCGTTGGACCCCCGTTTAGCGCCTAGGCGTTAGACCCCCGTTTAGCGAACACTGGCTGTAGGGGGATGAAAACAATTGGTGCTCTGGACAACACCAAACTGCAACGGCTTCACGTGCCTCTACACCGAAATCCTAGTTCGTCGTCGGAACCCTAATCTGCAAAACAGACTAGGGTGAGCGCACCTTTGCTTCTCGTAGCAAAGGCCCTCCAATGCCAAAGTTAGTATCACGAACTAATCAATAAACCCTAATTATCAGTAGGAGAATGCACAAATACCGAGAATTGCGTACCTTTTACCTCCAGGTTTACCTCGTATTTATAGATTCACGGATGCTTGCTGCCCAAGCATCCCTGTTGCCCTAGGATTCCTATTCCATATAGGAAACCTAGTATCCCTCAGATTCTCGTTCCCTTATCGGTATGATAGCTTAGTCCTTTTGGGACTCTTTCCCGTAGACACTCGAATATCCCATTCACATTGGGTGTCTTGCCTTGATTCTATATACTCGGAATCTCATTCCTTTATTGAATATCACTGTTCTGGAACCTTCCAGAGCATTCTTGCCGCCTTACGATTTATGGCATCTTCTTCCCCTGTTCGGCTATCTCGTTGCCGAACAGTCCATATGGACAAATGACTTCACATGTCGTTTATCCTTATCAGCCGAATAGACTACCTGGATCAATGACTCCTCATGTCACTGGTCCACATGCCGTTCACCGCATTGCCCGGCGATAAGCCATATCTACTTACCACGTGCCCCCGCACATCGCGTGTTCGGCTACCAAATGTTCCTGTTCAGGAATACCTCCCTACACTGGCTATGTTAGGTAAATCTTGTATTTAGCCCTAGCTGATTCTGTATTTTACTTCGTACCAAGAAACATCATAGCCGAATTTCCGGAACAACATAACATAACCAGACCAATTTCTACCACCTCCCTCTTCGTGTAACTAAATTATAAAATAAAATAGATGATCCGAAACCACGGTTGTCAAATCGAGAATCGAAATGGTCCTTTTCCGAATCGTGAATTACTCCAATTCGGTCATGATTTTTATAATGTATGGAAACATGTTTATTGTTTAGGGTAATGAAAATGTATACTTTAAATAAAAGTTTTAGACCTAAGTCAATAAAAAACTTTCTTCTAAATGATGATTTGATAATAATGTGGATTAATAATAGGTAAGCTACTTCTATAGCAACTTCCTAGAGATGAGGATTCGTGAATCCTACTTATGGTAATTTTTTTTGAAAAATAGTTAAAAGTACAAAACAAACCTTTAGAAGGTCTATAGGGTGGTTGTATTCCATTTCTTTGTTATTTGCTATCACTCTTGTAATAAATCTCCCTTTCTTATTACCTATCTACATGAGGAGAAACATAGACTAAACCTGGCATATAACAATACCGAAGACCTTTAAAAAGTAGTTTGAACCCTTTTCCATAACCAAAAAGCAAAAAAAGAGTCAAAAATGAATTTAGGAAATTTTAAGTGAATCGAACGATTCACCGATTCGATACATCGATTCACCGATTCGGATCACTGATTCACTTCTGATTCGCAGCTATTTTTGATTCTAGCAGCTTATTCGTACCGATTACCCATTGAATCGTATCGAATCGTACGATATGAATCGTGAATCGTACAAAAAACAACCATGCTACTCAATACTGCAGTCCCCACCAATTTGTAGTTAGCTCTCTGATTAGCACCCAAGATTGTATAGTCTTGGGGCTTAAATCCTCTAATTTGTAACTTTTATGCATTTAAGTAGTCATTTTTATCCCATAATGCACATAAGGTATTTTTGTGCGTGTTTCAGAAAAAACGTGCTACTAAGGCGGTTTTGAACGCCAAGAGGAGTTCCGGGATGTATCCAAGTGCTCAAGTGTTGGACGGCACTCATTTCATTGCTATCGGAGCCTAAATGGTGCTATAAGAAGCCTTGGAGAACGGCCGGTGGTCAAATACGTCATGGAGTGAGCCAAAGCTCATGAAGCAAGGCATGTGCATGGAGGATGGCCCTCGAGGGTATCCAAGAGACCAAGGCCACATGGCATACTTCCATCGAGCCCTAAGGATCAAGTAAATAAGCATCAAAAAGCCGTAGGGACACTATAAGGCATGACAGGCCAAGCTATCCCAGTTCCACAGTTTTCACACAGAGGTACCAATACCTCAATTTAGAGGTACCGGTACCATGTTGCTGATATGGAAGACAGTTGAGTTGGTACCAATACCTCATTTTTTAGGTACCGGTACCAATGCCTTTCGACCAGCTTTTTGTGCTGAATGTTTCAACCTTCCATATATGGAAAGTTTCTACTTTAGGCATATTTTTGGGATATTTTTGGGGCCTTTTTGTCCATTATAAGGCTGATTTTTTAAGCTCTATAAATAAGCTTATATGCCATTTATGGAAGATATAGAGGCCATTAGTTAGTTTTGAGGCCTAAGTTTTCTAGCTTTTGCTCTAGGTTTTTCCATTGTTAGTCTTTCAAACTTTTCAAGTCATTTTCTTCAAGAACTCAAGTAAGTTTAAGTGTTTTGATGTTTTCTCATATATTAATGTTGTAGCTATTAGTTGGATCTTTATATAAATCAAGTTTCTTTCCAATTTTTATTGGCTAATTATGTGTTCATTTCCTAGCATAATTTTTAGTCTTTTTGCTATGAGTGAACAATTTATAGGTTTGGTCATGCGGTGATGTTTACTCTATGATTTAGTGGTTCAAATGGTTTCTCTTAACTTTAGCTTAATTTCTAGTTTTTGAATGAATTAAACCCATGATGTCTAGTTTTGATCATGGGGTTGGTGGCTTCTTTGATCAATGAAGTTTATCACCTTGTGCTACGAGCTTGATAATCTTACCCATGCGAACGATTCTTTTTCGTCTCTCACCTACGTTAAATGAGTTCAATTTGAATCAGAGCTTTGAATTAAGTTATAAGTAGTCTTCAGCTTTTAATTCTTCTAGTGGAATCCGGACGGTTTCGGTCCACTCTTGAGTTAGATGAAGGAACCGTTTGACGGCTAAGTCGTGGGTAAATCAATCCCTTTGACTCGACCATCTCTAATCTAGTTTAAATTCCAAGTGTAATTTTCATCATTCAAATCGAATACCAAAGTTGGCCGCTTGAACGCCGCAACTCTTACACAACATCTATTCCAAATTCGCTTAAGAAGTTTTCTCTGTGAAAACAATTCCGGTCTTACCGGTTAATATGCTTTCAATGACCTAGCTCTACAATCGAGGTGTGAACCTTTCTAAGAGGTTAGGTTGCAACGAAACACTCTCTATTGCTAAAACTTCTGAAGTCACTGTCATGCTCGATAGATTGTATGCTACTTCGCAATCAGGGCCGGCCCCGGGGTAAGCCCCGCAAGTCCTCGGGCTTGGGCAACCCCCCGGGCTGGGGCAACCAAAAAAAAAACAAAAATTTAGGTATAAGTATAAAAAAGCTTACATTAACTGCACAAAGGGCTTGATTGGCATGGTGGTTGCTGACGAGTTGTCAAAGCTACGGGCTCTTGAGTTCGAATCCCACGCCCTACCATCACTTTTATAGATCTCTATTTTTGTTCCTCTCTCTCTCTCTCTCTCTCTCTCTCTCTCTCTCATGCTATATATCTGCTCTATTTTGCAAAAAACTACTCCTCAAATGCTCTAACAATCTCCAAAATCAAACCACATAAAACCCCGCCAGTCCATTTCCCTCCAAACGTCAGGTTTTTAATCTCTCTTGAAAAAATATAAAAGCCCCAAAGCTCTAGGTTTTGTCCTTAATGTTGTTTTTGGACTATGAATATAAATCATTTTTGTTTAAATAATATTATTTCTTCCCAATTTATAATTTCAGTAGGCTTTTTTTTTTTTTCTCAATTGAAAAATGAGGCATTTTTGTTCCACTAAAAGCATTTTTGGGCATTTGTGGCTTTTTTAATTTTCTATGCTTTTCGAGACAAGTCATTCTTTTCACAGATATCAACTAAAAAGTCCAAAAAGCCAAAAAATCAAAAGACCCAAGTTCTTGGATAATTAAAATACGATGACTCAATTGAAAATTTTGTTTCAAAAATGCAAGGAGAAGTTATTTTCTTTAAAGTGGATCGTGCTAATCATAAAGCACTATAATCGGAGTTTACATTTTGATGTTGATTTTTGTTTTATGTTATTCAAATTAAAAGAACAATGTAATTTTTATTTTTTTTTGTACTTGTATATTTTTTAATTTTGTATGACTGAATAGTAGATGGGCAACAAAATATGAGGTTGGGCTAGGGCAACCCAATTATCGGGGCCGGCACTGTTCGCAATGTAAGCTTTAACTGCTTGTTTACAGATCAGAATTTTCCTTTTTCTGATGCAGTTCACGCTCTGTGGCCAGCAGTCGTTGTGGATGAATTTTGTCTTGGAAATCGTAAAGGTTTAACAAAAAATTCAGAAGGGAAATGAGATCCAGTGCAATTTTTGGTACCCATGACTTCGCAAGGTATGTTGTGAAGAAGTTATTTTTTTCTTGATCTTGTTGTAGAGAACTGTGCTTAATTTTAACTTATTCTATTTAATATTATGATGATCACTAGTTATTATAATAAATAATTGGGTGAGCTATGAATTTTTTTTGTATGTACGTGCATATATATATATATATATATAGTCCCCATCTCCTAAGAACCACATTAACTTATTAAAATAAGGACCTCCCTTTTCCGATCGAATTTCGATGATCCGAGCCGCTCAATGTGTTCAGAACGTGATTTTAAGGGTACCCGCAAGAAATCAACAAAAAAAAGATCGGGAAGGGCTTCATCCGATCAGTTTTTGTTTGTTTTTTATCAAACGGTTCAAATTAAAACTGCTCAGAAGAAGCCCTTTCTGGTCTTTTTTTTTTGCCTGTTCCTAGCGAGTACCCATAAAATCACGTTCTGAACACATTGAGCGGCTTGGATCATCAAAATTCGAACAGAAAATGAAAGAAATGGAGAGGTCCTTATTTTAGTTAAAATAAGGACCTCCTCATTTGAAAATGACTGATATATATATATATATATGTATGTATACAGTATTAGTATGTTTGCTTGATCAGGCTTGAGTTCGTGTGCCATGGTCCGAGTGTTAGGGACCCACGTTAGGTTGCTTTTAAATTTAGTTTCTATTCTTTTTATAGCACATGGGTTCATATCTAAGTACTTATTAAGTACGAGGACTCGAGGGAATAGGTAAGTTAGTAAAGGGGGTAAGTTAGGAAAGGTGGTGTGGTGTAATTGACACACTTGTAAACCTTTTCTTTTCTTTCTTCTCCTGCTACGGTTTCCATTCTCTCTCTTGCTCTCTCGTTTACTCTCTCTCACTCCCCAATTCCTTGTATCGACACCGTCTCTTGTTTAATTTTTTACAACCAAGAACCGGAAATCTTGCAACAAGGGCTAGGAAGGAGTGTATTCTTGGGGGGCTACAACAAAAATCAAGCTTAGAGCACCTAGGGTTGCTAGCAATTGGGGGTTTTCTTCTCTTGAGGTAGGGTTTTCTACTAGTCGCTTTAAACTGCAAGTTACCATGTACAAAAATAATTCATGTTAAGGCTGCGTTCTTTTAAACTTATCTTAAAATAAGTTGGTTTGCCATTATTTGAATTTTTTTCGCATTTGTTAGTTTTGCGCCAAATTTTTGTGGATTATTGATTCATCTCGACAAGAGGCATCAGAAAAGTATAATTTTTTGTTTTACTTTTACCCAAGTATTTTGGGAAATAACCACTTATTTCTCCAAATAAATCAACTTATTTCACTTTTTCTACTAAAAAGTGGTTATTTTCTCAAAATACTTGGGTAAAAGTATTTTATTTTATTTTATTTTTTCGATTCCTCTCGTCAAGACAAATCAATAATCCAGAAAAGGTTGGCGGAAAAATAACAAATGTGAAAAAAATTCAAATAATGACAAGACAAGTTGAAGATGCCTAAGTGTTCAAGCATGATAATCAAGAAAAAGCCCTAATTTGTGTTCTTGTGTTCTATGGTACAAGTTTCAAATCTCACATATGAATTGAAATTGATGGGTTTAGAATTTGTTATAATGTGGTAGAAGTATTATACCTAAGAGTATTTATTGTTCTTAATATGAGAATTATGTTTCACTTCTTATACTAGTGTACGTAGTCCTATTTGACTACTTTGATGAATTTTTGTTGGGTGTTTATGAAGAGCACGTTTGGAAGATTTAGATACGAATTTGTCTTATTTCAGGAAAAGTTGAAAGTATCTAGGAGTTGATTTGACTAAGGAAAGAAAACGAAGAATATTTGGGTTTCCTTGATTTCTATGGTAAAGGTTAAGAATTTGATATTAATACTAGTCTAATGTTGGGTTTTGATTGATTTGGGATTGATACTTGTTATTTGGGCTAGTGAGCCATGTATTGGAGGTTGATTTGGCCATTTTATAATTGTTGTGTAACCAGAAAGACATGGATAACGAGTTTATCCATCGGTGTATAGTCCGCAAACCAGTGCAGGATAAGGTACCCCATAGGTCTTTGGGTTAGTAGCTCATAAATTTGGATGATTTAGGGACCTCATCAGTCGCCTAGGATTGGTACACAACTTTGATGATTTGGACCCTCGGTTTTGTACTCTTATTTTCTCCTACTTGAGTTTAATATTTTGATTTGTTTTATCTTTGAAAGATATTGGGTTCATTTTTTTTAGCATGGCTATATTCATTGTGAATTGTGTCGCAAGTATAAATTTCGAGTTTAGTAAAAAGAGGACTTCAGATACAAGCATTCATTATTTTCAAATACGTTTACTTGCATATTTTAGTTTCTAGTAGATTATGTGTGGCAGTCGTGCTCACCCCTACTCTACAAGTTCGAAGGTCAAGGATAAGCCTTGATGGACACGATGGTGGAGCTAACTTATTTTTTTTGTTTACACGGATTGGTCTAAGTATTGATTTTTAGGCCTTGAAGGCTATCTTTTGTCTACGTGTATATTTGTTTTTGACCTTGGGCATGTAATGATAAATGTTACATTCTACTCTACAAATGTTTTGCTATGTCTTTTTAGCAAATGGAAAGGAAAATTGTAATTGAAGTTTGTTAGAATTAAGTTGGATTTTGGTGCTAGCTTGGTGGTGAATTGTAAACTTTTGAAACATTCGGAAGTGGATCACTTGTTGCAATTCTTTTAATTTTGGTTGGAGTTATAATTCAATACATGATGGAAAGAAAAGAAATTGTTTTTATTGATTTGGCGATAATAAATTTTTTTTGAACTTAAAATGATATAATCGGTTTATAAAAAGTTGGGTCCTTAGTAGCACGAAGCGGGAGCGGGAGCGCGGGTGCGGAGGCACCTAGAAGCTCCTAAGGTTGGGAGCGCCTAAGAAGCGTATATAGATTTCATATAAATACGTATATAAAGTATCTTTAAATACTTAACCATTGAAGGAAAAGTGATTACTTATGAGAATTTTCATAATCTTAAAGGGTACTTATAGGAAGTTAGATATTTTCAATTTGCCAAACTTCTTGAGTGATAAGATTTTCATATTTTTATTTCCACAATGGCATACCTCCCTTAAGAATAAGAGAATAGTTGCCTTAACCACCCAATAAGCTCCCATGTTAGTTGGGAGCGAGCTCCCGTCTCAAGGGGAGCGAGCTCCCGTCAAGCTCCCATCTTGGGAGCGCCGATTCGCGCTCCCGTCTTGGGAGCGCACCCATTTTAGAAGAATCCTGCTACTAAGGTTGGGTCGTGACACGTGCACTCTTGTGTTATTCTGAAGTAAATAATTCTCTTTAATGCACTCTGCTAGGCTTAAAGCTGTTTGTTTTCTTTGTATGTCCACAGTTATCTTATTTCTTAAAGGACTCCTTTCTTCTTTCCACCTGAAGTGCAAAAAGCCAAATTTTGATCAAAGCTTGGAAGAAGCAATATTGTGAGCTTATATTTTTTATGTCATTTTGCACTTTCCATGAAAAATGAGATGCATGAAAATCTTGTTTCTGTATCTCCTTGCCCCTTTGCTTTTTAGTTACAACGTGCAAGTGCATATCTTTATTGATTTGCATATCCTTTAGCTTGTTTAGCCATCCTTTCATCCCCATTAGGTTTCTTATCCAACAAGGCAGTACTTGAATGATGGTTTGCATTCCTTCAGCTGTAATTTAGGGCTTATCTTTAGGGCTTTACTCCTAATGCTCATATCTTAAGTGACCAAAAGTTTTGAGCTATTTGTACAGTAGTAGATAGACACTGGTAATACGTTTTTTTTTTTTTGTTTCTGCCAGTCTGCCCATTCACAGCTGCATTCTGTAAGCTGTTCATTAGGTTCCAAAGTTTGTGAACTTGTAATTGAGGTCTTTTGGGCTTCAACATGGAAAAATGTCACAATTGTTTGATTCTCTACAAGTTCGTTGTGTCTCATGTTTAGGCTATTTTGATTGCATCATAAAACTAGGCTTTTTCTTTCTTGCTGATAGCCTGCCCATGTTCCTGTCTCCTCCTTCTCCATATCATTGTGTGGGTTTGTAGGATTTTGTTCCGAATCATTGGATACTTGTTCTCTTGGTTATTGTCACAGGTTTATTATCACTTATTTCTTTCTACTTGAGCATTTCCTTTGTAAGGATGATTAAGTATGCAGTCTCTTTATTAGGCAATAGTTATCTCAGTGAACTGAAGCTTCCAAGGAGAATGATAAGGATGCAAAATGGAATGGAGGCTGATGATTGCGACTGTGCAAGCCAAGAGGATGAACACAATGCTGATTCAGGTGAATAATGCAAAATGGTACAGAGGGCCCTTCGACTCATCCTTTTTCTCTTCTTCGTTTGTCAGACATAGGCAACCAGATGCAACTTCTAGGACTTGCTCTTCCTATCTCTCTGTATCTTGGTTTGATGAATAGAAGCCTGAAACTCATTTTGTTTACTATTTCTAAAGCCTCATAGTTAATGTTCAGTAGTTGAAACCGTCACTCGAAATGTTTCAAAATTACTGTAGTTATCTGCCATATCCAGTCACCCCTAGTGAGATGTGTGTCAATACTGTGTGTTTTACTGAAATTTTGTCTGAAAAAGAATCTAAAGATGGACAGATGCAGAGATATTTGCTTTTCCTATGTACATCGTTATTTTTGTTGTCTGTCTCTGACATGTGTCAGCCATTTGCATGTTCCCATGGGGAATGTGTTCGTACTTATCCACGTATTCAGCCATATGACACTTTAAAAGAGTTGTTAGCGGTGATAGGATTTTCCTTCTCTATGCTTACATAAGTTGAAAAATCTAGGTATTTTGCCGTTTTGGTGAGCTTTTTCAAGTCATTAATTGACCTGGATACCTGGCTAGATTGATATATCTGATTCTATAACTGCTTGTTCATATGTTCGTGTGTGTCACTGTGTGTGCAGGTAAAGAGACTAGGCACAGAAACTGATCTCATTGTTATTTGCCTTCTACAATTAGGGACTATACTTACCATGGGTCATATTTGATTTGCCTGATTCCGTTCACTAATCTAAAGCATTGGTGGTAGCTATTCTTGTACTTGGGAATTCTTTTATGTAATTCTGCTTTCTTGCTAAAATTTGGTCCTAAAAACCTATGTTCCATCTATTTACAGGAAGGGCATTATCAAATTCCAAACGTTTTCAAAATCCTCTTCGTCTAAGGTGGCTTCTCAAAGATCGCAGGACCTCCCTATTGGTTACAGACCTGTTCTTGTTAAGTGGAAAGACCTTGACAAGTGCAATGTTTGCGACATGGATGAGGTGAAAAAGCCATATTTCATTTTACCTCGAAGAAATGCGTTCATCCTAATATAGAACTTTTCTAAGTTTTTGGTTGCATTTTTGCTTCTCTCTTCTAGTCCAACTTTTCCCCATCTTCGTAATGTATATTGTTTCTGTCATTTAAAAAGGCATATACTGATGGATATTATGTATTTTCTTCTTTAGGAGTACGGAGAATAATCTTTTTCTGTAGTGTGATAAATGCAGAATGATGGTAGGCCTTATTTGCATGACTTTATGATGTTTTCAAATCGCAAATGCATATTTTGGTCATCCAGGATCCTAGAGTTGACACAATCTTCTTAAAATTTTAGTAATTCATATCAGCATCATCAAAATTGTTATAATGCCTACATATTTTCCCTCACCAATCTTTGTATGTTGTACGCAATATATCGCCTGCATGTTGTTCCTTATTTTGGAATATATATATGGTTGTATTTTGAAGTGCTATCCGTGCTTGGTGGAGATATAGATCCGATTGATGAGGTACTTTGTGTGCAGCTCTTGCATTGTAGACTTATTGCTTTTAGTGATCCAAGGGGCGGAGTCGCGATACTTGCCAATAGAGCGCCATTGCCTCGCTCTTGTGTTTTGCCACACAGAAGCTCCGCCACTATCTCCTTTCCTACAATCTCCACCTCCTCACTAAATGTGATCCAATCCAGTACTTCTGGCTGGTAGGCCGGCCTGGTGGTTGCTTTCATTGGTGGAGTATGAGATCATTTGTAAAGCTCCTTGGGTGGTAAAAAGCCAAGCTCTGGCTGACCTCTTGGCTCATTTTACAGGCTGCCAGTACAAACCCCCGTCTAAAGATTTACCGGGAGATGAGTTTCAAGTTGCGTGGAGGTAGAAGAATGGAGCCTAAGTATTGATGGATCATCCACAGCCAAAGGCGGAGGCGCTAAAATAGTCCTAATGGCCCCTAGCAGAGGAAAGATCAACCTCTCCTACAAGCATGACTTCCGTTGCTCCAATAACGAAGCTAAATATGAGGCACTCATCCTTGGCATTATGGCTGCTCTGAATTGCGGTATAACCCTCCTCTACATCAAAGGCGACTCCAAGCTAGTCGTGAGGCAAACAAATGGCGAATATGCAATGAGAGAGCCTCCACTAGCCTCTTACCTAACGATCGTGCAAAGACTAATGGACAAGTTCAACACCCTTTTTTTGGAGCATGCACCTCGCTCGGAGAATCGTCATCCCGATGTGCTTGCTACCCTTGCCACCAAAGTGGAAGTATCCGAAGAGCCAACAAAATTGAGATAATTAAGAGGAGTGTGCCTTGCTCTGTGGTCTAAATTTTCCCTATGGAAGAAGTCCAAAGATTGGAAAACCCCCATTGCCAACGAGCTCAAAAATTCTTCCACCACCAACCTCAATAGTTTAAAACACTTCACCATCTATTAAGGAATTTTATATTAACGAGGCTCTGGGGGATTGCTAGCTCCATTGGGGAACAAGAAACCAAGTTCATGATAGATCGTGCGGAACAGGAGATGTGAAACCTTACAAACGACTCCAACTCCAAGGTTACTATTGGTCCGCCATGGCAAAGGATGCCGCAGAGATACAGAGTCAGTGCTTGAAATTTCAAGAACTTCCCTTCAAAGCCGAGTGCAATTTCATTGGTGTCTATACGGACTAGCACAAATCTTATATCGATTTCCTCTCCGAGGGCACCCTGCTGCCCGATCGAATTGACATGGCAATAATCAAGAAAAGAGCTCCCAAATTTTTTGTTCATAACGGAAAACTTTTTCGCTGAAGCTTTGAACAAAAACCCCTCAAATGCTTGGCAGGGGCTGAAGTCGTCAAAGCTTTAGAAATTGCCCATAAGGCCGATCATCAAGGAGGAGCCAAGCTAGACCAACATCTCCTTCACATGGGATACTACTGGCCCATGATGGAAGAAGACGCTAAAATGCACGTCAGAAGATGCAAGGCTTTTCAAGTCCATGGCAACATGATCCATGCACCTGCCGTCGACCTTCGCGCCATTGGGACCCCTTGGTCATTCCACACTTGGGGTATGGATTTGATAGGACTAACTAACCACCACCCCCCCCCCCACCACAAATCCAGAGGGCACATTTGGATTCTCACTGCCACGGAGCTATATACAATGTGGGTGGAGGCAATCCCCCTCAGAAAAGCCACTAGTGCAGCTGTCTAAAACTTTATCAGGGAATTCATCATATGTCGCTTTGGAATTCCAAAAGTCATCCTCTCTGACAACAGAACTCCATTTGTGAACCGCCAAGTTGGACAACTCCTGGTCTCGTATGACATCACTCACCACAAATCCACAGCATACCATCCCAAAGGGAATGGCCAAGCAAAGGCAACATACAAGTTGCTCTTCAAGATACTGTGTAGAACCTTGAAAGACCATCAGAAAAATTGGGCTCACGCCTTGCCCATGGCTCTATGGGCATACCGAACTTCCAAAAGAAGACCCACTCAAATGACCCCTTTCACCCTCGTCTATGGCACTGAAGTAGTCCTACCTTTAGAAATCGTAGTGCCATCAGCACAAATGGCACTGCCAAGCGAGGTTCTGGGATTTCCTGTTTGTGAGGTAATGGGATGGGATTTTCCGCATTCTGCATGCTCATATATTAAACAAATCCCTGGTGGCTCGCATAGCATCTTCTTCTTTTTTTTGCAACCCTAAATGCTTGCAGGATCATATTTAGAAAAAGGGAGAGAAGATGTGACCTCACAGGCTCACATTTTCACATTTAAAAAAAAAACAAAAAAAACAAATCGCTTGGTGGCTCCTATCACTTTCTCCTGTTAACAAAATATCATGGCTCCAACGTTTATCTTTTATCTAGTGTCAGCAGCTCCTATCTTGCATTTACTAAGTAGACCCACGTAGTAGCTCTTGTTCAATTTTGCAAAACAGGGGCTTGCACTTGCATTTACTTATTTGTATAAGTAATCCCTTATCTCTGGACTATCAATGAAGGAAGAATGGTAATGTGCACATAAATTAAGTTGGGTCTCTAGGTCTGCCCTATCTGATGCCATTTGACTTTGATTTGGGAGCATGGTTCTGTAGCAAAACAGGTATAGGGGGCCACTATTTTAGTGGTATTTTGAGAGCAACCACTTTGTGCCTGTTGCCAAAGCTTTGGTCTGTCTCTGATCCTCCCCGCCCATACCCCCAATGGTTGGGGACTACATGGGTTTTGTTATTGTTGTGTTGTTGTATAAGTAATCCCTTATCAAATAGTAAAGGTTGTAAAGTTAAGTTAGTCAGTAGTTGGCAAGTAAAGACTTTGTACCCAGCAGAGTAATGCTAAAGGCTGGTAACAACAGTATTAGTCAATTATGTGTGCTACTGTGATGATGTAATCAATGATGTCAAGTACCCCCTCGTTTCATCTATGAAAGGGGGGCACTACCTTTGTAATCAGCAGGCTAGCAAGCTAGACAAAACGAGGGGGTACTTGACATCATTGATTACATCATCACAGTAGCACACATAATTGACTAATACTGTTGTTACCAGCCTTTAGCATTACTCAGCTCGGTACAAAGTCTTTACTTGCCAACTACTGACTAACTTAACTTTACATCCTTTACTACGAAGACTCATTTAGTAGCTTCACTCTCCTTTAAATTAGTTACGGTGGCTCTAGCAACTTGCAATTGTCCCTCCAAATTCACCGCGGCAGCTCTAGCACCTTGCAACTCAAGCTTCACTCTCTCTATTTTGTTGGATAAGCGAGCCACATTCACTTGGGCCTCCATGCGTATATTCCTCTCCCTTAACCATGTCAACTCCAAGTCGCTGTGTAATGCCACCAAACGATTACGGAGAAGAAATAGATCTTACAAGGTCACCACCAACAATTTTGGTTCTCCTAATTCCTCCAAATAAAGTCTAAATTCACGCAAGACATACCTCCTCGCCATTGGGGACATTCCTCCTAGGCCAACGAAAGTGCTTGGTTTAGAGCGAAGAACGCAAAATAATCATTTCAAACATTCTCCCCCAATAACTTCAAAATATTGGAGAGCCACGATTATGAATTGCTCCCCTTTCTTCATAATAAAATCCATCTCACCCAAAAGAGTTTACCATTATCCATTCATCAAATTACAATCCCATCTCCACGAGTCTCATAATATTACATGCCTAAGCACAATGGCCGCACAAGCTTAAGTATTTGATAAATAAATAGATAAGAGTTTACAATCATCCTTCAGAAAAGAGATATAATTAAAGTTACAAGTACATTTATCCAAAAGAGGTTTACATGAGGTGCCTAAGTAATTCTTCCAGTCTAACTTTCAAAAGGTATTCCTATCGATGCATGCATGCACAACACTCCAAGCTACTGCCCCTGATAAGTACCTGAAAATGAAGGGTTGAGCTACATTAGCCCAGTAGAGAAATCTACACAACCATTATATGCAAATGTGATGACAAGTAGAAAGAATGGGAAGGGCAAGAATACGGTATTTCAAGTGTGAAACAAAGCATGACTTATGAAACAATCACAACCAAAAGAATTCCAATCCCAATGTCCTTCATATCACTACACTTTCTCATTAACAACTTTTTTTTTATCAACATCGTGTCACAATTCTCATATCATTTTGTATTTTGTGTCATGAGCAAAAAGCTCCTGCCGGGCCAATTAAGGGATCCCGATACCCTCTATCAGGCACCTCACCCATTGGTAGGTCCTGAATATATATTACAAGCATTTGTTCTTGCCGGGCCAATTAAGGGATCCTGATACCCCCTGCCAGGCACCTCACCCGTTGGTAGGTCCTGAGTGTTCGCATTTCATTTTAAGTGTCCATGTGTCCCGTTACACAACTCACGCTCCATGACTTTCATTTCAAGACTCGATAACACTACATAAGTTCAACAAAGGAGGTACTATGTAGAAAACATGCAAAATTACCCTTAAACTTGTAAACATGCATTTTAACAATCCCAAAAGGGTGACCAAGACTTAAGAACATGAAATAAGGAAATTTTTGGAAAACAAGGAAGCTCTACCATTTGTTTCAAACACAAATAAGAGATCATTAAACAAAACTCACTTTCACATAAAAGTAATAAATAAATTCCATTTCAAACAACTCACAATCAATATACTATCGGTTTCCCATATCGTCATACATGCGTTCACGCAACTCATCACTAGGTAACGTACTCACAACGTTTCCTATCTTCCCATCCTTTAGCTCATTAGATCATACAAGCTACGCTAGGGATTTATTACGCCTAGAGCAAAAAGGAAATGCCTCTCATGCCCGCTCCTAGCATGGTCAAACCTATAGGTGTGTCCTACGTGTCCGTTTCTCGTATCGCATGTCAACACGTGTCGCTTCGGTCCACCTCAATTCATTATGTTCTCTAAATTATCGTTTCAACATCATTCAACCCTTATGGAACCCGACAACCACCTCCAAGTCCTAAACACGTCAATATGTTTCCGAGCCCAAGAGCAAATGTAAACTAAACCCCAAAGTCGACGTGAAACTGTACCACAAATCTATCTTATTTTGGCTACAACATCTTATTAGTTTAGAATTAGGCTATAAGACTACCACCGTTAGAAAGTAGATTTTCCGTACATCAATTTCGATACATAATATGCCCCAAACGGAGTCCGGATGATAAAGTTATGTTCGTCCAAAGTTTTTCCAAAAATGTAGATTTTTCATTTTCTACTGGTAGAGAAGTATTCGTACCGGTAGAGAACCAAATTTTCAGTTCCTACTGATAGAGAAATAGTCCTACCGGTGGAGAACCAAAATAGACTCGCCACAAGATTGTTCTTACTAGTAGGGCCTAGGTTTTCAGTGCACGATTTTCAGATTTTTCAAGGATGAACACCTAACCTCAAACAACAACACAAGGCACGATTTCAACACCATATTAACACATAAACACATAATAGAAATGAGAAATCCCTACCTCAAGGAATTCCAACCGAGCCCTAGGTCCAAAAGCTTGAATCAACCCAAACACACCACTCCAAGCTTAACCCACCAAGATACGAGTTCAAGATCGCGAATAGAAGTTGGATTGGAGGTTGATCTTCGTGGGTTTCGAGTTCTTGGGTAAGATTTTGTGGGATGGAGTGAGAGGTTGAGAGAGAGCCGAGATAGAGAGAGACGTGAGAGTAGAGAGAGAGAGGGATTGGGTCTTTCCATCCCCTACACTCACACACACCTATTTATACCCACACACATGCACAATTAACACCCCTAACTTCCAAAGCCTTACACATTAACCCCAAACACACATTTATATCACCTTTCACATAATTTGCAACTCAAGTATCTATTAAACATCAAAATTATTAAAATTTAATACGGGTCTCTACAACAGCGGTATCATCATGTCTGAGCATGACAGTCACCGTCTCTTTCTTCTGTGGCGTTGCTTAGCACTCCCGTCTTTTCTGCCACATTTTTTGATACCCTAGCCCCTCCTGCAGCCTCCTCCACCATACTATTTGATCCTTCAGTTTCTTCTGCAATAATACTGGACGTTCTGGAAAGATTAGCATTACCTACTCCAACACAAGAGGGCACGCCAAAGGAAGGAGAAACTCTAAGCCTTGCAGGTACTCCAAAAGTTGCAATTACTGCAGAGACGGGTGTAATAGTCCACCCAAAGGGAGTAGTAATCCACCCAAAGGAAGTAGTCCAAGCCCTCACTAGAGGGCTCTCCTTTAATTGGGTGACTCCATAAATAACCTTGTTCGCTTGTACTCTTCCTGATTGAGCCTTTTTCGAGGAGCCTATAACCCGGGAATTGGGCTCTGGCTCCTTTTCCTCTCCATTGTCATCTTCCTCACAACTTTCATCATCCTCATCACCCTCATTACTTTCGTGTTCCAATTCCTCATTGTCTTCGTCGCTGTCTTCGGCATAACAAGATGGGTTCATTATCCGCCCTCTCAGCATCATTGATTTTCCAATACCATGAGTAGGAGCTTTAGGGCATGTTTGATAGCCAGATTGGGGCTTGGGATAGGATTAATAAAGTGGTCTGGAGTTGAAGATATGTGTCTGGTTTGATTTTTATAGGATGGATTAGGAGTCCCATGGGATTCTCAATCCCATAAATGGACCAGATTACCCAACCCAAGTGGGGGGTGTTATTACTAAGCCTATCCCATAGGATTGGTGATGGACAGACTGATATACCCTCCCTTTGTACATATATTGACAGTATTTCCCTCGTCTGCTCCTCCAGAGATCTGTTAGCAAGCACAGAACGACGACAATGATCGAGAAGTAGAGAATGATGACGATCTTAGGCATGCGCACATCGTTGAGGCAATAAAAGAAACTTAAGTTCACTAATTTTATCAACTGGAATATCTCACAAATCATGCACTACCAATTCACCAACGGGAATATTTTTCAGTTCTGATCAAAAATTACAGACGGATTATTTCGAATCCTAAACAAACCCAAGTACTCCGTAATAGGGAAGGGGTGGACTCACAGGAAGGATGAGAGCGAAGAAGACGACGGAGAGAACGGGGAGTACAGAATCTCGTCGGAGAGTAGAGAATCGCGACGACCATAGTCATACATGCCGCCACCGCCTCTAATTTTTGATATGTTGCCGTCTTGTTCCATCACATCTTCAAAAACCACCTCTCAATCTCAAATTTGTCGCCATCTTCTTCCATGCTTTTGATTCGAAGGAGGGTGAGATGGGGAGGGGAGATGTCGATTTGCTTTTGATTCGGAGGTGGCTGAGATGGGGAGGGAAGATGTGGGATTGGTGTGGTTGGACGGAGTATAGCAGAGAGAGAAAGAAGGGACAGTGGAAATGGCGGGTTTGGGAATGGGCAGGTTTTTTTTTCTTTTTTTAAAGGAGGAAATGGACAGCTGGCTTGCATCATTTCATTATCCATTTTTATATTTTTTTTTCACAAAGGGTAAAAATGGAAATAGCATTTTCAATCCAATCCTATCCCATGTAAAACAAACACGTTAAATAACAATCCTATCGTTCAATCCGGTGCGAAACAAACATGCAAATAACTAATCCCACCTTATTACTAATCCCTTCTCCTGATCAATCCCTATCCTAATCTCATCATATTATCAATTCCCTCAAAACGAAACTTGCAATCAAAAATAAATAAATAAACAACTAAACATTACACAACTTGGCCTTGGTTTTTTTGGTTGCCTCGCCTTCATCATCAGCTCCACTTGAAGAACTTTTTTTTTTATGCCCAGTTTTTGCTAACTGAGGACTCACCCTTCCCAACTTGACTACCACAGAATTCCTCAATTTTTCTCTTACCCTCCTCTGTCACAAAACCAGAAATACCGCCAAGCAAGGATCCTTGATGTTCTTTAACCTTGGCCAAACCAAGATCAAGACCACAAGTCAAACATTGCCCCCTCAACGTATGGCTCTGAAAGGATAGCCCTCATGTAGTTGCCAAAAACCATCCAATTCTCCTCCCACTCTCCCACACCCCCCCCCCCCCCCCCCCCCCCCCCCCCCCCCCCCCCCCACCCAACAGTACTTCCTCCAATTAGGAGTACATTTGCCAACTCTTTCTCGCCCGGCCATAGTCACCCAGCCACGAAATGCCAACTCCCTCAAATAAGTGTTTTGAACAAATCTGTCCCGCACATTCTTAGCATCTCTCAGAGGAAGTTTGGCCTCAGAATTCCTTGATCCAACCCAAATTGGCGCTACACTCGCAAGGGATTATATGGAGTTGAACGGAATTCACCATTCACCAAGCACGGAATCAGACCAGGCATCATACAATTCATCATATTCATCTCCGAATCTGGAAGGTTCAATGAAGCGCAAGTCTCCACATCCGCCTTGTAATACCACTTCATCGCCAAAACCCCATTTGGCATTGAAACATAAGGCCGAAAGCAAAATTCTTTTTCTTCATCAATTACCATTGCTAGTACGCCTCCCACCAGGCATGTCACGCCCTCGATTTTTAACATAAATATAAATGATTTCCATAATAAAATCCTAGCAATAATCCATACGATACCCCCAAAAGAGATTAACATTTCCATTTCCATATTTGTACCTCCATGTCCAATGGTTTCCGACAGATTACATCATTGGCTCAATGGCCTAAATCAATATAAGTACTGAGTATCAAAGAGAGCTATGAGTTAAGAGTTTACAATATTTTATAGTTAAAAGAATTGTAAATGAAGTTATAAACACATCTTCCAAAAGAGATTTACAAAGATGACTAGGTAACTCCTCCAGTTAGCTTCCAAAAGTATTTCTGTTCACATCCAATCATTCCAAGCATGCAAGCTATTGTCCTGGTTCGCACCTGAAAATGATGAAGGGTTGATTACACTAGTCCAGTAGAAAATTTTACACTAACATTATATGCTCATGAGATGATCGGATGAACAAACAACGGAAACGAGATAAAACAACCATGACTTGTGAAACAATCACGATTAAAAGAACTCCAATCCCAATGTCCTTCATATCACCACACTTTCTCATTAACAGCCTTGTTTTTTTAATCAACATTGTGTCACAATTCTCTTATCGTTTTGTGTCATGAACAAAAAGCTCCTATCGGGCCAATTAATGGATCCCGATACCCTCTGCCAGGCATCTCACCCGTTGGTAGGTCCTGAATATATCACGAGCATTTGCTCTTGCCGGGCCAATTAAGAGATCCCAATACCCATGCTAAACACCTCACCCGTCGATGGGAGCCTTATGTTTTGGGTAAGGCAGAAGCCGACCTGTAACTTTAAAAAGAAAGAGTTTCTGTATTATTTTAAAGAAGAGAGTGTTTGGACATTTTTAAGGAAGGGCTCGCCTACCCCATTGGATTTATATTTGCCATGAGAGCTCGCCGAACGTGACTCCAACAACACTTTTTTATTTTTAAAGAATATATATATACACACACACACTCACTCTTTGGATCCCCTAAGGGATCCCAGACGGAGTATTGGTGCAAACATCCCCTCCCATCCATTGGATTTAATCCAATGGCCATGGAAAGAAAAGGCAAAAAACACGCGGAAAACACACTTTCCCCCTTTGGTTCATTTCACGCTGAAACAGAGAGACCAAAGACGAAGAACTTAGATGAAACATAGAGAGAGAAGAGAGAGAGAAAGATGACAAAGATGAAGAAGAACTCAGATGAACAAGAAGATCGAAAATCACGACACCCTTTTCACGCAGACGCAGAGAGAGAGAGAGATCGAACCAGAGAAGAACAAAGAACAAAGCAGATCGAACCAAAGAAGAAAAACGAAGAAGAGAACGACGAAGATTAGAACAACTGAAGGTCTCTCTGGTTTGATTCTATAATCTCTCTCGATTGATTTGTTCTCATTCGATTTAGGATTTCATTTTTGGGTTCAAAAATTGGGGAAAGTATAGATTTTTGTGTTCTCTCTCTCTCTCTCTCTCTCTCTCTCTCTCTCTCTCTCTCTCTGTGTCTCTCCCTCTATTGTAAGTTACTATAATTGCTTTCCCAATCTATACTTTTTCCAATTTTTTGAACCCAGAAATGAAACCCGGAACGAGAATAAATCAATCGAGAGAGAGAGAGAGAGAGAGAGATTATAGAATCGAACCAGAGAGAGAGAGACCTTCAGTTGTTCTGATCTTCGTCGTTCTTGTCTTCATTCTTCTTCTCCTTCTCGAGCTCGATCTGCTTCGTTCTTTGTTCTACTTCTCTGATTCGATCTCTCTCTCTGCGTCTGCGTGAAAAGGGTGTCATGATTTTCGATCTTCTTGTTCGTTTGAGTCGTCTCTTTCTGGATATAGGTAATTCCGTACCCAATCTCCGAAACCGAACCCCTACCCATATCCACCCCAATACCCGAACGGAAAGAGCAGAAAGAAACCATAACCAAACCATTCAGGGTTCGGATAATCCCCGAACCGAATGAATACCTGAATCAATGTTTCAAACTCATGTTCACATCTTGGCCCACGCTCTAACGCGCGGGCTCACTGCGTGGAGTAAACTTCCGCCTAGGTGAGTATTTTTATAGAGTCAAGTTTCTTTTCTAAGTTGTTTCCCCACCGATGTGGGACTAATGAATCACTCAACACCTAGCACTTTCTTCTCGTTCTCTTCTTCAAAGAGCTGCTGCCCCAGTAGCCATGACCACTGGTCCTTTTAAACTCCTATATAAATATAAATAGTATATATATGAAGTGATAATTTTGTAATTATATGGTTTCGGTTAGGTTCGGTTGGAGGATCGGTTCGGGGATCTGCTAAACCATACCCGCACCGATACCCGTTCGGTTATCCATGACCTCAACCATACCCATACCCACGGGGAATTTTTCGGTTATGGTTCGGGGAAATTTTTTGGTTACGATTCGGGTACCCATCGGTTCGGTTCATTTTGCCATCCCTAAAATGAACCGAAGGGGGAAAGTGTGAAATGCACTGAAGGGGGAAGGTGTGTTTTCCGCGTGTTTTTTGCCTTTTCTTTCCGTGGCCGTTGGATTAAGGGGGCGGCTATTCGCAACCCATTATTTTCTCCATTAGCTCGTAAAAATTTATAACTAATTACAAACATGACCCTCAATGCAAAATGACCTAATTGCACTCATCTTCTTCCTCCTTTCCCTTCTTCCTTAACAGTTTAGCCGATAAAAAAAATACAGTTCAAGTTTGCAAAAAAATTCCAGTCAACTCCTCTCGGTTCAAATCTCTCGGCTCCTCTCTGATCACTCTTTGTCATCTCTTAAAATTTTCAATTCTTCCCTTCGTTTCAATCTCAATGGAGAAGCAAGGATTATATATTGTATCAATGGAGGGTTCCTCTTCTTCCATTGAACACGATGACCCAATTCTAGGTTTTGATATGAATATGGAAATTGAATCAAATTCATCTTCTTCTCTCTTCTCCACTCTTTCAAGTTTTTTCAACATCTCAATCTCAGTCGACTTCCTCCTTCCTCCATCTAGATATTTTTGATTTTTCCGACCAAGATTTTCGGATTTTCAGGTCCGAAAAAGTATACTTTTTTCGACATTTAACTACCGAATATTACTATATATTCGACAATCATGTTCTGAAATTTAAGTCACGAAAACTTATTTTTTGTGAAATATAAATTCGGTAATTAGTTACCGTAATACCTACGTAATTTCGGTAATTACCTACCGTATAACATTAATTTTTTCGACATTCAGGTTTCGAATTCAAACGTAAGTCAAAATAATTTTGTGAAATAAAATTTCGGTAAGCAAATACCAAAATATATACTAAAATTTGATTTTTAAATGTCGTTTTATGCTAATAATTTTGACACTTACAGACCCGAACGTCTTCATCGTCAACACAAAATTTGATTTCTCGATTTTGAACTGATTGGGTGGGCTTCGTTTTCAATCTCACATGCTCACAGACAAAAATGGTTTCACAACCATCTTAAACTTATTATTGGCGAAAAAATTGAAAATGTTGTGGTGGTGGTTCAGTAGTGGCGGTTATGGAGGTGGTGGTTCGGCAATGGTGCAATGTGGTGTGGGGTGAAGATACAGAGGAGGGAGGGAGAGAACGACGAGAGAGAAGAGGTCAATGGTGGTGGTTATGGAGGTCAATGGTGGTTGCGATGGAGGTCTGTGGTGGCAGCGGTGGTGGTGGCAATGGAAACTAGGAGAGGGGGGATGATATTGTAAAGACCCGATATTTCTAATAATTTTTTTTTATAATTATTATCAAAACAAAAATATTATTTTTGCTCATTAGTTTATTTAGTGTGAAAAATTATTTATGTCGTGACACCAATTTAATTTCCGTAATCGATTGTGCGCGCGCGCGTATCCGGTGAGTAATTTTTCTAGTGTGTGCATGTGTTGCACCAGATTATTTTTCCAACCCAAACCTATTTCTTCTCCCTTTTCCATTTCATACTCTCGGCTGAAAAGAAAAGAAAAATAAAATGATAATTTTCTCATTCTCCTCCAATCAAAATTCGACAACACATAAGCTCTTACCCATTGGTTACTCCACTTCTTCAATTCCCTCCAGGTAAACTTCTTATTTCCTTCTCTTCCTTCTTTTGTTCCCAGCACACACACACTCGGCAGAGAGAGAGAGAGAGAGATCAGCCGCCATCACCGCCTCCTCCATTCTCCACTCACTTGCGTAGCTCCTCCATCTTCTCCAATCACCACCGGAGCACCTCCCACCATCTCCAGCTGTGTACACCATAGCCACCACCACCGGAGCCATCACCACCATAGATCACCATCTCCACCGTAGCACTTCCACTACAACCATTCCCACCCCCGAAACCTGCTGCGTTTCAGCTCCTGAACCAGCCCATAAATGGTTCCAAACCGGCTGCATTTCTGTCTCAAATCAGCTTCAAAAACCAGCCCCGATACTGACCCATAACTGTGCCGGAATCAGCCACCGACGAAGCTCCGTTGCCGTCCGATTCAACCCCATCCGAAACCATTTCTCCGCCGAGCTCCGACCCACCCCCGTCTCTTGCGGAAACCGTTTCGCCGGACGAGAGGTAGTCCGAACTCACCTCCCTAAATATATATATTATGTTTCGTATTGATTGTTCGTGTTTTGATATGAAAATAATCGTACCGACGTGGCCGGTCGAGGTCCGGCCGAAACCCCGTTTGTATTTCCGGAATATTACGGCCCTGGAATTTGAAATGGAAAGGTAATAATTGCAGTTTAGTCCTTCAAGTTATATTAGCTTATAAATCAAACTCATGAGTATTAAAAACTAATATTATAGGCCCCAAAGTTAATTAGCTTTGATTAAATCCTAGTTTTATTGCGATCATGAATAATTTTGGTACCGACAATACACCCGAGATGATTAAAAGTAAATGTAGATTTTAGTTTTGAAAAAGGAAAAGAGAAAATAAAAAGAAGTACTTGATTTGTTTTTATCGCATGATTTCTTTTATCACATGATTAAATGTTGTTAGCATGATAATTATGTTTATTTAAAATGTTGGATTGCATGATATGTTACTGTACTTGTCGAATGGACAAATAGGTTCCCAGGGTGGTATACGATTAGAGGATCACGTAGACGTTGATAAGTAAAGGATAAATGGGAAAGTGATTTAAGTCATGGTTTTAAGATGGGTGCTAACAGAGACCCAAGTTGTTTAAGAAACGAAGCCCCAGGTAGGGCACAGTGGTGATTGGCAGCGAGAACAGATTTGGTTCCTTCCTTGTGTGGTTGCGTCGACTGTAGATCCGAGTAAATAACTTGGTAGCTGTCAGCGGGACACAATAAGGAGCTGTCGGAATCACACTGGATTGTTTAAGAAACGTAACCCTAGGTAGGGCACAGTGGTGATTGACTGCGAGAACAGATTTGGTTCCTTCCTTGTGTGGTTGCGTCGACTGTAGATCCGAGTAAATAATTTGGTAGCTATCAGCGGGACACAACAAGGAGCTGTCTGAATCACACTGGGTTGCCTTACACTAGAGATTAAGGGTAGGAACGGTTCTGTGGATAAGATCCGAGATATCACTTAGGTTGAAGAATAGTAATAAAATGATGAATTGTTCTCTTTTATGTTATGTCAATGCATTTCAATTATATTATATTGCTTGTAAGTTATGGGTTCGGGTGGATTTTGGCTACTGAGCGTCATCGCTCACGGTACTATGTTGCCCTGGTGACTCGAACGCCAGGTACCAAAGATGGAACAGAAGTGTCGTACGATTCGATCGAGTTCAATCCTATTGAGGAAGAAGCTGAAAACCTTGGTTTCCGTGCGCATAGTTGCTCTGATTAATTTAAGTCGACTTTATTTTGGAAGCTTCTAAGTTTATTTGGAAAATGTAATATTTTGATCTATTCGAAATGGTTGTAATATAATGACATATTCTTTTAAAATGGTGATGTAGTAAATTTGTGAATTTCTTTTGTGAAAATAATTTGTTTTAAAATATTTTTAATGTCTCCGAATTTTCGGGGCGTTACAGATATATATATATATATATATATAGATACACACACACACACACTTCGAATCCCCTTAGGGATCCCGGACGGAGTATTGGTGCAGACCTCCCCTCCCATCCGTTGGATTTAATCCAGGGGCCGGCTATTCGCAGCCCTCTATTTCCTCACTTAACCTACCACTCATATATTTAATATAAAATTTACTCCAAATAACCCACAAAATTCACCTAAACTTCCTAGTATACCCCTCCCTCCATCATCCCCCCTCTCCTAGTTTCCATTGCCACCATATATATATATATATATATATATATATATATATATATATATATATATATATATATATATATATATAGGGGCCGGTTCTGTAGACACCCAAATAAAACACCCAAACAAACACCCCATCTCAGCCCTCCATTTCTAGGGCTGAGATTAAATCCCACTTCATCCCTAAAAAGCTAAATCACATCTGCCCCCTTCTCCCGTTCTTCTCACGTCAGACGTCTTCTGTCGACCCACCCCCGTCCTTCCACCTCTCTCCACTCCGACAGACGACCGACGAAACCCCGCCGCCGCCGACCCACCACCTACCCCTCTCTCTCTCTCTCTCTCTCTCTGCTCTCAAGGAAAGGTAGAAGAAAAGGAAGGGAAGGTCCAAGCACGGTAAAATTGCGAAAATCGAATTCGCCCACCACCGAAGCTCCATTGATAAGGTCTCTCCTCCTCCTCCTCTCTCTCTCTCTCTCTCTCTCCCCCCGTCGATGAGCAGATTTCCATCTTACGGTTCCAAAATTTGGGGACCCCAAAAATTAGGGTTTGTCATACACTACGAAATTGGGATTTTTTACGGTCAGTTTGATTCGCTGAATTTGATGAGTTGACTGTAAAAATAGATTCCAAGTAAAACAATTGCCATTCCGACTTGCATCTCCGATATTGGAGTTGGCGCCAACTGCTAACCAGTTCACATGTAGCTGAACTTAAATGTGGTCCTTAGTTCTGTAGCTTCTGCGTAGATTAAAATTTTCATGTTAGGTGGCCAGTGGCCTAGCTGTGAAAACAATAACCATACAGGTACTTTATTTTGTTACAATCTGTATGTTTGAACCAAGTGCCTCCCTGCCTTATAATGGAAGATATGTATCATGTTTTATGGGGTAGTTTTAGATCAAAATTTAGCCTTGCTCTCTGGTGTGCTACCAAAATTTGTCCATCTGCAAATTTTGTGAAATGGATTCGGTTTAGTTCGTTGCAAGTTACACCCGGCAGTCTCATTACAGTAATTTTTTTTTTTTTACAGAAGATCAAATTCTTTGACGGAGGAACCAAACAATTAAAGGTGACAGTCACAGTAAGAATGCTGGCAACTTTTGTGATTTGCAGCTCTGTTTAGATGGAGAGTGGCATTGCTGCAAAGATCACGACTACGACCAAAAAATAGTAAAGAGAAGGTGAGGTTACTGCAGAAAGCAAAGAGGCTGTTCAGATCAAAAAGAAGGAAGCAAAGAGGCTATTTGAAGATGCAGCAAGCAAAGAGGACTGCCTGTTGTTGTGGGATTTTTTTTTTGTAATCTGGATAGATAGAGCTATCTGAATTGGATTTGGATGGAGCTAGTTTTTTGTTGGGGCTGATAATGGAGCTATGTTTTTTGTTGGCTGTATTTTGTAGCCTTAATTTGCATAGAAGTTGCAATTGAACTGGTTTAAACATTTGACAAGCTCACAAGCGTATAGCAGTGGGCAATCTTAGTTGACACTTAATGGTTGTTCCACTCAAATATTGTTATACCATAGTATGTTCAGATTGAATGGTTGAGACATGGCTGCTTGGTAACTTGGCAATGGATTTTATAGTTTTTGTTGTGAAAGATGATTAACCACTTAAGAGAAATGCCCGACATGAGCTTATGCGTAACTTGATGCTATTCTTGTTGTTCTTATTGTACTAACTGAGATGCGAGATGTCGAGTTAGGACCAAAAACATCGAGTTAGGACCAAAAACAAAGGAAACTTTGCCAAAATTTTTCATGAATGCATTGCTATAAAATTAAAACCATGAAACTGATCCATAAAAAACTGTTCCATATATCTTACATTCGATCAATTCTATCCAAAAAAACTGGTCCATAAAAAGAACTTTCTTATAGTTAACCTAAAACCTGGTCCATCCCATTATATTCAATTCCAAACTGAAAGCACAATTACTACATTAGTATTCCCCCGAACAAAACTCCTGGTGTACATAGTTTGAGTTTGATACAATAAGAAGCACAATTACTACATTAGTATACCCCCGAACAAAACTCCTGGTGTACATAGTTTGAGTTTGATACAATAAGAATAGATCATTACAAAACAAAGCCAACAAGCCAAAATACTCCAAGATCATTCGAAACAATTTGAGCCGTCCTTTTGGTCACTATCCGAGCCTTCCGCATCCTCTTCAAAGCCTATTGAATAAAATTGACAATTAAAAAAAATAAGATTAGTAAATAAGAACATCTAGGTCAATAAGAAGAATAGGATTAGTAATTGAGTTACCTTTGTTAGTTTTACTCATTGGATTTGAAGGAGAGTTCTCTTATCACTTACCTGCAAGAAAAAGAAATCCATATGCTACTAACAGGCCGGGTAACAAGCAAACAGAGAGTACACAGTGAGGACTAGTATGTTCAAATTACTCCCAAGCAAACCTACTACTGAGCTATGATTTCCTTGACCAATTCATGAATAAATTTGAAATTAAGCATAAATGATAACCATAGGGACAAAAAATTAAAACAAGTTCTCAATCGAAATAAAACAGGTAGTTCAACATTGGGGCAAAAAATTGTAGAAACACAAACATTCGTCTGTTAACATACTAGAAAACCCTTTAATTGTTTGTTTCCTCCGTCAAAGAATTCAATCTTCTGTTAAAAAAAATACTGGACCACAAGCCACATAACATAAAAATTTTAATCTACGCAGAAGCTACAGAACTAAGGACCAAAACATTTAAGTTCAGCTACGTGTGAACTGGTTAGCAGTCGGCGCCAACTCCAATATCGAAGATGCAAGTAGGAAATTTGGCAATTGTTTTACTTGGAATCTATTTTTACAATCACCTCATCAAATTTAGCCAATCAAACTGACCACAAAAAATTCCCAATTTCGTAGTGTATGACAAACCCTAATTTTTGGGGTCCCCAAATTTTGAAACCGTAAGATGGAAAATCTAGGGCTCATCGACGGGGAGAGAGAGAGAGAGAGAGAGAGAGAGAGAGAGAGGAGGAGGAGGAGGAGGAGGAGGAGGAGGAGGAGAGACCTTATCAATGGAGCTTCGGTGGTGGGCGAATTCGATTTCGCGATTTTACCGTGCTTGGACCTTCCCTTCCTTTTCTTCGACCTTTCCTTGAGAGCAGAGAGAGAGAGAGAGGGGTAGGTGGTGGGTCGGCGGCGGCAGGGTTTCGTCGGTCGTCTGTCGGAGTGGAGGGAGGTGGAAGGATGGGGGTGGGTCGGCAGAAGACGTCTGACGGGAGAAGGACGGGAGAAGGGGGCAGACGTGATTTAGCTTTTTAGGGATGAAGTGGGATATAATCTCAGCCCTTGAAATGGAAGGCTAAGATGGGGTGTTTATTTGGGTGTTTTATTTGGGTGTCTACGAAACCGGCCTTGCATGTGTAGGCTCGGGTGTGCGTGTGAAGGTGGCTCGCATCAATATTTTATTAAAGAGCTTTTAGGGCTCCCATGTGAAGGCTCTCACATTATTTTATTAAAGAGCTTTGAGGGCTCGCGTTAACATTTTATTATAAAAAAATAAAATTGAGGGCTCACCTTGCATCAACTTTTCATTGCAAGAGCCTTGCAGGGCTCGCATTTACATTCTATTGAAAGAGCCTTGAGGGCTCGCATACCCTCATTTCGAAAAATTGAGTGCTCGCATTACATTTTATTGCAAGGGCCTTGAGGGCTCGCATAATATTCTTCCTTAACAGGGCTCGCATGTCCTCATAAAAAAAATATTAACAAAAAAAAAATTTAAAAAGCTTCCGAAGCTCGCAAATGTGGGGGAGAATATACATACATATCGCTTTGAAGGGCTCGCAGAGTGTTTCAAAGAAAAGAAGACGTCTTACCACCAAATCTAAAAAGCTCGTGCAATTCACCCAAGACCTCGCCAAAGGTTGGAAGCGCACCCCTCAAAGCTCTACCTTCTTCACTCACTTTCTCTCTCTAGAATATGATAAGAAAAGGTAGATTTTATAGTGGTCATTTGTAGAACATTACGGAAGAGATAATTTACACATGTAGCACAACTGTTTTTGCTCCCTATCTGTTTTAGGTTAAAAATATTCTTAGCGGCATTTGTATAAGATTGCCAACGGCATCAAGGAATTCGCACTAAACTTAGAACATTAACACTTCCACAACCATTTTGCATCTTTCACAGCATCCTGTCACATTTAGAAAATCACGATTGGTTCCTTTGGCTGTATAAAGGAAGAAGACAAATACGAAGAGTACATACATTTATCAAAATGACAGTACATGTATTTACATTGACCTCTATGCCAAATCATATGAACCACATGATCCTTCAGTAAGTTACATTACAGGCTGTTGGCATGCACCCTTTAGAGGTCACTGCGCGCATGTTTATTCAGAGAAGGGCACCCTTAAGGCCCCTCTAAGAGCATCTACACCTAAGAATGACATAGGAAATGAACCTGTAAACCAAAATAAAGCACACCATAATAACAACATTCCTCCACCTGCTTTCCTCCCCATACCCTTCCTCTCTAAGCATATCCTCACCACTCACGGCACACGCCCCAAACATGTACTGTAAGCACTTCCCTGCACCGGAGAATTCATTTATCAAGAACCCTTCAAATGGGTACTTGAACAGCGACACATAATGCATGAAAATCCAGTAACTTGGCATCCCGTGCTTTGAAATGAAGTAGCCGGAGAACAAAAAGAACGAACCCATCACACCAGAGATCACCGAGTTTCCGACGATGAAATTAGGCACAAGTGCACTGAAACACACCACAACTGAATTCGCCGTGTAGAGAATTAGCCAAATCAACAACAGAAAGTGAAGGAATGCCGTGAAACTCCGGTTTAACCCAACAAGCCAATATAGTGGTACTGTGAATAAAACGGCCAATATGAGTAGAAAGGGCAAGTAAACTAGACCATTGGCTATGGCATATGATGAGACTCTGTAGCTTCCACTAGATGTCTCCTTCATCAGTATCTCCCTCTCTTGTAGGAAAATAGGTAGAGCTTCTATTGTGCTTGTTAATAAAAATGTTAATATGAACGCAAATAGGCCAACCCTTTCCTCTGCTCCAGATAAATCATCTTTTAGATCGTAGAAGATTGAACCCAATACGAGCCCTGCCACGAGCATTTGAAGTGTCCGACACGCGAACAGCTCCTTGGTTCGGGATATGTTTTTGGAAAACCTGTGAGTGAGAATTACGGTTTCTCCAAATCTAGAATTTGCAAAACCAGTAGGAAAATCAACTCCAACATCCATGGTGTCCTCATCTATCACTTTAGATTGCTGAAAGAGTTGTTGCAAAGTGCGCTTACCACTTTTATACTCACCTTTATACTCACCCTCATCATTTTTCTTCAGTTGTTGGGGTGTGGATGGTAATTGTATTTGCATTTCTTGCCGCTGCAGTGATTTCTGCTGTTGAATTGCTTCAATTGAGTCAATTGCAAACTCAACTATGTTGACATGGAGAGGGAGTTGTAAACCCATGAGCCTCAGCTGCAGGCCAAGCTGATCAACCGAGCCGTGATGCAAAACAGACCCATTAGCCATTAAGAGGATGGAATTGAACAATTTCACGATTCTGAACCCGGGTTGGTGGATGCTCAGGATTATGGTCCTACCCCTGGTTTCAGCCATGGTCTTGAGCATGTCAATGATCTGAAGAGCTGATGTGCTGTCAAGCCCTGAAGTGGGTTCATCAAGAATTAGCACTTTAGGTTCATGAATGACATCAACACCGATTGATACTCGCCGCCTTTCTCCACCGGATAACCCTCGGACTTTGTCATCACCGACACGTACTCCAGCTACATGATCTAGTCTGAGTTCTTGTATCAGTGAGCTGACTCTTGAACTCAACTGGGAATGAGGGAGCCTTAACCGGAGTTTCGCACTGAACATGAGGGTTTCTTGAACAGTGAGGAGTGGGAATAGGGTGTCCTTTTGGGTGACATAGCCGGATATTTTGTTGAACCTGGGTTTGTCGACCGGCTTTTGGTTGACGAAAATGGATGCGGTTTGTGGGGCGAGTTTTCCGGCGAGGATCTCGAGCAGTGACGACTTCCCGGCGCCGCTAGGGCCCACAATGGCAAGGATTTCCCATGGTTTGGCCAGGCAGTGCACGTCCTTCAAGACGTGCCGGACTCCGGGGCTGCTTTTGTCATTAAGCTTTTGTGGTGGTTCTTGTGACTCCTCATCTTCGTGGTGGTGGTGGTTGTTGTGGTGTTGGACTTTGGCAAAGAACTTAAAAGGGTGTTCTTTCTTTTCAGTGCAGATTGTGTAGTTGATGCCTATTGCTTCAATCTCACAACCTTGTTTCTCCATTGAAGAATCTCTCTCTCTCTCTCTCTCTCTCTCTCTCTCTCTCTCTCCGTGAACAATTACTAATGCTCTCTCTCTCTGCCAATATGTTTGTGGTGTTAAGCCATTTAGCTTTTGGTGCAATTCAAAGTTGTTTATACCATTCCATAGTTCACGTGCAGCTGTTGTTGCCATCACTGTTATTTGCTGTGTCATGGAAATACTGTATCAAATATGCATAGTTCACGTGGTATGGCATATAGTATTTTGGTTTCTGTGAAGTAGTGTGAGCATATTGAAACTTTTATAACAAAATGCAAGAAAATTTTCAAGAGATTTGAAATTTCATTTTAGAAAATGATGTTTATATTCCACATGGCTAAGATACTACTCCGTCCAATACTTCATTTTGGGTTGCCCCAGAAAAATAGTAGTAAATTTTGTAAAGCTTCCAAAGATGGAATACAACAATCTCATTTTGCCTCACGTTTTCTCTTACCTTAAAGATGTTCGGATTTCAAAAAAACCATCAATGGACGAAATTCAAAAGTTAACAAGTTACGATATACTAATTATGATTCCTAAAATAATTGGCTTACACTTTCAGAGGGATGGTCAGGGGGTTTGTTCTTGCCAAGGGCAAAGATTGGTTTTTTGTAATGGGGTTATTTGTGTAGCAGTTTATTTTCTTAATGGGCTATCAATTGGACATTGTATGATTGTGAACCTTTAATTTATTTGATGTCATTCAAATATTTGTATTCATCTATCGTCTACAAGAAATATGTATTAAAAAATTCCCCCTAGCAGGCGAAACGGTTAAAAAACCACGAGTTTCAAGTTATATAGTATTATTTTTCTAAGTACATACAAGAAACCTACACTCGCTCAATCTAAGGAGACAGGGAATGAGACCCTACAGTGAAAATCGAACCCACGATCTCATCCCGATAAAAAGAGCACCTTATCACTTGCGCTACCTTATGCTCTCAAGTTATATATCGTTGTATGTGAAATGGCTAAATAATCATATTACCATAATAGTTATATACGCAGCAAGTCAGCAATGTAGGAAATTGTGGTCCAGTGAGATCTTTAAGTTTATGGCTGAAATCACTTTAGACCTTGGCCTGAGGCTTTTTTTTTTGGTTTTATTATATCCTAATTCCTGTGGTCGGTAAAGCTTTTCTTGGAATTATTACTCACCTTTTGGTTTCAAGGTAAACGGCCAGAAATGAAAGGGTACTCCAAAACACCTCGGAAGTTGGAATTTAGAAGGACGAGGCTGATCCACAATTTGGGCTTCAAAGCTATTTATACGATTTATTCATATAAATTTTAGCATTATTTGAAAAACAAAAAATGTAGAAAGCAAGTTATGACATTTAGTTGCTTGTATTTTTTATAGAAAAAATATCACCTCACACAATGATGAAAAGTTGAGCCTATCTTAAAAAGTGCCGTGGCAGGTATCAACAAAATATTTTTAACTAGAACTCGATTTGGAATTGCTCAATGATTTGAGACAGGAAATAATTTGGCACCCCATTTGTTTTAAATACTCTGTATGTTATAAAAACTTGTCGTAAACAAAATCTTGGAGTGTATCTATATCGAAAAAGTACATTTAAAAATATCAAGAATATGTTGGAAGAATAAGTCAATTGGTTTGTCTTTATTTAAAAAAATTCCAAATTTTATCGTAATCTTTTATTTTTTTGATTTCTCTTGTTCAAACGGATCAATAAATTATAAAAATTTGATGCAAAACTAACCAATCTGAAAAAACCTTGAATAAAAAAAGAGGTCATCTTAACTTTTTTTTTTATCCAAAACCAGCCGAAAGGTAATATCCATGTAAAGCAGGGGCAAATGGGTAAATAACAAGGGAGGAATGGGATGAATCTCTTTTACGTGGATGAGAGCAAATGACAAGATTTGGTATGGGTGTTTTTGTGTGGTGGAGGTTTGGTTTGGTTTTCAATTGGGGTTCTCTCTGTTTGGCTGGACGTGACATATTATTTCAACCCGTGACCTACCCTATTTATCCTAGGGTTCAGAAAGGGCCCCACTGGCTCCACCTTTGAAGAGCTCCTGGCCATCAATTTGGTATGTACCCCTACCCTACACAACACTCAAAAACACCACCTCAGCCCATAAACCAAAAAACAGAATTCCAAAACACTCACTCGGACCCATTTGTTTTGAGATTTTGAATTTATAGATAATTAGTGTAAAGAGAAATAGAGTAATAATTAAAAATATGAGTAATAATTGAAGAGAAATAGAAAGAAAAATAAGAGTAATAAATTTTTTTTTTAAATTGACAAGAAAATATTTTCATATTATTTTAAAAAAAAACTTGTAGAAATACAACAAGAGAGGTCTCACATTGAGATAGTCTTGAAGGGACCAAAACCCTTACCCCCATTTTGTTGCGCAAAGAAGGAAAAAGGATAAATGCTTTGGAGATGAGCTAATTTGGATCCACTCTTATCCGATGTTTGGTTTCTCCCTCGGCACCTGAATTGATCTCTGTATAATTTCTGGTCTCCCCTTGAACATCTCCAAATCCTTCTCTTTTTCTTTTTTTTGGGTAATGCTCCAAACCCTTCTTTAATTCTCATTATAATGATTGTATAAGAACGAACAATTAAATAAAAACTCACGCTATTTTATTATCCACTCTTATCCTCCACCAACTATCAAGCAAGCTCCTTACCTAATTCTTCTTTCTTACCTAATTCTTTGCTATAGCACCTCTTATCCCTTTCTTCCTTATCTCCAAAATCGTATCTACACGCCAAACAAGCCATTAGAGGTTGCCTCTCTCACATATGATCAACTCTTATGATCTCAGTACATACAGGAATAAAGCCCCGGCTTTAATCAGACTATCCATAGTGGGGGCGAAATAATAATTAGTTCATCGAAAATTAATCGACATGCGTATAGCTGACCCAGAACTTTCAGTTAATAAAAAAAGGTGCCCTTTTTGAATGCAATAAGAGAAACAAGAGGTCACTGGTGCGCTCGCTCTCTCTCTCTCTTGCTCGTGTGTGTAAGCTGCCCGATTCACGAGGGAATGCCAGATCGAAGAGGCACGTTAGAATAAATGAAAGTCAGAAGATCAGCTGAGAACACTGGAAAGACTTGTGATCTTTTCTTGTCTTTGTTTTCCTTTTTATTTTTTGATAATACAAGGTGTCTTGGTCTAGTTTGCACACACCTCGAACTAATCTCTATAGCCCCTCTCACAGCCGTTTGACATGCTTAAGCATGGGGTGAGGTGGTCCCAAGAATTGTTGACAAGGCAAATCGAACCTGAGACTATAAAATGAAACAAACACCTAAATCTTATACCAAGACCACTTGGCCAACCCTCAAATTTTATGGTTTGTTATGTTGTATCCTTTAGAAATTAATATTGGTATTCATGTATTTCAAAGGTCATTACTATTTTTTTTTTCCAAAATACTAAAAGAGGAGCCTACATACTTTCATAGAAAGTTTTTGTTTTTCAATAATACAGTAGAGATTTTTTTCCCTCTTCCAGGGGTGACCACCCCTGGCTCCATCCCATCAAGTGATTCCAAGCAAAAATGCGAAATAGTTTATTCCTACACTGCACAGTGAAAAATGCATACTTTTTGTATTTGGATGGAATGTTTGAGGCAATTTTACCCCTTAATCAGATTAAGAAAGGGGAGAAAAAAAAAAAGAAAAGAAAGGAAAATATTTATTACCTTGATTTGCGGCCCTCTCAAGGAAAATACAAACATAACAACATGTCACAAGTTATGTAATGTTGAGAATTATAAAAAGAACGACATATTTACATGAAGATATAAAATGATAACAAATTTATTAGAAATCAATCTAAGACATGAAGAAGATGATGATGAATTTATCATGGACGATAATGAATTTATCATCATCGATCGACCAAGTCGAATAATAGGTTGGAACGATTGTGGGTTTAAAGTGATTGGATTGGGGGATGCAGGAACAATCATCTGGTTTGAGAAAGTGAACAAAAGTTTAACAATTAATTACCAATTTGACAGATCCTCAGGATTGAACAAAAAATTCTCAAGTTCATTTAAAAGAAACTAAAGAGATTATCAACATTACAGAGACATAAAGACAATTAGATGCACCAAAGAAGAAGTTGCTTCTCCTCTTCTTAACGTATGGGACATTACTCTCGGAAGGACCGCAGTCCATATCTGGATCCCCAACAAAGCTGTGGACTATTGATCTCCACATCTAGATCGTTGATGACGAGCTCAATGGAGAATTGGAGATGGGAGTAGGCTGACAGGAGGGAGTCACGACGGAAGAACAGAGGAGGCATGACGGGGGCAAAGGGGACGCGCCGCGGAGAATGGAGCGACAGACAATATTTGCTACTGTCGTCCAGATCCGTGGCTGCGATATGGTTTCTTAGCTACATTCAACCTCCACTTACCTCCGCTTGGATGCATGTGTATGTGTGTGTTTCTGTCTGAGAGAGAGAGAGAGAGAACCTATTACGCTGAGATTGACTCCACAACGGCCTAAGAAGACTTCTATCAGAAGCAAATTGTAAGTAAAAGTAAAATGTGGGCGGACCATAATTCTCAACTACAACCGGTACAGTTCGCAACATATATAACAGCTTGTTGCATTCATCTTTAGAAAATATCAATAGTGGTGCTTCGATTCTTCGGGTAGTTCAAAAGCCTTTGATGCACTTATTCTGCCATTGCAACAACAATCTCTTGAGTACCATCTTTTAATATACAATGTGCAGAGTTAAATCTTTTGCCACAATTGTCGAAAGGTTCAACAAAGTTATTCCATCGCTTAAAATACAAAACGTGATCACTAATAGCAGCATAACTAGCAGAACCGACGCATAGCTGCAGCTAGCTAGCAAGCAACGAGAGCAGCTGTAAAATAAGATAACTGTGCATCAGAGCTTCGTGAGTGAGGCTTTCAAATGCGGTTGAAGACTATTAAGACTAGTAGCCATTTCAACCACATAAACCAATTCTTCATTGACCAACTTGAAAACTCGAGTTATCTCTCTCACCTGCCAAAAAGGAAAATTTTACTCTGCTAAGTAGCTACAGTCACAAATGAATTAGATTGCCCAATTTTGGTTCAAGTAACAATTCAATTATTTCTCAAATAAAAAACGTAATGTTACAAAAAAAAAATTAAAAATCTTGCAAAGAGAAGCATGAGAAGAGTTTATAGTTGGCAAAATCACTTACAAAATTATGCACCAACCTTCCCAGTAACAGCAAAACTAGCTTTCATACGATGGCGTGTGAAATAACAGAAACGTAGAAGCACATTACAAATTCAAGCATTGCATCGTCAATCAAATAGTTCAGTCTACAAACATTCACAACTTTCTCCACAAGTGGGACGTTTTATTTTCAAAAGCCAGTTTTTTCCTTTTCCCAATGATAAATTCAAGACACAGAACGTGTTGCCGTGTATCCAGGTTTACAGATGAGGCCCCACCACTCCTTGAAGATTAAACTCTGCTGTGAAGCACGGGACATTTGCTAGTTTGGCCATATAATATGGAACTCATGTAACTAGGAATACAGACTTTTTTGGTACAAGGAAAGGGCAAAAGAGTGGAGTATGCTTAATACTCCAAATTTGGTTAGACGGGTAGGCTCAAATAGATCACATTACTAGAATATCTCCCTGGTCAAATTCATCACTTAGAGGGATTAAGGGAGAATGTCCCCTTTTCTCTGGTGTGGTTGTACTCCTTGTTTGTCCCTTTACGAGTCTATCTAATTCAAGAACAACATTCTTAGGAAAGCATCGAGGAGCAGATTAGAAAGGACTACTGACGTTAAAAACCCCAAAAAAAAAGTTCAACCAGACTCAAGAATGGCAAAAACTCTATTACAGGATTTAAGATTTTTTGAGGAGAGAACATGTACTTGTACTGTGATCTAATCTAAGTATAATTGCATGAGCACACTGTTTTAGTCTAGGACGCAGTTGCTAAAGACACTTTTTACCATCCTGTATTTTCAGTGTATCGTGTGATAGAAAGAATCAAAAAGTCTACTTTGACACTGGCACTCTGGCAGTTTAAGTTCCTATGTCCAATCTTTTATCTACATTTCTTCTTGGTATGGGCATTTGACTTTTTATTTATTCGGAAGTTCAAAATTTGATATTTCATGGGTGTTCAATTAAGAATATTTTGTTATTTCCATGTTTCATTATAAGCCAATGGAAGAGGTACAATGAGTGGATTTCCATTTGACCCAAAAAAAAAAGAGAGAGAAAAGGAATAAGAGGTACAATGAGTCTGACGGCAGATTTTTGGAAGGCAGAAAAAAAAATTATAAAGTGATGAAAAGATAAAAAGGGTAAAGCTCACCTCCCAAGCTAGGGACCCAACGGGATATAGATTAACTCCACCCAAGGATTTAACGAGGGATACAGGGCTAGGGACCGCTCTAAAGAATCCACCTAAGAAATACAGAAACAGGGAACTCGCCACCTATCGGAATCCACCGAAGGATAAGAGTTAACAAGAAGATAAATCTTCTCACAAGCCAAAGGCAATTTTAATTCAACACTCAAAACTACTCATTTCATTCATAGCAACAGAATTTATAGGCTACTTGGAAGTTGGAACAACCCTCCAAGAATAGGAAAAGACACTTACATTTTCAAGACACAAATTAAAAAAGACTTGACCATAGACTAATTGAAATATGTGTTTTGACTCTTGAAAACTTAAAAGACACTTAGAAACTTAAAAACAACATAAAAACATTCTTAGATGAATTAAAGACGCCATGAGAAATGCAAAAGAATGACTTGATACTTGTTATGAGAAAACAAATTATTATTTTTACAAAACTCCGTTGTCAGAGTCCTTTGCACGAACAATGATGACATGTCTTAGGTTGATTGGGCAATTTCAGAGAGCTTCGCCGATATGCGCTTGTCCCTCCACCAGTGCTAAAAGAAGCTCAAGTGGGCACAAAGGAGACGAGTCTAATGAGTCTTGCTCAGTCCTACCGAAGCAAGGCTGAGCGGGAATGCAGTAATTTGTATCTGAAATAGACTTGGTTTTAACAAAAACTGTAAATAGGGCTTTCAATTCACTCTCGTACACTGTATTAGATAGAGGGCTAGGAATGGCAACGGGGCGGGGCGGGTTTTTGCATACCCCGACCCGACCCGAAAATCATTACCCGCCCCGACCGGGTTTTTTTTGGGTACCCCCGTTCCCGCCCCGATCGGGGAACGGGTTTACCCGCCCCGCCCCGTAAAAATTTAAAAAATTAAAGTATAAGTAAAAAAGGTAAAAAAAAAAAAATTTGCTAAACAAGAATAAAAATTATCTAGAAAATAAAACTTTTGAAATTATTTTTATATCTATTGGTATCACGGTCAAATTTAAACTTTTAATTGCAATCAATATTTTAGATACTTCATTCCATTTCTTTATGTGTAGAATTTAATATAAATATTTGAAGAAAACGTTTTAAAAAATTCACTAAACATCAATAAATATCAATTTTTATTTCTTTTTTAAATTTAATTCGGCTACTTGACAGTAAAGAGACATTGTTTTTTGAATTAATGCTAAAAAAATGAAAGGACATGTATATAAGTATATATATACATATACAAATAAATACATACATATATATAAATACGCCGGGGGCGGGGTCGGGTAATTTTGGGGCGGGTTTAGGTGCGGAGCACTATTACCCCGAACCCGGCCGGGGTTCAATTTTTTTACCCGACCCCGACCCGAAACCCGAAAATATTATAGAAAATCCGCCCCGTTCGGGACGGGACGGGGCGGGTTCGGGGCGGGGCGGGTGGATTGCCTAGCCTATAGAGGGCATATGGGGGACACCACCAACATACAAAGAAGGCCAAAGAGAAAAAGGCCTATACACCACTATGACTATGAGAAAGATCCATAAAATCAAGATATTGTTCTAGAGTTGGATTAGACTCTCTCGACTCCCAACTAAACAAACTAATCCAAAAAAGAAACGCTTTTAGTCTATACATGGTACTCTCAATACCATCAAAATGCCTCCTATTACGCTCCCTCCAAATAAGCCATATCAAGCAGAGCGGAAAAAGAGCCCAAATCTTACTTTCTCCCACTTCCAAGTCTAGGCCCCTGCCACTAATGAAGCATGTCGATCATCCCTGCAGAAAAAACCCAAAGAACGCCAAACCAAGATAGAACCAAAGTCCGTAAATCCCTAGCCACCGGGCTATGGATGAACAAATGCTCCACGGACTCTCTATCTCCCAAACACAAGCATCACCAATTAACAATAATCTTCTTTTGAAGGATTACATTATCAATAGCTAAAATCTTATTTTGAACCACACCACACAAAGAATGAGACCTTGGTTGGTGCACAAGTAACCTGTATTGCTTTGCAAGGAAAAGTCCAGACTACACTACCACCCAAAATTTGATATTAAAAAAAAAGACTTCATCAGAAAGGATCCAACTGATGAAGGTCTCCACCTCAAAGAATTCTATCCTACCCCTATCCCACCCGTCATACAACCTGCTAATGAGAACCAAAAACTTGTCGGTCTCCCAAACCTGCACCTCTCTTCGAAGAATGATATCTCACGCCACCACATGTCCACTTCTGCTAAGATAGTCCATCGAAGCACCCCTATTAGTTGCCAAGCAAAAGATAGGGTAAGCATCTCGCATCCTCTCCCCTCCACACCACCAATGATCACAAAATTTCACCCTCCTCCCATCTCCATACTAATGTCTGTTAAGAACTTACAGAGACCTATAGTTTGAGCTTGAAGGGGAAAAAGTCAAGACTAACACATCCAAGGTTTTGGGTTGCTAGACAAACACATGAACCACTAAATTAAACTCTTCATATAGTGGATTGTTTCACCATGCATGGTGGCTCATAGTTTTTAAGCACTTGATTTATATTATTGAGATATTCAGGTTGACGAAATGTGATTAGTTTTTGGAATTGGCTAAGTAAATTGAATTAACTAACCCAGTTGGTATTTCTATTTGCGAAGTAGTTTCAAGAGTTTGGCTTATCCAATCCCACCCCACTTCTCAAACACAAAGCCTTCGCCTGTTCAATAGAAAGCAGGAAGCTCACCCCCACTCCCTCCCAAGAGATTTCCTGGATATATTTGGTAAAAATACACTATTCCCCATCATTGCCTGACAACAGAAAAGGGCATGGTTAACTAAGACTTTCAAGGCTTAAGGAAGTAGAATGACAAAACAAAACAAAAACTAAAAACAGTTCTTAGAATAAAACTGAGCTTGACTACTACAATGGGAATTAAGCTCAGAACTACTCCGCGAAAGCATTTCTTAATAGATGTGTTGAAAGGGAAAAGAAAAGAAAAACAAGATGCTTAGTTTTAAAATTTATCAGTCTGACAAGTAGGAGGAGCTTCAGCTTCCTCAGTGAAAACTCCCTCACTCTGCCTTTGTAATGAATAACATTGAGTGAATGTGCAGCAAGCAGCTATTACACTGCACATATCAAACAATATGTGGCAAGCAGAGATGACCTGGCCCAACACATAAGGTTGGTAAATGTGCACTTATAATATGAAATTTACACATGGAACTGCTATGCAACATTAGAACCGCCAGCAGAATCCTAAATATGCATGTTGTAACCAACGGAATCTGAAGTAGTTATGAGAAACCACATCTAATCAAAGCAAATGGTATTTAAAACATATTTTAAATGCACTATAAAACTAAATCAATCTTCAAGCCATATATGCATCATTATAACACATAATGTTGAGTTAAACTACCTTAGAAGCATTGCCAACAAGTTCGCTGTGAAGCTTCACCACTTTCTCTTCTGCATCATATGTTCCTTTCTGGAAGAGGATTAGACATTACCATCACGTCAGGAGTTAATAGGAAATTATAATTTGTTACCGGTACACAACCATAACTGGTAAATTTTTTTTTTTTTGAAACTGGTAAATTTAGTTGCTGAAAAATGAAGTAGGTTTACAATCTTCAGTGATAAAGATTCTGCCATGGCATAATATCTGTTCATGTTTGAAATGGCCATTCTCCTACAAAAGACTTCTATAAAAAGAATCTCTATAAATAGAATGCTATTAGACCCATCCTGAATATAAAAGAGTTATCAATAGAGCAACAAATAATTAGCGGTTCGTTGGAGAGTTTGCAATCTCAAAATGCAGACTTGCAAATGCAGTTATGCATGCATTCCTCCTATCCTTTCCTTCTTAGAATTAGTAGCATATTTGAGTTCTAACTGAAAAAACTATTTCAAAAAACTCAAACAACAGAAGCAATCTATATTTCCATCGTCGAAATAGTTTCCATCTAAAGGATCAAATTTCAAGATAATGGAATGGTAGCTTGGTTAGCATGATTCAAGTTTGTGATTGGGTACAACAAAAAAATTAGATGAAGAAAAATACTCAAAACAAAGTGTGACATGGTGATCACTGTCCTTGGCGCCAAAGATTTGTGTCCTTCTAGAATGTATCTGCCTTCAAATGAGCCTAGTTATTGGCATCTACCATTCATGGCCTTCAACATTCAGAGACTTCAAAGCAAATGGCTGACAAATGTATAAAAGTTGTACAAATTATTATTTTCAAATTGATTGGTTATGCAGCCTTTCATGACTTATGAGCCGAATTTTAGACTTCATCAAACCCACGTCTCTGGAATCATACCGTTTCATGCTAAGTTTCATAAATTCAAATTTCGACGATAGGAAAATGCGATGCATGAATATAAACTTCTTCTTGAAGAGAAGTCAGAGAAATATATATATGTAAATATAGAGATCTAAAGTGAAAGGATTTCATCCTACATCAATAAAAGATGCAAGTCACGTAACCCTACGCATAATGAGCGCAAGTTACCAAACAGATAGTTATGAGTAGCACCAGCTTTTCACTGACATGGAGATTGTTGGAGTATTGCTTCACTACATCACCACAAAATTCTCCTATACTCAAGTAGGTGGACATTTCCCCTTTATGAGGTAGCCTGCGCACAGTTGCTGGTGCAGAATGAAATTCACCACGTGAGAGGAGTTTGTTACGAGGGGACACAGAGAGGAGGAAGAGAATTTTGGGTATTTACAAAGAGGCTTCTTTCTTTTCTGTACATTGTCGTCATTTTTATTCTCTTCTCTCCTACAGAAATTCTTTTCTTCCTATGTTATTCGGGTTTTCTATGTTGTTTTCTGGTTTATGAAGATATCAATTGGCACGAAGTACCAGAAACATATAGCTGGTGGAGCAGGAGGGGGCATTAAACTTTACCTGGACTTCAACCAGACCAGTGCTCTGAGCGATAACAACTTCAATCGTGCCATCAGGTTTAGGTCTCCAATAGCCGCTCTCAGCGTGCATAGGCTCTCCGGAGTTTAGTTTCCAAGTCTTTTGAGAATAAGCAATCACAGGCTTCGCTTAATCATTCACATCATGATCAGCAGGCAGCAGTTGATCATAAGAAAATGTTGAAAAAAAAAAAAAACAAAACCATCTTGCCCGGTCTTTAACTACAACCCTGTAATCTGTCGAGATGCACGGCAAAACTGACCCAAACATCCATAATATCAAACCAAAAAATGAGAAAACGTTTCAGAAAAAAATAAAAAAAAATTGGCCCAGCACTAAGATTTGCGCAAGCTGACCGGACATCCGGATATCAAAAATATAATATTATAATAATCAGTGTTCTCGGCTGACTAGATCCCGCTAAGTACTAAGCCGTGGTCCAAGTATCCAACGCCTAGGTTCCTAGATTAGGCAGCCAAGTAGTCGGCGCTTTCTTTTTTCACCCGACTAGTGAGCGATTTTTAGAAGATTGACAATAAAAGTAATTGGAGAAGTTGCTTTGCTTTTGAAACATTATTACCTTGTTGCCAGGATGGGAAAAGTTGAGCTGTTCGCCGTATTTGAAGGAGTTGATGGTGGGAAAACCACCCTCGCCTTGGCCTCTCCAAGTCCCAAGCAAGTATGATAGCGGCTCCACTGCTGGATGCACTGCTACTGCTTGAGCTTGTTGAGGTGCCGAGCTCTCACTGCCATCCATCTCCCAATTTTGACTATTTCTCTCCCTCCCACCAGCCTCGTCCCCGGTCGTCCTTTTATTTTCAACAACAACAACTAGCGCCCCACGGATTAAAAAAAAAAAAACCTACCACGGTACCAACGCAGCCAAAGCTGCTATTAGACTTAGTAACAGGTCGTGTTCGTCGTGTCGAGTCGTGTTCGTATCGCGTTAGTCAGTTCGTGTCTCAAATCACCCAATCCAAATCAGACCCATTTAGAATTCATATTCTCGAGTCTTGTCATTTTCGTGTTTCATGTCAAAAATGGTCAACCATAACCCACTAACTTCGTGTTCGGTTTGTGTCATGTTATCGTGTTTCGTGTCCGTTACCCAGGTCTATTATATACTTTATACTAATTTTTCAAATCTATAACACAAGTCAATTTGTGGAATAATGGTTTGTTTGTGTAGGAATATTAGAAAAGGAGCCAGAGACTTGGGTTTGATTCCTGGTCCAGCCTAGCCCCTTTTTTCAATTTTTTTCCTTATATATATTATTCATGTCCAGGTCGTGGTCGGATCGTGTCATGTTAATGGGTGAGACGGATAAGTAATTGTGTTGGTCGTGTCAGTTTCGTGTATTTCGTGTTCAACCCGAACCCGACCCATTTAAAATTCGTGTTCTCGAGTTGTGTCATTTTTGTGTTTCGTGTCAGAAATGGTCAACCCTAACCCGCTAATTTCGTATTCGATTCATGTTGTGTTATTGTGTTTCATGTCCATTGCCCAACTCTGGCAGATATGAGTACATACGGAAAGAGTACATACCCACTTACACATGGCTTTCAGATGATCGGAGAACTCATTTTATTCAATTAGTACATTTAAGAATTTTTGTAAAAAATAAATTCAATCAGATATCTGTAAAAGCATTTACAAAACAATTAATTCTGTTTGAATTCTAAACAAAATAATATTTCGTTAATACCTTTATCGATATTCAATTACTCGATTAATATGAGCTGATTCAATAGTTTCCAATTAATTAAGATGAGCTAATTTTTAAGAAACCTTAAATAAAATATTTAGGAAAAAAAATAAAAAATAACTCCGATCATTTTTCACCACAAGTCAAACAAGAAAGAAAAACAACTAGCACCACCCCTCTAACTGTCAATTCTCTTGAAAAGAAAAAATAACATTATGGGTACATCTGATTGATTGAATGAATTTAATAAAATAATTACCATATCTTTAACTGGCCTATGTCAAACCTCATTATAAGTACGCTTACGCAGTATGTGTTATTGAGCCTATTAGTTTATGTGTTCTAAATTTTACTGTAATAATTTTGTTTTATTCTTGTATCTTGTCATGTCATGAAATCTTTGAAATTCCTTCGGAATTTTAAAATGAAATTGCCTTCTTTGTTCAATAAGAATTAAGCTTCTTCTTTTTTCTTTTTTAAATACCACCAAAGCAATCTAACGACAGTTGACAAATTGTTGGAATTGTTGGTGAGTTAGAATATCCATCTCATAGATAGTATTTTGATCCGTTGTACCTTCTACAAACTCTTGTGCCACGAGTTTGTCTCTAAGCCCATCTTATTTGATTTTGATCATGTACTTCTCACCATTTATTCATTTTTGTGAGGGTGCTTATCCAAGCAGCATATTCCTCTCAACCTATATGTCCGAATTTACCATGTTTTTCATAGGGTAAATTACTCCTTTATTAATTTATTTCGGATTAGAAGTAAATGTGATAAATTTACTATAAATGCATAATTAAAATAACAAATTTATCATAGAAGTTAAAAAATCTTTTGCTGTAACTTTATTATATAACTTTACAAAGATAAACAAACATGGTAAATTAATCGTATTCATAAATTTATCGTATATTTAAAAGCATCAAAAGGAAATGGATTGAAAGAGAATGGTTGGGTTGGGGGGAGTCTGATTCGTAATAGAAGCATTAATACGGGGTAATGGTTGGGCTGTGCATTACTAAAGGGTGAAATGGGTTATTCGATTAATACACGATGGAAGCACAACTCATGACGATATCATGAACGGTGAGCGTACCATTTTCTTTAATGAAAACCGGTGTATATTTTGGTATCGTTTCGAATTGACCCAGTGGCAGAGCTACCTTGGGGCCCAGGGTGGCCCCGGCCCCTGGATCCTTTCGAGTCTCCGAATTTTAAAATTTTTATTTTGTGCATACGTAATTTTGTATATTATTGAGATAATTATTTGTGTATGAATATTTATAATCTTAATAATTTTGGTTTGATTTGATAAAAGATCGATTATTTTACATTAAAAAAAACTAAATTTGACAACAAATTTTACAATAGTGCTAACCACAATAGTGCACAGATTGTGAATAGGTTTTTTTGTCGGGACCACCATGAGTCCCACACAAACGATTTGAGCCGTTCATTAAACGTAGAACATTTTTTCAAAGGTGTCCGCAAAAAATCAGCTCTATTTGATACCTATAGTTGCTCGATCTAATCATCTAACTTTTCATTCAAATTTTTGGATTATGAAAAGTTAGATGATTGGATCAAAGCATCTATAGATATCAGATTGAGCTAATTTTTTGTGGAGACCTTTGAAAATATGTTTTACATTTGATGAACGGCTCGGATTGTTTGTGTGAAATCCCTCTCAACAAAATCTATGTACAATCTCTACACTATTTGTCTGTGTTTGACAGACTTACGGGTGATGTTAGGATTAGGATCGTTTACGTTTTTAACGAAGGAAAATAAACGAGGGGGGACCACCTGGTTTTTTTTTGGGATAATCAAGGTACCACCTGGTTTAACAAAGAAAAAGAGAAAATTTTAAAATAGCACCTTACCTTTCACACAAATCACACGCAGGCACCTGACCTTTTAAAATTATCAAAAAAAACACCTGACCTATTTAAAAACCAATCAATTTTACACCCGCCGTCAACTTTCCATCCAAAACAGACGGAAATGCTGAAAATGTTCAATTTGGCACGAATATTGGCAAAACAAGATTAAGGCTCGATTTGGCTTTAAAAGTCAATCAATAACTTAATTTTTGTCTTTATTCAAAAGAAAAAAAATGCATTTGTTAATTTTGCGTCAATACGAATCAATAAGTCACAAAAATTATTTATTAGTTAATGCTTTGTTCGGTTGCCTTTTCATTTTCGTTTTAGTTTTGGAAACCAATTATTATTCTACTTCTTTTCTCAATCATTTGTTAATGCTTTGTTCGGTTGCCTTTTCATTTTCATTTTAGTTTTGGAAACCAATTATTATTCTACTTCTTTTCTCAATCATTATCCTATTTTTTCAATTATTTCTTTCTCATCTCTCTCTATCTCTCTCCAATCATTACCCCTATTTTCAATCATTACTTTATTTCTCTCTCCATCTACTACCAAAACTAAACTAAACTAAACTCCCAACCAAACACTACCTTAACTTTTCAATCCAAACCCACCCTAAATAAGGAATCAAGCTTTATTTAGTAATTAAATACCCATAACTATGCAGCCAAATAAGGTTACTCCGTATTAAAACAAAGGAAAAAGCAAAAACAAAAAATATAGAATAGTCAAGTTTAATTTAGTAGTTAAATACCCATGACTTGGCACTTTTCACACCTACCCATGACTATTATATTTTTTTGTTTTTGCCTTTTCCTTTGTTTAATACAGAGTAATCTTATTTAGTTACATAGTTATGGGTATTTAATTACTAAATTAAGCTTGATTCCTTATTTAAGGTGGATTTGGATTGAAAAGTTAAGTAATTTTTGTGACTTATTGATTAATCTTGACCCAAAACTAACAAATGCGTTTTTTTTCTTTTAAATAAAGACAAAAATTAAGTTATTAATTGACTTTTAAAGCCAAATCGAGTTTTAATCTTGTTTATAAATATAATATTGTGTTTTGCAAAAATGAGCCTTAATCTTGTTTTGCCAATATTGGTGCCAAAATGCACATTTTTAGCATTTCCATCTGTTTTGGAGGAAAAGTTAACAGCGGGTGTAAAATTGATGAATTTTTAAATAGATCAAATGCTTTTTTAATAATTTTAAAAAATTAGGTACCTGTATGGAATTTGTATGAAAGTTCGTATGCTATTTTAAAATTTTCCCCAGGGAAAAAAGATAAGTTCGTCAATGTAATGGCATCAACGCTAAAGTTTTTGTGGCACTCAATGGAGCTCCAACCCATAATTCGTACGTTCTCTCTCTCTCTCTCTCTCTCTCTCCGAGTGTGTGTGTGTGTTTGGTTTCACCTTGTTTGCAAAGGAGTGGTTCGGAGTATTAAGTTCGGATGGTATATTGGTAACCCAAGGGTTGGTTCGGTGTCAAAGGCTGAGACTTAGGATTTGCTCCCTGACTAGTTCTAAGTTCGGAAACTCTTTAGATGCTATCAATTCATTTGGTGTCCATTAATATGGAGCTTTGTTTTGACTTTTAATCGGCCACTAGTGGATGGTGGGAATGATAGCCGGATTAGCTAAGGTGAACGTAAGCCGGTCTGGACACTTTAGTTTATAAAAAAAAGTTATATATTGGTATGGTAAGGTCGTTTCGTTGCGAATTTTAGTTTTCTTGTCCAGGTTTGGATGATATTATTTAATTTTTCGGTTGGTCAAATCTAATTTCCTGTTGGGCAATCTGTCACTTTATTTGATTTCGAGCTTTATGTTGAAACTGCTGAATCTGAGGTTGCAGGAAAACCCAAAAAAAAGAAGGAAAATATATTTACAAGGAAAAGAATAATGAACTACGTACCATTGCCCCAAATTTTAGTGTGTTGGACTTCTTAGGAAGCTCTGCACACTTATTCTAAATACGGCTTGTGAGTGTTACATTTGATTCCCTGATTATTATGTTTTCAAATAATCAGAAAATTTCGGACTAAGGACCAGGATAGAAGGGACATGTGGGTTCCCAGGCCAGTTGATGCGATTGTATATAGTGTGGGATTGGTTGTAAAATGTTTGATTTGGGTAGGACAAAGAATGGGATAAACGATGGAGGATCATTTATGACCGTTCGATAAAAAGAAAAGTAATCCCAAAGGGCCGAACTGAATAATACCACCCCCAGGTTGTCATAGATAATTCCTCATATGGGGCGCTAAATGGGAAAATAGTGTCACCCAAGGTTTTGAATATAAGTGACGGTTTGCGTAATGATAGTGGGAGTAGCAAATGATACGTTGCGCAAAGCAAGTGTATCAGTAGTGAATTTTTAAAAATCATTTTTGGCACGAGAGCACTTAAAGTAGCTGTAGCGGTCCAGCAGGCATGAAGACAAAAATTCAATTATGAACTAATACATATCGTGAGGCCAAAAACCGCTATGCAGCGGCCGCTACTTAAAACGTTGATTCCATTTTTAATCCACCTACCACGACTAGTTTTTAGTTAGACCTGGTGTTCCAATTTATGATATTTCATGTAATCATGTTAAAGAGCCCATACTACTAATTTGCAAAACATGATTTATTTACAATAAGGTACTACCTGTGGAGATGAGGGAACTAAATTCACATTTTCAGTTCTCATTATATTCAAATTTCCCAGTCACAATAATGTTATCATTGTCTTCAAATTTGTTAAACATACAATAAGGTACTACCTGTGGAGATGAGAGAACTAAATTCGATTTTTCAGTTCTCAATATCTTCAAATTTCCCAGTCACAAAAATGTTAAAGAGTTCTTGAAACGCTTCATAATTAAATCAGAGAACATTTAGTTTTTTCCGAATAGATTCTAATGTGGTGTGGTCTTATCTTATCTTCTGATATTGGTTGATCATGTCCTTGTTTGCTAGATAAGCGGGGAATGAGAACGAAATGTCGAGCATATGGTGCTTTAATTTTGAGAACACGTAGTTGATATGAAGGCTTTCCTGACAAGGGGAAATCATGGTAGATGGTGAAAGCCAACCTACCTTGGTGATTGCACCAAGAAAACTTATGACATCTATGGAGAATCTAGAAAAGGGAATAAGGAGAATGTTAAGGAATTCAGACACACGAAAGGTTATTGATGTGAGATATGGAAGTGTTGGGAATCAAAGAAGGGGGAGAAGGTCTTTCAAAGCAGAGATTCTCAAAAGAGTGAAAAAGGAAGGCCAAATCCGAAAAGTCAATTCATTGACCTCCCGAAGAGAATAGCTGCTCATACCCTACCTGCTTAAAGAATCTATTGAATTTCTCCAAGTATTCAAACAATTTGACATCAAAACCATAGCAATGTCTTTACCTATCTATTTCCTTGTTTCCATGCCTACATACACATGCATTTTGTAAAGCCTGTCAACAAATTTCAAACCTAGGTAAACAGCTGATCTTTCGGACTAGAATGGATATATCAAAAAATTGAAGCAGAGCCACACAAAATGCAGAATTCAGTTGGAACAATCAGAGAGCAAGTTTGAATGAGCTACTAAATGGGCCAAGCTCATGGTAGATGTGTAAATGAGTTAAGATATTTTCTTGGTGGAGTATTCGCAAGTTCTAATATTGCCAGACTAAAAATATTCAGCTTTCGTCACTTTCCACTATATTGTGGTGAGATTATTAGTTTTGTGTGATCTGCATCCACCATTAGATCACATAATGGACATGCTTTTCCATAATTTTCATTTTGAGTTAACTTTGAAATATAGTTGTGGTGATACATGACCTTAGTTGACGATATATTTGGTATGTCGTAGGTAATCTTCTATTAGTCCAAAATCATATCTGCAAGTGGCAGAAACATCCAAAATTTGGTTCAGGTGCCCAAATTCCGGCCCATGGATGTATCCTGAAGCATATCAGATCAAGCAAAAGATATTCCTCAAAAAGTTTTGGAGCTTCCATCTCTTGTTCTACAGGTGTGGACAAAGATTTTTTCTTACCTCCCATTACTCAACTAGCTGAAGCAAAGATGATTTATTCGGTAGCTCCTGCCATGGGTCATAATAAGGTATTTTGAACATTATCATATCATATAATTTAAAGTGAATTGGATTGTATATAATACTTGCAGTGTTGGAGAAGATAATTGTAAACAAGTTCTAATTCCCTCTTTATTTGTTAATGATTTTGTCTCACCTGTTTAGAGTCTTAACATTTGGTTGTTGTTTCAGCCACAGTATCTTGATTTTGGAGATGTGAAACTATCGCATTGTGATTCAATTAATAATAAGTTGTAACTCTTGGGTTGTAGGGGTAGCCCTAAGGATTTACTACGTTGCATGGATCTTTAGTTAGATGGATCTGTACTTGAATAAGTTTAATCACATCTTTCTATTCATTATAAGGTACATTCATCTCAATAGTGCCCTAGTTCTTACCATATATATTAATTCGTTGCTAGGCCCATTCATCCCTTGACGTATTCATTCTACCAGACCTCTAGGGAATACAAACAGTTATTTGCATTCAACAATTGTTTTGAACCCTATAAATTTTTGCAGAATTGTGAAGTGATGAATAAAAGTGTCCAGCAGCTCTTAAGCTTTCAAGATTGTGTTATGCAATCCTATTCTTTAGAGTAATGCTAAAGAAGCCTTAGGTGGGACGCCTGTGGTATAGAGGTGCGACGTGGACCTTTTTTTCCCCTTCAAATCCTTCTTCTTCTTCCTACTCTTCTTCCTGAGCTGAGCTGCATGGCTTCCTTGAAACATATAATGCGTCGTTATCTCTTAGGAGTACTTGCTTAGGTCGTGATTTATGCTGATTTTATGGATCTTCTTCCTGATTCGTCGTCAGAGATGCTCAAGATTATATTGTGTTTTTTGTTTGTTTGTGGAAGCTTTGTAAGTTGATTAGCTTGCATACTAGATTTTTTTACTGAAAATGTACTTGTGCATGTCATCTGAATTTCCATCTGGTGGATATACTCTCTATCTTAAAATCTTTGTTTTACTTTACAGGAGTCGCATCCAGAGTCTCATTTTAGAGTTCCTGCAATTGTTAGTGCTCTTGAAAAGATGGAGCTTACTCCGAAGGTATGAAACACAAGCTTAAATCTATGTATGTTACTTTTCACATTCAAGGAATTAGGCTCCGTTCCGGTTTCTCCAAAAAAGAACCTTTAGAAAAGGAAGGTAATTTCAAGCTCAAAAATCATGTGTTTACGAAAATAATTTTCCTACCAATATGGATCTTTTTTGATAGATCTCATTGAGATCTTTTAAACAGTGCAAAAAAAATTTAAAAAATTATTTTTCATTTTTATTATATTTGAGTTTGAAATTATCTTCCTTTTGAAAAAGAAGTTTTAAAAAGAAAGCGGAACGGCACCTTAGAAACTGCTGCAAGTGGCTGTGCTGTTCAACATCCTTAAGTCATGGCTTGCACTGTTGAAAAAACAAAAACTATAGTCTGTCTTACGTTTATTTTGTTTATGGTAATGGATCAATGGGGTGTTATATAACTGTAAAGGCATAGGTAAGATGAATTTTGCTTTCTTGGAAGTACTTAACTGACTAAAAAGACAATTGTGGACTGTGGTAAGCACAATTCATCCATCCTACAAAACATAGAAAGCAAAAGAAGAAATGAGAAGGAATAACATGGAAGACAAAGGGAAGTGTATCAACGAGGCTTGCACTTTGGCATGGCAATGGTGTTGACTAGCTACTTGCTCGTGTGGACGATTCCAATGGAGATGTTGTTTTGTGGTCACTGCAATTTTCAGAATTCAGGAAGTGGAGGTGACCTTAATAACCATTACAAGATACAACAGCTATAGTAATGAGAATTGGTTTTATCACATAACTTTGAGTGGTTGCTTCACTTGGCCAAAAACTGCTGTCAGTCATAATTTGCTTCTTTAACCCCATTACAGATATTAGGTAAGTAAAAGTCAAGCAAACAGGAGGCCAACAATAAACTGACGTGATAGGGAACTAAGGGGGAGGTGGTTTATCATCATCTAATGCTGTTCTCTTTTATGATAGAACTGTCTACAGGTTTAGTCACTGTGCATTTTTAAGAATATATGGGACAATTTGTTAAGAATATAAGGGAAAACTTTTCTTCCGAAATTAAATCCCTTTTTGGATCCAGGTCCTCTCGTTGACTCATAAGGGCTGGCTATCCACTATACACATTCCATGGCAATCTGAACTTACTCACTTATATTCTCATGAAGCAATTGTTGACACTACTTTTTAAAGTTGAGATATTAGTTGTTAGATTGGCAAAAACTCTAAGCTAAGTGACATACTTAACAAGGAAACAAAGCAATAATACTTTGCTTAATTGCTGGCTTACAGAAACTCATCCCAAAGAGAAAAGAGGGGGAAAAAAGGACAGCTACTTGTTCAAGGACATAATTAATCCAAACTTGCCTTTGTTCTTATATTTATTTACAAATATCTGAATTTTAGTCGGATTTTCTTATTGTGGGGTTTCTTTTTCTTCTCCCTGGAATGAATGTGGGGCTTCTTGACTCTTGATAACTAGTTGGACAGTCACATTCATGTTCAATGAATTGCTTGAGGTGGCCTGCGGGCCTGAACGCATACATGACTCCCGTTGTTGCTTTGCAATGCTTACGCAGGAAGTGGACCATACCCTTTAAGAAAGATCAGCAGGGTACTCAGTACCCTCAGCAAAAAGTTATGAGATTTTATTCTTAAATCTGCAAAAGAGACCTATGTGAGCTGAACAAAGTGACCAATGACAGGAACCAGATGCTTAATAAGGGGGGCAAGGCACCGGGCACCATAGTTCATTGTAGGGCTGTTAGTTTGAACTTTGATCCGGAACATATAAGCCACAGAAAGGGACATTACTTTGTAACATCCAGACTTAGGTTTTTGGATTCGCCAAAAGGGAGGAGATTTTAATGTTTAAGACTTGTTGAGAATATAAATGATAAAATTGCCCCTCTCTCTAACAGCTTAAGCTTTTAGATGAGTTGGTGGTTAACAATCTAACATGGTATCTGAGCAAGCAATAGATCCTGTGTTTGAACCCACCGCCTACCTAATGATTAAAATTTACATGTGTTCAGCCCACTTATGGAGGAGACTTGGGTACTCGTGAGGGGGCGCGTTGAGTATATAAATAATAAAGTTGCCCCTCTCTCTAACAACTTAAGCTTTTAGATGAGTTGGTGGTTAACAATCTAATAAGACTTGTCCTAAGCTTGAGGATTTAGTGATCTGATGTTTTGAAACACATCAGACGTAACGCTTGGTAGCACTCTCTCTCTCTCTCTCTCTCTCTCTGATTTCTGTGTTTGTGTGGAGGTGGAAGGGAGCTGAGTAATGTCCATTTCCTCAGTACTAAATCAAAATTCAAAAGTGCTTAGATCTATTTTCAGAATGGACGTAGATAAGATTGTACTTCAATGCTAGTAATCTTAGAACCCTTCTTCATTAACTACACTGCAACATTTGTTTCAGTTCCGAGGATTGGAGATCATTGAACTGCAAAATTTCAGACCAGCTTCTGTTGATGATGTCGCAAGTGTTCATGCAAGAGCTTATGTGTCAGGGCTTGAGAAGGTAAGGTTCTCGAAATGGAACTTCATGGAAATTCTATCGTTCTCTCTCTCTCTCTCTCTCTCTCTCTCTCTATACTTCTCTTGTCTGTTTCATTTTCAGATGGCTTAGCACAGTATAGCTATTGTGATAAGCTTTATGGTCTCTTGAATGAATGGAAGTGGAGGGCTTCTACTTCTTGTTGCTTGGATCAGTCTGTTAGATTAGATTTGTTAGTGTTCTGGACATCAGTCTACTGTTGAATATGGGTCATTAAGTCATTTGATCTGATATTGCGCATCTGATATGTTTGGTTTAATTTGATAATTGAGTGACATTTCCTTGATGCATTTTCTTGTCTTCATTCACTAAACAATTGTTGGCAACTTGGCATGGAGTTTGGTGAAATGGCTCTCGTAATAAACTAGTCCAACAAGAATTTATACCTTCTTTTTTGGGCTATCAAAGTAAAGATTTTGTCTTGCATACAATTATGTGAGAATTGCTACAAATCCTGTTTGTGGAAGCACATTCAATATTTCTTTTGAGGGTATTGCCTATGTGGCTTCTTCTGAACATGTTAAGGATGAGAAAATGTCACTCTCTTGCTTCCAAATTTGTACAGAGGGCAATCACTCAGGATTTGTTTCGAAGTGGAGAGTTCGTGGAGATGGACTGAACACAATCATAATCTTTGTCCCTACATGAATAAAGTGGCTTCTCTTATGCTTTTTTCCGCATCATCTTGCATAAAGTGGCTAAGGAACTTGGTGTTCTCTCGCATAGAAGGATATCGTACTAAAATGCAACACAAAACAGTCATGTTCTTTTGAGATCAGAAAGGAATACATGATATTTGGTGCTTTTAGGACTTGGGAGTTGTGATGTCAGATAGCTTCACTAGGAGCTCAGGGTAGAGTTTCCAGTGTTATGCGGTCAAGTCCTCAAAACAGATGGAAAAAAACAACCATCCTCTCGTATAGCTGAAACTCTTCAAACGTAAGAGGTTCTCCAAGCACTTGGGAAGACATTTCTATTGGTCTGAATCTGAATGCAGCATTGATATCAATTGTACTTTCATACTTTCATGTACACTCGTATGTGCATACGGATTGTTGCTAGAGGTTATCAAGTATATTTAGTTTGATGTTTCTTTTTTGTTCTCTTTTTTTATAGGCCATGGATCAGGCTGTGGAACAAGGTATTATTTTCATTGATGGATCTGGGCCAACTTATGCCACTGCCACTGTAAGATCATTGCTTAAGAAGTCCCTCTTTGCCTATATTATGCTCTTCAAATTTGCTTTCATTTTTTTAATCCTCATAGATCTCTTTCTATAGCAACACATAGATGCTGCAGTTTCCTAATTACGAAATTTGTTACATTTAGGAGCTGAAAAAAATGCTATTACTTGTGAACCTTTCTCGAAAAGAAGAGAAAAATCTATTAGAAAGTACCCAAAGGGCCGTAACCTATATCCAGAGAAGAAATCTTAAGATCAGGCTCAACTCTACTCTACATTACACCCATAAACAAAACCCATGCAACAATGCCATCTTTGGCCTCCGTACTCTCAAAACTTCAGTATACCTCTATTCATTCATCTCCATAAGCACCACGCATAGCATAAGAGTGCCACAATCCAAGCTATATTCTTCTGCTTCACCTTTTACCCACCCAAATCTGACAAGTAGGAATTGTTACAAGTAAACACTAACTTGTGAGCCACATAAAAATGGAGCTACATCGATTAGCAATTCCGAAGACCCTCCTTTCACAGGTAAGCATGGAGTCAAGAGCAGCCGTGTAGACCCAAAAAGAATGTTACCTTGGTCGTCACCCCTGCCGGAACGATGAGGTTCACTTTCTTCTTGTCACTTCACCATTTTGAGATTTCAATCACCAATCAAGGTTCTAAATATTGGTCGTCACCTATCGTCACCTATTGGACTGGCTGACACCCAGCAATTTCAGGGTACTGATACCGTTACCCTAGCAAAATAGCAAAAATTGGCAGTACAAAAGATCACAGGCGTATTGGCCAACACGGCCGAAACTTATGATGTATCAGTACCGTAGCAGTCTTGTATCAGCCAATCGCCAAATACATGCACCATTCACGTGCGGTTTTTTTTTTTCCTTTCATGTTTACTTTTCTTATAGTGTTTCCCTTCGGATTGGCTTTATATCTGTTATGGATCTTAAAGCTTGTAGCTTGATTTTTTAACCTAAGAGATTGTAATTTGGCAAGTCCCTCAATTGGGTTTGATTTGGCACATGATGACATGGTTTTGTTTCCATTGGAGTTTGATAACATCGTAACAGGTATGCAATATGTATGCATCACTCATATATACAAATGGAAATGAAACCAGGTTTCATGAGTTAAGAACAAACTCTTTTTTCCAAGGAAAACCATTTATTTATTTTTTTGGTACATCGTAGGAAAACCATTGTATGATATAGTAACCAGATGTCCTACGTGCAATGTAGTTTACGTATCTCAATATATGTGTACATACATATATTTAATCAATATTATATAGGTGTTTGTTAGATTATGGGTTTATTTGTAATTAGTTTATTAGTTGGTCTATTGTGTAACTAGTTCATTCTCTAGGACCATAGTGTAATTAATCTAGTGTGTTGTATAACTATCTTACGTTGTAATCAGTTTATTCTATGAGAAAATAACCCTAATCTTTGGGTTCCCATTCCATGTCTCTCTCTTCCTTTACAACTTCACATGGTATCAGAGCATCGATCCATCATCGATTGTGTTTTGTAGAGGACTGGACCACATGGGTACCTATACGATCAAGAGGAGACTGTCGAGTTACATGATCTGTTGTCGTTTTACATGGTCTGTTGTTGCCGTCTGCAGTTGTTGCCAATAACGACTGACTGAAAGTGGTCGCCGACCTCAGACAACCCCAGCCTAACACTCGCCGACTATCGGCACTTATTTCCCGACATCCGACGACCCTCTTTAGCACTAGCCGACCATCGGTTTTGCTGGTTTTTGGTTTTTCGGCACTAGGTCTTGACTTTTTCGGTGCTGTTTGAGACTGCAGATCAAAACCTTCGATTGGGATTGTGATCCAGAGTCTCCTGCCCTTATTCGTGACTCCTACAGCCTTGTTTGTGCTCTCCGACAGCTTGGGTTTGCCTTCTTTTGCAGTTTCTTGGACTGGGTCAGTCATTACAGTACTTGACAGTGTTTGTGTTGCTGTTTCGATTCAATCCAGCCATAACCCAGCCTGTTAGAGCCCCTTTTATAACCTCGTTTTGCTGTTTCACACTGTTTCGGCAGTCAAAACAGTGGTAAGAGTCTTTCTTCTGGTTTTTTGGGCACTCAAATTTGTGTGTTTAGGTTTGATTTCAGCTGGGTTACACTGGTTTGACTGGGAATTGCTATTCTTCTGTTGAAATGTCGGAGGATAAACAAAAGGCTTCCGCGAGAAATTTTTCTCAGGGGGAGATGCAAGCACTCAGGCGCTTAATGGCTCGGGCTACTATAGCTTTCGCTTCCACTATCTCACCCAATTCATCCTATTTTGCACACACAGGTATCTCAGCACTTACTGCCTCTTTTGCTATTCCTTGGTATAGATTCGGGTGCTTCAGACCATATGACAGGTTGTTCCTCTGTGTTTGATTCTTACTCTACTTGTTCTGGCAAGGATAAGGTCAGAATAGCAGATGAGACTTTTTCTGCTATTTCAGGAAAAGGTTCCGTTCGCTTATCTCCCTCTATTTCCCTCTCTTCAGTTTTACATATTCCAAACTTTGCCACTAACCTTCTGTCCGTTAAGAGTTTTACTCGTTCCACAAATTGTTCTGTGACCTTTTTTCCTATTCATTGTGTTTTTCAGGAACTGGATACGGGGAAGGTGATTGGCAGTGGTAAAGCACATGGTGGCTTCTATTTTTTGGAGTCTGCAGCTCTTCCCTCTCACTCACCCATGTCATGTGGTCTAGCTTAGCAAACATATACGAGTTCCACCCTTTTTATCTTATATCAATGGTACCGTAGATTGGGTCATCCCTCTTTTGGGATTTTAGAGAAACTTTTTCCTCATTGAATTAATCATTGTTCTCGGAGTCAATTTCTTTGTGAAGCCTGTGAGCTTGGGAAACATAAACGTTTTTTTAATGCACCTATTAATAAACGGAGTGCTTCCCCTTTTATGGTTATTCATTCTGATGGTTGGGGTCCTTCCCCTGTTACCTCTCTTAAGGGTTATCGGTGGTTTGTAACTTTTATTGATTGTTATTCTCGTGTCACTTGGGTGTATTTACTTAAGTCAAAAAGTGAAGTCTTTTCTTGTTTTAAATTTTTTCCTGCAATGGTGCGCACCCAATTTGATGCGAATATCAAAATTCTCCGTAGTGACAATGGCACTGAGTATATTGATAGGAATTTTCGAACTTTTTTTTTTTTGGATGAAAATGACATTCTTTTTCAAACGACTAGTATTGACACTCCACAACAAAATGGAGTTGCTGAATGCAATGTTCGCTTTCTTTTGTTCACCATGAATGTTCTCAAATATTTATGGGGAGAAGCGATTTTGACTGCAACTTACCTTATCAATCGTATGTCATCCAGTGTTCTCCACTTCAAAACTCCGATTGAGTGACTCCCAGGTAGTTTTCGCGTTACATCTTTTCCTCCGAGAGTTTTTGGTTGTGTGTGTTTTGTTCATGCCCCTCACCCCTCTGGTGGCAAGTTAGATCCTAAAGCCCATAAATGTGTTTTCATTGGGTACTCTCTTTCCTAGAAGGACTATGAATGTTATGATACCCACTCTAGGAAGTTTTTGTCTCTATGGATGTCACATTTTAGGAAACAGATTTCTTTTATTCTCCCTCCACTCCATCCCTTCAGGGGAGCATAGGCAAGAAGAGATAAGGGAGGAAGAGATATTTACTCTTTTTATAATCATGGTGAGGGGGAGAAGGGAAAATTTGGAGAGGAACCAGTATCTGCTGAAAGAGCAACACATGACATTGGTAATGACATCGAGGATATACCACAACGGTTGCAAGGGTCTAACTTAAAGGTCTACACTAGAACTAGATGGAAAAAATGGAGGGTTGCCCTGTGTTGCGCCATCTTGTCAATCACAATCGCCTGTTTCAGTTCCGGACCATTCCGCTGACTCATCTGGTAATGAATCTTCTCCCATTGAATTTCCTGTTATTGATTCTGATAATCTTCCTATTGCTCTTGGAAAAGGTGTTAGGACATGTACTCAACATCCCATCTCCAAGTTTGTCTTTTATGATCGTTTATCTCCTTTGTACCATGTCTTTGTTTCGTCTCCTTCTTCTATATCTAATCCTCAGAATTGGCAGGATGCACTCATGGTACCTAAGTGGACAGGAACTATGGTAGAGGAGATGACAGCTTTGAAAAGAATGACACTTGGAAGCTGGTATCACTTCCAGGAGGAAAGAGATCAGTGATTCAGTGGGATGCAAGTGGATTTTCACTGTTAAGCAGAATGCTGATGGTATAACTGAGAGATACAAGGCGAGACTTGTAGCCAAGGGTTTTACTCAAACCTATGGCATTAACTATGAGGAGACGTTTGCTCCAGTAGTGTAGATGAGCACTGTGTGGACTCTGATTTCGTGTGCTGCCAATTTGAATTGGCTTCTTCACTAGTTTGATGTGAAGAATACATTCCTTCATGGTGAGTTGAGGAGGTGTATATGGATATACCACCGGGCTTTTCTTCCTCAGCGACTGAGGGAAAGGTGTGTAGATTGAAGAAAGCTCTTTATGGGTTGAAGCAATCACCTCGAGTGTGGTTTGACAGATTTTCAAAGGCTATGTTGAGGTTTGGTTACAAACAGAGCCATGCAGATCATACTATGTTCATCAAAGGAGGTGGTGGTAAGATTGTTGTCCTTATTGTTTATGTTGATGATATGACAATGACAGGCAATGATGTGGATGAGATTTTCAATCTTAAGTCTAGTCTAGCTCAAGAATTTGACATTAAGGATTTAGGACCGCTAAGATATTTTCTTGGAATGGAAGTGGTAAGGTCTGATACAGGTATGTTGGGCTGTAGACCTGCAGATTCTCCTATTGAGGCAAATCATCATCTTAGTGGAGATGTGGGGGAGTGCACTGATAAGGAAAGGTATCAGCGACTTGTGGGTCGACTGATATACTTAGAGCACACCCGACCGGATGTTACTTTGCAGTAGGCGTTGTTAGTCAATTTATGCATGATCCTCATACTTCACATCTGGATGCAATTTACCGTACCTTGAGATATCTCAAGTCTGCTCCAGGGAGAGGAATTCTGTTTTCTAATCATGGTTACCTGCTGTTGGAGGCATTTATTGACGCTGATTGGGCTGGTTCTGTAGATGATAGACGCTCTACTTCTGTCTACTGTACTTTCCTTGAGGGGAATTTGATTGCTTGGCGAAATAAGAAGCAATCAGTGGTTGCCAGGTCTGGTGCAGAAGCTTAGTATAGAGCTATGGCACATGGAGTTTGTGAACTCTTATGGCTCCAAACAGTGCTACGTGATTTGAGAATTTCTAATAATGGTCCTATGAAACTCTACTGTGACAACAAAACTGCCACAAACATTGCTCATAATCCTGTTCAACATGATAGGACTAAGCATATAGAGATTGACAGGCACTTCATCAAGGAGAAGCTGAGTGAGGGTTTGATATTGTAAAGTTGAGAGATGATAATATCGATTTGTGGAAACCCAAAAATTAGGGTTAACTTTCATTAAACTGGGTATATATACAACGCAAGATACGACAATTACAATAAGGTCCTAACTAATTAACTATTTACATACTAAGGATAAATAATGAAACTCCGTCCAACAAACTAATTCATTAATCTAACACTCCCTCTCAAGTTGGTGCGAAGATATAGATCAAGCCCAACTTGAATGCAATAGGGTGGAAACTCTTGCTGCCAAGTCCCTTTGTGAATATATCAGCCAACTGATCTCCAGATCTCACAAAAGGCATACATATCAAACCCTCGCTCAGTTTCTCCTTGATGAAGTGTCTGTCAATCTCAATATGCTTCGTTCTATCATGTTGAACAGGATTATGAGCAATGTTTATAGCAGCCTTATTATCACAGTAGAGTTTCATAGGACCACTGTCAATGAAACCCAAATCACGTAATAAGGTTTGGAGCCACAAGAGCTCGCAAACACCATGAGCCATGGCTCTGTACTCTGCCTCTGCGCTAGATCTAGCAACCACTGATTGCTTTTTACTTCGCCAAGTAACCAAATTCCCTCCAATAAAGGTACAATAGCCAGAGGTAGAGCGTCTATCATCCACAGAACCAGCCCAGTCAGCATCAGTAAAAGCCTCCAACCGCAAATGGCCATGATTAGAGAACAGAATTCCTCTTTCTGGAGCTGATTTGAGATACCTCAGAATACGATAAACTGCATCCAGGTGTGAAATACGAGGATCATGCATAAACTGGCTAACTACACCCACTGCATAGGTAATATCTGGCCGGGTGTGAGCTAAATATATCAGTCGCCCAACAAGTCGCTGATACCTCTCCTTATTAGTACGTTCGCCCATATCTCCACTCAAATGATGATTTGGCTCAATAGGAGAATCTGCAGGCTTACAACCCAACATGCCTGTTTCTTCCAAAAGATCAAGAATATATTTTCGTTGAGAGATAAAAATACCTCTATCAGATCTTGCCACTTCCATTCCAAGGAAGTATCTCATCGCTCCCAAGTCCTTAATCTCGAATTCTTGGGCAAGTCGAGACTTCAAATTATGAATTTCATTCACATCGTCACCTGTCATTATTATATCATCAACATAAACAATAAGGACAGCAATCTTACCATCACTCCTCTTAATGAATAGAGTATGGTCAGCATGGCTCTGTTTGTAGCCGAAACTCAGCATGGCCTTTGAGAATCTGCCAAACCAAGCCCTAGGTGACTGCTTCAAACCATACAATGCCTTCTTCAATTTGCACACCTTTCCCTCACTTGCAGCGGAAGAAAAACCTGGTGGAATATCCATATACACTTCCTCATCTAGATCACCGTGAAGGAATGCATTTTTTACATCAAACTGTTGAAGTGGCCAATTCAGGTTAGCTGCACAGGAAAGTAGAGCTCGCACAGAATTCATCTTTGCTACTGGAGCAAATGTCTCCTCATAGTCAATACTGTAGGTTTGAGTGAACCCTCTGGCGACCAATCTAGCTTTGTATCTGTCAATTGTACCATCTGCATTCTGTTTAACAGTAAATACCCACTTACATCCCACTGATTTCTTTCCTCCAGGAAGTGGTACTAGCTCCCAAGTGCCATTCTTTTTCAAAGCTGTCATCTCCTCTACCATAGCTTTTTTCCATTCGGGTATGACTAACGCATCCTTCCAATTCTGTGGAATAGATACAGAGGAAAGAGACGAAACAAAGGCATAATATCAAGGAGATAAACGATCATAAGACACGAATTGGGAGATGGGATGTAGAGTACATGATCTTTTCTCTTTTCGAATAGCAATAGGACGATCATCAATAACAGGAGGTTCAATAAGAGAAGAATCACTACTAGATAAGTCAGCTGAGAGAGGAGAATCATTAACAGGAGGAGAATCATTACCAGATGAGTCAGAGGAGTCTGGAACTGGAGTAGGCAATGGTGATTGACAGAGTGGTATCACATGGGAGGACTTCCCATCTTTCTGTCTAGCATAGGTCTTTAAGTTGCCTTGCAACCGTGCTGGAAGTCCATCAGTGTCATCACCCATGCCATGTGTTGCCTCTTCAGTAGATACTGTTTCTTTCTCTCCCTCAACTTGATTATAAAATACTGTTTCTTTCTCTCCATCAACATGATTATAAAATAGGTGCTCCCCCTCACCATGATTATACATAGTAAACATCTCTTCTTTCTGATTAGACTCCCCCTGAAGAGATGACTTGGAGAGGGAATAAAAAGACTCTTTCCCAAAAAGTGACATCCATGGAGACTAAAAACTTTCTAGAATGTGGATCATAACACTTGTATCCCTTCTGGGTAGGAGAGTACCCAACAAAAATACATTTATGGGCTTTATGACCCAACTTACCTTCGGAAGGGTGGGGTTCATGGACAAAGCACACACAACCAAAAACTCTCGGGGGAAGAGTGATAGCATGATAACTGCTAGGAAGACACTCTATGGGAGTCCTGAAGTTGAGAACACTGGATGGCATACGATTGATAAGATAAGCGGCAGTTAAAATGGCTTCTTCCCATAAGAATTTTGGAACATTCATGGTAAACAAAAGAGACCGAGCAACCTCAGCCAAATGACGATTCTTGCGTTCAGCAACTCCATTTTGTTGTGGAGTGTCAACACAAGTCGTCTGAAACAAAATACCACGCTCATCAAGAAAAGCTCTAAAACCTTTATCAATATACTCAGTGCCATTATCACTACGGAGAATTTTAATTTTTGCATCAAACTGAGTACTCACCATTGCATGAAAAGATTGAAAACAAGAAAAAACTTCACTCTTTGATTTAAGTAAAAACACCCAAGTAGCACGAGAATAACAGTCGATAAAAGTGACAAACCAACGATACCCCTTAAGAGAAGTAACAGGAGAGGCCCCCAGACATCAGTGTGAATAATCATAAACGGGGACTCACTTCTTTTGTTAATAGGTGCATAAAAAGAGCGCTTATGTTTTCCAAGCTCACAGGCTTCACAAAAAAACTGACTCCGATGACAATGTTTAGTCAGATTAGGAAAAAGTTTTTCTAAAATCTCATAAGATGGATGACCCAATCTACGGTGCCACTGATGTAACATAGAGAGACTTGGACTCGTATCTACTTGCAGAGCCAGACCACTTGGCATGGGTGAAGGAGACGGACGAGGAGCAGACTCCAGATAATAAAGGCCATCACATGATCTACCGCTGCCAATCACCTTTTCTGTACCCAGTTCCTGAAAGACACAATGTGTAGGAAAAAAGGTCACTGAGCAATTTAAGGATTGTGTAAGACTACTAACAGAGAGAAGGTTAGTAGGAAAATTTGGCACATGAAGAACTGAAGAAAGAGGGGTTGGAGAGCATCGAATGGAACCTTTCCCTGAAATAACACCAGATAGGGATCCATCTGCCACTCGAACCTTATCCTTACCAGAACATGTAGAGTAGGAATCGAAAAATGAAGAACAGCCTGTCATATGATCTGTGGCACCAGAATCTATGATCCACGGAAAAGAGGATGCATTAGCTGGAATACTTGTAGAGAAAGCTGCAGTAGAGGTAGGAGCTATAGTAGATGGAGTATCAAGCCTGGCCAGTAAGTGCTTGAGAGCTTGTATCTCCTCCCGAGAAAGAGGGCCAGTTGGAACGTGGTTGGGATTACCCGCCATATCAACAGAAGGTAGTGAACAAGTACCAGATACTAACAATTCTCAAAAAACAACTCCAATCAAGGGAATCAACTCAAAATAAGCAATACCCAATCAATTGGGGCCCCAAACTTCAACAATCCACGAACAATCAACTACCAACAACCAGAGATAGTTGTAACAATCTACTAAAAACAATCCAGGAGCCAAACTCACTAGGCTAAAAAATAACCTCTAAAAAACTGAAAAACCAACCACTGGCAAGCGATATATGTTCTGAATCAACAAAGAAACAGAACCACAAAACACGAATTACAGTATAACTACACGCCCAAAATGCTACAACCAGCAGCAAACAAGAGAAGACCAACCCAGAAGTTGCAGAAAAGGTGCCCAAACTCACTGGTTTAATTCAAACTGACTCGGTCGAACTCAAATAGCAGCAGCGGAAGCTTGAAAGTACCTGACTTGAACGTGAAACAACCTGAAAAACTCCGGCGAGCTCCGGTGAGGGAAGGCGACGCCGGAAAGCAGTGGTCGGAGGTCCGAACAGGGCCAGAAGATTGTCGGTGAACCCTAGGTTTCAAATCTGAGTGGCAAATAGGGCTGAAACTGGTTGATATGGTAGTATGCTACTGTTCATCGGTACTGTTCACAAAACACTATTCACGCGACACTGTTCACGGGTACTGTTCACGCGTACTGTTCACGCGACACTGTTCAAGATTTGGTGAAAGGGAAATCCCACGTTAGGGTTAGGGTTAGGATCTCCGCTCTGATACCATGTAAAGTTGAGAGATGATAATATCGATTTGTGGAAACCCAAAAATTAGGGTTAACTTTCATTAAACTGGGTATATATACAACGCAAGATACAACAATTACAATGAGGTCCTAACTAATTAACTATTTACATACTAAGGATAAATAATGAAACTCCGTCCAACAAACTAATTCATTAATCTAACAGATATGTATGCCTTTTGTGAGATCCGAGGATCAATTAGCTGATATATTCACAAAAGGACTTGGTCGCGAGAATTTCCACCCCATTGTGTTCAAGTTGAGCTTGACTGATATCTTCGCACCAACTTGAGGGGGAGTGTTAGATTATGGGTTTATTTGTAATTAGTTTATTAGTTGTTCTATTGTGTAACTAGTTCTTTCTCTAGATTCTCTGGAACCATAGTGTAATTAGTCTAGTGTGTTGTATAACTATTTCATGTTGTAATCAGTTTATTCTATGAGAAAATAACCCTTATCTTTGGGTTCCCATTCCACGTTTCTCTCTTCCTTTACAACTTCACAGTGTTAAAAGAGTTTATCAAAAATCACAAAAAACATTCACTTTGTAACAAATCATGTTACGTCGTGCTTATTGGAGAGGTTTATGGAATTTGCTATCAGTTCAGCTTCTAATTACCATTGTGTATAGGCCGATACACCTGATACATGTTTCATGAGACCGCGAATGTTATGCAAATTTAAAATCCTGATCAGAGCCCTTTTGTCAAAAAACTTGACTTCAAAACATTGTTGCTTTTACAATTGATGAATTGGGATTGTTTCTCTCTTGAAATATGAAGGTTGACTTGCCTTGGGGAACATTTTCAGAAGGAACATTGCTCTTTCTGGAAAGTGGTTTTGGAGATTCTCCATTGACCATAACCCTTTATGGTATTTCATCATGAAGATTAAATACAGGATTTGAGCCAATAGAAGGGATTTGCTCATGATTTAATCAGGATAAAAGTCGGTCTCCATGCAATTGTTTTTCTCATACTCTCCCAATTTTTTGCCCAGACTGGGGCAGATTGTCCCACTTTGGGAGGATGTTTGGGTCAGTGAAACTTGTGATGTTTTGTTCAAGCATTTTGTTTTGATTGGTTCGTTCCCTTATGTATTCCTTGCTTCTATGGCATCTCTGTTTTGATTGGTTTGTTCCCTTGTGTATTTCTTGCTTCTATGGCATCTTCCCACTTGTCTCATATTTCATTGAAATTCAATTGTTGAATAATTTAGATGATCTTGTGAAGGTTAAAATGATCTTAACGATCTTTTAAGTTTCTGCTTTCTCCTGGCACAGATTCATATTGGAAATGGCTTTGATGGTTTTAAGAATTTGTTAAATATTCTAATCAAAATAAAAATAAAAAAATTTCCTTATATGTCAGTCATGCTATTTTGAAGATAATGATACCTATCAGAAAATTACTTCTTTGAAACTAGAGATGCCGTTTAAATGAGTTCATGCAACTGCTCGTCAGATTGGTCAATTTGTTGACTCTGACCATATTATAAGAAGTTTAGTGGTAGTACTTTTTGTAATTTTTTGGAAACACAACTCAAGCGAGCTTACGAGCACCTCGACTAATACTAATCTCACAATCCCCTAGGAGGGGAGGCAATTAAAGCCAGAGCAAAGCCCCGTATGGACTTGCCCCAAAGGAGTTGATAGCACCTGGAAGGTTTCAAACTTAAAGACCTTTGGAGGGAGCAAACCCCTAAGCCCCAAGCCTTGACCACTAGGCAACCCCCTTGGGGGTAGTATTTTTCTGTTGTTTGTGCCTTTGCGGAAGTAATTGATGGAGTAAAATCATGAGGTTAATAGCTGACTGAGAGGCTTTTTGGGATTTTGATGTGCGTATATAGTTATGAGGCATTAATTTCTTGTGAAATGAAACCCCTTTGGGAGATGACTTGAATTTAACATTTGTCAATGGTAGTAGTACTATAACATAGATGACAGATCTCTTTTTCTTACCAAATTGTGTCTAAACTAGGATTAACTTTTTCCCTAATTATTACATTTCTTCATTCTATAGTCTAATGGATGGTGTTCAATCATTGAGTTTGACTGGTCCGGATGCAGACATTCCAGGAATCCTTGATCGCAGCTGGAGCTGGAATTTCCTTGGTTGATTCAGTGGTGATGTCTCAATCCAAGACGTTAGTCAATTTTTTTGTTTTCTTTTGAAATTCCTAAGCTGGTTAAGTTCTTGTTCAGGGTAGCCGCTGAACTTTTGAATGACTTGTTAGGTAGCAGCATCGAAAGTTAGACAGGACCCTCCCATAGGTTTTGCTTTGATCAGACCTCCGGGTCATCATGCTGTTCCAAAGGGGCCCATGGGTTTTTGCGTTTTTGGGAATGTGGCAATTGCAGCTCGGTATGCTCAGCGTGTACATGGATTAAAGCGAGTGTTAATCATTGATTTTGATGTTCATCATGGCAATGGAACTAATGATGCATTCTACGATGACCCGGACATATTCTTTCTATCAACTCACCAAGTAAGCCTTGATTTTGTTAATCATACCATGTTATTGTAACCTTGTTAGTTGGCTCATATGTAATTTTAAATTCAATATTTCGTTGAAGGATGTAGTCATGTTGAGGCCTTCTCCGTTTTTGTCATCCTGAAGTCATGGCATCAATACTGTCTTTGATTGGGAGGACTTAGGCAAGCAAGAACTAATTCAGACCTAAACTGAGTGCATCTTCGCATCTGTCATGTCAACAGGACTTTTTAGGAGGTAAAGAGAAAACCAAGTTGGATACATTGATGTAAAATAGCACAAAAGAGAACGAAAATATTGGAAAGGAGTACCAGGGACCATATCAGATTTTAAACAATAAAAAGAATACATTTTTTTCACTGCCTGATATAGGTTTTTTCTTGCTTGTGTCAGCACACATCAAGGCATAGAACCTTTTCCTGTCATCTCCAAAGTTGATTTAAAATATGCAGAAATTTGGGTGAGGGTGCGAGTAAAATTTTTATTCTAGCCCTAATCTGGTGATCTGCCCTTCTCCTAGTTTGGCTCCTACTGAAAATGAATCTTAACAAGAGATCAGAGATGAATGAAAGAACAGATTACATTGAGCCCATGGATAGAGGACAGTGTGGTATAAATGTTGCACCTATTAGTGAAACTTCAGAAAGAACGATAATTTTGTTTGCATAAGAAACTAAGTGTTAATTTTCTTGTAACAAAACAGCATATTGTGGTTTTAGGACTGGTATTGCAAAGCAGCATAATTTTTTTGTGCTCCGGATATTTTCATACGTGATTTATGCACCTGCTTAATGCTTAGTAAAATAAGGTTTAACTGTTTCAGAAAAACAGTGACAGAAAATAACAATTTTTCGAGTTGAGTTGAGTTTTGTTGGGTGAACATTACCCTCCTTCCTATGTGGGTCCCATCACAAAGTGATGTCATGCAGTGTTACCAAAAAGTGTATTGCATAGTAAGCATGACATCTTTTTGTGGTGGGTTCCTGACATTTGATACACTGTTCAGCATAGCAAGCACTATTGAACCCCATATGACCTTGATTGTTGGAGGAGCTGACAAACATAATACAACGATTTGGCTTAAATCCTATAATACTATCAGACAATTTTCTTTCTTCTTATTATCTTGTCTGTCGCTAAGATGGTCTATGTTTCAGTTAAGCACATAAGAGTAGAAACATTTAACGTTCACAAGTTTGACATATTCTTGCTGATGATATTTGATAGGTTAATGTGGAAAAAATACCGGTTGCTACAATCTAATTATTCTCTACGGATGTAGGATGGAAGCTACCCCGGCACTGGTAAAATTGATCAAATAGGTAATGGAAATGGTGAAGGAGCAACACTAAATTTGCCTTTACCAGCTGGGTCAGGTGATATGGCAATGCGTACTGTGTTTGACGAAGTCATCCTACCATGTGCTCAGAGGTTTCAACCGGATATTATTCTTGCATCAGCTGGGTAAGATGCTTGCCCCTTCAAATTTTGAACTTGGAGCATTTGATATGATACTTTGTTTTTTTGTTTGCTAAGTAGATACTTTGTTTCATTTGTTATTGCTTTTAGATAAGCATGTCACCATCATTTGAAATTAGACCACCAAATTTTTTTTTTTTTTTTCAGAAGCTAGTTATATTTGTTTTCTGATAGTACTTTTTAAAAGAGACCTCATACATTGACATGCAATTTGGGAAAAAGCTGCGGTAATTGCATTCGAAGGTTTCATGGTTCTAATTATTAAGAATATAAATAATAAAATTACCCCTCTCTAATAGCTTAAGCTTTTAAATAAGTTGGTGGTTAACAATCTAATATGGTATCAGAGCAGGCAATAGATCCTATGTTTGAACCTCACCGCCTACCTAGTGATTAAAATTTACACGTGTTTAGCCTGCTTATTGAGGAAGAGCGTGGCTACACGTGAAGGGGCATGTTAGAATATAAACAATAAATTGCCTCTCTCTAACCGCTTAAGCTTTTAGATGAGTTGATAGTTAACCATCTAATACTAATTGGGGGAACTTTATACATCTATAATACAAACAGAAGGGTGTAAGGCACCCAAAAGATAAGTTGCAATGACTAGGATTGAATTGATCCAATGGCTGATGTGTGTTCTCCTACTCTTAAGAATGTACCCACACTCTTTCAAATTTATTACAAAAATGTCATCAATTTTTTTTTCCAAGTATCAGCCATGTCGACGTGCGTAGTGCTGCAGGCATGGGCAAAGCCTAGTTAGAGATAAAACATAGAGATGTTGTATTGCTGGAAAAAATGAACTTCTGATACAAGATTGAGGTAGGACTATATCGGTTAAACCTAAGTAAACGCTAATATGTTAAAAAGACTACACTACCCGTGCCATGAGGATAAGTGACATAACTAAAATACTACTGCTACATTTCTTGAGAAATATTACTGTTACATTCACTCTTGCAATATTTCCAAAAAATAAAAATGGGGCACTTCTATCTTTCTATCTTTTTTTCCGTGTTTGATTTCGTTACCGAAGATATATCGAATGAGAATTTTTTTTTTCCCCTTTCGCTAAATTCACTAACTTCAACATTCTGCATTTACAGTTATGATGGGCACGTATTGGATCCATTAGCTGGTCTACAGTTTACAACAGGAACATACTACATGCTTGCAGCTAGCATTAAACAACTAGCAAAAGATCTATGCGGGGGACGCTGTGTCTTCTTTCTGGAAGGAGGATATAATCTTGATTCTCTTTCATATTCAGTTGCAGACTCGTTTCGAGCTTTTCTTGGGGAACCTAGTTTAGCCCCTGAGTTTGATAACCCTTCCATCTTGTATGAAGAGCCATCAACCAAGATAAAACAAGCTGTTCAGAGAGTCAAGTTCTTACATTCTCTTTGATGCCTACAACTACTTGATTTTTTCCTATACTTGTCCTTAGCTAAAATGTGGATCCTTAGGTTTGAGTTTTTTCTTGTGGCACTTCTTGAGATGTCTCATTATGGCTGTATTTGATATGGCAATCAGACTATTTGTATAAGCATATATTGTAGTCAAACCCAAAATTTAGGTACTTTATGATTAACTTTTTTGTTAAATTGGAAAAAATATTCAATGATCCACTTCAGTCCTTCTGGACTCTGTTTCTGTTATTCAGCTTCCAAAAGGGAAGTGTGAGCCTAAATGGAATGTGAATATCCTGTACTTTTAGCTTTTGCATTACATCCAATATTAAGCAATACTTCATGTATGAAGTTTCTGATAGCATCTCTTTGCAATTTTTAGTAAGGCGCCGGATAGCTCTATGATTTCCGATTATTTTTTACTTTATTCACAAGCCTGGAGTTATCTATCTCAGTTTTACAGTTTCTAAGATCCATAGGGCTGCATTTGGATGATGGATTTGTACCCACGCCCAAGGTGCTATCCTAAAGATCAGTGCGTCAATCCCACAGGTATTAGGTTTCAGAAGGTTGTGGATTTGCTGTCGACGTCCCCTCAAACGTTGCAGCCCAACTGGTTCATTTGCTGGTCACCTTCGGTAGTGTAGACAGTAGCTTTGGCTGTACGGACAGTTGGTGTGCCTGTAACATGGCCTGGTTCTAAACTTGTGAGGGGCTCCCCTGGTCATGCCCCAGGAAAATAGCTCCTGTTGGTCGCCCGAGTTTGCTAAGCAAATGGAAAGGATGATAGATCTGTGAAGGGATTTACAAATAGAATAAGACAATTTATCTTTAGAGCTTCCAGGCTGGGTCCCTAATTCGCAAACGCAGGTATAAGTAGTTAGTTTGTCGAAAGCTGAATGTTTTGAGTTGGTTATCCGCCGACTCAGCTCCAAGACCTGCAAGTTCCTTTCCTGGAAAAACAGGGATGATGCTAGTTCACCCATATACAATTCCATGATCCCAACACAGCAGGCAGAATAAGATTAATCCAAAGGAACAAAAGTGTTCTCTTGCTGAAAATTGTGCAAACACTGTTTTATAATCTGAGGTTTTTGCTTTCAAGTCGTTTGCCTTCTGTGTCTGTAATGTCTTGCGTAGCCTCCTGTCAAATTTGGTGTTTTACTGATTTTGATTATGGATGAACTTCAAAAAGAAAATTACGAGTGATGTTTGCAAATTTACGTTATGAGTGTAGGAACTTTTTAGGTTTTTGTGTGGAGTTGGTAATTGCAAAAAAATGGTCACATGCAAGAAAATTTGTACTGGGCTTTCCTATGAATATCTAAGACCTTATTTACTTTTTTTTCTTTTCGTTCCCACCTATTTCTAGAGTCATCTACTTAAACTTCCACAACAAGAACTTAATCAACACGACTTCTATGGCCAAAGATTTGAGTACAAAGATCACGACATAGTGTAGGGAAGCGAAATATCCGAAGGTCTAAAAGGTTCAAAATGAGTCATAAGGGATTTGCTGTGTTGTCCTTAAACGATTAGTTGTCTCAGTTCATCTGTTCCCAGAAAGGACCCAGATACTGCGTCTGTACGTATCATCCGAAGGATAAAAAGAATCTAAGAGCCTGGCCGAGCTATAACATTATTGCCGAAGGGTGATACACTTGTTTCGTTCGAATAACCTCTTCTCTCGGAGAATCGTCTCCTCCATTGTTAATCAATTCCTCGACCACGTAGGTCTCGTTCGGAGACCGCCGATCCAGAAGCTTCTAGAAGCTTCCAAGAATGCGTGGGAGAGCTTCTTTGGTGGGTGGGGTGACATCTCTGATTGATGTGACCCCTCTTCCTCTGACTGGGCGGCTCCCCAATCCCCAGTAGGCGGCAGTCATTTAATGCCTCTGACTCATGACGTCATTCTAGCGTAATCAAGCACATGGGTGTTAGAGACAGCTTGCACTACACTAACTCACTTCATCCTTGCCTATAAATAGACGGATACTTCATCCAAGAAAAAGGTTCAGATTTCTAAACACTCCTCCCAAGTTCATTTTCTTACCAAACCTCTCTCTTCCCAGCTCCTCTTTCTGACTAGATCGTCGGGGCTTCTACCCGGAGGAACAATCCCCTCCGGTTCTGCAGGTACACGAAGATCGACGCCATAGTTCTCGGTTCAAACGAGTCAAGACGGTCAACGGAAAAATCAGCCCCCCACACATAGAAAGATGTGTATCCATATTGCATGACCTTGCTAGACCGATCCTTTATTAATGTCAAATTCCAGATCTGCGGATGTAACTATTTTTCATAAGTAGCTTAAACCAAACCAAACCAAATCAAACCAAACCGAGCCTTAAGTTCCAATCATTTGGGGTCGGCTACTCATATTTGGATTCATGTCATAGAGATCTGACGGGTTTTTTTTACATGCTGGCTGTCAGCTACCTAACGGACAACCCTCCTCCTTTATGGATCTTTTTTTCATAAGTAGCTTTTGGATAGTTGGTACAGAAGGAGATGCAAGAAATGACTTCACAAAGATAGCTACATCTTGCACAATTGACAAGTAGTTTGTATTGACGTATTTTTGTTTGGTTAGGCCATAGAAAGAAGAGGATTAATAGGCTAGTATCATATCTACGCAGAGCATCATGGGAGTGAGAAAATATTGCACTACTCTTGGAGGAAGCGGGGAGCCTGTGGTGACCCATCTCACCACAGGTGTGTAGTGAGGCAAAACTACAACGTTTTGTTAGCAAACTCCACCGTTTTTCATGCCAAGGTTAATACCCATTAAATAGGCAAGACGGCAAGAAGTTAGTGGTTTTTTTTTTTTTTTTTGATTTTTTGAAGCGGTCATACAAAGATTATTCAAACCGCAAATTATTTTTAAAATATTTTTATGGGTTCCTGAAAAAAAATTAGCACAATTCGATATCGGTTAGGGGTGTTTCATAATTTGTAGAGCGACCTACGAACTCTGAAACACCTTACGAATTATGAAACAGCCCTTACTGATATCAGATTGTGCTAATTATTTTTAGGAATCCATAAAAATTTATTTTAAGAATAATTTGCGGTTTGAATCATCTTTGTAAGAATAAAAAAATATTTCCAGGAATCATCTTTGAATCATTTTCATAAAAAATATTTTTAGAATTCGTGAGGTATTTCAAAGTTTGTAGAGCGCTCTACAAATTATGAAACATCCCTAACCGATATCGGATTATGCTAATTTTTTTTGGAAACCCATAAAAAAATATTTTCAGAATAACCTGCGGTTTAAATCATCCTTTTGACCCGTAATAGTCCTCACAAAAATAAAAAAATAATTTTTTTTAATTAATTTCTTGCCCATTTAATGGGTGCCAAACATGGTGTATAAAATAAGGAATTTCTTGCCCCATAACGGTGCCACGTTTAGCACCCATTAGAGTGTTTCAAAGTTTGTAGGGCGCTTTACAAATTACGAAACATCTCTAGCTAACCGATATCGGATTGAACTAATTTTTCTTAGAAACACATAAAAAACATATTTTTGAAGAATAACTTTCGGTTTGAATCATCTTTGAAGGATCCGTAATGAGCTCCAAAAAATTAAAAAAAAAATCACTAACTTCTTGCCCATTTAATGGGTAACAAACATGGCATGAAAAATGGTGGAGTTTGCTAAACAAAACTGTGTAGTTTTGCCTCACTACACGCCTGTGGTGAGTTGGGTCACCACAGGCACCCCGCGTCCACTCTTGGAGCATCTCCAGCCGTCATTGGGCAAAATGCCTACCCAAACACCCAATTCTACTATTGCTAGCCACAAAATAAATGCCCACCCCAACAGCCTAAGCAAAATGCTTATTCAAATCACAAACTCCTTCTCAAAACCCTATTCCAATATTTCATCCAACATCCACCGAGCACCCATCGTCGGCCGTCGGCCATGAGAAATACTGAAGCACGAGAACCAACCACTTACATCTTCTACCTCACACATTCCCAATCAACCTCATCCACTGCACTCGTCAACTCCATGGCACCTAAAAGTTTAGATTATTATTGGTATAATAAAAGGGATAGTGCTATGGTGTCTCTAGTCATTTTAGACACACTGTAAATTTTGGCATAACAAAACCATTTACAGCATAACCAAAACCATTAAATGGCATAACATGTTATGTCATTGTATGGATCAGGGGCATAACCTTCTTTTATTATTATTATTATTAGTATTATTAGGTCATAACACTTTTTCAAAAATGGCATAACAAACCACTCGAAGGCATAATATGTAATAACTCTGAATTTTGATAAATAAAAATTCATTTAAATAATTGAATTTATTACTTTAATTACTTGGATTGCTTTTAAAATTTCTTTTTAGTTTCTAATAATTCGTTATAATTAGATCTTAGTCCTTAAAAATCATATTGCTTGACTAGAAGCCCTAATTGGCAAATGAAGTGGATTCAAACCGATTAGTTGGAGAAACCGGACCATCATTTCTCCTAGTTACATCCTCCTAACCCTAGTTGGACCCTTTTGACCATTTTTGAACCTTATGAACCCCTCTAAACCCTAATCCCTTTATCCATTGGTCAATAAAAGTTAGGAGAAATATTATCCATTGGATAATAGACATTACTTGCCAACATATGATTGATAAGACAAGTCATAATCATTTTTATTCCCATAATTATCACCAATATTCTTTACCCATTGGTTCATAAATACTAGGAAAATTTTTGACCATTGGTTAATAGTTATTAGGTTGCCAATGAAGCCTTGATTTGACTAGACAAAGGCATGGGCCAAGAAAGCCATCATTTTGCTTCCAAAAGAAGAAGAATTAGCCTTATCATGCATGCAAGCCTAAAACTAATAGGCCGAACCCTAAAATTGCCCACCAAAATTACTTTCCTAGATTCTTTAAGTACACTTATGTACTTATATATAGGTAAATACACCTCATAGCCTAACATAAGCATGTCTAAATATGTCTATAGATACATATACGCTTTCTAGGAAAGCTTTACTCATGTTCTTTCCATTGAATTGTCACTTGACAATCCATAGCCTTATTCTCTCCCATAGACCTAATTGGACTAGTTGTACTTTAGTATACTTAAACATATATCCTTAGACTTATATATATATATATACACACACACATAGAGAGAGAGAGAGAGACAGAGAGAAAGAAGCCGAGAAGGAGAGGGAGAGAGAGAGGCCGAGAGTGAGAGAGAGGGGTGGAGTGTGTGCATGTGTTTTGGTTACTTACACAAGTAACCTATAGCCATAAGCCTAAAACCTAGTTGACAACCCATTTTTGGATAACTTTAAACACAAAGTAGCCAATGATTTTATTCTTTCTTACAAGCAACCTCTCTTTAGACATGACAAGCCTTAAAACCCTTCATGATTGTCTAGGATTTGGCTTAAAGAGAAATGACAAGCCATGGAAGGCTTGCCATGCTTGATTTGACCAAACATGGATCAAAACCATGGGAGAAAAGAGAGAGAGAGAGAGAGAGAGAGATGGCTGGCTAGAGGGAGAGGGAGAGAGACCAAAATTTGGCTATAAATAGGACCCCTCCACCCACTATTCAACTCACACCTTCATCCTCCAACTTCTCTCTCTAAGAAAGTCTAGTATTCTTGCTTATTTCTTGCTTTGTTCTTAGTTTCTTGAAGTTATACCTAAGTTCTTCAAGAAACTCCTACTAAGCCAACACTAAACCGCCACTCGACCACCTCCCTCGATCCAAAAAGTTAGTAGTTGTAGTCAAGACCAAGTTTCAAGAGAAAACTCTCTTTCGAAGCTTTTCCGGAAACCACCGTAGGACGTTACTCCGCCCGACCACCGACTCACTTTCTGTAGCCGTCACTACCGCCAAGAAGCACGGTAGGATAATCCTAACTACTCTCTCTAAGTATATGAAAAATATCTCGACTTGTTTATTCAAGGATACATAAGAAATTTTCCCATTTCGCTAAAGTTGCATGTGAAACTTGAAAGGTAAACTCCTTGGAAAGATGAAAAGGATGGGGAGTACGTTGAATAAATGAACTTATTTTTCTTTCAGAAAGACAAATGTTGTTTTGTAAGAAAGAAAGATCGGACTTTTAAAGATTAGAAATTTTATCGCTTGAATATAAGTATGCATGTTCTTAAAATGATTAGAAGTATGAAGTTATGAATTGCTTGCATTACTTGTGAATGTGAAAAGTCCCACCGCGAAGTCTTGCACGAAAACGAGACACAAAAAATCAAGAAAGTTAGAAACATGGCACCTAGGGTGTGATTAACAAGAAAAAAATGTGTTCTGAGGGAAGAAATATTTTTGAAACTACATAATGACCCATTTTGGTGGCCTTATGTGAGATGTGTATGTATGTGTGTGCCAATGGGAACCCGGGACGGCGGAACCATTGTGAGGATACTCAGGAACCCAGAACGGCGGAACCGAGGTTGGGTGTGTGGCTTTGGTTATCCGCGGAGAGGAGCCAATGCAAAGTTTGTGTGCCAATGGGAACCCGGGACGGCAGAACCATTGTGAGGATACTCGGAAACCCGGAACGGCGGAACCGAGGTTGGGTGTGTTAAAAAGAGATTTTGCAAATGTTGATTTGGTAAAAGTAAAGTGAAGGCGATGACATGGTCTACGACGAGTCGCGTAGGAGAAACTTGGAAACCATGGACACCAACGGGTTGTATAACGTACGTGGATGTGTTATTGGTTAATTATATTGCATGTTCATGTGGAAATCATGTCTACTGTTATAAGTTAAGAGTTAGTGGGTAAGGTTTATTCTGTTGAGTTTTGTAGCTCATGGTGTTACCTTTGGTGACCCTGACATATAATATGGGTGGCGACGCCGGTATAATATGTCAAATCTTATAGATGAACAGGGCGAACTCTTCACCTTGGAGGCTTTTGAAGTCGAGGAACTTGCTAGGATGGAAGACCAAGCGGAGCAGTAGATAGGAACCCTAATATCCCTTTTTGTGTTTAAAAATACTCTTACGAGAGTCATGTTGTAATAATGAGTAATGACTCTATTTAAGTTTTTCAATAAAATTGTCCTTTTAACGTGCCTAAAATTAGGGGCGTTACATAATACTTTTTAAAAATGGCATAACAAGTGCTATGCCATTATTACAGCAATGACATAACATAACGGGAATGACTTCGGTGTCCCCGGTCATTTTGGGGACACCGTAACTTTTGGCATAACAAAATCATTATGAGCATAACCAAAACTCATTACAAGTATAACAAAACCATAACAAGGCATAACTTGTTTGTTATGCCTTAGTTGGGTTTGGTTACGCCTAGGTTGGTTTTTTGGATATTCCTTGATTATGTCTTGTTTAGATTTTGTTATACTTGTAATGGGTTTTAGTTATACTCATAATGGTAAAATTATGCCAAAAATTACGGTGTCCCCAAAATTACCGGGAACACCATAGCATCATCCTAACATAACAACTTGAAAGCATAACAAAAAAACCTTTGGGAGGCATTACCGGTGTGCTATGGTGTCCCCTCTAGGCTGGTAGACTGGTAGACACCATAGCATTTGCCTAATAAAAGAAATAAAATTGATATATTTCTATCTTATCGTATATTCATAGAAGGAAAATATGACTCAATTTAGTTTTGCGAAAGACTAATTTCTCTTACTTGCCTAGTATCGTTAACAATTTTTTTGTTCCATCCCTTGGTAGGGGGTAGAACTGTACAATTTTATCCCCAGGATGGGAGGTAACAAAAAATGCCAAAAATTAGCAAAATGCTACAATCTATAACCATTTGGATAAAATTTAATCCCAAGGAGATATTGAAAGTCCTGTGGAGTATAGTCCTATGCGACTATTTTGGCCTATGTACCACGGACATGGACACGGCAATTCTAAAAAATTGGAGACATAGACATGGCGGGGGACACGCCACGTGCATAAATAAATAAATATATACATATATTTTTTCTTTTCTTCCATGTCTGTTAATGAAGACATGTCCTATATGAATGTATAAGATTACCATGGCCCAAATAAAAGCATAATTACAGTTTAATCCAAATATTTTTGAATAATTTCATACTAACCTCTCAAAATTAAAAATATATATTACATTTTGACCCCTAGCCGTGCGCTCGGTGTGTCCCCAGCCGTGTCCCCGGTGTGTCCCCAGCTGTGTCTCCGGCGTGTCCCCCACGTGTTCCCTATCAAAAAATAAAAAAAATTATTGGACACGCCACATGGCGTGTCTAATACGTATTTAGGCGTGTCCCCGCTGTGTCCCCGTATCCAATACGTGGACACGACGCCCTTTTGGAGTGTCAGTGCTATATAGATTTTGGCACCTACTTGATCAAAGCAAACCCAAACAAAATCCACTAATGAGTGCAATATCCAATGATCAAACCCACAAATGATCCAGAAATTTTGTCAAATTGGAACCAAACTCACAAAAATTAAGCACAAATCAAACCTACACCAACAAAATCATGCACAATATCAATGACGTTGAAGCCAACGACACCGGAGCCAATGCTGTGAGAGAGAGAGAGAAGGAGAGGGAGAGGGAGAGAGAGAGAGAGGGGCAAGGGCTCCTAACGCATTTGTTGTGGGGAGTTACTGTAGCAAACGGGGTTTTGCCAAGGTGGGAGGCTAGTCTGTTGGGTGAGTGTTTTTAGGTATGGCTCGGCTAAGCGGCAGAAAGGAAGAAAAAATGAGGCAGTTGGAGATGCTCTTACCAGCAATATAGTGTAGAAAATGTTCAAAATTTGCAAGGTTTTGATTTTGAAATTGTGGATCAGTGAAGGGGTTTAAGGGGAGGAGAGTAGAAGTGAAAGAGAGAAATTAAGAAGAGAATGATGTAAGAATCTACATTAAGGTGCTATTTTCATCAACTTGGTAATGGAAGGGAAGAGGCCATGCAATTGTCAAGGAAAATGCTTTCGCTTACGGTTTCTCTCCTAACCATCTTCTGTGATGTCACAAGCCAATAAAAAGCGGAAATGAATTATAGAAAACACCTTTTGTCTCCCACTAACTAACCATGTGGTATCAACATTACGTTCAAAAACAAAAGAGCTACACACAAGAAATAAAGACCAAGAACTAGACCCTATCTAAGCACAAAAACCAATTTGAATGAGCTCTGTCCACTACACGCTGTGAGCTAATCTTTTCCCTCAAATCCTTATCAATGGTCATAATACAAATAGATAAGAGGCCTTGCATTAAAGACTCTCAACATTTGCTTCTATCCATGGTAGACTATTTATGCAAACGACAACTTGCAAACAGAAGAACCTTATCAAGGGACCTTCTCTCTACTAGTACTACCCCTAAGAGCAATCCATGCAGTTTTGACAGAAAAAACTCAATTTGCAGCAAATCCAAACTCTATTCCCTTCAGCAGATTTACATTTGGAAAGGACAATGAGTATGAACCATAATTAGCATGATTAATTTAGACCATCTCCAAGATCCATTGCGAATGACAAATGGAACTTTCATTAGCAAGGAGATTCATAGGTCCCTAACTTCTCTTTCCAATTATCCCACACTATATGCTAAACAATTACCTCCCTAGACGAAACTGTCATTTCCCCCAGTTTCTTTATGTTTAATCACAACTAAGGGAGGGAGCCCAAACTTGTATTTGAACATGATGTCTTTCGGAGAGTCATCTTTCTTGAATGCTATCCTTGTCCCTAAGTAGAAGAATTTTGACCCAAAACGAGCCATTAACTTGTATACAAGATGTAAAACAAGAACAGATATGCAAGATGCTAATAAGCAGGCATGTTGAATAGCGAAAGATTTAAGAAAGGACTTTCATTTTTCTATGGTAGGTCCAAGTACAAAACTCGCCAACTTCCTTGTCAGAGCCTCATCCTCAAACTACAATCATCCCTCAGTAAGTACAAATAGCAACATAGCCCAACACTTACTCATAACTCATCATGCTTGCTAAATTTGGAAACTAAACCCTACCATAAGAATTTTCATTTAAATTTTACCTTTTGTTTCTCTGGTTTCTTCCTTCATATTGAGAACATGGGAGATGGAACCTCCCTCTAGGTTTGGATTCGACCCAACAATCCTATCATAAGGCGTCACACACTCATGCTTACCTTCCTATCCAAACATCATTCCTAATCACGACCTCTATCCATTTGATGCATAGGAACTCCACAACAGAATCTCTCTCTCTCTCTCCATTAAACTCTTGTGTTTTACATGAATCTTCATGTTAGTAAATGGAAAATCCATTAGTAAAATTATCTGGAGTTCTACATTGGTGAAGCTTCAGATGGAGTCGAGAGTCGAGATTGATTTGGAAATTTAGTAATATCACTTGTGTAGCTGTGGTTTCAACGATACATGTTGCACAAGGAAAGGAATACTCAATTTCACGTACCAGTTCATAAACAATTGTAAATATGTTTTATCCAGTGTTTCTGTTTATTTAGGAATTCAGATACAGATGAATGGGTTTTATGTCGCATTCAAAAGAGAAATGCCAGTTACAAAGGGAGCAACTTCCATGGGAGTGGTTGGGAACAAACAGAGCTATCATTTTTGCATGAAAGCATCCAACTCAAAATCAATTTGGCAATGAGTAGGAAGGCCGCTCAGGCTCATATATTAGTGTTTGGAGGAGATAATTAACCAATGTGGGACAAACTCCAATACTCTCCTGCATGTGCGACCCCGACTCGCACGTAGATGGTTAAACAAATGATCTGTAACACATGGATCATAGCCAACAACGGTGCACTAATGGCACAAACAAGGGGAAACAAATTCTCCGAAACCCTAGCTTTGATACCATGTTAAAGCATCCAATTCAAAACCAATTTGGCAATGAGTGGAGAGGCTGCCCATGCTCATATACTAGTGTTTGGAAGAGATAATTAACCAATGTGGAACAAACTCCAACAAAGTGTTCACGAGGAAGTAACTTCTTCACAGATAAATTGGGCCTGTATAGAATTAACTTTAGCATCAAAGCAATGCGAAGATAATTGTTCCTTAAAATTTGGGCAATCAACAATGTTCTCTTCAAAATAAACTATGGAAAATTTAATCGTCTCCGTTTCATACCCTAGTTGGTATCATGACTTATTTCCATGTTAATCTTTGAAATGAATGATAATTTGATAGCACCTAATATCACATTGATGAAACCTTAACAAACTTCGAGAAATTTCTCCTCATAGATATACAGGAAGATATACTCTCTATTAGGTGTTCACTAAAAATCATAACTAAAACATACCCCTTGTTCTGCAGTTGAAAGGCCCTGCATCTCTGCCCAAATTATCTCAAGAGCATTATTTACTTCCAATTTATCAGTAGTTCCCCACCTTTCCTTTTTTTCTTGTTTGTGTGTGTAGCCAATAGTTTCATTTGCAACAAGCAAACTGTGAATGAAAGAAAACCAGGAATGTCAAACAACAACATTGTCTGCAAAAGTTTTAAAAAATGGGACTCTTGCACAATCTGTTTGCAGTAGAATATAAGCACTCTTCAGTTGATTAGTCCTAGCATTTATGGTTACTTGACCACCATTCTTAGTAGTAGCATTTATGGTTCTTGGACATCAAATCTAAATATTACGGGGAAACCAAATCTATTTTACATGGATTAATAATACCAAAAACATGAAAACTAGATCCAATCCAGCCTACTTGTGCTATAATTAAATAGATTACTTGGTTAAAATCTTTGTCAGGATGGGCGTTGTAATGACCAAAACAATAATGATCCATGTTTAGCTCAACGAGTGAATTGAAGGGGGAAAAATGCAAGTTTTGGGCGGTGTGAAAAGAATCTTGCATTTTGATCCACATTTAACTTAACGAGTGAATCAAAGAAAAAAGAAATGATAGTTTTGGGTGGTGTGCATAGAAACTTGATGCACTTGCATGACTAGCGCAATGATAAGAATTCATCTTGTTTAAAGAAACGAGGATGTCACTTGCTACGATTCCAAACTGCTACGCACCTCTCGTCTTTCTTTAGCCAAAAAGTTTGACTTATCTATTTCGAAAGAGTTCCACATCTATGGCTATGCTCGGATCTCTCTCTCTCTTTCTCTCTCTCTCTCTCTCTCTCTTTTGTATTTTGGCATTATCACTTTTGGTTTGGTGAACACTACAAAAAACATTATTACTATGTACCAGTGGTACGCACCCGAATTCAAGATATCATATACACTAGTCTAACTACACGTCAGCCTCCTTTGTGGAAAAGAAACTGGATTACCCATTCTCACTTATATTGGAGGCAACAAAATCTTGTAATTTGCTTTAGGAGATTGCCGTATAGCATTTCACTGGAAGAACTTTCGGAAGTGTGTGTTCTGCAATGTCATTTGGGTGAATATGAAATTCTTTTCTTCAGCTCTTCTCACCAAAACCAAGTCAAAAATCGCATTAATCCCGAAGGCTGTCTTGCGTTAATCTTTATGTCTAGAAACTTATTGAAAGCCAAAGCCTAAAAGGTATAGAATTGCATAGACATATTTTGACATACCTAACAGTTGATATGCAAAGACACATTATTCTGTAAATCACTACAAAAAAATCAACTGAAGGTATCTTATTTTGCTGAAATACATATCACGAAGTTGAATCTAACAACCTGAGTAACAAAGCCAGGATGCTCACAAATGTAGCAGGAGTCTCTCTTCTTTCAACAAGAAGATTAACCAATTTCATCAATGATCAATCATCCTAAAAGGATACTTGTAAATTAGTATACTTGAAGCATCAATAGGCAACGCATTATGCAGCTTCAAGACAATCTTTATCGCATAAGTTTCATTTTCAAGAACCAAAATCAATAGATTGGAGTGATATACTACCGAGATACATATCTTTCAAATGTTGCTTACACAAGCCAATTCACCTTCTGTTCAAGCTTGGATGGATACAACTTGGAAACCCAGTCTTCCAACCAGGATACTTTTTTCTCTCCATCATGTAAATTGTATGAACGCATGGTGCCACATCCATGCACCCCATAACAAAACAATTGCAAGGCCTTGATTGGCTCACCATTCTTGTTAAGGACAGCAAACACAAGCCCCTGTAAGAAATTCCATACATGCATTCAGATGCTTGTGAATCTGATTTCTCATTTGCCAACTCATGTTCTAACTTTGGGGTTGATGGGATTTTGCTCAATTCTGAATCAAATTTCATCTCTATCTCAGTTTTATGTATTCGGTACTTTGTTGCCAATGTTTTCTGATACAAGACTTCCTAACCTCATCATAGATAATAAGTTTTATGTCATTGAAGTTTTGGCACTCACCATACCACCTAAACCATCGCAAAACTAGCCCTTGGAACCAGTCCACCATTTGGTTGCTATCTTGTAAAATAAGCATGAGTGATGTACATGGAAATCTTTTGGAATTTGTCAACCCATATCTTAAGAGGCGTTTCTTTATACTGTTTACCAGAGCAATAATCTCGGTCATTGTGACAGATTTAGTAGAAGAGCTGGAATTAGGGAAAAGGGCAATAAGTGAAGCTGTCTCAGAAGAAATATACTCTTCTGCACGCTTCTGAAATTCATAAAAGGAATCTCTTAGTTCTTGGGGCAGCGATGGTTCAGCAATACACTTTGATAAGATGAATTCCTCAATATCAATGAATTTGGCATTGGTGTCTTGCATCCATACCTTCAACAAGTTTGTACTAGTGATCCGTTTCCATTCCAGATTTCCGAAATGTGGAAATCTGACTCAAAAGAGATTCATTATCAGCTAAATGCTTGATCTCTGATCCCTTAACCTTCTTCAATCCGTGAACTAGCCATTTCTTCCCTATTCTGAGTGTCCCAGCATCTCAAGACTTTCGTTTCTGTGAAGCAAACAATTTTACCTTTTCCTTTAGCTTGTGAACGGCTCTTACTGCAGGACATTCTTTTTCTTTAACACTTCTTGTAACTAAAGTGCCAAGACATCGCATCTCATGGGGATCGTTACACGGTAATATTTCTTTCTGCTTGTCAACACCCAAGAGAAGAGAACCCTCCATGCAAGTCTGCATCTCAGACTTGAAAGCAAGAGCTACATCTTCAGAACCAGAAACGACAAAAAACATCTCATCCATGAAGCGACAGCAATGTACCCTGATGCTAGATGTCTTCACATCATCGTGTTCAATGATATTGTCTTTCATCTGTCTTCTAAACCAGTTGCGCAAATTGGAGTGGGAACCATCTTGTTCCTTATCAAACCCCATGTCTAAAGTTTCATATTTCATTGAGATTCTATAAAATTCACGATCAAACAGATCGAGATATAAGTTCATTAAAATTGGCGACAAAACCCCTTCTTGTGGAAGACCATGGCCTTTTGGGAAACCTCCAAACTCAAGATTGAGTACTTGGGCATCAAACATGCTCTTGATGATAGCAAATAAGCTTGGATCTTCTATCTTAACCTCTATTGTGGAAATAAGTTAATCTAGGACATAAGTATCAAATTTTTTGCTGATAAGCAATGTAAACCACCAGTTCGGATTAGAGATTTCTTTGCTTATGTACTTCAAGGCAGAGAGATGCTCCCTTCCGCTTTGGCAACCATGCGAGATTTTAGAAAAGTGGGGCCTGTAAACAACTTTCAAAACTATCATAATGGCTTCTTGAACAATTTTCAACTTAACATTAGGAAGGACCAGTACTTCTTTCTTTGCACCCTTTGTCGAGATAGAGAAAGCATTGGCATTAACATTGAAATACCCACACGAGAGCTCCTCTGCCAAGGCTTCAAAAGGGATGCAGTCACTCCCAAAGCTAAGTCAACATTTGAGTTCACTCTAATAGAATCATAGCATTCCGAAGAGTTTCTGGATTGGCAACTACCTTGTGCATGAGGTCTTGAAACTTTCCATCAATATATTGCTCCTTCACCCTCTTCTTTATACGGAGTTCAAGTAACCTGTTAAGCTCGACACGGGTTTTGGGTTTTGTCTCATCAAGATTAGAAAATTCGTCAACTAGAAACGCTAAGTCCTTCGCCAAAGTAGCTTTCCCAACATCCTTATCAGTGACACTGTTGAATGCTTCTAGAGTAGAAAAGGTTGAGTGCGTTGGGAACCCCTTGATAGCTCTTCCTAAATAGAAATAAAAATTCACATCAAGATTTGAAAGAAAAGCTATAATTTGCTTAAGAGATGTATAATTGAATTAGTTAGTTAGTCCGGCCGCTAGACAGTATGGTTGATACTTTAAAAAGGCAAGGAAAAGAGTCCTTTGATATTATGTAAAGGTTTTCTTTTATGACATGTTCCATTTCATACAAACAAAATACAAACAACAATGGTAGCAACACTATAATGTTGAACCATCTAAAATATCGCACACCGGTATAACTTCTCCAACAATACTTTATGTGAAGCCTGCAACACATGGTCAGTAAAATCGCTATCATTTTTCAACTACAAACTTGAAACATCACGTAGAGCACAATAAAGCATGAATAAAAAAGACCAGATAAGATTTGAACTATATTCAGGCATTCCCCACACACCCAATAGTTAAATAGAATTCACCTATCAATATGCGAGAGTTAGATGAAAAGACAAGGGCATTACCAATACTAATTGTGAATGAAGAATAGATCCCAGGATGACTGATTCTTCATAGTTTGCTCCATCTCATCAACTTTTTCCCGCAAAACTCGACAAGTTAGCAAACCGCATTTTTAGAATCTACTTTTTCCCTTCACCACCATTGTGCTCAAGACCAATCACCGCAGAAATATAAAAAACTGCACAATCCCATAACATAACTTGTTAGATGACACCCAGAACAGCAACAGTCACAAGTACACACGTGAGATAAGAGTGAGCTAAGGTGGAAAGAAAAACAACTCCCTTCGTCCCATTTGCAGAGTCCCGATTTGTAGACTCATGTAGATAGTAATAACTCAATTCAAATATTACGGTAATAATGAAATTTTACTAGGTTTCAATAGTTAATTTTGGAAAGTGGACATATATTTTGGGACATCCCAAAAAGGAATAAGGGATTATCAAAATGGGACGGAGGGTGTACTTTTGAAGAAGCTTTTCAACAAACAAGTGGTGCTCATTTCCAACAAGTGGGCTTTAGAAATCAGAACAGCTTCGTTCACTTGTTTTTATCTATTGCCTCGTTCTTGCACTGAGCTTCAAGTATAAGAATCCAGAGTCCTTACCTAATCCACACAATCCTCATAGAGTAGACCACTCTCGCTCTCAATCCTCCCTCACACAAATTTTAGTAGTTTAGAGACATTCTCGTAGGTCGCTTCCGCGCTGACGCACACGAAATTATGTGACAAAGGGACATAGCAACATGAATTTACCTATATAAAAAAAGTTACATGTTAACACACACTCTGCTATATCCAATTTTCATATTGCTTTCGAGCATTTTGAAGGGCAGATCTGGCGCAATATTAGAGCTGTGCCATTTTGACTTGAAGGACACATGTTAGGTTCTCAAAAACAGCCTTTCTGCCCTCTCTGCTCACCAAAATTAGTGATATCCATATTTTTTGTACATGAAATTAAATAGATAACATTACAAGAACTTAAAACACACACACAACACATGCCTATGTGATTGGTTTATATTTTAACCGATGTTGTAACACTGTGTACATCAAACCTTTTCCAGACCCCGCTTATGCATGAGCTTTGTGCATTGGGTACACCCTTCTTTTTCTGTGCACTTTTAAATCATATTTCATGATCATTGGTAGAGCCAGAAAGTACTTAACTACTTAAGATGGTTTAATCACAACTAAAACTCATTTTTCTCGTAATCGGAAACAATTAGATATCACTAAGCTTAAAGAAAAAGTTACTACGCCCACAATCAGTTCGTATGACCCTGAAATGAAAAGTAGTATTATGTCTTTTTATTTGGCAAAACAGAATTTATTCAACAACAACAAGCAACTACAAAAGTACTAAAAGGCATGACTTAGGAGACCACAAAGATCAAATCAAAACCACCACTGCCTTGGGTGAAAAACCCAGAACGCAACTGCTTCAGCCCCCCCCCACCCCAAAAAAAAAAAAAAAAAAAATGGTTACTCATGTTTCACTGATTCACTGCTGCCTGCTAGTGTTTGAATCGGACATCATAATAATCATTCAAGGAGTGGTTATTTGCTAGGCCTTTACTGCTGCCTGCTAGTGTTTGAATCGGACATCAAAATAATCATTCAAGGAGTGGTTATTTGCTAGGCCTTTAAGCATCTAAATTAAGCATGGGAAATAGCAAACATATATATATATATATATATATATAGAGAGAGAGAGAGAGAGAGAGAGAGAGAGAGAGGTACCCACTCTAGTTTGGGAAGGTTGTAATCGTGAAGGAGTTGGATATATGGGGGGGAGGATTATAGAGGAAACCCTAGAATTTGATGCTTTTCGCAAACTACTCCCTGTTAGGTGTACCGTTTCCAATTCAAAGACAGATATGAGTTCTACTTGATTGATGACATTGTCAACCTACATATATACTGCCTTTCAAAAAAAATAACCTACTACTCAACTTCTTTGGCGGACCTACCGTATCTAATTGTTTGAACTCTATACCTAGATCGCAACAATGAAAAACTCTTTGAGAAAGAGCAAAATATATGCTGAGGGAAATTCTAGGTACTATGAAAGATTGCTTGAAATTACCTTGAATTTGAAAATCGTTGGTGTAGATTGACTTTAAGTGAATGTGGACCATTAATTTAGAAATTCAGGATAATTTCTGAGTAATCTTTCGCAAATTATTATGACCTTCTGGTTACCACACCATGTTACAATCAATTAGTTCGAAAATGATTTTGGCACTCCACTTTTTTATAATAGCACTCTAAAATTTGTCTTTTAGTGTGTCTTGCTATGTGTAATTTTTACACTAAAAGAAAAGTTTTGAAATGCCATCATAAAAAAGTGGAGTTCCAAAATCATTTCCCTAGTTAATATTAATATGTATTTAATCTAAATCACGCATAATTTTGCATACTTTAATATATGTTGTGACATCCATTCCTAGTCTCACATCAGTTAGATATGGGAATATTGATTGGTACTATATGAGAAACAATTATTATTCAACTATAAACACTTATGCAATGGCTCCTTCATCCCGATGCATCTGGTGTCTGTATACGTGTTCCACGTTTGCTGTTCCATATATTTTTTAGTGTGAAGCAGGTAGTGGCTCCTACTTATGTAATGGCTCCATATTCGAGTATTCAATTACACTTTGGAGTTCGATGGAGTCGTCTCAGATTTGGACCAACAGTTGTTTTCTGTTCCTCTGTTTTAGTTGGTTATCAGTTGTCGTTGTATGGCTTGCTCTGTAATTGAATTATCTTTGTTGCTGTATGGCGGATATTAATGAACTGGTTTGGTCTTCTGTTTCAAAAAAAAAAAAAATCACGAACACTTACACACACTCACATCTTTTGGTGAAGTCCACACACACTGAAGGTGTTGTGTGTGTGGGCCCCAATGTAAATGTGAATGAGTTTGTGTAAGTATTTGTGGGTGTAGAATGATTGTATAAGAAATGCCCACCATATGCTATCAAGTAGAGTTATAATTTTTGAACCATGTAGTTAGGCTAATGCTTAGTATGTCACATGACGCAGATCATTACATATGTAATTGAAAAAAGTCTCCAGAAGATGATAACATAAAATAAAATAAAAGCATATCTATAGTTTTTTCATTCAAAAATTGTGCATTTTTCCCTAATTGCTATAAGCGAGCCAAATTAGAAGAGTAATAAATTTTGATTAGCAGAGGAAAAAAAATTTTCTCTAAAACTTTTTTGAAAGAAAAATAGGTGGCTAACAATACCTCGATCCTTAACCGCATCAAATTTTTATTGCTCAATTTAAAGATGGAATTTTTTTTTTTTTGTATTTGACTCCCAAATTTGCAGAAGAAAAGAATTAAAAGGTGAAATAAAGTATAAAAAAAAGTAAAAGAAAAAAAAAGAGCCAATGAAAAATAGATCTACCTTAAGAAAGCACCAATGAATAATAATAATAATAATAATAATAATAATAATAATAATAATAATAATAATAATAATAATAATAACAATAACAATAATAATAATAATAATAATAATCATCATCATCATCATCATCATCGTTATTATTATTATTATTTGTTTTCTTTGTTATTTTCTCATTTGAATGTCAAACTTCGTTAATTTTTGATATTTTTATGAGATAGTTGAAAAAGTAGCAAAACTTATGGCAAATTTTCGTTAAACTGCATAGCATGATTTTTTATTTTCCCATCCTTTGGAGATTTTGTGATTGTTGGAAAATTTCCTTATTTTTGAGTTATTTAAATGAGAGTATGGGAAATATTCAAAAATCAGACCAAATTCTGAAAAGAGGGCATTGTCAATTTTAAAAAAGGCCAAATAGTAAATGTATTTATTTTTCTTATTGGTTATTTTATATTTTTTTTGCCATTGGTTTAACCTAATCTACTCTATGTTAGGAGACTTGTTTTTATATTGGTCATTGACCAAATCAATACTTGTTTCATCATGATAGTTGAACAATGAATGGTAATGCAGGAGGAAATGGTAGTAAAATTTAGCCATTATTACTTTACATCTATATTGGAGGGTATTTGAAGATTGGGTAATCAAAAGTTTCGAAGCAAGTTGTTCGCAAAGCCCACGTTTTGGCTAAATATAAAGACTTCTTAATTTGTTTTAATGCAAGTTATTTTTCTGCTTCCAAAAAAAAAAATGTAGAAGTGTTGGGATTTAATTTGATGGTAAGTGTATTTATCAGAAACATTTACACGATTCGTTCTAGAACCCTATTTAAAAATTAAATAACTTATTTCACATTTTCAAACTAAAAAATAAAGTAAATGAAAAATAAATTTTCAAAATTTTTTTTGCGCTGTTTAAAAAATCTCAATAAGATCTATTAAACAAGATCCATATTACTAGAAATTTTTTTGTTTAAACACATAATTTTTGAACTTAAATTGTCTTATTAAAAAATAAATACTTATTTGGGTTTCTAGAATGATAGAAGAAAAGGAACCATTAACTTCGTTGTTATTTGCTTCAGAATTTCAGAAGCCCCTCAATTACTGTGCTGTTTCATAATGTATCTTGATTTTCCAATAGCATACAAAGCATTTCTTAGATTTCCTTGGTAAATCCTTCTACAATTTCATGATCCAAACACAGCATAGGCATTGGCTAGAAGCAGAGTGCCACAGCTCTCAGCAGAAATTAAATTTATCTTAGCTCTGTTACGGATAATCCCAGATGAATTACCACCCCCAAGGCCAAGGTGTTTCACATCATAGGAATCACATTGCATGGACCTCCCCCACTTTAGAGTATAGCATGCCAAATTGAAGTAGATCACAAATAATCACCTTATTTCAAATTTCCGACAAAAACTTCTAAAACAAGAACTAGTACTTGCTAGCTTTGTGACATTCGGTTTGGACGCTATCAAGAATTCAAGGAATTCAGACATTTTCGGGATAGAAACTCGTGTTCATGTTGTCCAGTACCCTTTCAGGCAAAGTTAAGAATATGTTTCTAACTATTGTCGCAATTTCATTATAAGATATAAAAAAAGTATATCTCTTCAGGGAATGAATATACAAGAACTCTTCAGATATGACATCACAGGCAGATGAATGGTGGAGGCATGCAACTAGATCCAACCTGTCAGCCCAAATCTTTCAGCAACATTGTACATCAACAAGTCATCCCAAACATGGCCGAAGAGACGCTCCCCTCCAATGGAAAATGTGAGGGCCCATGATGAGAGGATAGCTGCGAACACCGTGAAACCAATTGCTGATCCAACTACATCTGCAAAATGTTCGTTAAAATCCTAGCAGGTAAAGGCATAGAAAGTGGATCAAAGTCCACAAAGATGAGAGCCGTCTGCAGTCAAATAAAAGGATGGAGGACAAAAAAGTAAATGGATACGAAAAATGTAAATGATTCAATCAATCAGGAGTGATGTGTTTGACGGTTTTTTAGCCACATTATATATAACCATCTTTTTTCAACAATTTCCAGGGTTTTTCAAAATTGTGAGACAAAATAGAAAAAGAAAGAAAGCAAAAGCTTCGAGATGGTAAAAGTATAAAATTTTATGGGTTTTGTCATTTCACGACCCCAAGTGAAATTTGGACAGAGCTCAATGGAGGAAAATGATTCATGTAGCCGACCCCAAGTGATTGGGACATGAGACTCGATTTGGTTTGGTTTGTCATTTCACGACCGATACAATTTTCTAGTATACCAATTTACTACCTGATTCATTTTAAATGACACGATTGCGGGGGTTTTACTTTTGTTTTCTCTTCGGAAGGTGAAAGCTGTGGAAACCAAAATTGAATTGTTGATATCAAATCGAATCCTAAATAGCCAAAATAGAACGCAAAGAGTATGTCTCTTAACCAAATAGTATGTCTCAATGGACTTTTTTTTTTACTTCGACAACTCAGTTGACCAGATGCCAAAAATTCAATCTGTATCACCATATGAAAATGCTCTACGCCATTTCCTCCAAAAAACACTCAACTCAAAAGCCACATAGATCCTCCTATAATCTGTCAGGGTAAAGTCCAAATATGAAAAGACCAGAATATCCAAATCTTAGCCAACAAGATAGTCCATAGGGCATGCCCCATGAGAAATGACGAGAAGTATTGCACCACAAAGCATGGATCTTTTCAAAAACTATGAAGATGCTGCTCTCTCAGTGAGGTTAAGGGCGGGCCAATTGCGATAGATTGTTTTCAGCATTGAAATGGTAGTGCAATTTTTTAGGCATGATGTTCGTTGTTTGGAGTCTAGACTTATCACAACCCTGAAAGCACCTTGAACTTAACCAAGACATTGTTTGGAGTCTAGACTTATCGCAACCCTGAAAGCACCTTGAAACTTAACCAAGTATAAACGCATTTAACTTTAAAGGACAACTATCATGTGCCTAGTCTGCGTAAACATGCAGAATTATCAAGCACCTGTAAACTCGTGTTTAAGACTTGGCACGCCTCAATTACTTACAGGTAACGCCCCGTCAATGTCAAAAGGCAAACCTGAGTTGTTGAGCTGCCATATAGTGACCGAGAGGCAGCCACGACCTTACATGCTTGTGATACTAAGCCAAGCCGATGGTGTGGCCATCCAAAGAGCTCCGTCAATGGTGGAGCGATGCCAAAGGATGCCATTGAATGAAATCTGCGATATGAAACAAAGAAGTCCCCGAGCCGTTGTTGATAAAGGAAAAGCTAACTGCCCACGTGTAATTCATGGGTTACGTGGGGTGCAGCAGTATGTAGTTCATTTTTATTCAATGATTACTCGAATGTTGCAGGGCCGCAACAGTTATAGCTCCATTACACATCGCTTTTATCATACCGCTTCAATAAACCCAAAGCCCATGACATCAAATCTTGAAGGACTATCATATAATTCCACGGAGACTTTTCAAACCTAATGATCTATGTTAGTCGACACAGAAAATAAGAAAAGCTACGACCTCTTAAGCATAAATCCAAACTTCTTATAAGATACTATACTTTCCGGCTGAGAAGCACATACAGGACACGGGACAAAGATACAACAGGACTTAGACATGCGGATACATTATTCTGCTAAAAAGTAGAGATACACACAATTTTATACATCCAAATAGACTGTTATCAGTGTTATGTATACACATATCATCGATTCATCATAAGTTTATGTCCAATTTCATAAGTAGATAAGATACAATAAGTTATGAAGAATCTCCATTGACATAGGATTCAAAAAATCCCTACAGAAGGGCAACAACATGACAAGGAATTCTCAACAAATCTTTTTAAATAATTCAATTCAAATTTCAAGTGGATTTAAATATTATATCATAGCCATTTAGGGAGGGGTTCCACTCACACCCATTTTAACACCCATTTTGACACCCAATCTCAGCCATTCATTTCAATGGTTGAGATCAAAACACACTATCTCTTCCCTCTCCCCTCCTCACCCTATCTCTTCTTTTCTCAGTAAACATCTCGACGTCTCCCTCCCTGTAAACACCGACGCCCTCGCCCTTTGCCCCTCCATCTCAACCACCTCCATCTCCGGCGAGTCTCCACTCCAACGCACCCATCTCCGGCGAGGATCCACTTCTCCGGCGGGGCTCTCTCTCTCTCTCCCCCCCTCCATATCCGCTCCTCCATCCCTCTCGCTTCCACGCGCGAAGGTACGAAAGCAGTGGTAAAAATTCATTCAGCACTGTTGGACATCGAATTAGGTGCTCCGGACTTGGGTATTCTTCTTCCTTAAAACAGGTGCTACTCTATTTCTCACTCTGTGTCTCTTAGACAAATTAGGGCTTTATTTTTTTCAAATTTTCTTGAACTTGCCGATTGTCATATGGTGTAATTTATTGGAATATGGTATACTTTATTGGGATTATATGTAGTTTATTGCCATGTGGAGTATTTTACTGAGTTTATATTAAAGAATTGGGTTGCTAGAATTTAGTGGTCCAGTAATTAACTTGCCGATTGCCGAAAATTGTGTTACCTGTTCTTCTTCCTTTTTTATTTTTTATTTTCCATTCAATGTCATTCACAATACGAAAATTGGTTATAATTTTCTTTGCCTGGATGCTTGTATAATGAGTAATTTGATTTGGGGTAATATTCACCATAATAAGTGTTTACGACTTGTGAAAGGTGAACAATGGAAGAAATTTGTGGAGTAGATGATGTCGAAGTAGATGGTTTTCAGATTCCAAATAACGATGTGCAAGGGTTAAAAGCACCGTCAAGTGAGATGTATTTCGAGACAATTGAAGAAGCACGAAAATATTATGAGGACTATGGTCGACAAAATGGTTTTTGGATTCGCACTCGGACATCAAAAAAAGGACGAAATTGGTCGGATGAAGTGACTAATATGGTATTTGTTTGCGCAAAAGAAGGAAAGTATATGGCAAAAACAAAGAGCGATGGTGTCGTGGAGGGGAATGATGAGAGGGAGGAAGATGAAAACATGATACCGAAGAAAAGGGCTAGAAATTGTTCAACTATTAGATGTGGATGCAAGGCTCAGTTGCGGATTGTGAATGACAAATGGAGTACCAAATGGAAAGTAACAGTTTTCAATGACAATCACAACCACCCATTAGTGACTCCATCTAAGAGGATGAAAATGAAGTCAAATCGACACATGCCCAAAGCAGTTAAGAATTTGACTGAAGTATTTCATAGAGAAAATTTGAAAGTTAGTAAAGTTCCTTCGATTTTTGATGGCGAACACATGGACTTTGATAATAAGGATTGCTATAATCATTTGAGGAATGTGAGGCATAGAGAGCTAGATTGCGGGGATGCACAATCAGTTCTCACCTACTTTAAGAACAAACAAGCACAAAATCCACATTTTTTTTTTATGCAATTCAATGTGATGAAAGTGGGAGGGCAGTGAATTTTTTTTGGGTGGACTCTCGATCTTGCATGGCATATCATTATTTTGGGGATGTAGTCACATTTGACGCAACATATCGAACAAACAACTATGATATGCCTTTTGCACCATTTACGGGAGTAAATCATCACATGCAATCAATACAATTCGGATGTGCACTTTTACAAGACGAGACAGCGGCGACCATTTTATGGTTGTTTGAGACATGGCTTGAAGCTATGGGAGGACATCCTCCAACTTGTATCATCATTGACTAAGACTTGGCAATGAAGGCAGCGATTGCCAGTCTTTCCCAACACTCGTCATCGTCTATGCATTTGGCACATTATGAAGAAATTTGTTGAAAAATTGTCACAAGTGTATTACAAGAGATCAAAATTCAAGAAGGATATGAAAAAATATATTTGGACGACATATAAGAAAGAGGATTTTGAAGAGAGATGGATGGAATTAATGCAGGAAAATGGGTTAGAAAGCAATGAATGGCTTCAACAGTCGTATGATATTCGTGATTTATGGGTACCCGTTTATAATTGTGGCAGCGGGTATGAATACTACCGGACGTAGTGAGGTCGTTAATTCATTTTTTGATGATTTTGTAACTTCGAAGACAAATCTCAAAGAATTTGTTGTCAAGTATGACCAAGCGTTGAAAAGGATTGTGAAGAGGGAAAGTGATGAAGATTTTGAGTCTGAACATAAGTTTCGGATTGTGAATGACAATGAATTTTTGTTGAAGCACGCGGCAAAAATTTATACTAGAAACGTCTTCAACAAGTTCAAGAATGAGATGAGTGAAGTCTTTCATTACAAAGTTGAAAATGCAGAAAATGCCAATCGATTTCAATCGTTCCTAGTGAAGTCAAAAGATGATGAACTTCAAAAGTTTACCGTGACTTTGGATTTGCAAACCTATGAAGGTATGTGTGAATGCCAAAACTTTGAGTTTGTTGGAATTTTGTGTAGACACATGTTGAAAGTGTTTGTCTGATTAGATATTGATACAATACCAGACCATTTTATTCTTCCACGATGGAGGCAAAAGGCCAACAAATTTAGGATAATTGATTCCGAAGGATTAGTACATGACGATGGCAAAGAAGAATCCGAGTCATTAAGACTTAGCCATATGTGTCAAGAATCTACAAAATCAGCTTGTTTGGCCGCCCCATCGAATGAGGCATACACAATTTACATTGAAGCGATGAATGCTCTCCATGAGAAGCTCCAAAAAGTAGTTTCTCATGTGCCTCCAATCGATGTTTGTGATGATAGAGATAATTTACATTCTATTGAGCCATCTCAAATATTGCTTTTGGATCCAAACATCTCATTAACAAAGGGTAGGAAAAAAGATGTGAAGGGAAAAGGTGCTAGTATAAACTCCGGAAGATTGAAAAGTGGTATGGAGTTGACATTAAGCAAGAAGGAAAGAAAGTGTACTTGTGCAAAAATTCAGGACATGATAAAAGGACTTGTCCTTCAAATCCAATGAGTAAAGCTAACAAATGTAAGTGAATTACAATTTTTCATGACATAAATGTTTTTATTTACTTCGCATTAATAATGTTACTTTTTCTTAATTCTCAATTGTCTTCAACAACCTTAGAAGTGGAAGCGCAATCTTCTGATAGTGACCAAGAGTTGACTTAATTAATGAGGAGATGGTAAGTCAAAACTTGTTGCTTAACATTTGCATGCACAAATCTTGTTACTTGATGAAAGTCTAACTTCGTGTTTTGTACAGGTCAAATATCGTTGGAGCAAAGGCTAGGATTGCTCTGCATAACCATGGAGTATTTTTGGAAGTCAACTCATGCAGTCGTATAGTATTTGGGATGCTGATTTTGTTTTGTTTCATAATGTTGATTAAGTAGGTTACTTGATGCTGTGCTTTGTGAAAGAAAATGAAAATATTTAGGAACTTGTGAGGTATTTCTGGGTTCTTGTTTGATGATATGGAAACACATATGAAACTTTTGAAATTTTTTTTGGAAGATAGTAAGCTTGCTTGCTGTTGCTGTTGTCGTTGCTGTTTACTTACTCCAAGCAAAACATTATGATACAAAGGAAAAAGTTGATATTGGCCTACCCAATTCAGGGGTAGTAATGTTCTAATGGAAACAATATCAATCCTTGTAGTTTTGACGTGGCTTATAAAGAAAAAAAAATAGAATACAGCCAGCTCATTCACCTCAAGGTGAGGAGAGAGAGAAGAGAAGAGGAGGAGAAGGGGATCGCCGGGAAATTGGGTGCTGGCAAATGGGTTGTTGGGGAATGAGGTGCCAGAAAATGGGTCGCCAGAAAATAGGTCGCCGGAGATGGGTCGCCGGAAAATAGGTCGCCGGAAAATAGGTCGCCAGGAAATGGGTCGCCTGCCGGCGATGGGTTCCCGGCCAGACAATGGGTTCCCGGCCTGGAAATGGGTCACTAGGCAGAATGGGTTCTGGGAAGGTGGGGGTGTGTAGCTGTTGGGGGAAAGAGGGAGGGAGAAGAGATAGGGTGAAGAGGGGAGAGGGAGAAGAGAGTGTATCTTGATCTCAGCCATTGAAATGGATGGCTGAAATTGGGTGTCAAAATGGGTGTTAAAATGGGTGTGAGTGGAACCCCTCCCATATATATATATAAAATCACATGTTAGCAAGCATCTAAGAAGTGTTGTTTCCACTTTTTTTTTTCCTTTGTCGTAAACATAAATCAAGTATAGGACACCTTGCAAAAAGTGTCAGGCACGCGTCCAAGTTAAGAATTTTATTTTCTAATTATGGACACAAATAAGAGTATCGGGCACGTTTCTGAGGAGTGCTGGTGTCGGACACAGACACGTCACCATCTCTTTAGTGTCCGTGCTTCTTAGCTTTCTAGCCTTAAGTCTTAACCTAATACTCTCTCCCAAATTTGCATGGCATGACAAATAAGCTTCATGCCCCTGCAAGGGCATTCCTATCAGATGCACCTTGAAACCTCAAAAGCGATGCCATCTCTCCTTGCATAAATCTATATAATCATCTTCCTCAATAGTGGATGGTTTCTTGAATTTATATGCCTAATTGTACAAGAATATCAACTCTGTAATCTCCCCACTACTAACACTGTTTGAAATGCTACGTTCCTAGTACAATTTGTATTCTCAATATAAAAGTTCTAGAACACAAATTGCATCAAAGGTGAAAACTTTGAAAATGAAAACCATATTAGGTTTGAGATTGAGCATGCCTTTACTCAAATATTAACCCACATTAAAACAAAAACCATATTAGGCTCGGGATTAGAGCATGCCTTCTCTTTACTAAAATATTAACCCACATTAAAACAATTTATATACGCCGCCCAAAACATTGCTCCACTCCTGGACCTGTAAGCAGTTAAAACGAGTTTTACCCAATTAAGGGAAACCTTTAATTCTTTTTGACCTCCAATTTTTACTCAACAGGCTACTTCTCTTTCTCAAATGTTTCTAACAAAGCTTCTACTTATATTTATGCTTTGATTTGAATTTCTCCTTTCAATTGCTTCATACCAAATGAGGTATTTGCTGAAACTTCAGAAAACTTGAGCAAAAATACGAGTCAAGAATCGGCAGTGGTCTGACAAGTGATCCATAAAAATCCATAAATGTTAATGTAGATACGAGATATACAGGTATAATAGATACATGTGAAGTACATATAAAACGATAGAGAAGATGTGAGGGGCTACCCAAGGAGTTGACATGGTGGTCAAGGCTTGAGACCTAGGGGTTTGCTCAGGTCTCAAGTTCGAAACCTTGCTAGCAATTCCTTTGGGGTCAGTTCATATGGAGCAATTGCTCCGACTTTAAAGGGGCTCCCTGCATGCGGAGCCTCAAGATTAGTCGAGGTGCTCATAAGCGTGCTCCGACTTTAATTGGGCTCCAGCAAGTGGGCCCCAAGATTAGTGGAGGTGCACATAAGCGAGCTCCGACTTTAATTGGGCTCTCAGAAAGTGGGTCTCAAAGATTAGTCGTTATGCGCGTAAGTCCAAACACGTGAGTTATAAATAACAAAAAAAAAAAAAGTGTGCAGAGGTGGAACTTACAGCGGCGAAGGAGGGGGAAGGAATGGGAGTGGCGGAGGACGGGCCAGAAGTAGAAGCAATTGACGGCCCAAAGAAACGGAAGGAGAAAGAATCCCAACTTGAAGAACCTTCGGGCGTAAGCAGTCGATTCTTCCTCCGACAGGCCGAGAGATCCGTCGACGGTGGGCCAGCGAGGCCGTTGCGATGATGAAGGGAAGGAATTAGGGGGGTTGTTGTGGTGATGGTGGTTGATTTGGTTGGTGGTTGTGTCGCGGTGGGTGCGAGGAAGTATCGGTTCTGCTGATTCAGATCGGTCGCTGTTCTCTGACTTCTCCATTCTCTCTGTCACGACCCAATCTGTTTTAAAGCGATTATATCATTTTATGGACATTAAAAAGAATATTATCACCAAGTCAATAAAAAAACCGATTTCTCTTCATTCCATCATGCATTGAATTATAAGTCCAACCAAAATTAAGAGAATAGCAACAAGTAATCCACTTCCAAATCTTTCAAAGTTTTCAATTTACCACTGAGGCACCAAAATCCAACTTAATTCCTACAAAATTCACTTACACTATAAAAGGACAAGTTTTTCTTCCATCTGCTAAGAAAAAAAAACATAGCAAAACATTTCTAGAGTAGAATCTAGCACTTATCATTACATGCCCATAGTAAAAGAAAATATACAAGTAGTCAAAAGATAATCATCAAAGCCTATAGAAACATTACTTAGATCAACTCATCTAAACACGAAAGTTAGCTCCACCACCGCGTCCACCGAAGCTTATCCTTGTCCTTCGAACCTGTAAGGTAGGGGTGAGCACGACTGCCCACACATATTCTACTAGAAACTAAAAGATGCAAGTAACATGCCTAAAAATATGAATGCCTGTACCCTTACACCCATTCTACTAAACTCAAAATTCTACCTGCTCAACAAAATACGTAGTAAATATAAACCAAGTCCAAAATAAAATGGAACCAAAATCCTTCAAACATAAAACAAGTCGCCAGCTAATGATACTGTCCTTTTAATAAGTCCAAATGAGAACTAGTATTAAATACATAGCGCCCTTACCTTTTAATAAGTCCAAATGAGAACTATTAAATGCATAGCGCCCTTACCTTTCTTGCATAAGACTAACATGTTCTCTTTCTATTTCCTTTTTAACACTTTGAGTTGTGAATAAGTACATGCAGACTTACGATTTTTAATAAACCCAAAAGATAACAATTGAATAACTTGAGCCAAAGAACTAATGAATACATAGTAACATTTACGCCTTATGTATCAAACCCAAATAATAAAAATGAACAAACAATCCGATAGGTTAAAACTCCAAATTTTCAAATACTGAACCCAAACCAAACCGAAAGAAAGCTTATCTCAAGTCGAACCAAAATAACAATAAAAATAATCCGATACAATACGATAGCATATCCAAATTACCATGTAACAAGTCATAACCAAACCGAGCTTGAGCTCATCTCAAATATCCAAAATCACAAGAGTTGTAGACCGACACACTCACCCCAGGAGCCACTCTAAGATGCATCCCAAATTCAAACCCATTTCTTGGGCTACTAATCATAACTTCAACAAAGTCATAATCTAGAATTCGCTTAGACAATTATAAACTTATCATAAAGTCATGATATATTTCCACCTACACAATAAGCATAAAATGGCCAAGTCGGCCGCCAATACTTGGCTCACGAGCCCACATAAGAAGTAACAGTTCCAAATCATCCAAACCCTACATATAGGTAAATTCAACTCTCAAATTCTTAACTTAAACAAAACCCAAAGAAATCCAAACATCGGAGCGCAAGCTATTAGGCTTAAATGTACCTCATCATTTTTCCTTAGTCAATACAACTCTTCCACACATTACCCATTACTAGACTTGACACTAGAAAAATAAAATGTGCTTTTTACATGATACTAACAATTCGTCTATGCACCCAAGATATTGCTTTCAAGTTTCAAGTAAGCTAGGAATAAGCATAACCTCACAATAGGAATCACAAATACCCATAAGCATAATGTTCTCGATGCCCCCAATCAAACACTACATCCATCAATGTCTATCTTCAAATAAAAACATCGAGATTAAACAATATCAAACGAAGTAAGAAGGTAAAGATAAGTTCAATAATCATAAGCTATGGTGTCTAGTTACAAGCACGAGTTTATCTTCTTCTTCTTCTTTTCGCTTTATGTCAAACATCTTATAAGCGTATAACAATGACCCACAAATCACATTTTTCATTTACTCAAACATACTCATATATCACGTTTGCATTTACACGCCAATTCTTGAGAACAAGTCCAGCAAGCTGTCACGAGACTCCAGTTAGTCTAGGGTGCATCCTACGTTCATTCTGCCCAAAACTCAGCATGCAGTATCCTCATTTAAAAATTCCTATAAAATAGAATATAACACTTTATGAACCTCTCCTTCACCCCTCTTATGTGAAATTTTGTTAGGAACACAACGGTGCTATCAGATGTGCAAAGGAAGGTCTGCATTTTGCATTTTTGAAAGGAACATCAGTGCTGGTCCTGAACGAACCAGTCCTCGAAAAATGATCATACCTCACTCAAAACCTTCATCAAACTCAATAAGACCAGTTGGGTTTGAAAGCTAAGACAGTTTTCTAGCTTTGTGCGCAAAAATCACTCAACTATGTGTCCTGTAGGAGAAATAAGGTGGTTACAAAGTTGACCGCTCGCAGGAAGGAAAAACAGGCTTCCACTACTTGTTGGAGTTGATCTATTTTCTCCAAATGAGTCATGTTCACGAAAAATCACACTCATAGTAGATAATAAAGAGAATAATCGGTCCAAAATTCAGATCATTTGAAGGTTGATTGACGCTCTTAAAAATTCGTGCAAAGTCAGGTCTCTGCAGAAAACAGAGACATCGACATACCTCTTGCTAGAAGATCACCAAAACCCCCCATCAAAACCAGGATCACTACAAGATACACATATATCATACAAACTTGGAACATATTAGGGCTTTTCTTTCCATAGGTCAGTATACTACTTGAATACATGAAAATAATTAGTTCCCAAACACATTACTTGCATTTTAAAGTAGCTAGTAGAAAACCCTACCTCAAAAGAGAGAGAAACTTCCAAAATGATGAAATGCCGAAATTGCTAGGAACTCCAAAGTTGGCTGATTTAGATTTCGTTTGGTTCAATGTGTAGCCCTCTTCCGTAGATCACGTTTGCTTCTTGCCTTCATGCGAGATTCTCGAATTTTGGGCTCCGATTATGGGGTTGAACAATGAGGGTTTGTGGGGAGTTTGAGAGAGAGAGAGAGAGAGAGAGAGAGAGAGGAGAAGATGCAGGAAAAGAAAAATGGGGAATCGGGTCTCTCTGATTCCATTAGCCTTTTAAGTGTAAAAATTACACCCCATACCCACCAGTTGCTTAGGTACCTCAAGTCCAATTAGTTAATAAGTAATTCAATTGTGACCCATGTGCCAAGAATGATTAGCAACTAATTGTGAAAGCTATTCAAAGTGGCCCCAACACTCTCATCTTATGGCCCGCAAATTCGGGCCCGCATGACCAAACATACACATACATATATAAAAAAACTTTGCTCACAAAATTATCTAATTACAATTGCACGTAACAACATCAATAAATAAAATAAATTAAAATTAGGCACAGATCTCTACATTCTCCCCTTCTCTCTCCACAAAAATATAATTTTCCCTTTCCTACTTTCGATTCAAGGGAAAGTTTTAGGGTAACAGTCTTACAACAATCACACACAAACACAAACACTTACACAAATTTATTCACATCACTTGTGGGGTTTACACATACTACATACCTCTAATATGTGTAAGGGCTCACATATGATGTAGGAGAGTTTGTGTAAGTGTTTGGGTGTCCCTCTCGACTTTATTTAAATTACACTATTATCCCCTTTATGCTCTAAAATCACACATCACCCGCCTATTTTAGAAAATTGGACCACATCTGTTATTGGACTATTAGTCGACTGAGTGGAAATACATGACATTCTCTATGGGTGGGCATTGTATCATATCGTGTCATAGTATTTTTTGTCGTGTTGTTTTGTGTTTTTGTCAAAGTTGTCTTAATCCTAACTCGATCTGTTTAGTTTTTTGATAGCTAGATACTAGGGTAACAATTCATAATACCAATTGCTTGCAGGAATTCCTAGCCAAATGACAGGGAGTTGATGGTAAACATGGGAGATGGAGTAAAAGTCAAAGTGGAGCTCTTCAAGCACTAAACATATTGACACAAAGTACTTGTTTGTTCGAGAGAAAATTATGGCGTCTTACATAAATGTTGAACACATTTTTACAGAGTAAATGTTGGCTGATCCACTAACTGAAAGTTTGGCTCCTAAAATGTTTCAAGAGCATGCGACTCTTATGGGATTGGTTAAGTCTTTTGTTGTTTTTACTTAGTGGCAATTCTGTATATTGTAATTAACTGCCAGAATGCTTCTTTTTTTCTTTTGAACGACGAAGAATTTTTTTTTACAGATATAAAAGATGATGAACAGTACAAGGGAGGCTAGAGTGTAAAGCCTGCTACTATGTTAATGATGATATTTGGCAGATCTTATTCTCGAGAATTCACGTTTGCATACCATGATAAGCTTGTTGCCATATATTATTGTGCGCACAAATTTTGTTCATTATGACATTATTGGTGCTAGAATTTGAGATATTTTGACTGAATCTTAGGCGAACACATGGATGTTGTGGAAATTGATGTGTTAATCACTTCTCGTGTAATTTTCACAACACTTCTATACTACCATATATGTCATGAGTGGTAAATATTTTGTCGTGTGCTTTGCATCCTGTCGATGCATTCACTTACATGAATACTTATTTACCTCTTATGGACAAAGGAACGGGTTATGGTGCTAACTAACATTTGATAGTCTTTGGTGTGGCCACTCTTTAGCTAATCCGGATATTGTTGATATATTTAGCACTTTTAAGTCTTACATAATGACATATGCTATCAAAGTGGGAAAAAGTTGGATTTCTTCCATATTTGTGGACTAGCATAGTCATTCATATTAGACGTTCCGGATTAGTTTGACAATCAAAATATTTGAGTAGACCCATTTGGTTAGTAATCACCATTTTGTAATGGGTTATTTGGGTACACCTAATTTGTTAGTATACTAGTATTAGCCCGTGCCTATGGCACTGCGCATCCTTGTTAGAAGGGGATGGCAGTTGTGTGATTTAGGAAAATCATGAGCACTTAATCGGGAAGTGGGAGGATGCACTCAGTGGCGGACCCAGGATTTACTAAGGGTGGGGGCACATAACCTTATGGGAAAAAAATTCATAATTAAGCATGATCATGTAACACTAAACATATATACCCATAATAAAAAATAATTAAAAATCTTCCAAATAATCAAAAGATAAATCAAGAGCCCAAGTCTATTTAATAAAGAATGAGTAAAAATCATATTTTATTTACTCACGTTTTAACAATGTAGATTTTTTTTTGAAGATAATTGAACAATATAGATACAAAATCCTTTCCTGTATCATTTCTAACCAAATATTAAAACAAAATTGCAAATTTCTGAAAGCCAACCAAAAGTCGTAATGGGTTGTAGTGACGTGTATGGAGAAAGAGAGAGAGAGAGAGAGAGAGAGAGAGAGAGAGAGAGAGAGGAAAAAACGAAACTGAAGGACTATCACACAAACTTGTCTACTATGCCAACCGCAGGGGAAAATTTTCCAAGATTCAATGGGGGCACGTGACCCCAAGTGCCCTATTCTAGGTCCGCCCTTGGATGCACTATAGCCTTGGGATCAAATGAATCTAAGCCGTTCCAACAAGTTATCCCCACACTCTTCTATTTTATAATAGAGATATTTTGTTAAGTGTGGGCTTGGTACTATATGATTAATTGGGACCCATAATAGGCTATGCCATTTTATTGGGCACTAGAGGAGATTTTACCCTCGTCCAATATACATGTGTTTGGCTCACTTAAACACATATTCTAGACACACTAGAAAAGAGAGTATCTCTCTCTCTCTGTGGAACAGCATTATTTTCAAACTTGTGATTTTGAGATTGGTATGATCGATCTTGTAGCAGAAAAAACATACAAATACAGTAAAGACTATGGCATCTTCATCATTCTCAGGTATGTACTTTGGATTTTAGTTCAATTCATATGCCATAGATTGGAGCATGAAATTAGGGTTCATGATTTGTCATTCTAATAAACTTTGAATTATGGTATATATGGGTTTTCAAATGGTGTAAATGAATTGGCACATAGCTTGCCAAAACCTTGTGATAATTACTTTTTTTTTTTTATCGACAAAAAAGGTTCTCATATCATGAATATTAATGATACATAAAAGAAATCCTATAGTAACACACTAGGGAGCGTCAAACATAGAGGACAAGCTCAACCACAAGGGGCATTATACAATGAGAACAAACTCAGCCTATCACTACATTTTGTGTCACTTTTTTTAAAGACAAAAGAAAACATAAAAACCCTGTTAGCAAAAAGTTAACACGACACCCAAGACCAAAGCCCAATCCTAAAGGGCCAAAAGCCCAAATTACCTAACGGGCTGAAAGCCCAACCTAAAAAAAGAAAAGAAAACCCTACCCCAAATATATAGCCTTTGCCACCCACTGCCTCCACCGCCACAGTGCCTTTGCCACCCCTCACCCAAGACCAACCACCACATCGACACCTCACCACAGCCAAGCACCACAGCCTCTATCAGGTTCACCCCAGACACTACCACAGATGCCACCACCGTTGCAAATTTGTAGAGACCTGTATTTTGAGGCCTGTATTTTTCTTTTGTAATCATACGGCCCGTCGAGATAGACGGTGCGGATATACGGTTTGGCGCGTTCATGGAAGGGTATAAGAGTAATTAAGGGAGAGGTGCACGTGTGAGTGTGTGGTGCGAGAAGTAGGGGATTACTCCTCCACCTCAATAATTTCTTTGGGAGACTTTCCTCATTCTTCTCATCTCTCATTCGCTCTCTCTTCTCTCTACTCTCTACCAAATCTCTCTCTCTCTCAATCAAAAATTCTCCAAAACAACTAGAACTGTACACAAACCCACTTCCAATTTACCTTCCATCTTCGTAATTTGTAATTGAGCTCGTATTTCGTAGGTCTTGCTTGGAGGAGGAGTATTTGGCTGAACTTGAAGATTTTGGAGTCTATGGCTTGGGTAATCTTAGGGTTTTTTCTCCAAACTTGAGGTAGGGATTTCTTAGTCTTGTTATGCATTTATATGATATTTATGTACCTAGATCGTGCCTTGTTTCATTGTTTGAGTTAGGTTTTGTGTTCTTGTCAAATCTGGAAATGTTCTGCTCGAAACTACTGGGTATCAATACCACTTAAAAAGTGGTATCGACACCAGACCTCTTGGAGGCAATTTTGGCTCATTCTGACCCCTCTCGATTGTATTGACCTCCGATTATTTCTAATACACTCAGAAGATTTTTAAATTACTCTCAAACATGTTTGTTCACATCCCAATGTTTTGTTGAACGTTCTCAATCTTGTAACATTCGTTAAGCATAACTTTAGCGCCGTTGTACATGGAAAACGTACCGTTGTGGGCACACGGCCCGAAAATCGATTGCGATAAGCGGGTGCCCCCTTTATGGAAAGCATGGTGAAATGCTCAATTCAGAGTCGCCACTTGAGTTTGAATGTCCGATACTCAAGGAACCAAACTTGAAACGCTTGCTACGTTGTTTGATTTGAAAAGGCTTGTAGACTGGTCCGTCATAACCTTGATATTTGAGGTTCAGAAGCCAGGTTACGAGAGGGAAAGAGTTTTAAGGCAACCTTCTCGCACAATCTAGAGATCGGTCTCTACTTGGGCATTTGTAAAACATTTGCGATTCTCTCTCATTAATCAATTTTTAGCCAATTAGGGCAGAGGAACAGTTTAAGGGGATTTAAACTGGGGAAAATGACGGCCAAGGACGTGTTTGATAATTAATACCTGCCAAGAACATTTTCAGCATTAACAATTGTTCTCAGCATGTTCTTGACATGTATTAATTATCAAAACACATCATGGGCCGTCATTTTCCCTTTAAACTATAACAGATTTGCAGGATGTGATAGATGACATGCTCGCTTAATGAAACAATTAGTATATAATGAAAACAAACTCCTGTGGAAGTTTAAACAGATTGCAAAGCCTAGTTTTGGAGTGTCGTACACAGGAAGAAATCAGCATACACTGATCAAGTCACTGCATGCTAATCCAACGTATGCGCGCTACACCAAGACCTGCACGCGCCAGTAGGTTCAAACTCACAGTTCTTATTTTCATCCATCTGGGCTATGAAAATTACCAATGCACACCTAAGACAAACCACGCAGTTCAAATGGCAGTTAATATACAGTCACAGACAGTTTGAAAGGGCTACAACGTCACAAAATGAACAAAACACCCCATAAAAAGTGTGAGGATAAAAACATAGGCCAAGACCTAGTTACCCATGCAAAGGCCAGCCATTGGTCGAGACTAAACTTGCACGCGTGGGTATACCACTACTGCGCGTAGGTTTGAGTCAACAAACCAGTGCTTGGTTCTATATGTTTTTGGATTCTGGGACATGTCCAAAAAGGTCCCGAGGGTATTCCATTATAGCAGGTAAGAATATTAACTAAAAACTAGCGGTTTTAACAAAGGAAAACAGTAAACTGGTTTTTAGCATTCTTTCAGTGCTTGGTTCTACATGCTGCAGGCTATAGCCACCGTGATAAAATTGAATCATAAGGAGATATAGAAAGTCTTGTGGAGTATAGTCCTATGCGACTATTTTGGCACCTACTTGATCGAAGGAAACCCAAACAAAATCCACTACTGAGTGCAATATCCAACGATCGAACCTACAAATGATCCAGAAATTTTGTCAAATTGGAACTAAACTCACAAAAATTAAGCACGAATCAAACCTACACCAATAAAATCGTGCATAGTATCAATGATGTTGGAGCCAACACTGAGAGAGAGACACACATAGAGAGAGAGAGAGAGAGAGAGAGAGAGAGAGGGAGGCAAGGGCTCCTAACTCGTTTGTTTTGCCGAGGTGGGCGGCTAGTCAGTTGGGTGAGTGTTTTTAGGGTTTGGCTCTGCTAAGTGGCAAAAAGGAAGAAAAAATGAGGCACTTGGAGATGCTCTTACCATTAATATAGTGTAGAAACTAACTCATCATGCTTGCTAAATTTGGAAACTACACCCTACCATAACAATTTTCACTTAATCCTTGCCTTTTGTTTCTCTGGTTTCTTCCTTCATATGGAGAACATGGGAGATGGAACCTCCCTCCAGGTTTGGATTCGACCCAACAATCCTCTATCATAAGGCGTCACACACTCATGTTTACCTTCCTATCCAAACATCATTCCTAATCACGACCTCAATCCATTTGATGCATAGGAACTCCACGATAGAATCTCTCTCTCTCTCTCTCTCCATTAAACTCTTGTGTTTTACATGAATCTTCATGTTAGTAAATGGAAGATCGTAAGTAAAATTATCTAGAGTTCTACGTTGGTGAAGCTCCAATTGAGGTCGAGACTGATTTGGAAATTCAGTAACATCACTTGTGCAGCTATGGTTTCAACGATACATGTTGCACAAGGAGGGGAATATTCAATTTCAATTACCAGTTCATAAACAATTTTAAATATGTTTTATCTGATGTTTCTGTTTATTTAGGAATTCAGATATAGATGAATGGGTTTTATGTCGCATTCAAAAAAGAAATGCCAGTTACAGAGGGAGCAATTGCTATGGGAGCAATTGGGAACGAACTGAGCTATCATTTTTGCATGAAGTATGTTAAAGCATCCAACTCAAAACCAATTTGGCAATGAGTAGGAAGGCCGCCCAAACTCATATATTAGTGTTTAGAGGAGATAAACCAATGTAGGACAAACTTCAACCCTCCCCTGCATGTGCGACCCCCGACTCGCATGTAGAGGGTTAAGCAAATGATCCATAACACATCGATCACAACCAACAACAGTAGACTAATGGCACAAATAAGGGGGAACAAATTCTCTGAAACTTTAGCTTTGATACCATGTTAAAGCATGTAACTCAAAACCAATTTGGCAATGAGTGGAGAGGCTACCCATGCACATATACTAGTATTTGGAAGAGATAATTAACCAATGTGGGACAAACTTCAACAAAGTATTCATGAGAAAGTAACTTCTTCATAGATAAATTGGGCCTGTGTAGAATTAAGTTTAGCATTAAAGCAATGCGAAGATAATTGTTCCTTAAAATTTGGGCAATCAACAATGTTCACTTGAAAATAGACTATGGTAATTTAATCGTCTCTGTTTCGTACCCTAGTTGGTATCATGACTCATTTCCATGTTAATCTTTGAAATGAATGACAATTTGATAGCACCTAATATCACATTGATGAAGCCTTGACAAACTTCGAGAAATTTCTCCTTATAGATATATAGGAAGATATACTCTCCGTTAGGTATTCGCTAAAAACCATAACTAAAACGTCCCTCCTGTTCTACAGTCGAAAGGCCCTGTATCTCTACCCAAATTTTTTTGTTTATGTGTGTAGCCAATAGTTTCATCTGCAACAAGCGAGCAACGAGTGAAAGAGAATCAGTAATGTCAAACAACAACATTGACTGCAAAAGTTTTAAAAAATGGGATTCTTGCACAATCTATTTGCAGTAGAATATAAGCACTCTTCAGTTGATTAGTCATAGCATTTGTGGTTACTTGGCCACCATTCTTAGTAGTCATTTACGGTACTTTAACATCAAATCTAAATATTACGGGGAAACCAAATCTATTTTGCAAGGATTAATAAAACCAAAAACATGAAAACTAGATCCGATCCAACCTACTTGTGATATAATTAAATAAATTACTTGGTTAAAATCATTGTCAGGAAGGGCGTTGTAATGATCAAAACAATAATGATCTACGTTTAGCTCAACGGGTGAATTGAAGGGGAAAAAAGTCAAGTTTTGGGTGATGTGAAAAGAATCTTGCATTTTGATCCACATTTAACTTAACGGGTGAATCAAAGAAAAAAGAAATGATAGTTTTGGGTGGTGTGCATAGAAACTTGATGCATTTGCATGACTAGCGCAATGATAAGAATTCATCTTGTTTAAAGAAACGAGGATGTCACTTGCTACAATTCCGAACCGCGACGCACCTATCCTCTTTCTTTAGCCAGAAAGTTTGACTTACCTATTTCGAAAGAGTTCCACATCTATGGCTATTCCTGGATCTAACTCTCTCTCTCTCTCTCTCTCTCTCTCTCTCTCTCTTTTGTATTTTGGCATTATCACTTTTGGTTTGGAGAACACTATACAAAAATATTATTACTATGTACCAGTGGTACGCATCAGAGTTCAAGATGTCATATACACCAGTCTAACTACATGTCAGCTTGCTATATGGAAAAGAAACTGGATTACCCATTCTCACTGATATTGGAGGCAACATAATCTTGTAATATCCTCTAGGAGATTGCCGGATAGCATTTCACTGGAAGAACTTTTGGAAGTGTGTGTTCTGCAATGTCATTTGGGTGAATATGAAATTCTTTTTTTCAGCTCTTCTCACCAAAACCAAGTCAAGAATCGCATTACTCCCGAAGGCTGCCTTGTGTTAATTTTTATATCCAGAAATTTATTGAAAGCCAAAGCCCAAAAGGTATAGAAGTGCATAGACATATTTTGACATACCAACAGTTGATATGCAAAGACACATTATTCTGCAAATCACTGCAAAAAATTAACTGAAGGTATCTTATTTTGCTGAAATACATATCACGAAATTGAATCTAACAACCTGAGTAACAAAGCCAGGATGCTCACAAATGTAGCAGGAGTCTCTCTTCTTTCAACAAGAAGATTAACCAGTTTCATCAATGATTAATCATCCCGAAAGGATACTTGTAAATTAGTATACTTGAAGCATCAATAGGCAACGCATTGTGTAGCTTCAAGACCATCTTTATCACATAAGTTTCATTTCCAAGCACCAAAATCAATAGATTGGAGTGATGTACTAATGAGATACATATCTTTCAAATGTTGCTTACACAAGCCATTTTGCCTTTTGTTCAAGCTTGGATGGATACAACTTGGAAACCCAGTCTTCCAACCAGGATACTTCTGTCTCTCCATCACATGAATTGTATAAACACATGGTGCCACAGCCATGCACCCCATATCAAAGCAATTGCAAGGCTTTGATTGGCTCACCATCCTTGCCAAGGACAACCAACACAAGCCACTGTAAGAAATTCCATACATGCATTCAGATGCTTATGAATCCGATTTCTCATTTGCCAACTCATGTTCTAACTCTGGGGTTGATGGGATTCTGCTTAATTCTGAATCAAATTTCATTTCTATCTCATTTTCATGTATTCGGTACTTTGCTGCCAGTGTTCTGATACAAGACTTCCTAACCTAAAAACCAAACCAAACTAAGCCTTATGTCCCAATCACTTGGGGTCGGCTACATGAATCTTTTTCCTCCATTGAGCTCTATCAAGGGCGACTTATTCACACAAATCTACTATACTCATATCGTTGCACACCACGACATCTAATGTCAATATAGGTCTGCCCCTCCCCATAGCAATGCTACCCAAAGCTATCCTATCAGCTTTCTTTACTACTGCATCTCCTGGTCTACAATAGACATGCCCAAACAATCTTAGCCTATTTTCCCTCAATTTCTCTTATATGGGTGCTACCCCTACCATCTCACTAACTGTTTTATTTCTAATCCTATCTTATCGAGCCTTACCACACATCCACCTAGACGAGACACGATTAGAAATGAAACAGTTCGTGATGTACAAGACTTCCTAATCTCATCATAGATAATAAGTTTTATGTCATTGAAGTTTTGGCATTCACCATACCACCTAAACCATCGCAAAACTAGCCCTTGGAACTAGTCCACTATTTGGTTGCTATCTTGTAAAATAAGCATGCGTAATGTACATGGAAATCCTTTGGAATTTGTCAACCCATATCTTGAGAGGCGTTTACTATTTACCGGAGCAATAATCTTGGTCATTGTGACAGATTCAGTAGAAAAGCTGGAATTAGGCAAAAAGGCAATAAGTGAAGCTGTCTCAGAAGAAATATACTCTTCTGCATGATTCTGAAATTCATAAAAGGAACCTCTTAGTTCTTGGGGCAGCGATGGTTCAGCAATACACTTTGATAAGATGTATTCCTCACTATCAATGAATTTGGCATTGGTGTCTTGCATCCATACCATCAACAAGAGTTTGTACCAGTGATCCGTTTCCAATCCAGCTTTCCGAAATGTGGAAATCTGACTCAAAAGAGATTCATTATCAACTAAATGCTTGATCTCTGATACCTTAACCTTCTCCAACCCCTAAGCTAGCCATTTCTTCCCTATTCTGAGTGTCCCAGCATCCCAAGACTCTCGTTTCTGTAAAGCAAACAGTTGTACATTTTCCTTTAGCTTGTGAACGGCTGTTCTTGCAGGACATTCTTTTACACTTCTTGTAACTAAAGTGCCAAGAAATCGCATCCCATGGGGATCATTACATGGTAATATTTTTGTCTGCTTGTCAACACCTAAGAGGAAAGAACCCTCCAAGTAAGTTTGCATCTCGGACTTGAAAGCAAGAGCTACATCTTCGGAACCAAAAACGGCAAAAAACATCTCATCCATGAAGCGATAGCAATGTACCCTGATCCTAGATGTCTCCACAGCATCTTGTTTAGTGATATTGTTTTTCATCTGTCTTCTAAACTAGTTGTGCAACTTGGAGTGGGAACCATCTTGTTCCTTATCAAACCCCATGTCTAAAGTTTCATATTTCATGGAGATTCTATAAAATTCAGGATCAAACAGATCGAGATATAAGTTCATTAAAATTGGCGACAAAACCCCTTCTTGTGGAAGACCATGGCCTTTTGGGAAACCTCCAAACTCAAGATTGAGTACTTGGGCATCAAACATGCTCTTGATGATAGCAAATAAGCTTGGATCTTCTATCTTAACCTCCATTGTGGAAATAAGTTTATCTAGGACATAAGTATCAAGTTTTTTGTTGATAAGAAATGTAAACCACCAGTTCAGATTAGAGATTTCTTTACTTATGTACTTCAAGGCCGAGAGATGGCCCCTTCCGCTTCGGCAACCATGCGAGATTTTAGAAAAGTGGGGCCTGTAAACAACTTCCAAAACTATCCTAATGGCTTTTTGAACGACTTTCAGCTTAACATTAGGAAGGACAAGTACTTCTTTCTTTGCACCCTTTGTCGAGATAGAGAAAGAATTGGCATTAACATTGAAATACCCACACGAGAGCTCATCTGCCAAGGCTTCAAAAGGGATGCAGTCACCCTCCAAAGCTAAGTCAACATTTGAGTTCACTATAATAGAATCATAAGCATCCTGAAGAGTTTCTAGATCGGCAACCACCTTGTGCTTGAGGTCTTGAAACTTTCCATCAAGATATTTGATAGGCGCATAAATGTTTACATTAGCGCCCGCTAATCTATCTTTGTTAAGTCTTATTTATATTATTATTCGAAATTTAATGCTTAATTTGTGTATTGTAGGTACTTGGAGAATTTGGTGCAAGAAGTGCGAAATTAGAAGATTATACGGTGATTGAGGCTGGTCAGGTTGAAAGTCAATACAGAGTCAAGAATTTTGCTATGAACTTAATTAGCGCATGGGCCTGACTACATAGGAGAATAATGGCAATTCAATTGGGAATTAGGTCGGTCAGTAGAAGTGTGGCCCGCTGGGAATTAGAATATAAAAGGCAGCAATATTGCTCCTTCACCCTCTTCTTTATACGGAGTTCAAGTAACCTCTTAAGCTCGACACGGGTTTTGGGTTTTGTCTCATCAAGATTAGAAGATTCGTCAACTAGAAAAGCTAAGTCCTTCGCCAAAGTAGCTTTCCCAACATCCTTATCAGTGAAACTGCTAAATGCTTCTTGAGTAGAAAAGGTTGAGTGAGTTGGAACCCCACAATAGCTCTTCCTAAATAGAAATAAAAATTCACATCAAGATTTCAACAAAAAGCTATAATTTGCTTAAGAGATGTATAACTGAATTAGTTAGTCAATCTGGCCGGCCGCTGGACAGTATGGTTGATACTTTAAAAAGGTAAGGAAAAGAGTCTTTGGATACTATGTAAAGGTGTTCTTTTGTGACACATTCTACTTCATGCATACAAAATACAAACAGCAATGGTAGCAACACTATAATGTTGTACCATCTAAAATATCGCACACCCATATAACTTCTCCAACAACGCTTTATATGGAGCCTACAACACTTGATCAGTAAAATCGTTATTCTTTTCCAACTACAAACTTGAAACGTCACGTAGAGCACAATAAAGCATGAATAAAAATGCCCAAATAAGATTTAAACTAATTTCAGGCATTCCCCACACACCCAGTAGTTAAATAGAATTCACCATCAATATGCGAGTAGGGGTGTCAAACGGGCCGAGTCGGCACGACACGACACGGGCACGGTACGGTTAAATGTGGCACGGCACGGGCACAAGCATGGTCATGCCCTTGCACAGCACGACACGGCACGGTCTTAGTGCGCACGTGGACGGGCACGGGCACGGTCTTGGCTGGGCACGGCACGACACGTCACGGTTTTAGTGAGCACGTGAACTGGCACGGGGCACGGATGTGGACGGGCACGACACGGGCACGGCACGGAAGTTGGCTTGGCACGGCACGGCACGACACTGGTTTGACGGGCACAACACGAAAGTTTGCCTGGCACGGCACAACACGACACAGTCGTAGACGGGCATGACACGGGCACAAGCACGGAATGTGGACGGGAAAGGCATGACATGACACGGTTATAGCCTGGCACGGGCACGAAAGGGCATAGAAAATAAATAAATAAGCCAAATGGATTTTTTAATTTAAAAAAAACTAAACAATTTCTATGCCCTGGAAGAAAAATACTCCAATAGTCCAATTCAATATAACATACAATCGTTTCATTGAGCAAGCGATCATATCAAAATGAGTAACACAATATTTGTAAACTAGATTGTAGTTTGCCATGAAGTTCAAGGTTACATAAACAAACAACAATAGGAACAGAAAGCACGGCCTGTTTGACACCTCTAAATGGGCACGACACGATTAAAAACGGCAACCAAGTAAAACGGGCACGCCACGAAGCACGACACGATTTAAGTAAATGGGCCCAAGCTCTTGGCACGACACGATTGAAAAAAAATGGCACGACAAGATTCAACGATTAAAAAATGGGCTTAAGAGCATAGCATGACACTGAATTAGTTAGTACAATCTGGCCGGCCGCTGGACAGTATGGTTGATACTTTAAAAAGGTAAGGAAAAGAGTCTTTGGATACTATGTAAAGGTGTTCTTTTGTGACACATTCTACTTCATGCATACAAAATACAAACAGCAGTGGTAGCAGCACTATAATGTTGTACCATCTAAAATATCGCACACCCATATAACTTCTCCAACAACGCTTTATATGGAGCCTACAACACTTGATCAGTAAAATCGTTATTCTTTTCCAACTACAAACTTGAAACGTCACGTAGAGCACAATAAAGCATGAATAAAAATGCCCAAATAAGATTTAAACTAATTTCAGGCATTCCCCACACACCCAGTAGTTAAATAGAATTCACCATCAATATGCGAGAGTTAGATAGACAAGATTACCAATACTAACTATGAATGAAGAATAGATCCCAGGATGACTGATTCTTTGTAGTTTGCTCCATCTCATCAACTTTTTCCCGCAAAACTCGACAAGTCAGCAAACTGCATTTTTAGAATCTATTTTTTTCCTTCACCACCATTGTGCTGGATAATTTTAATGTACACACAAGTGCGCAAATCGTACCTAAGTATAGTTTAGCAAGTGCGTGGTCGAACCCATAGGGATTATTACGGATGGAACGCAGTTGAATAGCTCTTGTAATCCAAAATTAAATTTCCTAATCTAGTTCAACAATATTTTGTTTGGGTTGAGAAAAATAAGCTTACAAGAATTTAAAGTACTTAAAGTGATGATAAAAATACTAGGGCATTGGAATCCATTACATGCATCATATCTATAATATTTATGTTTCTCAATTCTTCAATTTCTCTACACAACAAGTTAGCGGTAAAGCTCTTTTATTGTGGAAAATGTACAAGACAACTCTTTTTTCTTAGCTTTTATTATTTTAGTTCTTCTTTCGCCAAGCAGATGTATAAAATCAAAACATTCATTGAATCCAGCAAAACACAATATATATCCATTTTTACGCAAATCATAAATTGAATCCAACAAAACACAATGAAAATCCTATTTCAATGGTTCGATGAAAAATAGGCAAATGAACAAGAACAACTCTTAACAATTTAAACCATGCTCTTGTTTGGAGAAATTAAGTCACATAAATAAAACAGATATTTAAACATGTAATTCCATCCTAGCCCTAGCAACTAATTTAACTACTCATAATTGAAATGAAAGACAATAATTGAAAACAATTTTATTGAATTGCATGAAGAAGATAAACTTACAAGTAATGAAAATATATATCCTTGATGCTTGGTTTTCCACAAAGTAAAAAGAACACTTTTAGAAATAAGCAAAATGGTTTTCCTGGAAAACCAACACACCTTTTCCTCCCCATTTCTTTTGCTTTTAAAGATGTAGGAAAGTCCAAGTAGGTCAATAGGGGAATGGGTAGAAATAAATGTGTGTAGTTATTGAGAAATGTGAAGGAGGATGGGATGAGATAATTGGGAAGGGGAATAGTTAAGTTTGGATTGGTATTTGAATTTTTTTTAAAACAATAGTAGGAGTAATAAGTGGAGAGAGATAGAGAGAGAAATAATTGAAAGTAGGGGAAATCTTTTGAAAAATTCTTTTTAAGAAGCAAAGAGAACACAATCTTCAGAAAAATAATTCGTTGCCTACTTGGGATTCTAAAACTAAGAAAAAATGATTCAGTGCTCCTCATGGTGGTGCAATCAAGAAGAATTATATAAAAAGCATAAAAGGCTTCACTCTCATGTCTTGAACTCTAGACCTTTTGCTTATTGTACGCTTATGCTATGTTCTCTTTGCTTTTTGAAATTTTTTGAAAAATAGTAAGAGTAATAAGAAATGTTGGAAATAGAGGGGAATCTAAGGAGAATTTTTTGAAAAATTCTTTTTGAGAAGTAAAGAGAAAATGACATTAGTAATTGCCACTTAAGCTACACAAAATCTTATTTTAAATCGCTCTAAGTTTATTATTTATTCTTGTCTCTAGATTTCAATTTATTAAGCAACCTTATTTGATACATACAAACATAAAAATAACTAAAATTAAGATTATTTAGAATACAATAACAAAGTACTAATTTAAGGATTGTAATGTACACTAAAACGTGTACATTAGTGCTCAAGACCAATCACCACAGAAATATAAAAAACTACACAACCCCACAACATAACCTGTTAGATGAGACCTAGAATACAGTTACAAGTACACACGTGAGATAAGAGTGAGCTATGGTGGAAAGCAAAACAACTCCCTCCGTCCCATTTGCAGAGTCCCATTTTGGGGTTTCAACTTTTTAAGGGAACGTAATGAGTACATCAAAAAGAATTTATCTTTCCAATTATGCCCATGATTTGATTGATGTAGACGCGTGTAGATAGTAATAACTCAATTCAAATATTAGGATAATAATGAAATTTTACTAGGTTTCAATAGTTAATTTTGGAAAGTGGACATATATTTTGGAACGTTCTAAAAAGGAATAAGGGATTATGAAAATGGGATAGAGGGTGTACTTTTGAAGAAACTTTTCAACGAACAAGTGGTGCTCATTTCTAACAAGTGGGCTTCAGAAATCAGAACAGCTTCATTCACTTGTTTTAATATTTTGGTTCCTTAATTACTTTGAGGTAGTGTAAAAATTTGAATCGTCACAAATATATTTTTTAAAACAAGGAAGTTATGTAGACGTTAGGAATTTTAATATACCAATTAGTTTCACAAGTAAATTAAATTACCCCACTAATTTAATTAATTAAAATTTAGGTCTCTACAAATTTTCGTAGTAGTCCCTGTAGTTTTATAGTTGTCTCACTTTCGTCCCTCTAGTTTCAAAGTGCTCGAATTTCGTTCCTGTAGTTTGTTTTACGTTTCAAATTGGTAAAATTGTTAACACCGTTAACGAAACTAACGGAAAAAAAAATAAGTGTTCAAATTTTCAATCCGTTTGAACCGGTGAGAAGATCTTATTTTTTTGATCATTTTATCCTAAATGGTCGTAATGAATTTTTGACTTTAAGGCCTTTCAATGAGCACTCTAAGAGAGCCATTTAATTAAGCACTCTGACATGGAAGTAAAATGATGTTTGATTTAGAGTAAGAGGATAGTAAATATGATTTAATTGTAGCATTCCGTGATAACTAAAAATTTATAATCTACAATAAGTTCAAAGATACAGTAGGTCCTGTTAGAGAAGTTGAATGGATATATAGATGGTTGTTATTAGAGGTGTCAAATGGGCCAGGATGGCACCGACATGACACAACATTTAAGTGGGACATGGCATGGCACACAATTTTAACAAGTTGAATGGATATATAGATTGTTGGGAATGCCTTGAATATTTTGTCCCACATTGGTTAATTGTGTTGTTCCATTTTTGTACCTTATTATAAATAAGGGGTTTGGGGGCTACTAGTATTATGGTATTTTGTTCAAGGGTTTAGATATTAGGGTTTTGTTCATCTCTTAGGGTTCCATCAAGAGTTTGTGTCTCCCTTTTGGGTTCCACTAGAGATTTGTCCCTAGATATCTGTTTGGTGCTTCAAGTAGAGTTACGGGTATAGCTGACTCTTTGTGTTCTCTCCATGTTTAAAGTGAATCCTCTTGCTTTTTTCCCTGTGGAGTACGTTCTTACTTTGTGCTTGAGTAGAACCACGTAAATCCTTGTGTTTCGTTTATCGCTTGTTGATTTGTTATATTCTCAATTTGTGTTTGGCACAACAAATTGGTATTAGAGCTCCGAGTTTCAATCTGAGGCTTTCGTTTCCTGTTGTGTATTGAGTAATTGGTGATTGTTTCAATGGCGACTCGTTTCAAAATTACGAAGTTTAATGGGCAGAGCACTAGCTTTAGTTTATGGCGTATTAAGATGAAGGCTTTGCTTGTTCAATAAGGATTACACAAGTCTTTGTTGGGAAGATTGAAGAAGCCTGTTGATATGCAGGATAGTGTGTTTAAGGATCTCGACGCGAAGGTGCTCAGTTCAATTCAGTTGTGTTTAGCCGATGATGTGCCTCGCGAGGTCGGGGATGGGGATATGACTGCCAGTATTTGGTTGAAGTTAGAAAGCATTTATATGACGAAGTCTCTTCCCAACCGGTTGTATTTGAAGTAGGGCCTTTGTACGTTTCGTATGAGGGAAAGTATGCCTGTAAAAGACCATCTAGATGAGTTAAATCGAATTATTATGGATTTAAAAAGTATTGATGATGAAGATCAAGCCCTTATTGTGTTATGTTCTTTGCATGTGTCTTATGAGCATTTTGTTACTACCCTACTTTACGGGAGAGATACGATTTCCATGGAGGATGTTAAATCTAGTTTACATTCAAAGGAATTAAGGAAAAAAGTATTCGGTGAAAGTGAGGTTTATGCTAATGGTTTGGTGGCGCAAGGAAGACCTTTTGAGAGGGATAATGGTAATAGAGGGATTTTTTGCTCTTGTTCCACAAATCAGGAAGTAAAGTGTTTTTACTGTAGGAAATATGGGCACATGGTGAAAAATTGTCCTAGGTTGAAAAATAAGGACAATTTTGAAGAGAAGGTTGTTGCTGGTATTGTTGAAAAGGATTCTGACGATTCACTTATGGTTCTTTCTGTGAGTGTCGATGATGTCTGTTCGAATACACAGAATGGATTCTGGACTCCGAATGTTCTTACCACATGTGTCCGAATAAGAATTGGTTCGATACTTATGAATCGGTCAGCTGTGGTATAGTTCTTTTAGGGAATAATATGCCCTGTAGAATTGTTGGGATTGGAAAAGTTAAAGTCAAAATGCATGATGGGTTGTGAGGACGTTGTTTGGTGTTCAACATATACCGGATTTGAAGAGGAACCTTATCTCTTTGGGTACTCTTGACTCTTTGAGTTGGAAGCATACCGCTGAAAGTGGAGTCTTGAGGGTTTTGAAGGGTGCTGGTGTTTTGATGAAGGGTCGGAAATCGAATAACCTCTATGTGCTTGATGGTAGTATGATTATGGGTGCTACATCTTTGGGTTCTTCATTGGTGAATTTGAGGTTGACTCAGTATTGGGTTTTTAACTCCGTGGTGAAGTCGATAATTAACTCTGTGTCGAGTTTGAGCATATCTTCGTGTGTATTCGGGAGGGATGCGTTGGGTGGGAGGTGCCCGTTGGAAGATAGAGGCTTAATTTGGAGGCATGTGCAGCTGGGTTTCCTGAGTCGTGTTTACAAGGTCAAGCAGATGTGCTTGAGCCTTGCTTGTTTGTGCCGTTGGTGATTGCCTCGTGGGGGGCTTTTGGGGAGATGAGTGATTGAATTAGAGGATTGCCAATAGTGTTAAGTTCGAGGGAATTCAAGTCAAGGTGGAGAATTGTTGGGAATGCCTTGAATATTTTGTCCCACATTGGTTAATTATGTTGTTCTTGTTTTTGTACCCTATTATAAATAAGGGGTTTGGGGGCTACTAATTATGGTCTTTTGTTCAAGGGTTTAAATATTAGGATTTTGTTCATCTCTTAGGGTTTCACCAAGGGTTTGTGTCTCCCTTTTGGGTTCCACCAGAGATTTGTCCTTAGATATCTGTTTGGTGTTTCAAGTAGAGTTACGGGTATAGCCGGCTCTTTGTATTCTCTTCCTGTTTATAGTGAATCCTCTTGCTCTTTTTCCCGTGGAGTACGTTCTTGCTTTGTGCTTGAGCGGAACCATGTAAATCCTTGTGTTTCGTTTATCGCTTGTTGATTTGTTATATTCTCAATTTCGTGTTTGGCACAACATAGATGGTTGATATTAGAGGTGTCAAACAAGTCAGGATGGCATGGGCATGACACAACCTTTAAATGGGACATGGCACGACACACGATTTTAGACGATCCGAGCATGGGCATGGCACAGAAGTCGACCGGTCACGAGCACGGGGTGTACAAGAAAACAAGTACTAATTTTTTATTTATTAAATAAATTGACTTGCTACGTTATTAATCATAGAAAACTGTTATTAGTACCATGGATATTGCAATATATACTTACTTATATTATAAATGAATATCTTGTTTTTTCGACAAAACTTTGTTAGAGATGAATCGACGTCAGCATAACACAATTAAGTAAACGGGCCGACATGACATAGCACGTAGCAAATGCCGCGACCAGGCTCGCTTGACACCCCCTAATTGATATTGTTGTTCATTTCCATAAGCCAGATGTTATGAGAGGGCCCCATTTCTTATCTACTAAATTTTTTTTGCTGCAACAATGGTATTAAAATACATCAAGAAAGAAACATGTATCAACAGAAGGGTTAAAGGAGTTTACTCTTTCATCCTTCATTTATGAACTGATCTTTATTACTAACAATGCGAAAAGAAAATGATATGCTATTGAAAATTTAAGAGGTGAATGGAGAGTAAAATATAACAAGTGTAGTAATTATGTTCTCTTAATAAATTGAAATCCCCCCTGAACAACCAACAAATGAAACATATGGATTATACAGTGCTCTTGGAGCCTCCAGAGTCCAGAGATTTTCTTTACCAACTATTAGTGTGAGATAGTAGAGTCAAACATGTCATGTTGAAGCCCATACTAATATGAGGTGGAAAAGGCATTTGAAATGCTCCCTCCGATCCCCTTTAAATGTCGAGTTTTTTCATTTTCAAACCCTTAAAAAATTATATTTTTACATATTATATTTTTATTTTTCTTACACCAAATTAATGTTTTCTTTATGAACTATTTAATTTGGTGTAAAAAATAATATGTAAAAATGTATTTTTTTTGAGTTTGAAAATGAACAGATTCTCGCAGGGTACATCTACAATGGGATGGAAAGAGTACTACATGAGGATTCTCAAAGAGTATGTAATAATTTTTCTTGCTTTTTTTTTTTTTTTGTGTCCTTTGTTAAACCTAATCTACTATATACTAGCAGACTTGGGGAGGGGGATGGGTGTTTGCGGGAATTGAATCATGCCCATGTGCATGGGAGTATAAGTGAGACACCAACTGCTCTATAAAGAGATTAAATTTTGTCGAGCTCATCCAGACAGAATGAGTTTTCTGCTAGCACCCTTTGTGGGCCCGTTTTGCACATTTTTTTTTGGTAATCTAAACCATGCTTTTTGTAGGGTTTGTAAAATAATGTATCTATGCAAAAAAATGAACGGCCTAGATCTGTGAACTATTTTTTAAGTTAAACTGTCCACAATCATTTTTTTTTTGTCAAAAAACTCAACTTTTGACATACATATCGAAACTGATTTTTTTGCATATATACATTATTGGGGAATTTAGAGGCCAGCCCCAAAATTTAGGTTTAGACTTAATTTAGTCCTAACAAAAATATTCCTTCTTTATTTCAATAATTTTTTTTTACTTTTCATGCATTTTTACTATTTTGCCCATTCTTCTTAACTTTTGTGTACATGCCCATTTCTAGTAAAATTTATATTTTTAGAATCAACTTCTAACCCATATTATTTCAGACAAAAATACCCTTGGCTATGTGAACTAGCTATGAGAACTGCCAATTCTCATAGCCAGTTAACATAATATTTCGGACAAAAATATCCCCGCCAGTTCACATAACTTGAGTTAACATATTATTTTAGACAAAAATACCCCTGAACTATGGCTATGAGAACTAGAGCTATAAGAGTTATTTTTAGAATCAATTCCTGAATCATATTATTTCAAACAAAAATACCTTTGCTATGTGAACTGCCAATTCTCAAAGTCAGTTCTATGAGAATTGACTATGAGAAGTGCATGTTTTCATAGAGAATTAGCTTTGTGAACTGGACTATGTGAATTGAAAAATACACAGTTCACATGGTCTTACTACGCACTAAAATACACAGTTCTCATAAAAAATATATAATTCTCATAGAAAATACACGGTTCCAAAAGACAGTTCTCATGGACAATACCCAGTTCTCATAGACAGTTCTCATAAAAAAATATACAATTCTTATAGAAAATACACACACGAAAAAAAAATTGAACAAAAATAAAAAGATAATCAAAATCAAATATAATTATAAATGTTCTCACCACCATGTCTTAAAAAAGTAATCAAAGTAAAAAAATAATAGTTCACATAGGAAATAAATTGATTTAGGATTGAATTTTTAACTATCAAGTCTCATAGTCAGTTATATGAGAACTGCTCAGTTCTCATATAGAACTTGCTATATGAACTGAGTTATGAGAACTGGCTATGTGAACTACCAATTCTCATAGTCAGTTCTATGAGAACTGACTGTTCTCATAGAGAACTAGCTTTGTGAACTGGCTATGAGAACTGAACTATGTGAACTGAAAAATATACAGTTCATATAGTCTTACTACACACTAAAGTACACAGTTCTCATAAAAAATATATAGTTATCGTAGAAAATACACGGTTCTAATAGACAATTCTCATGAACAATATACAGTTCTCATAGAAAAATACGCAGTTCTTATAGAAAATACATAGTTCTCATAAAAAAAATACACAATTCTCATAGAAAACATACACACAATTCACATATAACTAGTTCACATACCCTTATCACAGTTCACATAGCCTAACTTCGTCACGAAATTGAGATCTCAAAGCTCTTCAATACAGATTCAGGTGGATTTCAATTTTTCATTTCTCACAAATACATTTTAGTATGTACACAGTTTTTTTCAAAATTAATACTCTATAGTATATCATCGTCACCATAACGATGACGCTGAGTACAGGTGGAAAAAGATGTCCTACTAGAAGCAAAACAAAAGGAAGCAGGCATTCACAAGCCTCCCGAGATCTTCTCCAACCAAACAATGTCGCACGGTGGCTCCGGCGACGTGTTTCGATCGATCGACGCTGTGTTTGAAAACGAAAACACATCTTGTTATGCTTGAATCGCCGGAATCGGACTTTTTCTTCATCGCCGGATTGGTGTATGAGATCGATCACCACCACTGTCGATCGGCCGGAGCCCATCATCTTGAGCCCTCCACTGCCTATTGCCACCACCCCAGGCTATCAATCTATCTATCAGATGACAATTGTACTACAGATTGGGAGGAGAAATTACAGGTAAAGGCAACAGATGAAAGATTCTTAAATTTGCTCGCTCGATTCAACGTCATCCTATTCATTCTCCATTGGCCGAGAAAAGAAATCTCCTTCTTGATTTTTAGAGAGAGAGAGAGAATTTCTTTAGATGGGTTTAGGTCGGTCGTCTTCAGAGAGAGAGAGAGAGAGGATGAGGAATGGCGTTGATGATGGGGAATAAAAAGGGCAAAAAAGTCATGAGATAACATATCCGAACCTATGAGATTTGGAAATAATATTCAGGGTTGGAATCAAATCGAGCCTAAAAATCAGGACCGGCCTCTAATTTTCTATACATTATTTTACAGATCCTACAAGATTCACGATTTGAATTATTCAAAAAATATGCGGAGGGGATCCACGGGGTGGCAGAAAATCGCCTGCCTGATCTGGACAAAATTTACTCTCCTCTATAAAATGGTAGTACTAGTAGAATGTTAATAGAGTCCTGTGAAGAGCAGTTTCTTCACTGGTGGCAACAACTTTTTCCTCACGCCTTCCTTCATACTTACTTACGCGGCTCTACTCCATCTTTCACGCCGTTCTTAATTCCTATCAAGTTCCATTCGCTACGGAAGCTAGCACGCGTCTTTAAAAGTCAAAAACACCCTCGGACCCTCAATGCTATCTAGTTCGAAAATTTAATCCGAAAATGTTCTAAAAAAAATAAAAATTAAGTGCTTCGGATCACATCAAAGTAAATTTGAACCACTGATTTTTCGGATTCACTTTTTGGACCACCTAACATTTTGGCGAATAATTAGGCCCCGATCTACTAACTAAAATAAGTATCTATTTTTCCGTACTTATTTTTTGAATTAAAGGTGCTATATTGTGAACTAATGCCTTTCTGTTTCATAAAACAGAAAATAAGTACTTAAAAATAAGAAGTTTAGGAAATCGGACCTTTGTCATCACGAAATTTGTCAAATAAACTAGCTCCACGTGCAAACAATTATTGGGCAAACTTGGGGGTGTGCTATCCCTTTGTTCTGCCGGACTGTGGCCTGCTTCGATCTCATTCTGATTGATCAAAAATATTCATTTTGTAGAGCTCATCAAGTAAAATATGTGTGCAAAAAATCAGCTCGATCGGATATCATGCATCAGCTCAATCGGATATCGTGCAATGCCTGATCGAAACACTTTTATCTTGAAATACATATATATTTTTTTGATCCGCAAAAACGCCCAAAGGGCATCTTGAAAAAATTGAATTCGAAACATTAGCTAGATCAAACCAACTAGAACCCATTATTTTCAAGATATATGTGCTCCGATCAGACACTTTCGATCAAACTAATTTTTTGCGTACTTGTTCTACTCGACGAGCTTTACAAAGTGAACGTTTCTGATCAATTGAAATGAGACAGGACTGGGCCTCACTTGGCGGGACAGCATGGTATGCCCCCTGAGTTCTGTATCAGTGCTTGTGCTTTGGACGCTGGGAAAGCCTCATTATAGCAGTGGCTAGTAAAAGCGCCAGTGTAGACCTTCTATTGCAGCGCTTTTTGCAAGCGCTGGTAAAAAAAGCATTGGGAAATCCCAAATTTCCTGTAGTAAGTATGAAGGAAGGCGTGTGGAAAAAGTTGTTGCCACCGGTAAAGAAACCGCTCTTCACAGGACTCTATTAACGTTCTACTAGTACTACCATTTTATAGAGGAGAGTAAATTTTGTCCGGATCAGGTGAAAAAGGGTGGTTTTCTGCCACCCCTTTGGTCCCCTTTGCATATTTTTTGGATAATTTAAACCGTGAATCTTGTAGGGTCTGTAAAATAATGTATACATGCAAAAAATCAGTTTCAATAGGTATGTCAAAAGTTGAGGCTTTTGACAGAAAAATGAACGATTGTGGACAGTTTAACTTAAAAAACAGTTCACATATCCAGGCCGTTCATTTTTCCGTCTATCAACTCTTAGGACATACTCATTGAAATATAAGGCAAACGCTTGGTTAAATTCTTTACAATCGCGAACTATCAATTCTTGGGACATACTTGTGAAAAAATTTCTATCAAAATTTTTCCCCATGTCTAAGCCAAATATCTTGAAGAAAGAAATTATTGATTTTTGTCAAGAGGAACAAGAAAAATTTTAGAGAAAATTTCAAAATGGCACTTGAACTTTCACTCCATTGTCACCGAAACGCTTGAACTTCACTTTATTTCAATTAAACACTTGGACTTTCAAAATTTCCAAATTGAGGCACCTGCTATTAGCCACCATCCATTTCCTTCACAAATTGGCTGATGTGGCTCATTTCAAGCGTTAAAGGGTCCTGCTAGGGATGTTAGAAAGTGAACCCAATGCATACAATCACAATCCAAAAGTGAAGTAGGGTTGGCATGAGTTGTGATTGTGTGTATTGAGTTTACTTTCTAACATCTCTAATGGGGCCCTTTAACGCCAAAAATGAGCTATATTAGCCGATTTGTGACGGAAACAGATGGAGGCTAACGGCAGATGCCTCAATTTGGGAATTTTGAAAGTCTAGGTGTTTAATTGAAATAAAGTGAAGTTCAGGTGTTTCGATAACATTGGAGTGAAAGTTCAGATGCCATTTTGAAATTTTCCCAAAATTTTATGAAAGTTGGGAAAGATTCAAAGATAGTATTCTTAGGTGTCTCCACTGTGGTTTCAAAAGATGGAGACTTGTTTAATTTTTTTTTGCAATGGTTTAACTCAAACAAATCGCAATATGATAGTCTATGAATGGTGGTGGCTTTTTGAATCTTTTGGAGGATGCGGCATATACATTCCTTGAGCAATTATCAGAGAGCTTCCAACAGTGGGATTTTTCCAATCCTAGAGATAAACAATCCAATACTTCTAAAAAGGGAGGAAGAAATTAGGGAAGAGTCTGACATTAAAGCTAGGTTAGACCACCACACTTTAAAGGTAGAAGCCTTAACTCTAAGCAGAAGTATGAATTCTGTAAATCAAATTCACAATGAAGTATGTTCTCTTTGTGCTAGTCCAATGCATACAACACAGATGTGTCCTGCCATGATAGGATATTCCGAATATCATGCCGAACATGTAAATGCACTGAATAATTATGGAAAGTTCGCTAGCCCCTTCTCAGCAGCATACAATTTTAATTGGCGAAAATATCCAAATTTTTTATGGAGACAGAATCAACCTTCCACAAATGTAGGTGGTCCACCGTTACAGTCTAATAGTCAATTTCCCCAAGGTTTTCATTCTTCAACTCAATCATATCCTACTCAATCTCATCAACCACAAACTTATTTTAACCCATCTCCTAATCCACAAACCACTCCTCAATTTGTTGCACCACAGCAACAAAAGTCCTCGTTGGAGGACACTCTCAAGGCATTTATGCAAGTAACTGGCCAGTCCAAAGCTGAAATTAAAACTTCTACAACGCAAGCCATTGCCAAACCAAACCAAACCAAATCAAACCGAGCCTTGCATCCCAGTCACTTGGGTCAGCTACATGAATCTGTGTCCTCCATTGAGCTCTGTAAAGGGCTACTTGTTCACACACACCCATTATACTCATATCTTTGCACACTACAACATCTAATGTTAATTTAGGTCTACCACCCGTGACATTGCTACCTAGGGCTATCCTATCCGCTCTCTTAACTACTGCATCTTCTGGTCTACAGTAGACATACTCAAACCACCTTAGCTATTTTCCCTCAACTTCTCCTCTATAGGTGCTACACTTACCATCTCACAAACTGTTTCATTTCTAATCTTGTCTCTTCTAGTCTTACCACACATCCACCTCAATATTCTCATTTTCGCTACACTCATCTTGCTCACATGTTATTTCTTAATAGGCCAACATTCTGTCCCATAAAGTATCGCTGATCTTATAGCAATCCCATAGAATTTTTCTTTCAATTTTGTGGGTACCTTCTTGTCACATTGTACACCAGTAGCGCTTCTCCACTTGAGACACCCCACTTGGATCCTATGGGTCACATCATCAGCAATCTCTCCATCTCTACTAATAATTGAGCCTAAATACCTAAAATGATCACTCTTTGGTGTTTCCTCGTCTTGGATCATCACTCTTTTTTCATGCTCACTACTGGTATCACTAAACTTGCACACCATAGACTCAGTTTTACTCCTACTTATTCGAAAACCCTTTGACTCTAATGCTTCCCTCCAAATTTCTACTTTCGTATTAACATCTCTAGCGGTTTCATCTACAAGGATAATGTCATCTGCAAACATCATACACCATGGAATATCCTCTTGAAATTGTCTAGTCAATTTATCCATAACTAAGGCAAATAGGTACGGGTTCAGGGCTGACCTTTGATGCAATCCTATGGTGATTGAAAATTCACTTGTTTCCCCTACTGGTGATCTAATGGTAGTGACGGCGCCTTCATGCATGTCTCCAATCACCTTGATATACCCTTTAGTCACTCCTTTTCTCTCCAAAACCCACCAAATGATGTCTCTAGGCACCCTATCATAAGCCTTTTCTAAGTTTATGAAAACCATATGGAGATCCTTCTTCTTTGCTCTGTGTTTTTCTATCAATCTCCTTAATAGGTAGATAGCTTCCATGGTTGATCTTCCATGCATGAACCCAAACTGTTTCTCTGACATCATAGTCACCATCCTCAAGCGATGCTCAGTTACTCTTTCCCACAACTTCATTGTATAACTCATCAATTTAATACCTCTATAGTTGTTGTAGCTTTGAATATCCCCTTTATTCTTATAGATAGGTACTTAGATGCTCCTTCTCCATTCGTCAAGCATCTTCCTAGTCATAATAATCTTGTTGAATAACTTCGTCAACCAAGTCACCCCCAAGTCACCTAGACTTTTCCACACTTCAATAGGTATACAATTTGGTCCTAGGGCCTTACCCGGTTTCATCCTTTTCAAAGCTTTAACCATTTCAAACTTTTGTATTCTCCGATAAAACTCATATTCTATGTTCTCGCGAGGTACATACACTTCCTCCCCACCAAAGCCTCCACCTTGTTTCTTGTTTAACAACTTATCGAAATACGACTTTCATCTATCCGTGATCGCATCGTCTTTCACCAACACCACTGAATCTATACCTTTTATACACTTAACTTGAGAAACGTCTCTAGCTTTCCTTTCTCGTAGCTTAGCAAGTTTATAAATAATCTTTCTCCATCTTTACTATCGAGTCTAGCGTAGAAATTCGCATAGGCTTAATTTCTTTCGATATTCTTCTAATATCGTCAGCTATCATATTTCACATATTGTCACTATCGCCTTCCACTCCCCACCATACTTCTTGAGACATTCTTTCCTTGAATACCTCTAGTTTCTCCCCTCTTTGGCCCCAACATTTAATCCGTGGGCATCTAGTTTCCTTTCTCCTTCTATTATTCCCCTTGAGACAAATATCTAACACCAAGTTAGAAAATCAAGTAGGCTAGTTAGCTAGTCAAATTGGTGAAAGAGAAAAGGGAAACTTTCCTAGTCAACCAGTAAATAATCCGAAAGGGCAGTTCGCAATTAGCAATGCCTCTAGCTCTACCCATGAGCAGGAACAAGTCCAATCTGTTATCACCCTTCGATCTAGAAAACAAGTTGACAATGAAGTGAGTATGCCAGTAGAGGACAACCTAGTGGAGTCAGATAAAGGAGAAAATCAGAGCCAACCTCCCAACATCTAAGAGTCTAGTTTTTCCCAACCAACTCAAATGGACCCTCAAATTAGCAATTTTATTCCAAAAGCTCCATTTCCTCATAGATTAGCGAATCCTAAGAAAAATACTCAATTTGGTGATATTCTAGAAGTGTTTTAAGCAGGTGCATATAAACATTCCATTTTTAGATGCCATTCAACAAGTGCCCTCTTATGCTAAATTCTTGAAAGATCTTATCACCATAAAGAGGAAGACTAATGTTCCTAAGAAAGCATTTTTTACCAAACAAGTAAACTCTATTATTCAATGTAAAATCCCTATCAAATATAAGGACCCTGGGTGTCCTACAATTTCATGCACAATAGGTGACAATTACATTGAGCGAGCTTTGTTAGATTTGGGGGCAAGTGTCAATTTATTACCATACTGAGTTTACTTGCAACTAGGGTTAGGAGAATTGAAACCCATTTCTATAACACTCCAACTGGCTGATAGGTCCGTCAAATTTCCTAGAGGTGTGATTGAGGATGTCTTGACCAAGGTTGATAAATTTTATTTTTCTGTGGATTTCATAGTTCTTGATACTCAACGTGTTCAAAACTCAAGTGGACAAATTCCTGTTATTCTAGGACACCCTTTTTTAGCCACATCTAATGCTCTGATCAATTGTAGAAATGGTGTAATGAAACTTTCATTTGGTAACATGACAGTTGAACTCAATGTGTTTGACATAAGTAAACAACCACCAGATGAAGAAGAGATTGGTACAACTTGTATGATAGATAGTCTTGTTCATGATACATTTGTTCTATGAAGTTGTCAGGACCCGTTAAAGGCTTGTTTAGCTCATTTTGGATGTGATTTTGATATTGATGAATCTGTTGCATAAGTTAACGCCTTATTAGATTCCACTCCTGTGTTAAGTGATGACAGATGGTCAACTAAGGTAATCCCTCATTCGCTCTCACCACCAATCCCATCTGTTATAGAGGCACCCAATTTAGATTTGAAACCTTTGCCAAATACTCTGAAATATGTGTTTAATTTCTTGGTCCCTCTGAGTCTTTACGAATAATAATAGCTTCTGATTTAAACAATACTCAGGAACAAAAATTATTAACCATTCTTAAAGAACATAAAGAAGCAATTGGGTGGTCCATTGATGATATCAAAGGAATTAGTCCTTCTGTGGTCATGCATAAAATTCACTTAGAAGAAAATGCTAAAACTTCACTGGAACCACAAAGGTGCTTGAACCCTACCATGCAAGATGTGGTTAAATATGAAATTATTAAGCTTTTAGATGCGGGTATAATTTACCCCATATCTGACAGTAAATGGGTGAGTCCAATTCAGGTTGTTCCTAAAAAGTCTGGGGTAACTGTAGTTAAAAATAAGGATAATGAGTTAGTTACAACTCGTGTTCAAAAAGGATGGCGTGTTTGTATTGACTGCAAAAAATTAAATTCCATGACAAGAAAGGACCATTTTCCCCTCCCATTTATTGCTCAAATGTTGGAAAGATTAGCTGGACACGAATATTATTGCTTCCTTGATGGTTACTCTGGTTACAACCAAATTCCAGTTAATTCACAAGACCAAGAAAAAATCACATTCACATGTCCTTATGGAACGTACATTTGCCTATCGTTGCATGCCATTTGGGTTGTGCAATGCACCTGCTACTATTCAACGATGTATGATTAGTATTTTTTCTGACATGGTTGAGCAATTCCTAGAGGATTTAATTTATGGATGATTTTCAGTTTTTTGGTCCTCTTTTGATGATTGTTTGCATCACCTAAGCTTAGTATTAATTCAATTTAAGGAGAAAAACTTGTTCTTAATTGGAAAAAATGTCACTTTATGGTAAAACAAGGAATTGTCCTAGGACATGTCATTTCTAAAAGCGGTATTGAAGTTGATAAAGCCACGAACTGTGAAAGAAATTAGATCAGTTTTAGGCCATGTAGGATATTATCGAAGGTTCATTAAAGACTTTAGTAAAATTTCTAGGCCTTTGTGCAATTTGCTTGCTTAAGATGCTCCATTTGTGTTTGACCATGAGTGCCTCCGTACCTTTGAAAAATAAAAAATGGCATTAACCTCTGCACCTATTATTCAGCCACCTAATTGGAGTACCTTTTGAGATCATGTGTGATGCCTCTGATTATGCGGTTGGTGCTGTTTTAGGACAACGAGTCAACAAACTTCCCCATATGATTTGTTATGCTAGTTGAACTCTAAATGATGCTCAACTTAACTATTCCACAACAGAGAAAGAGTTGCTAGCAGTTGTTTTCGCATTAGATAAGTTTAGAGCTTATTTAGTGGGGTCTAATGTTTTAGTCTATTCAGATCATGCTGCCCTAAAATATCTTTTGTCTAAAAAAGATGCTAAATCTCTTCTAATTTGATGGATTTTATTATTACAAGAATTTGACATTGAAATTCAAGATAAAAAGGGTTGTGAGAATGTAGTAGCAGACCATTTATCGAGATTAATCATAGAGAGTAGTGATGACACTTTGCCCATTTCTGAAAACTTTCCTGATGAGCAGTTAATGTATGTGTCTCAAATACCTTCACCCTGGTTTGCGAATGTATATTGTAAATTATCTTGTCACTGGTCAAATGCCATTACATTGGACAAAACAAGATAAATCAAAATTTTTAGCTGAAGTTAGGCATTTCTTTTGGGATGACCCCTACTTGTTCAAATATTGTCCTCATCAGGAGGTGTATTCCGGAAAGTGACAAGCAAAGTGTCATATCATTTTGCCATGATCATGCATGTGGAGGTCATTTTAGTGGAAAAAAGACTGCTGCAAAAATTTTACAATGTGGTTTTTATTGGCCTTCCATTTTTCGTGATTCACATAATTATTGTTTGGCATGTGAGCGATACCAAAAATTAGGAGGTATTACAAGAAGGAATATGATGCTATTACACCCTATTTTAATTGATGAGATATTTGATGTTTGGGGTATTGATTTTATGGGTCCATTTCCTAATTCTTTTGGTAATCTATACATTCTAGTCGCGGTCGACTATGTATCCAAATGGGTAGAAGCTGTTGCGTGCAAAACCAATGATCACAAACTGGGGGTCCAATTTTTGAAAGAAAATGTGTTTACTCGTTTTGGCACTCCACGCGCTATTATTAGCGATGGTGGAAAACATTTTTGCAATAGTGTTTTTGAGCATTTAATGAAAAAATCTACCTAATAAAACACAAGGGTGTGGGCCTCCACACAAATACAAGTTGATACAAGGGCTAAGATTCATTTGATTCAAGGGTTGAGAAGGAACTTGCAAATGTAATGCAAGTGCCCACATTTTTTTTTGTAGTAATTGCACAAATACCATGATCTTCCAATTACAAAACCCTACTAGCTAGCAAGTGCCGTAGGCACGGACAAATCCAACCGGGGTGCGCAGTGCTGTAGGTACGGGCAAATACTAGTATCTTATAACTCATAAAGTTGGAACCTCTTTATCACCCACAAACTAGTGGACAAGTAGAGATATCTAATAGGGAGATTAAGCTCATATTAGAAAAAATGGTGAATCCTAATAGAAAATATTGGTCTTTAAGATTAAATGATGCATTGTGGGCTTATCGTATTGCGTTTAAAACTCCCATAGGAATGTCTCCTTATAGACTAGTATTTGGCAAGGCATGTCATCCCCCCGTTGAGTTAGAACATAAGGCTTATTGGGCTATTAAACAATTAAACTTCAATCTTGATAAGGCTGGTGATAGTAGGAAGCTCCAAATTTTTGAGCTTGAGGAAATTAGGGACAATGCTTATGATTGTGCAAAATCATACAAAGACTGTATGAAGACAGTTCATGAATCATGATCAAAATCTTTTAAGAAATTTTTTTACTTCCGGTCAAAAAGTACTCCTCTGTAATTCTCATTTACAAGTGTTTCCAGGCAAATTCTGTTCTCGATGGTCAGGCCCTTTTATTGTTCGAACTAGCTACCCACATGGGGCCGTCGAGATTAAAAATCCAAAAGATGGAAATGTTTTTAAAGTAAATGGACAACGTTTGAAACCATTTATAGAATTAAAGAGTCCAGAGGTAGAGGAAATTCTTTTGGAAGATCCTATTTATGAGGATTGATCACTGTAGTAAGCTAATACTTATTGTGAGTTTTATTTATTTATTTATTTTTCCCTCCTTTTAATTTGTTTTTCTTGTGTGTTATTTTGATTTAGGTTTTTAATAAAAAGAAAAAAAAAATGACATTACTACAATCATGGAGACCCGATTTATGACCCGAGAGGAGTCGTTACCCCTGCTAAGGTTCATCCTCACATTGGAACCCCCACCATTTTGGCCAGAAAATCAGGTTGGAGGTTTCCACGGGCAAATATATTATCAGACTCTAATGGCATATGATATTGAAGAATTTGATTGGGACGTGTCAAATGTGGATCACAACTTCATGGTCTACGCTGCCCATTTTCTTGATCAAGTCATAACAGTAGTATCACCATGCTAGTGTCGTGACTTGATTTTTCTATTTCATGTTGCATACATATGCTGTCACAAGAATCAACTACTACTTCGTCTAATGTTACCAAACCAAACCGAGCCTTAAGTCCTAATCATTTGGGGTCGGCTACATAAATCATTTTCCTCCATTGAGCTCTGTCAAGGGCCACTTGTTCACATAAACCTACTATACTCATATCGTTGCGCACCACAGCATCTAATGTCAATTTAAGTCTACCCTTCCCCGTGGCATTGTTATCCAAAGCTATCTTATCCGCTCTCTTAACTACTACATCTCCTGGTCTACAGTAAACATGCCCAAACTACCTTAGCCTATTTTCCTTCAACTTCTTTTCTATGGGTGCTACACCTACTATCTCACGAACCGTTTCATTTCTAATCTTGTCTGTTCTAGTCTTACCACACATCCACCTCAACATTCTCATTTCCGTTACACTCATCTTGTTCATTTGTTGTTTCTTAATAGGCCAACATTCTGTCCCGTAAAGTATCGCCGGTCTATGGCAATTCCATAGAATTTTTCCTTCAATTTTATGGGAACTCTCTTGTCACACAGTACACCAGTAGTACTCCTCCACTTGAGCCACCCCACTTGGATCCTATGGGTCACATCATAGGCAAATGATTGAACCTAAGTACCTAAAATGATCAATCTTAGGTATCTCCTGCTCTTGGATCATCACTTTTTCTTCGTATGCATTGCTGGTACCACTAAACTTGCACATCATACACTCAGTTTTACTCGTACTTATTCGAAAATCCTTTGACTCTAATGCTTCCCTCCAAATTTCTAATTTCGTATTAACACCTCTAGCGGTTTCATCTACGAGGACAATGTCATCTGCAAACATCATACACTATGGGATATTTTCTTGAAATTGTCTAGTCAATTCATCCATAACTAAGGCAAAAATGTATGGGCTCAAGGCTGACCTTTGATACAATCCTATAGTGATTGGGAATTCACTCGTTTCCTCTACTGGCGATCGAATGGTAGTAATGGCACCTTCATACATGTCTCTAATCACCTCGATGTACCCTTTGATCACTCCCTTTCTCTCTAGAACCCACCATATAATGTCTCTATGCACCCTATCATAAGTCTTTTCTAAGTCTATGAAAACCATATGGAAATCTTTCTTCTTTGCTCTATATTTTTCTACCATTCTCCTTAATAGATAGCTAGCTTCCATGGTTGATCTTTCAAGCATGAACCCAACTGTTTCTTTGACACCATTGTCACCATCCTCAAGCGATACTCAATAACTCTTTCCTACAACTTCATCATATGACTCATCAATTTAATACCTCTATAGTTGTTGCAGCATTGGATATCCCTTTTATTCTTATAGATAGGTACTAGAGTGCTCCTTCTCCATTCGTCGGATATTCTCCTAATCATAATAATCTTGTTAAACAATTTCGTCTACCAAGTCACCCTCAAGTCACCTTGACTTTTCCACATTTCAAAAGGGATACCATCTGGTTCTACGGTCTTATTTGATTTTATCCTTTTCAAGGTCTTACTATTTCGTCTAATGTTAGCGCCCAAAAGGAAAAAATAGTTTAAAAAAAAAATTACCGCAAAACCCTAACCATCCCCTATAAATCTCCATCTCTCCCTTTACCCTCTCCTCTCCTTTCCTTCCATCGCACAGCCATCTCTCTCTTTTTTTTTTCCTCCATCCCCACAAACTACCACCTGAATCCCTTCCTATCACAGACCATTCATTTGGATCTTTTTCTGGGTTTACTTTTATTTTGTTTGGCTTAGTTGTGCTCTTTCCTTTGATAGCCGTAGAAGTGAACTGATTGTAGGCACAATCATAGTACTCGGCTATCTTGTGTTTTCATGTCTCTTTCTCGAATTTGAGTAGCTTTTGTTTGCTTGTATTTATTTTTAGGAAAAATTTTCATAGTTGTCCCTTTAGTTTTACGATTATCTCAATTTCATCCCTCTAGTTTCAATTGCTACCAAATAAATCCTGTAATTTGTTTTACGTTTCAAATTGGTAAAATCGTTAACACCGTTAATGAAACTAAAGAAAAAAATATGATTAAAAAATTAAGTGTTCTAATTTTCAATTCGGTTGAACTTGTGAGAAGATCTTATTTTCTTAATCATTTTATCCTCGATGGTCATAATGAATTTTTGGCTCTAAAGCCTTTCAACGAGCATCTGAAGCCTCCTTATTTGGTTTCAGGGCTCTCTTAGGGTGCTCATTGAAAAGCTTGAGAGCCAAAAGTCCATTGTGACTATTTAAGATAAAACGATCGAAAAAATAAGATCTTCACACCGGTCAAAACGATTGAAAATTAGAACACTTATTTTTTCACACCGTTTAAATATTAAAAAATATAGTTAAAAAATTAAGTGTTCCAATTTTTAATCTGTTTAAACTGATGCGAAAATCTTATTTTTCTGATCATTTTATCTTAAATGGTCATAATGGATTTTTCGCTCTAAGGCCTTTCAATGAGCACCCTAAGAGAGCTCTGAAACTAAATAAGGAGTCTTCAGGTGCTCGTTAAAAGACCTTAGAGCCAAAAATTCATTACGACCATGTAGGATAAAATTATCAAAAAAATAAGATCTTCGCACCGGTTTAACGGATTGAAAATTGGAGCACTTAATTTTTTAATCATATTTTTCCATTAGTTTCATTAACGGTGTTAACGGTTTTACCAATTTGGAACGTAAAACAAACTACAGGGTTTATTTGATAGCAATTGAAACTAGAGGGACGAAATTGAGACAACCATAAAATTAGATGGACGAAAATTTGCCCTTATTTTTACCTTAGTTTGTGACTTTGTGTCTTATGTGTTCACTTGTTTGTATTTGATTCTGTTGTACTGCACTACTATTGAATAAGTGCAGCTTTAAGTTTGTTCTAAAAAAAATAATTAAATTTGATGTTTGTGAGTCCAAAAAAAATTGCTATGTTGCTCGATAAAATTTTTGTTGACTTAATCTATTTTTGCTAGAGGACTAGCAAAGTTTAAGTTTGGGGGTATTTGATGTACACGTTTTAGTGTACATTATAATCCTTAAATTAGTACTTTGTTGGACCTATTTTGTATTCTAAATAATCTTAATTTTAGTTATTTTATGTTTGTAGGTATAAAATAAGGTTGCTTAATAAATTGGAATCTAGAGACAAGAATAAATAATAAACTTGGAGCAATTGAAAATAAGTATTTGTGTAGCTCAAGTGGCAATGGCTAAGTATATAAGAAGCCAAAGGTCTAGAGTTCAAGACATGAGAGTGGAGCCTTTTATGCTTTTTATGTAAAAAGCAAGAGCGCAAAACACTGAATAATTTTTCTTGTTGATTGCACCACCATGAGGAACACTGAATAATTCTTTTTTGATTGCACCACCATGAGGAGCACTGAATCATTTTTTCTTGGTTCTAGAATCCCAGGCAGCCATCGAATTATTTTTCTGAAGGCTTTAACTATTCCTCTTCCAAATTATCTCATCCCATCCTCCTTCCCATTTCTCAATAACTACACACATTTAAAAGCAGAAGAAATGAGGAGGAAATGGTGTGCTGGTTTTCTGGGAAAACCATTTTGCTTATTTCTAAAAGTGTTCTTCTTTTTACTTTGTGGAATACCAAGCATCAAGGATATATAGTTGGAGAAAGTTATGTTACACAGGGTATACTATATGTCTAAATTATGACAATTTGTAATTTTCATTATGCCGATTTTTGATTTTCTAATGCATATTTATGATGCTAGTTACGACTTGTATTTTAAAATTTACCTGTTAACAAGTCATTACCAGGTTATCCATAATTAAAAAATATTGTTATTATGTAACCATAATTATTCGTATCAAAATCTACAATACTTGTACCCCAACCAAATATATGCGTACAATACCAAAAATTAAATAATACTACCCACAAATGTTATAACAACACTATAAATTGGCATTATCTTATCACAATGAGTCGTACCAAAAATTCTTTGACTTGTATGATATTCCGTAACAAAATCAAAATATGTCGTACTAGAATCAATAATTGTTATACCCAAGCCAAAAATATTTATAAAATACCATAAATTTTATAAATTGACAACACCTAAAATTGTCATTTTGTTACCACAATGTGTAGGATCAAAAGAAAACATATGTAAATACCATAAATTATATAACAAACCACAATTGTTATGACAATATCATAAATTGACGTTTTCTTAACACAATGTGTCGTACCAAAGGAAATCGATTAAAATATTCGGTAATAAGACCAAACTATGTCATACCACAATCAATAATAATTATAACCAAGCAAAATACATGTCTAAAAATCATAAATTCAATAACAATACCATACATTGTCGTTACATTAGCACAATGTGTTGTACAAAATTTAAACTAAAATTATTTTTAATTTCTGCCACATTATTTTTTAAAATTTTAAAATTTCTACCACATTATCTTAATTTTCAATTCCATCCATATTATTTTTTTGAAAATTTAATTTTTTCCTATACAATATCTCAAAAATTTAAACTAAAAATGAAATTTTAGCTCAAAATTTTCATCCAATAAATTCACCAAAAAGTAAGTACTATACCCAAATTTTTTTAACACAACTGCAATTTCCTCTCAAAATATTTCTCCAAATCAAATTCTCTCTCTAAAAACTTTAATCCAAAAAATCAAAATCCCTCCAATTTTTCATGGATAAATGAGATCTCATTAAAAAAATTAATTATTCAACTGTCTCAAGACAAAGATTTGGGTTTGACCTTCCAGGTGAAATGGGTTGAGTATGACTCAAAAGTATGACCAATTTTAACTTAAGTTTTTATTTTTAAATTTTTTGTTAGGATGATCGATCTAAACCGTTAGGATATTAATTCTTACGATATTCAGCATTGTTACTAAAATCAAAGATTATCGGATATTGACAAGTATGTATCAGAAGACATTAAAATTTAATAATGCCATGTTGATTAAATTGGACTAAAAAATATATTGATAATATTGAACAGTCTAACTTTATTGGTTTATTAAATTAGTTTTAAATTATTTTATTGTTTTCATAATTTTAGATTTAATAGTTTAGAAAGTAGAAAAAAAATATTTCTAAAAACCCCAATTCCTAGTCCACCCAAATTGATAGTGGACCGCATTTGAAAGCCTATTAAAGATAGAAGAGAGAGAAACTCAAAAATAGAGTAAGTGATGACCTGTTAGACAGGTTGTTGCCCTTTTTTTAATTAAAAAATTGAACAGTTAAGATTAGATAATCTCAAATCCAATGAAATATATAGAAGGTGCGTACGGTACACACTTATTAAGGAGTGTATACCATAGGTCTACCCTATAACCCATTTTGACATAGGTTTGAATCAGATAAAAAAAAAAAAGACATAGGTTTGCGCCCATAATCACTACTCAATAATGAAATAAGTAAATCTCTTGCTTCCCAAAAAAGAAAAAAAAAACTTGGAAAAAATAAATGAAATAAAATCTCCCTGTATGCATGTAATCTCTATAATCAACTGGTCTGGGCCTAATTCCTGTACATTTTACCTCCCTTTGTTGAACAATGCAGTGAGCAAAACAAACAACAAAGAACAAAGAAGCTTTTCAGCTTTAAAATTGTGAACAGATCCCATCCAGTAAAAATCTAAAACCTTGATCCTGAACCCCATCAAATTTTTATTGCTCAATTTAAAGATGAATTTTTTGTTTGTTTGTATTTGACTCCCAAATTTGCAGAAGAAATCAATTAAAAGGTGAAATAAAGTGAAAAAAATAAGCAAAAGCCCAAAAAAGAAGAAGAAAAGAGCCAATGAAAAACAGATCTAGCTTAAGAAAGCAGCAATGATTATTATTATTGTAATAATAATAATTATTATTATTTTCTTTGTTTATTTGTTATTTTCTCATTTCAAGGTCAAACTTTGTTAATTTTTGATACTTTTATGAGATAGTTGATAAAGTAGCAAAACTTACAGCAAATTTTCTTTAAACTACATAGCAAGATTTTTTTTCTCGTCCTTTGGAGATTTTGTGATTGTTGGAAATTTTTTTAATTTTTGAGTTATTTAAATGAGAGTATGGTAAATATTTAAAAATCAGACCAAATTCTGTAAAGAAGGCATTGTAAATTTTAAAAAAGGCCAAATAGTAAATGTTTTTATTTTTCTTATTGGTTATGTTATATTTTTTTCGCCATTGGTTAAACCTAATCTACTCTATATTAGGGGACTTGTTTTTATATTGTTCATTGACCAAATCAATACTTGTTTCATCATGATAGTTGAACAATGAATGGTAATGCAAGAGGAAATGGTAGTAAAATTTAGCCATTATTACTTTACATCTATATTGGAGGGTATTTGAAAATTGGGTAATCAAAAGTTCTGAAGCATGTTGTTCGCAAAGCCCATGTTTTGGCTAAATATAAAAGACTTCTTAATTTGTTTTAATGCAAGTTATTTTTCTGCTTCCTAAAATAAATAAATAAATAAAATGTAGAAGGGTTGGATTTAATTTGATGGCAAATGTATTTATCAAAAACATTTACGTTACCCACCTATTTTTCTTTTCAAAAAGTTTTTATTTTATCTTCCTTAGAGAAAAGTTTTTTTTCTCTGCTAATCAAAATTTATTACTCTTCTAATTTGGCTCACTAATAGCAAAATGCACAATTTTTGAATGAAAAAACTATAGATATGCTTTTATTTTATTTTATGTTATCATCTTCTAGAGACTTTTTTCAATTACATATGTAATGATCCGCGTCATGTGACATACTAAGTATTAGCCTAATAACTACATGGTTCAAAAATTATAACTCTACTTGATAGCATATGGTAGGCATTTCGTATACAATCATTCTACAGTCACAAACACTTACACAAACTCACTTACATTCACATTGGGGCCCACACATACTAGACCTCCAGTGTGTGTGGACCCCACTAAAATATGTGAGTGTGTGTAAGTGTTTGTGGGTTTTTTTTTCAAACGGAAGACCAACCTAGTTCATTAATATCCGTCAAACGGCATCTACAGATAATTCAATTACAGAGTAAGCCATACAACAACAACTAATAATTAACTAAAACAGAGGAACAAAAAATAACTATCGGTCTAAATCTGAGACGATTCCGTCGAACTCTAAAGCGTAATTGAATACTCCAATATGGAGCCATTACATAAGTAGGAGCCACTACCTACTTCACACCAAAAAATACATGGATCAACAACCGTGAAACACATATCCAGACATCAGACGCATTAGGATGACGGAGCCATTGCATAAGTGTTTTTAGTTGAATAACAATTGTTTCTCATATAGTACCAATCAATATTCCCATATCTAACCGATGTGAGACTAGGAAAGGATGTCACAACATATATTAAAGAATGCAAAATTATGCGTGATTTAGATTAAATACATAGTAATATTAACTAAGGAAATGATTTTGGAACTCCACTTTTTTATGATGGCACTTCAAAACTTTTCTTTTAGTATAAAAATTACACATAGCAAGAAACATTAAAAGATAAATTTTAGAGTTCTATTATAAAAAAGTGGAGTGCTAAAATCATTTTTCAACTGACTGATTGTAACATGGTGTGGTAACTAGAAGTTCATAATAATTTGCGAAAGATTACCCTGAAATTATCTAAATCAATGGTCCACATTCACTTAAAATCAATCTAGACCATTGATTTTCAAATTCAAGGTAATTTCAGGTAATCTTTCATAGTACCTAGGATTTCCCTAGTTCAAACAATTAGATACGGTAGGTCCACCAGAGAAGTTGAGTAGTAGGTTTTTTTTTTTGAAAGGCAGTATGTACGTAGGTTGACATTGTCATCAATCAGGTAGAACTCACGTCTGTCTTTGAATTGGAAACGGTACACTTAACGGGGAGTAATCTGTGAAAAGCATCAAATTCTATCCTCTGTAATCCTCCCCACATATATCCAACTCCTTCGCGATTACAACCTTCCCAAACTCGAGCGGGTATGCCTCTCTCTCTCTCTCTCTCTCTCTCTCTCTCTCTATATCTATCTTTGTTTGCTATTTTCCAGGCTTAATTTAGATGTTTAAAGGCCTAGCAAATAGTCACTCCTTGAAATGATTATTATGATGTCCGATTCACACGCCAGCAGGCAGCAGTGAATTAGTTAAACATTGGTAACCATTTTTTTTTTTTTTTGGGGGGGGGGGGGTTCTTTATTTGTCGTTATACAAAATTTACATTAAAGATAAATACAAAAAGAATCTAACATTTTATTTAAACATCTTCAGAGCGACTCTAATCTTGTTACAGACTCCAAGCATACTCGGTCTTCGCCTTTGGTATTCCTCCTGTGTCAAATTGCTCCATCATTTAACCCTGCACCCTTTGGCAAATTGATCGCCGAAGCAACCGATTTACCAAGATACAAACGTATCCATGAGTGATAATTCACCCAGTAGGATAATCCCAATCCTACCAATCCCTTACTCTATAATTAGCATTCAATAATAACAATAATATCACAATTGATAATACACGAGAGGTACAGAATTATAGCACATTGTCTCTTTCTTTACTATCCATCATCTTACATGAAATCTAAGGATCATCTCCACGAGATCCTTTCCTCCCACATCCACTAACTACAACCGTCTCATGGGTCCACCCTTTCTCTTGCTTATCCTGTACGAGGGTCCTAGGTGAGCGCACCTAAATTATGTACTGAGCATGTTCTCACTTAAGACCATAATAGGAGGATCGAGTCATCCTTCACAACATGATACATTTCAATGAGATAAAAAGTACACATCAAATAATATTATGAAAGTAAGTAAACCCATAATATTTTATGATTGGGCCAATGCCCTTAAGGTTCGTTGAACAAGTAAATTAATTATAGTTTTTATTAATTTACATTTGTAAAATTCTAATATTCAATTGGTACTCCTTAAAAAAAAAAACCATTTATCGTATAAAAAAATACAACGGTTCTCCTGATGCTATGTTAGTGTAAATCTTTCATTTCTATTATTTCTTTTTATAAGTTAATACTTCTTCCTTTTCTTTTATTATACATAAAACCTAACTCTTATTTTATCACTTTTCATAATTATTAAAGTACTAGTGCTAGCCCGTGCCTACGGCACTACGCATTCGTATTGGAAGGAGATGACAATTGTGTAATTTAGGTGAAAATCATGGGCACTTAACCGAAAAGTGGGAGGATGCACTACAGCCTTTGGATCAAATGAATCTGAGCCGTTCTAACAACTTGTCCCCACACCCTTCTGTTTTATAATAGAGATGTCCATTACTTTACTACAAGTATAGCTATTAACATTTTCGACTACTGTAAACATTAGTCTTAACTGAGAGCAAATAATAATGCAATATGTTTGACTCACAGTTCCATACAATACAAGTTTACCCACTAGTAGCATAAAACGAAATGAAAAAAAATAATGAGGAAGGTCGAATTCGTACACAAGTGTAACAAGAAGGGGCATAGTGTAATATTAGTATCAAATTTTAAAAGTTCTAACGTCTGTGAACAGTAACTCGTCGAAACAGAGGAATTTCAGATTTCATGGTTTCGATGCGCGGGTACGATTTCCTTCATAAGAACTTACTAAAATCAATATACAAGGATTAAATATACTTAGGAGAGAGTAGAAAAGTAATTATTCTACCTCGGTCCTGACTGAAAAAGAGGGTAATGGTATTCCGGACAGTTTGGGACGACTTTAAAAAAATCGGGCCAGATGACGGAGCAACGGATCATCGTGGCTGACTTCGGACATGTGGTGGACGTTGCTGAGATGTACGGGAACTTGGTTGATGAATTTGTGAACTGAATTCAAGTTTGGTTGGATGCGAACTCAAAACCCACTTCACTTTCTCTCTAGCCTAAACCTCCATTAATGGAGTTCATGGTTATCTCTCTCTATTTTCTGGACCAGCAACAAAAATGGAAGTGAAATGTGTATATCTTCAGTTTTCAGAGTTATGGGCATATATAATGAGAGAGGGTGAGATAGTGGGAAGGTGGGGTGTATGGTTGGACGATGAGTATGGAGGTGGTGGAATGTGGGAGGGAAGTGTAAGAGAGAGAGAAAATCAGGAGAGATAATGGAGGAAGAGAGAGTGAGAATCGGAGAGAGGTGAGGGATGGGAACCAAATCCCATATTTCGTGGGGTTGAAATTCTAGGGTGAAAAATGTTATGGTGTATCTGGCATACCACGGTATAAATATACATATATATATACACACACACACAAATATACACATATACATGTTCTTATAATAATAATCAATCTATTTATTAAATTTAGTTAACTTAACTAAATAAAATTTGGAATGAATTTTTATCGAGAAGGAAAGAAAAGAAAATTAAAATAAAAATTTGGGACAAAATTCAGGTCGTTACAGGCCCTGAAGCAGTTGCGTTCTGCGTTTTTTACCCAGGGCAGCGGTGGTTTTGATTTATCTTTGTGGTCTCCTGAGTCATGCCTTTTAATGCTTTTGTAGTTGCTTGGTGTTTGTTGAATAAATTCTATTTTGCCAAATAACAAGACATAATAATGCTTTTCATTTCAGGGTCATATGAACTGATTGTGGGATTAGTAACTTTTTCTTTAAGCTTAGTGATATCTAATTGTTTCCGATTACGAGGAAAATGATTTTTAGTTGTGATTAAACCATCTTAAGTAGTTAAAGTATGATCATGAAATACGATTTAAAAGTGCACGGAAAAAGAAGGGCGTACCCAATGCACAAAGCTCTTGCATAAGCGTGGTCTGGGAAAGGTTTGATGTACACAGTGTTACAACATAAGTTAAAATATAAAGCAATCACATAGGCGTGTGTTGTGTGTGTTCTTGAAATGTTATCTATTTAGGCCTCGTTTGATAACGGGGATAAACGGTTGAGATTCGTAAGGAGATGAGATTATGATTGGGATCGGTAATGAAAAGAGATTAATAATGAGAATGTTTGTTTGGGATGAGATTAGATGATGACATTTTTAATATCGTGTTTGTTTCACATGGGATATGATTGGATTATAGTATAAATTTCCATTTTTGCCCCCTCCCCCACCCATACAACAACACACGCACAGAGGGGAAAAAAAACCCAAGGAAAAAAGTAAAAACAGCCACAAACGCACTACTTTCCGGTTTTCCCTACTTTACTCTCTCTCTCTCTCTCTCTCTCTCTCTCTCTATACCCACACCACACCCATAGAAAAACCTAACTAGCGGAGATTACGACGACGACGACGATGTCTATGACGGCGAAGACAATGACCCAACCAAGCTCATAATCAAGGTCTCTCTCTCTCTCTCTCTCTCTCTCTCTCTCTCTCTCTTATACATACATATTTTTGTGTGTGTGTGTGTTTTTGTGGTGGCGGTGCTGATTTTTTGCTCCGGTGGTGGTGGTGATCGATCTGTTTCTCTGGTGGCAGTTTTGTTTTTCTCCTTCATAAGACCTAGGATTGGATTATTAATACCAAGTCCATGGGGGTATTACCAATCCCCCATATTCCCCCCCTTTAGGAGGTTTGCTCATCCCATGGGATTCACAATCCGGAGGGATTTTATGTTACCAAATAAGAAATTCACAGTCCGGTGGGACTGTTAGTCCAATCCCAAGGCTCAATCTGATTAACAAACGGGGCCTTAATTTCATATACAAAAATATGAATGTCACTAGTTTTGGTGAGCAGAGTGGGCAGAGAGGCTGTTTTTGAGAACCTAACCTGTGTCCTTCAAGTCAAAATGGCACAGCTCTAATACAACGTCAGATCCGCCCTTCAAAATGCTCGAAAGCACTATGAAAATTGGATATAGCAAACTGTGTGTCAACATGTAACTATTTTTTATATAGGTATAATTCATGCTGCTATGTCCCTTTGTCACATAATTTCTGCGTGAACGGGAAAACGACCTACGAGAATGTCTCTAAACTACTAAAATTTTTGTGAGGAAGGATTGAGAGCGAGAGTGGTCTACTCTATGAGGATTATGTGGATTAGGTAAGGACTGGGTTCTTATACTTGATGCTCAGTGCAAGAACAAGGCCACAGATGAAAACAAGTGAATGAAGTTGTTCTTATTTCTGAAGCCCTTGTTGGAAATGAGCACCACTTGTTTGTTGAAAAGCTTCTTCGAAAGTACACCCTGCGTCCCACTTTGATAACCCCTTATTCCTTTTCAGGACGTCCAAAAATATATGTCCACTTTCCAAAATTAACTATTGAAATCAGTGTTCTAAAAATCGGTTTTAATCACTGATTAATGGGCAATTAATCAGATTTATGGGCTCTCTGATCAGATTAATGGTTACGCATTTGAACTAGCCAGCTGGCGTTTAGTCGGCGATTAGTCGAATAAAAGGCTAATCGGCAATTAGGCGGCTATTCGTCCATTAATCGGGATAAAATCTATAATTTCGGAAACTGAAGGGGTGTAACTGTTGGGGTAGTAAAGTTGAAGGGCTTGTTATGTAATTTTAGTACTACTCACGAGTACCAGTTTAAGGGCCGGCTTCGAGATATCCCAGAGTAAAACACGATCGCCGCCTGTGAAACCCAAAATCGATCTCGGAGACTCAGAGTCGTCTCTCTCCCTGCGCGGCTGCGCCTGTCATCGCCGTCTGTCATCTCCGGTCGTCCTTCTCTCTCTCTCTCATTATATCTCTCTCTGTCTTCTATTCTCTCTCTATATCTCACTCTCTCTCTCATCTATAATACTCTTAGTACGAACTCATTCTCATGCATCCACTAGGTCCAGAAGTTTCTTCCTTGGACTAGTATATATAATTTCTGAAAATTTGTTTCTCAAGGTGTAATACGTTTTTTTTTTTCTTTTCAGTCTCTCCTTTTTATCTTTTTTTTTTCTTTTCAGTCTCTCCTTTTTATCTTTTTTTTTTTTTTTCTGGGTTTTAAAAGCAGAGGAAGACCCATATACATATTGACATGTTTATTCAGATTATTCTGGACCTATATCCTATTTCCAGTATTCTATCTTACACTAAATGTTTTGAGCTATTTGCAAGACGTTAATTAAAGTTATTGGCATGCCAACTTGTTTTACATCTGATTGTTAGGGAGGTTTTAGCATGAACATTTGAGCTCCTTCCTCTAAGCACCTATCGATATAGCAGAAGTATTAACATTCAGTATCGGATAGCTGAAGAGAACTAGGAAATTTTTTGGGAAAGAAGATATATCACATTAACTAGGAAATCTGGGATTATTAATGGTAGGGAGGTTGAAGAATATTTAAAAAAAAAAAAAAGACTAATTGCTAAAAGATTCTAATGGCCAATTAATAGGTCTCGAAGCTCGAAGTTGGTCGATCGCCCGCCTAGCGCCGAGCGCTTTTAGAACATTGATTGAAACCTAGTAAAATTTCATTATTACCCTGATCTTTGAATTGAGTTATTACTATCTACATGAGTCTACATCAATCAAATCATGGGCATAATTGGGAAGATAAATTCTTTTTGATGTACTCATTACGTTCCCTTAAAAAGTTGAAACCCTAAAATGGGACTCTGCAACTGGGACGGAGGGAGTTATTTTTCTCTCCACCGTAGCTCACTCTTATCTCACGTGTGTAATTGTGACTGTTGCTGTTTTGCGTGTCATCTAACAGGTTATGTTGTGGGGTTGTGCAGTTTTTTTATATTTCTGTGGTGATTGGTCTTGAGCACAATGGTGGTGAGGGGAAAAAATAATTTCTAAAAATGCGGTTTGCTGACTTGTCAAGTTTTTGCGGGAAAAAGTTGATGAGATGGAGCAAACTACGAAGAATCAGTCATCCTGGGATCTATTCTTCATTCACAGTTAGTATTGGTAAGGCTCTCGTCTTGCCTATCTAACTCTCGCATATTGATAGGTGAATTCTATTTAACTACTGGGTGTGTGGGGAATGCCTCAGTTAGTTCAAATCTTATCTGGTCATTTTTATTCATGCTTTACTGTGCTCTATGTGATGTTTCAAGTTTGTAGTTGGAAAAGAATAGCGACTCTACTGATCATGTGTTGTAGGCTTCACATAAAGCGTTGTTGGAGAAGTTATATGGGTGTGCGATATTTGAGATGGTACAACATTACAGTGTTGCTACCATTGCTGTTTGTATTTTGTTTGCATGAAGTGGAACATGTCACAAAAGAACGCCTCTACATAATATCGAAGGACTCTTTTCCTTGCCTTTTTAAAGTATCAACCATACTGTCCAGCGGCTGGATTGACGAACTAATTTAGTTATACATCTCTTAAGCAAATTATAGCTTTTCGTTCAAATCTTGATGTGAATTTTTATTTCTATTTAGGAAGAGCTGTTGAGGGGTTCCCAACTCACTCAACCTTTTCTACTCTAGAAGCATTTAGCAGTGTCACTGATAAGGATGTTGGGAAAGCTACTTTGGCGAAGGACTTAGCGTTTCTAGTTGACGAATCTTCTAATCTTGATGAGACAAAACCCAAAACCCGTGTCGAGCTTAAGAGGTTACTTGAACTTCGTATAAAGAAGAGGGTGAAGGAGCAATATATTGATGGGAAGTTTCAAGACCTCATGCACAAGGTGGTTGCCAATCCAGAAACTCTTCGGGATGCTTATGATTCTATTAGAGTGAACTCAAATGTTGACTTAGCTTTGGGGGGTGACTGCATCCCTTTTGAAGCCTTGGCAAAGGAGCTCTCGTGTGGGTATTTCAATGTTAATGCCAATGCTTTCTCTATCTCGACAAAGGGTGCACAGAAAGAAGTACTTGTCCTTCCTAATGTTGAGTTAAAAGTTGTTCAAGAAGCCATTAGGATAGTTTTGGAAGTTGTTTACAGGCCCCACTTTTCTAAAATCTCGCATGGTTGCCGAAGCGGAAGGGGGCATCTCTCTGCCTTGAAGTACATAAGCAAAGAAATCTCTAATCCAGACTGGTGGTTTACATTGCTTATCAGCAAAAAACTTGATACTTATGTCCTAGATAAACTTATTTCCACAATGGAGGTTAAGATAGAAGATCCAAGCTTATTTGCTATCATCAAGAGCATGTTTGATGCCCAAGTACTCAATCTTGAGTTTGGAGGTTTCCCAAAAGGCCATGGTCTTCCACAAGAAGGGGTTTTGTCGCCAATTTTAATGAACTTATATCTTGATCTGTTTGATCGTGAATTTTATAGAATCTCAATGAAATATGAAACTTTAGACATGGGGTTTGATAAGGAACAAGATGGTTCCCACTCCAAGTTGCGCAATTGGTTTAGAAGACAGATGAAAGACAATATCATTGAACACGATGGTGTGGAGACATCTAGGATCAGGGTACATTGTTGTCGCTTCATGGATGAGATGTTTTTTGCCGTTTCTGGTTCCGAAGATGTAGCTCTTGCTTTCAAGTCCGAGATGCAGACTTACTTGGAGGGTTCTCTCCTCTTGGGTGTTGATAAGCAAACAAAAATATTACCGTGTAATGATCCCCATGGGATGCGATTTCTTGGCACTTTAGTTACTAGAAGGGTTAAAGAATGTCCTGCAATAAGAGCCGTTCACAAGCTAAAGGAAAAGGTACAATTGTTTGCTTCACAGAAACGAGAGTCTTGGGATGCTGGAACACTCAGAATAGGGAAGAAATGGCTAGCTCTTGGGTTGAAGAAGGTTAAGGAATCAGAGATCAAGCATTTAGTTGATAATGAATCTCTTTTGAGTCAGATTTCCACATTTCGGAAAGCTGGAATGGAAACAGATCACTGGTACAAACTTTTGTTGAAGGTATGGATGCAAGACACCAATGCCAAATTCATTGATAGTGAGGAATTCGTCTTATCAAAGTGTATTGCTGAACCATCGCTGCCCCAAGAACTAAGAGATTCCTTTTATGAATTTCAGAAGTGTGCAGAAGAGTATATTTCTTCTGAGACAGCTTCACTTATTGCCCTTTTGCCTGATTCCAGCTCTTCTATTGAATCTGTCACAATGACTGAGATTATTGCTCCGGTAAACAGTATAAAGAAACGCCTCTTAAGATATGGGTTGACAAATTCCAAAGGATTTCCATGTACATCACGCATGCTTATTTTACAAGATAGCAACCAAATAGTGGACTGGTTCCAAGGGCTAGTTTTGCGATGGTTTAGGTGGTATGGTGAGTGCCAAAACTTCAATGACATAAAACTTATTATCTGTGATGAGGTTAGGAAGTCTTGTATCAGAACACTGGCAGCAAAGTACCGAATACATGAAACTGAGATAGAGATGAAATTTGATTCAGAATTGAGCAGAATCCCATCAACCCCAGAGTTAGAACATGAGTTGGCAAATGAGAAATCGGATTCACAAGCATCTGAATTCATGTATGGAATTTCTTACAGTGGCTTGTGTTTGCTGTCCTTGGCAAGAATGGTGAGCCAATCAAGGCCTTGCAATTGTTTTGTTATGGGTTGCATGGCTATGGCACCATGTGTTTATACAATTCACGTGATGGAGAGACAGAAGTATCCTGGTTGGAAGACTGGGTTTCCAAGTTGTATCCATCCGAGCTTGAACAGAAGGCGAATTGGCTTGTGTAAGCAACATTTGAAAGATATGTATCTCGGTAGTATATCACTCCAATCTATTGATTTTGGTGCTTGGAAATGAAACTTATGCGATAAAGATGGTCTTGAAGCTACACAATGCGTTGCCTATTGATGCTTCAAGTATACTAATTTACAAGTATCCTTTCGGGATGATTGATCATTGATGAAACTGGTTAATCTTCTTGTTGAAAGAAGAGAGACTCCTGCTACAATTGTGAGCATCCTGGCTTTGTTACTCAGGTTGTGAGATTCAACTTCATGATATGTGTTTTAGCAAAATAAGACACCTTCAGTTGATTTTTTGTAGTGATTTACAGAATAATGCGTTTTTGCATATATCAACTGATGGTATGTCAAAATATGTCTATGCACTTCTATACCTTTTGGGCTTTGGCTTTCAATAAATTTCTGGACATAAAACTTAACACAGGGCATCCTTCAGGAGTAATGCGATTCTTGACTTGGTTTTGGTGAGACGAGCTGAAGAAAAGAATTTCATATTCACCCAAATGACATTGCAGAACATACACTTCCGAAAGTTCTTCCAGTGAAATGCTATTCGGCAATCTCCTCGAGCAGATTACAAGATTACATGATTCTGTTGCCTCCAATATCACTGAGAACGGGTAATCCGGTTTCTTTTCCTTATAGCAGGCTGACGTGTAGTTAGACTATTGTATATGGCATCTTGAACTCTAGTGCGTACCACTAGTACATAGTAATAATGTTTTTTGTATAGTGTTCACCAAACCAAAAGTGATAATACCAAAATACAAAAGAGAGAGAGAGAGAGTTAGATCCGGGCATAGCCATAGATGTGGAACTCTTTCGAAATAGATAAGTCAGACTTTTTGGCTAAAGAAAGAGGACAGCTGCGTAGCAGTTCAGAATCTTAGCAAGTGACATCCTTGTTTCTTTAAACAAGATGAATTCTTATCATTGCGCTAGTCATGCAAGTGCATCAAGTTTCTATGCACACCACCCAAAACTATCATTTCTTTTTTCTTTGATTCACTCGTTAAGTTAAATGTGGATCAACATGCAAGATTCTTTTCACATCACCCAAAACTTGCATTTTTTCCCCTTCAATTCACTCGTTCAGCTAAACGTGGATCATTATTGATTTGGTCATTACAACGCCCTTTCTGACAATGATTTTAACCAGGTAATCTATTTAATTATATCACAAGTAGATTGGATTGGATCTAGTTTTCATGGTTTTGGTATTATTAATCCGTGCAAAATAGATTTGGTTTCCCGTAATATTTAGATTTGATGTTCAAGTACCATAAATGCTACTACTAAGAATGGTGGCCAAGTAACCATAAATGCTAGGACTAATCAACTGAAGAGTGCTTATATTCTATTGCAAACAGATTGTGCAAGAATCCCATTTTTAAAACTTTTGCAGTCAATGTTGTTTGACAGGTTCTCTTTCATTTGTAGCTCGCTTGTTGCAGATGAAACTATTGGCTACACACACAAACAAGAAAAGAAGGAAAGGTGGGGAACTGTTGATAAATTGGAAGTAAATAGTGCTCTTTGAGATAATTTGGGCAAAGATGCAGGGCCTTTCGACTGCAGAACAGGGGGTATGTTTTAGTTATGATTTTTAGCGAACACCTAACATAAATTTCTCGAAGTTTGTTAAGACTTCATGATTTTAAGACTTCATGATTGTGATATATTAGGTGCTATCAAATTGTCATTCATTTCAAAGATTAACATGGAAATGAGTCATGATACCAACTAGGGTATGAAACGGAGACGATTAAATTTACCATAGTCAGTGTTCTAAATGGCGCTCGGCCCTAGTAGGGCGGTGACCCACCTCCAAGCGCCTAGGCCGCCTAGGCGGCGCCAAGGAGTTTGGCGTTTTTTTTTTGTGGTATTTTTTTGATATTTTTTATACTTTGTGTATATTATGATATTAATATATACTAAAAGGACTTCTTGTGTAATTTACCATAGCTGCACACACATATATACACTGCTATACACAGCACTGTATAACATTTCCAGATCTGATCGAGACCCACGCCGATCGTCGCCTTGGAGTTCGCCTGCTTCACGGAGATCATCGTCGTCGGTCGCCGTCCGGTATGTCTCTCTCCCTCTCGTCTCTCTCGTCTCTCTCTCGCGTCTCTCTCACTCTTTCGTCTCTGTCTCTGTTTTTCTGCTCTCTCTCTCTCTCTCCTAGCCGCCAAGCTCCGACTAGCCGCCTAGGTGGCCGCCAAGCTCCGCCTAGCCTTCCTGGCCGCCGAACAAAACGCCAAGGGGGTAGTCGTGGCGCTGACCCTCCGCCTCGCGCCTAGGCACCGCCTAGGCCGCCATTTAGAACACTGACCATAGTCTATTTTGAAGTGAACATTGTTGATTGCCCAAATTTTAAGGAACAATTATCTTCGCATTGCTTTGACGCTAAACTTAGTTCTATACAGGCCCAATTTATCTGTGAAGAAGTTACTTCCTCATGAACACTTTGTTGGAGTTCATCTCACATTAGTTAATTATCTCTTCCAAACACTAGTATATGAGCATGGGCATCCTTTCCACCCATTGCCAAATTGGTTTTGAGTTAGATGCTTTAACATGGTATCAAAACTAGAGTTTCGGAGAATTTGTTCCCCCTTGTTTGTGCCATTAGTGCACCGTTGTTGGTTGTGATCCATGTGTTACGAATCATTTGTTTGACCCTTTACGTGAGTACGTGCAAGTCGGGGGTCGCACATGAGGGGGAGTGTTGGAATTTGTCCCACATTGGTTAATTATCTTCTCCAAACACTAATATATGAGCCTGGGCGGCCTCTCTACTTATTGCCAAATTGGTTTTGAGTTGGATACTTTAACATACTTCATGCAAAAATGATAGCTCAGTTCATTCCCAATCGCTCCCATGGCAGTTGCTCCCTCTGTAACTGGCATTTCTCTTTTGAATGAGACATAAAACCCATTCATTTGTATCTGAACTCTTAAATAAACAGAAACATCGGATAAAACATATTTACAATTGTTTATAAACTCGTCAGTGAAATTGAATATTCCTCTCCTTGTGCAACATGTACCGTTGAAACCACAGCTGCACAAGTGATATTACTAAATTTCCAAATCAGTCTCGACTCTCGACTCCAACAGGAGCTTCACCAATGTAGAACTCTGGATAATTTTATTTATGGATCTTCCATTTACTAACATGAAGATTCATGTAAAACACAAGAGTTTAATGGAGAGAGAGAGAGAGAGAGAGAGAGAGAGAGAGAGAGAGAGAGATTTTATCGTGGAGTTCCTATGCATCAAATGGATAGAGGTCGTGACTAGGAATGATGTTTGGATAGGAAGGTAAGCATGAGTGTGTGACGCCTTATGATAGAGGATTGTTGGGTTGAATCCAAACCCGGAGGGAGGGTCCATCTCCCATGTTCTCCATATGAAGGAAGAAACCAGAGAAACAAAAGGTAAGGTTTAAGTGAAAATTGTTATGGTAGGGTTTAGTTTTCAGATTTAGCAAGCATGATGAGTTATGATCAAGTGTGGGGCTATGTTGCTATTTATACTTACTGAGGGATGATTGTAGTTTGAGGATGAGGCTCTGACAGGGATGTGGGTGAGTTTTGTACTTGGACCTACCACAAAAAAAAGAAATTCCGTTCTTTAATCTTTCGCTATTCAATATGCCTGCGTATTAGCATCGTGCATATCTGTTCTTGTTTTACATCTTGTATACAAGTTATTGGCTCGTTTTGGGTCAACATTCTTCTACTACTTAGGGACAAGGATAGCATTCAAGAAAGATGACTCTCTGAAAGGCATCATGTTCAAATACAAGTTTGGGCTCTCTCCCTCAGTTGTGATTAAACATAAAGAAACTAGCGGAAATGATGGCTTCGTTTGGGTAGGTAACTGTTTAGCATATAGTGCGGGATAGTTGGAAAGAGAAGTTAGGGACCTTGGAACCTCCTTGCTAATGAAAGTTCCATCTGTCATTCGCAATGGATCTTGGACATGGTCTAAATTAATCATGCTTATTATGGCTCATAATCATTGTCCTTTCCAAACGTAAATCTGCTGAAAGGAATAGAGTTTGGATTCCTGCTGCAAATTGAGTTTTTCCTGTCAAAACTGCATGGATTGCTTTTAGGGGCAGTACTAGTAGAGAGAAGGTCCCTTGTTAGGGTTCTTCTGTTTGCAAGTTGTTGCTTGCATAAATAGTCTTTCATGGATAGGAGTAATTGCTGAGAGTCTTTAATGTAAGGCCTCTTATCCATTTTTATTATGACCATTGATAAGGATTTGAGGGAAAAGATTAGCTCACAGCGTGTAGTGGACAAAGCTCATTCAAATTGGTTTTTGTGCTTAGATAGGGTCTAGTTCTTGTAGCTCTTTTGTTTTTGAACGTAATGTTGATACCACATGGTTAGTTAGTGGGAGGCAAAAGGTGTTTTCTATAATTCATTTCCGCTTTTTATTGGCTCGTGACATCATAGAAGATGATTAGGTGAGAAACCGTAAGCGAAAACATTTTCCTTCACAATTGCATGGCCTCTTCCCTTCCATTACCAAGTTGATGAAAACACCACCTTAATGTAGATTCTTACATCATTCTCTTAATTTCTCTCTTTCACTTCTACTCTCCTCCCCATAAACCCCTTCACTGATCCACAAATTCATAGTCAAAACATAGCAAATTCTGAACATTTTCTACACTATATTGCTGGTAAGAGCATCTCCAACTGCCTCATTTTTTCTTCCTTTTTGCCGCTTAGCCGAGCCAAACCCTAAAAACACTCACCCAACTGACTAGCCTCCCACCTCGGCAAAACCCCCTTTGCTATAGTAACTCACCACTACAAACGAGTAAGGAGCCCTTGCCCCTCTCTCTCTCTCTCTCTCTCACAGCGTTGGCTCCAACGTTGTTGATACTGTGCATGATTTTGTTGGTGTAGGTTTGATTCATGCTTAATTTTTGTGAGTTTGGTTCCAATTTGACAAAATTTCTGGATCATTTGTAGGTTTGATTGTTGGATATTGCACTTAGTAGTGGATTTTGTTTGGGTTTGCTTCCATCAAGTAGGTTCGAAAATAGTCGCATAGGACTATACTCCACAGGACTTTCAATATGTCGTTGTGATTCAATTTTATTGAGATGGCTATAGCCTGCAGCATTTTGCTGATTTGTGGCATTTTTTGTTACCTCCCGTCCTGGGGATAAAATTGTATAGTAGACAGTGTTACAACATCGGTTAAAATATAAAGCAATCACATAGGTGTGTGTTGTGTGTGTTTTAAGTTCTTGTAATGTTATCTATTTAATTTCATGTACAAAAATATGGATATCACTAGTTTTGGTGAGTAGAGAGGGCAGAGAGGCTGTTTTTGAGAACCTAACCTCTGACCTTCAAGTCAAAATGGCACAGCTCTAATACTGTGCCAGATCCGCCCTTCAAAATGCTCGAAAGCAATATGAAAATTGGATATAGCAGAGTGTTTGTCAACATGTAACTGTTTTTTGTATAGGTATAATTCATGTGCTATGTCCATGTCTCTCTTTCTTTGAGGGTCTAATAAACGAGTTTCTAAGCACATTGGCCAATAAAAACCTAAATGGTTTCACATTCTTTGCAGTTGTTTAACCTTGACATGTGAGCATTTTTTGTGTTGTTGGTTGCACCTTTTGCCCTGCTGGACTACATCGTGTTCATTCGCTAATATGTGCCTTATTTTTAGCAGTTGCTGCTGGTGTTACCAAACTGGCTCAACGACTATACCGATTGATCCGTTAGGGATATTGTGGGATATGGATATAATCGAATCCATCCTCAACATTCCTGTGCAAGACCCACCAGAAGAGGAGTTCTCATCTGTTGACTTGAGTTGGTCCAAGTTTGGAACTGCTGATCGTCATGATAATGTTGCCCTTATTCCTTATGCAAGGGTTGATGCATTCATAATTGGGGAGTGCTCTAATGTAGAAAGGCCGACGCGGTTCCACATTGAGAGGGGAAGAAAACATTCCAAAGGCAGCCTAAAAGAGTACAAGAGCGACGAATATCTGGACTATAGGCTGTAAGTTATATCATCTTTCCATACTACTTATCTCCATCTTGCCCTTTCTTCCGAGGTGACGACATTATCCTCCCTCTTCATCAACAAGGAGTCATTTTTGTGAGAGACACTGTTGTACATGCCACCGGTCTCCCATTCGGTCTCTCGACCTTGATATCAAGGGCTCAAGTTCCATTGTTTCTCACCTAGGAAAAAGTGGCTGTAAGGGAGATATCATAACTCATAGTGCAAGGAGGCCACTCATCCTCATTTTTTCCCGTTTCAAATTTCCAATAATCCTTGGAAGTTTAAAGTCGTGACTAGTATGGATTTGACATCACTTATTTTTTTAACATAATTTATTGTGTTATACATGTTCGGAAAACATCAAGACTGGTTTACGTAAGAGTCTAAGACACTACTGTGTAGTTGGCCTTCAAACTTATTGGTGAATTTGTTGGAAAATTTTGAGGAGACTAGGAGAAATTTATCATAGCTGAAGTAATCAAAAGACACTTTTAGGGCTTTGAAATAGATCATTATTTTGACAAGGACGTAAGCTAAATGGATAGCACACTAGCTTTCTTTAGTCATTGCTTATATAGAAAATGAAGAACTTCCTTTAGTCATGTGATGGGGTGGTCGTGAAACTGAAAATATTATAACAGCATTTAAGACATGGTTTGCGATGTACTGATGTCTCAAAAACTAAAAGCTCTTCAATTTCTTTTTTATGTTTCATGGGAGTTATTTACTTTATCTGATCTTGTCCCGCAGATAAACTAGAAAAGTAAAACAGTTAACGATATTTGAGAAAAGTTCACTTGAAACATAAAGAAGACAGAAAATTTGAAGCTAGGTGAGAAATTGGTATTTCTGTCTTCATCATCATCTTTATATATGATCTTTTTTATGGAACTTAGAGACCAAATGTACCCGTGTAAATATATTCTTTATTGACAGTTACATCTGGAGGGCTGAACTTTGGGTTTGCATTTTGTAAGGAATGTGAAACATGACTGCAATTTTGTTTTGGGTATTCTTGAGTCATTCATTTTGTTTCCTTTTCTTCTTTGTGAAGGTATTGGTGTTCCTTTGGTCCTGAAAATTATGGAGGAGGAGGAGGGATATTGCCAAGCAGAAGATATAGACTCAATAGCCAAAACTGTGCTGCTAGCTTCAATCTATGAGGGGGTGCACGTATCATTTTGTAGTGAAGCGCTTGTATGCGCGTCCGTCACTTGCACTTCTTATATACAATGATAGGCGCCATGTAAACAAGTCTGGTTTTGTGTGTCATGGGCCACTTGATGGAGACGCGATTGGACCTGGTGCCAAGAAAGTTCCATACATATATAATGAAATCCAACAGCAAACTACGTCAATGATTTACCTTGGAATCCCCAAGGAAAATGTGTTGGAGAAGCACATCGAGGGATTGCAACGGTATGGTGATTCAAATGCAACCTTAAATAGCCTTGCTTCTTAGTATGTCCATAAGATGGTTATCAAACGTTCTACCCATGAGTTAGACCTAGATGATCAAGCAAGCATTAGAATGTGGGTTGAATGCAATAAAAGTTCCATATTCTTTTATCAGGATACTTCAGAAATGAATCCTTTCGTTCTGGGTATTCAAACCGAATGGCAGTTGCAGCAAATGATCCGTTTTGGCCATCGCAGTCTTGTTGTAGCAGATTCGACTTTTGGAATAAAGAGACTTAAGGTAAAGAATTTCTTGATGCCTTTTTCAGTAATAATAAGATGCAATACAATTAACGCCATCTGATTCTTATGTCATGATGTCTGAATGGCAGTACCCATTGTGCACTCTTCTTGTGTTTGATTCAAGACAGCATGCATTACCTGTTGGTTGGGTCATTACTCGTAGCATTGCTAAGCCTGATGTCTCAAAATGGATGAAAGCTTTACGTAATCGTGTTCGGGCTGTTGACCCTAGATGGAGGATCAATGGATTTTTAATTGATGATGCAGCAGCAGAGACTGACCCCATAAGGCATTGTGGTCTTACTACTTTTATCTTGTTTTTAAATTTGTCTAATATTCCCATACAGCTTATTTATGTAGTGATTGGTCTTCCAGGGATACATTTTCTTGTCCAATCCTATTTTCACTCTGGCGTGTTCGTAGATTATGGCTGCGGAACATTGTCAAGAGATGCAGTAACATTGAAGGTCAGCGAGAGATTTTTAAACGCCTTGGGAAAATAGTATACAGCATTTGGGACGGTGTTGATTAGTCAGTTGCCTTAAAACCAAGATTTTGTTGATCAAACTTCCTTTGTCCAGTATTTCAATGCCTCTTGGGTGCCTAAGATTGGTTAGATGTTGCTCTCTCTGCATCTATCTCTTTCTCTGTCTTATAAAGAAAAGAAGCAAAGATATTGATTTGTTTCCTTAAGTGTTAGTTTTCATTTTTGGTGTGCAGAAATGTGGCTTACGTCAATGAGAAACCTTCCTCTTGCAAGCTAGGAGGCATCTGGGGCCATAGAAGCATACCATGTGAAGCTGAAAGTTAAACTCTACGATGATTCACGTCTTGGTGCCCTCCAGAGAGTAGATTGGTTAGTGCACAAGCTGACGACTGAGTTGCACTCAAGCTATTGGCTTGACCGATATGCGGACGAAAGTGATTCATTCAGAATGTTAAGGAGGAGTATATTGCTTCCACCTCATGGCACAGGGCACTGCAAATTCTTGATTGTGATGTTACCTTGGATGATAAGGACCACCCCTTTGCCAAAGTTGTGAGCCAAAAAGACAGCAGCTTGACACATCTAGTTGGGAATCCTGGATCAGAATTTGCCTTTTGTGATTGTTCTTGGTCGATTCAGGGAAATCTGTGCAAGCATGTCGTAAAGGTCAATATATTTTGCGAAAATTGGCAAGAATTTCAACCATCCATATCATCTCAGTCATTTAAGAAGATATTAATGAACTTATGGAGAAAACCAACAGAAGATTCGATTTCTCTGGATCTGTCAATGGCCTGGACTCAGCAGATTCTTGAGCAAATTCAGAAACTTGTTGAACTGAACAGTTCTAATGACATTGGATGTGTCATAAATAATATGCCTCTGAAATGGATTGGTAAAAGAGGTAGAACTTCCATTGGCAAGCCTCCTGCTTTGGCTTTGCCATCTAGCGCGAAGAGCAATGCTATTGCGCCTAAAAGGATTAGGAAGTGGAAGAGATTGTCAAGGTTGAGATGACTATTGGAGTATCGCTGTGATTCTGTAGTGGGAGATATTGCTATTCATCAATTTTGTAAGTTTTGATCGACCAACAGGTATGTCATATGCGAACACAGCATATGTTTATTTATGGACCAAGTTAAGTGAAGCATCGATGTATGACAAGCTTGTTTTCTGCACATTCACTGCAAAATTGAATGGAGAATACTATCTCGGAGTAGAGGATCTCGTTTACTGGAGATGGCTAGGAGGTAGTAGTAGTTAAGACTTGCATTGGGTTCATTTATCATTTCTCGATTATTGTGCCCCTGGGTCGCCTAGGGCCTATCTTTTGGTTTTCTGCACTTTTTAACGCTTAGGCATAAATTTATACAAAGTTTTTGTTAGTAATGGAATGAGAATTTGTTGACAGGCTTAGGATTCCATTCATGTTTCATATGTAGAATCATCAATAACTTGTACAGACTGCAGACTAGCTTATTCAAGTGAATGTTCACAATTTATTGGTTCATAAATAATTGTTTACACAAATGATTGGTGGGATTGTGTTTACTTGATCAAGTAGACTTTTCTGCTTTATTTCGATGCTATATCGGTACAAATAAAATTCTTTTGGGGGTATGTTTAGTTACATAAATATCATTTGCATATAAAGGTATGTTTGATGTTCTTAAACATCTCGTCAATTTTGTTAATTTGTTGAAGCATCCAATTCAAAACTGCTTGAATATGAGCAGAGTGGCACCCTATACACATACTTGCCTGCACATGAAGAGAGCAACTGAAAATTAAATAGAAGATCATTGTCCTGTGGAAAAAGCTTATGAAAGACTGATTTTGATACCATGTTCAAGAAATGAAGTATAGTTGGTGTCTTCCTTATACTTTCATGCACATGGGCAGTGTTTGATTCCCGTAAGCACCCCTCTTCCTCCCCAAGTTCCTTAGGATAGAGTAGATTATGATTAATGCATGGCAAAAAATAATAATAATAATAATAGGGAGCCGTATAGGCTAGCAAACTTCGGAGGTGATAAGAGTAGCAAATGTAGGAGAAGCTATATCCTGTTAACTCAAACTTCACATTTTTCTTACTCTTAAGAATAGCTGTATTTTCAGTGCGGCATATTCCAAATTTATCATTATGGAAAAATCTTTCGGCGATCACCGGATCATGAGCAACTTGGAAAAATTGTACACGATGCCCGATCACGAGACTGACCAGCTTTGGAGATTTGGATTATGGACCAAGATCCCGATTGGTCGGCCAATGCTTAAAAATGGGATTCGAGGTTTCATTTCATTCTCCTTCGCGAGGTGGTGATCTTGACAACCTGAGACTTTAGGCTCCACATTTTCTTGTTTATCCAACTATTAAGTGGTTCAGATCCAACTTCAATACGGTCGGGAGACCATTGAACAATTATTCCTATCTCGCCATCTCAAGTTTTCGATTCTGTCCTCAAAATCCAACCCTCAGTCAAATATTTCACGTGCGAGTGCACGAGCGTGAGCATGAAAACGTTTTTGAATCACATTTCAAATTATTTGCGAAAGCGAGAATTAAAAGCAGGAGCGCAATGTAACGATTGAAAACAGGAACATAAGACATTTTAAAAGATTGTGACAAAAAGGGACTCCAAGCACAAATTGCGGTATAAAGATGGGCCCAAACTCTCAAACTCACCACACAAATTTGAATGCAGAACATTTAGGAGAGCAAATTGACCAATGGGAGTGAGGTAATCTCACCTTATCCACACTCCCACCACAATCTCATCACACCCCTTCTTCCCCATCCCGTAAATTCTTTCCCCCAATCCACAAGAAACTCCAAGTACTACAATCCCCTCCGCTTGATTCCCAACATTGAGAAATTACAAACTTAATTCATTTTGGTCTCTCAATTTCAGCTACTATACCCACAGATAGAATGGCAGCCATGAACTCATATGTGCTAGCTTCAAACTACGCAATTTCTGGTGTTCTATCATCGGAGGTGATTGGATGCTCAAAGGTTTCCCCAATGGCATCAGCTAAGTTTCCTGTGATCAAGGCCCAACTGGCTAGCTTTTCTGATTCAAAACAATCAAACAAGATTACTACTGGTGGCAGTGATGGAAGAAGGGCTGCACTATTTGGACTCGCGGCTGCCGGCCTTTTTGCCGTGTCCTCCTCCTCCCCCGCCAACGCCGGTGTCTTCGAAGAATACCTCGAAAAGAGCAAAGCTAACAAGGTTTGTTTACTGCTGTTTTGATGGGTCTTACTGTCTATCTCTGTTACATGGACTAGGGTACGGAAATTGGACATACTACATATCTTGCTTTTATAATATCGAGGACACTGAAATCCTGCAACTTTCATGTATTATTACTACAAATTTTTTCCCCCATTTTTTGAAAAGAAATCTTGTCTTCAAGTGTCATACATATTAAAGAGTCTATGTACAATAGCTGTAGTCCTATTTTATAAATTTTCATTTACATAATTGTAAACGTGCGTGGAACAATAGGAACTGAATGACAAGAAGAGGTTGGCGACAAGCGGCGCGAATTTTGCACGGGCAAACACGGTGGAATTTGGCTCGTGCAAGTTCCCGGAGAACTTCACCGGCTGCCAAGATCTTGCCAAGCAAAAGGTCTGAATCACACATGATCTGTTACTTTGTTGTTCTTAGTTAGTTTGACCAAAGAAAGAAAAGGAAAACAAAAAAGAGAAAAAAAAGAACTTTTCCCTTTGCAATTTGGTTGATTGTGTTTGGTTTTTTAATGCAGAAAGTGAAGTTTCTTTCTGAGGATATAGAGTTGGAGTGCGAAGGGAGGGACAAGTACAAGTGTGGTTCTAATGTGTTCTGGAAATGGTGAAGAAGGGATCAATATTCCCTTGGTCTTATATTCCCCTGGACTTTGTATTTAGTATTCCGGTTCACAACTTCTGAATCAATTTGTTGCTGTGGTTTGTATCATGTTCAATTGTTGTCTATATCTTTCTTCTTAATTGTTGATATCGAGTCAGCCCGCTTAAAAAACTTGAGTAAAAGCTTCTTTTGGCATCAAGTCATGCAGACCGATGAACAAACTCGAATCAAGGACAGACTTGACTAAAAGTTTTATTAGTATCGTAATCGTAAATGTAAGAGAAAAAATAGCGTTCAGTAAACATTTTAATATGAACCCATTTTGACATAGGTTTGAACCAAACATTTAGCTCCCATAATCACTTCTCAGCAATGAAATAAATCTCTTGCTTCCAAAAATTTCAAATTAAAATTAAAATTCTTCAACAAAATAAATGAAATAAAATCTCCCAATGTGCATGTGAATCTCTCCAATCAATGAGAACAAAACAAAAACAAAAAACAAGGAAACTGTCCAGCTTTAAAATTTACTATTTATTTTTTGCTCGGCAGTCCAGCTTTAAAACTGTGAACAGATCCCATCCGGTATAAAACTAATTCACACGAATCCACCCATCTAAAATTGATCTCCGCGGCACAGCCGCTGTCTCAACTCTTCTCCGCCGTTGTGTCGAAAATGAATAATTTCTCTTTGTTCAAAAACCGAGTCCGATGATCTTCTGTCCTAAAGATCCTTTCGCGGATCTGGAATCCGCACACTCAAATCTCAGTACATAAAATGTGTTATGAGGAATGCATTAGAACAGGAGGACGAGTTGTTTCTATGTGTGCAAATTTTCTATCATACCGAATTTCCCCAACCAAACAAAAACTACCATTTCACCTCAGGAGAATGAACAAGAGGAAGCAGACCTATTGCTCTGCAACTGGGGACACGGTACCGGACTCACCCCGTCCGAAAACCCCGAAACAAATTCACAGCTCCACTTAGCAGATGCTCCTAACCCAAGAACAGTAACATTTCTCATGCATATACCTTCATATGGTGCATCCTCAATACCCTCCAACAACGGCGCTCTTACCGAATCCCTACTGACCACATTACTTATAAAAACACCCTTCACCCTTGGGACAGCCTTCGGGTCCCACCCCTCATCTGGATGATCGTTCGCGCCTCTGCTGAACCTTATCGGTATCTTAACTCTCTCCATCGTTATGTTACTTATAGTTATATTTGCTACATATCCCCCTCTTCCCTTATCCGTCTTTATTCGGATCCCTGCTGCTGAATCTCTAATATGCACGTTTTCCACGACGACATTTGAAACTCCACCGGACATTTCGCTGCCTATTCCTACACCGGAACACGTTGGGGTCGTGCCAGAGACTCCCCTTATGATAATGTTGGAGCTTGGGCGGGCAATGCCAATGCCGTATTGATCCCACCCGCTCTTCACTGCTACAAGATCATCTCCGCTCTCAATGTAACAATCCTCAATACACACATTTGTGCTCGAGTCTGTATAAAGTTGAACTGGAGATCACCACTTGTGCTCTCTTATTTCAATAAGTAACACACGATTGAAAAGATGAACATTTTAAGTATTATTAGAGCGAAAACTAACTAATGCGATTGGAGAAACTTACCCGGGTCTATACCATCAGTGTTTGGAGCATTGAGTGGGGCCAGGACTGTCATATTCTTGATCACAATATTACTGACACAAATTAAAGGGTGTATGTTAGTTTTCTGCATGTAAAACTTGATGCATTTGAAACTTTCATGCAGAAAAAGTAGGGATAAGTTTTTAGTTGTCAAAAATTTCAATTTTACTTGTACTTGCAATTCAGACAAAGATAATAACCACCACAAAAGCCAGAGGAGAACTGCTAAAATGCAGAATAACAAGTCTGTTGAGCTGGAAAAGGAATAACAATCGGTTTCAGCCTGTTTAAGATAGAATATCCAGAGTCTAAACAATATATAGACCGCTAGATTCTAAGGCAAAACTGTGGAGGCCTTTGCCCCGTGTTACAATCTTCACATTTCTCATATTGATATGAACCTACGGACAATGCATGTTCTTTTGTCTTATTTCCCAACCTTCCGTGCCAAATCAAGTGACGGATAAGCTAGCAAGGATGGAAAGTAGCAAGAAACCCAGCTGATCAGGCTGGTAATTCCCCTGGAAGAAATCAAGGACATGCTTGCAGTTGATCTAGAAGGCATCGCTTTTGAGAGGCCTCTTAGTTTTATCTTCTTGTTTTCTTGTGCACCAAAGAAATCGACATGGAACCACATTACGGAAATGGTAAAAGCATGTTAAAAAAGCCAATAACTTTTGTTTTCCCTTTCCACTTGGTAACAGCACAAAAAGGCAACCCAAGGCATGAGAATCCTGCCAATTTTCAGACTTTCGCGATCTTGCACATGAGAATAGAGGCAAATAAACAGTAAATTCATTCCAGTTCTCGTTCCAAACTCAAAAGAATAGGTCAATGAGAAATAGATTTGCCAATATATTAACTCAAATGATCATCAATTCAACACTGTAGAAATTCAAAGTGACAATCAGAAGATAAAGAAACAAACACAGAAATGAAAAGGCAGAGGAATTGAACCTGCAGTAAACAGGATGGATAGTCCAGAAAGGAGAGTTTTGGAAAGTGAGGTTCGAGATAAGTATGTTGTTAGAGTTCATCAGTTCAAGGAGGTGGCCTCGAGTGTGCTTCAACGTTCTGTTCCACCACATCTCCCACCACATCTTCCCTTGACCATCAATTGTCCCATTTTCCCCTACAATTGCATATCAAATGGAACTGATCATCAGTTGGTTATCTTAGATTTCAGGAACCGAAGGACTAAAGAAACATTTGGGAAAAAATAGAACGTTGCTTCTACGGTTATGTTGAGCTCTCTGCTTAAGCATGTCTATGGCCCGTGTTAAATGAAGCCTCCTAAACGTACAAAATACACACTTGAACAAGGGTATGGATCCCTATCCGACATGTTTAGTTGACGTTCACCTAGCAAGTGCATTTTGTTATTCACATTTACCATGAACTCTACATGAAACTCCTATATTATGCATGAAATGCCCAAGCCACTTTAGAGACAATTTATCTGAGAAATCAAAGAACTGTAGTAAGAAATTTAGTTATTTTGGTGCATTCTCATGTTCTTGAAATGAAAATAAGATGAATTGGACAATTAGACACAGATCCTCACCCAATAACCATATCCGAATGCATGTAACATCGTCTGCGGCATGTTAGTGATAAATGCACCAGATTTGTTAATAAGATGAAGCCAGTCTGAAGATTGTACACAATTGAGCAGTATACAAGGAACAATAATCAGATCGTCTCGTATTGTATTGTATTCACTAAATGATCTAAATAGGTACATTGTTTGATCTTTTGTAACCACAAATAGATGACTAAGCTGAAAATCTTTATATAGGCTTCCAAAGTTTGATACTCTAACTTAGGGAGGAGAAACTTGGGGGAAAACAAAAACATAATGAAAGAATAAATCTCCATTTGCAATGGTCATACTCCATGGCCCGTCCCAAATTGATTGAACGGTCATTTAAAAATTTTCAAGTGATTAATGGAACATAATGATTACAATTCTTAAATTTTAATTTTTCGCAAAATAATCCTTTAACTTTAAGGAATAGTTGGACTTGTCATTCCAAAAAAAGAGGGGCAAAAATGGAAAGTCACTACAAATAGACATATAATATGGAGCATCACAAAGTGTATAAATAAAAATTCAATTTGGTAGGAGGGAGTACTTCTCAAGTGGGAGGAAAATGATTTCAGCAAATTAAACTGTGTAATTGGACAAAAGAGAGGACAAGTGTATTAATTGCTGGTTCTCACAATAATTGCAGGGGTTTTCAGCTTAAAAAGTGAGGAGCAGCAATGATATATCTTGGTTGGCTTGATGATCACTACAACTTTAATCAGCCTAGTGGTTTTAGGCATCCTCATTTAATTAGGGGGTGTTTCTACTCATTTAAAAGTTGTGGACTGCAATTTTTTTTATTTGTCCTTATTTAAGTTTTTTTCGCGTTTGTTAGTTTTGCACCAAAAGTTTTATCTATTATTGGTTTGCCTCGACGAGAGGAATTGAAAATTTTAAAAAATTATTGTAACTTTCACACAAATTCTTTGAAAAATATCCAAAAAAAGACCCAAAAGCTGATTTTTTGTATTTTTTTCTTATATATTTCCAACAATATTTAAATCTAATAGAACCTCATTGGTGAAGTAAGGATACCATCAATTCTTGGTAGGTTCTTGCTTATCCCACTGAGTCTCAATTATGTAAAGGTGCTTATCAGAATACTGGTATATGTACTATTGCCCCCAAAATTAAAGAATAATATCACCAAACTATATTAATACTAATTAAGTATGAGGTTGGACTAATAATTAATTCTTAAATAAAGTCGGTAGAATATCACCAAACTATATTAGTGAACTTTTTTAGTCTTCCGTAAAAATTTGTCATTCGTCTGGGCAAGAGTAATCATTACAGTATAACAATATAGTCCGAATTTGCAAAAGATTAAAGACGACCAAAAACCATGTTTGTCAAGAATTTTTTTTTTCTATATTTGGTGAATTTTTCTTAATTTTTTAGGAAAAATGACAGCCCAGGATGTGTTTTGATAATTAATACCTTTTAAGGACATGCTAACAACATTTGTTAATGAACAAAATGTCCTTGGTGGGTATTAATTATCAAAACACGTCATTGGCCATCATTTTCCAAATTTTTTATCCTATTATTTATAGTTTTGGCATACTTTAGCCAACACATTTGTAAGACAACAAGAACTGTGTCCTATTTTAAGTCCAAGGGTTTTGGTTAAGTGGGCATGAGAAAATAAATAAGTGTTTGTCATCCATACGATCGCATGTTTTCGAATCCCATGGAAGTCATCAAACATTCCAAAACCTAGGGGTCACTGGAGGATTTCCTCGATTGTCACCTTCAGGGCCTTAGAATTAGTCAAGGTATATGCATGCAAGTTGGCCCGAACATTTGGTTATAAAAAAGAAAAAGAAAAGAGTGTGTCCCATTTTATTTTGTTAATATGATACACACAAGTACCTGTAATGACAACGTCGTTGAGGCCATCTCCATGAATGAGGCTTATATGCCTCCCTCCCAACCTTTCTCTCCCTCTTCCATAAGAAGGTAATGCCTCTATAATCGGCCATTCCTTTGGATCCTGTTATTATGTCAAAGTAATAAAACCAAAAGACAAAATCCACTTATTAAAGGGTGTTTAGACTGGACATGATCACCAGACACGCAAAAATAATTATCACGCTTTAAGAGTTCTCATTATTAATTGCTCCTTATATGTATGTAGCAACTAGCCAAATAATTAAAATCCTCTAATTCCAACATCCATTAATTCATACCAAGAACAGCATCCAATAACACAATCATCTCTATAAGTGGGTTTCGGAGTGAGTTGAGAGTGTCGTAGATGGCCTTGTCATTTCTTGATAGGAAAAGATATTAACGGTTGCATTTGTATTTTGTTACAAAATCTTTCGAATAATGACCTTGGCAGCCTAAATGGCTCATGAGTAGACTTCCCCTTGGAGAAACAAGAGGTGGCATGGTCGCCAATCTCTAATTAAGATCACTAATGTACCACATTTTGGGTACCATGTGATGTGTCACTACTGTATTGGTAGAATGTGTCACTATTGTATTGGTAAATACATTATGGGTACCATGTGATGTGTCACTACTGTATTGGTAGAATGTGTCACTATTGTATTGGTAAATGTGAACTGTATTGGTAGAATGTGTCACTAATGTATCAGTAAATGTGTCACATTTGTCATGTGACACATCACATGGTACCCAAAATGTGATACTCTGATATGGTACCCAAAATGTGCTCGTCTAAGATTTAGACATTTGCTCTCTCCTAGGTCTCAAATTTAAAACCTTCTAGGTGGCATATATCAACTCTTTCAGGGCACTCCATGTGTGGTTTTGTTCCGACTTTAATTGAGTGTTTGTTAGCGGACAATGGGATTTTTTTTTAAATGGAAACAATGGGATTGGTTGCCCAAAGATTAGTCGCGTACGCTGGTGAAGAATAGCATGAGTTATAAAACAGAGTAAAGAAATTGTTTAGGCATATAATACCATCTAACTATTCGGCATGCATCCTTTTGCAGCACTATGCTGATTTCTTTAACAGAGTAAAGAAATTGTTTAGGCATAGTGGAAGGCACTTGTATGACCGGGCGTGAAAGGCACTATTAGATTCAGAAAGGCAATCTCTCTCTCTTGTTAAAAAAATTAGTAGAATCAACTTTGTCATCAAGGAAAAGGTTAGGTCAAAAAGCAATACCCAAGCTGCCATTAGTGGATTTTCTCAAGTAAATTATAAAGAAAACAAGAATCGCATTTGAATTGATTCCTCCTGCGGTGCTCTCGTGTCACTATTCAGTGACAACATGTGAGTCATACAGTAACAGGACCTGCAAAATTAAACCATGGGGGCTCTGTTCTCGTGTCACATTTGTGGTTATACATAGGCTCTGTTTTGCTTAAATCTTTGGCATTCAAGTCTTAAATTTTCACTAAATCCCCCAAGAGAATTGAATTTTCCATCCACTCCCACCTGGTGTCTCGAAATTCAATGGCTAGTAAAATTTGGGAATTGAAAATTATATTCAAAAGCTCTGACGTTGATTAATCACTATATGAGATGGAGAATCCGATACCATTTGCCTTTACGAATAGGCCAGTACTATAGTGAAAAAACACTAACCTTACTATAAAATTCAATAAAAAAAACACTATCTTACTATTAAAATTCAATAAAAGACACTAACCTCAATAAAAACCCTAGAGAATATGTTTGTGTGCACAAGTGTGCACACGTGTAATACTTTTTCATATTTCTAGTCTTGATGCAGTACCCTAATCAAAGTCCAAATTCAACCCAAAAGAGTTGAATATAAATGCCAAGAAAGCAAGTGGGTCGTAGCTCAATAGTAGCGTCGTGTCGTATACTCTTGTGCATTTGGTGAATGGTAAAACTTCATTTATCCCATCCCAATTCATTAAGATAAGAGTAAGATTAGATTTCTTGTCTTGTAAAGAAAAAAGCTCCGGAACAAATGTATACATACGTGCATAGCTGCCAGGGCATACACGATCCATGTGCAGGGTCGCAAAAGATGGAGGGAGAAAGAAAGTGTAAACTTGAAACTTCAATTCACAAACTCAGATACATAGAGAGAGGAAAAATCATCAAATTCAACTATCGAAGATTAATCCATATTGGATTGAGATAAAGTACCCTAATGACAGTTTTTTTTTTGGAGAAATTAAAATTGATTTTCATAATTCTGGTAATTCATATCGATGAATAAAGAATTTTTAGAAATCAATTTATAACGAATTTGTTACTACTTACTATAGATAAGATTTACCTGAGAACCTAAAATCACGGCACCCTCCTCCAGAAAAAGCGTGAAATTACTGGTGAGATTGAAGCTTCCCGTCACCCACCTCCCTCTCGGAACGTTAAGCCGGGCCCCACCACCTCGCTCCTTCCCCAACCTCACCGCATGCTCCACCGCCCGCCGAAACGCCGCCGTGTTCGACGTCGTACCGTCTCCCACGCCTCCGAAATCGGCGACCGACATCACCACCTTCCTCTCCGGCCCTTCCCTGAAGAACCCCGCACACGTCGTCGGCTGCGAATCACCGCCCGAGGCGGAGGAAAGAGTCTTCTCCTGCCTCAAACCGCCGCCGCCAGCCCACGTCGGGCAAACCGCGTTGGAGGTGATCTGGAGGCTCAGAACGGCCAAAACCGTGAGGAGAAGCAAGGCGAAGGGCCATGAAGGTCTGCTTAACCCACCCTGGCTTAATGCACCCCATAACGGTTTTTCAACATCCATTGGAATCTGTAGCTATGCGTACTTGTATACATATTCATGCATCTGAATATGCTGCATATGTGGCGTGATAAATAGGAAAGATTTCCTTTCTTGGTTTTGGGAGATGGAATTGAGGAGCGAGTAATTTAGGCTATATGTGGTTTCGGGAAACAAAAGTGCTGGGCAGAGTCTACAAACGGACCGTGCTATGCCGACCTGGCCCATTTTATTTTGTGTTAATTGTGTTTTGTGTCGTGTTGATCTATTTAGTGTAATGAATCATTTCCCGAACAGCAATGCTAGGTGCCCTGAAAAATATGCCATGAAATCACCCCAAACAGGTATATCTTATCACTAGTAAAAGTTTTTTAACGGTCATAACTACCTCTAAAAGTTTATTAGGGTATTTTTTTTTTGGATATCTAGCACTTTTGTTTCAATAATACTTTTGATTAAGTAAACTCATTGGTTGTAGTGTACCATATGCCCGATACGACTTTTAGTGTGATTTATTTATGAATTATTTCGGAGAGTTGATTTTTGTGATCCAATTTATGAAAAGTCTGGGCAAGTAAAGAAAAAAGACAATTAAAAGTTAAGAATTTTTGTAAAGACCTTTTCTGTTTTAAGATACAATTTTTTTCTTGGCGTTCAACTATCAGATTTTGTATTGGGAAATGAATTTTTCGTTGCTCGAAATACAAAAGTACATATCGTAAACTCACTCTGTTCCAAAATAATTCTCTATGAAAAAAATTTGCAATTGTAGGATTGAAAAATAAAATAATTTTGTGCATGATTTTCACGAGTTTCTTTACAATGTTCACATCAAATTAAAGATCTCCTTTGTCTAAGTAAGGATATGCCCTTTGAATCTTTCATCTTTGATGTACTCTTTTTGGTATTAATGAAATTAATCTTCTAAACTTTGGCCAAAAAAAAAACACGGGGAGGAAAAAGGAAAAGGAGAAAACACAACAAAACAAGGAAATAGAAAAACACAAACACAAAAGAGGAAAGAAAAGAGAAAAAAATGAAGGTTCTACTGGGCAACTTCTTGTCTTGCACTAGCTTAGTCAATCGTAATTAAGAACGGCTTGGGTTTTCCAAAAATTGGAAAAAATTGGGCCTGGATTGTGACCAATAACTACTGTACTATGGCCTCCTCATGTGACCGATGACTTGAGCTACAACCACAGATTTTCGAAATTCAGATATGTTTGTTTAATTGGGCATTGCTTGAGGTTATAATCACAGTTATTACTAAGCAATTGCAGGGCTTCATTCCATCCACATGTATCGCCTTATCAGAATTTTCATCCATTTGACCAAGAAATTGAAACTGAAACGCTCACTGACATCATCACTGTTAATTGACTCCTACAGCCCGTTTGGATGGAGAATTTGTTTTTGGTGAATTTGTAATGAGAGAGAATTTGAAGCTGGATATGTAATAAAGGGTGATATGTTGAGAAGGGTGGCCCCACCTTTTAAGAAGGATGAATTTGTAATGAGATGTTTAGATGAATTTTTGAGAAGGGGGATTTGAAAGGTGGATATGATGGGATAAAGTATTAAATGACTTATTTGGCCCCACTTTAGTATTTTAATGGACAAATTACGTTTATTTCATTATAATTACATTATATATATATATATATATAGAGAGAGAGAGAGAGAGAGAGAGAGAGAGAGTTCAAGGGACACCCAAAAAAATCCATAAAAAAACCACCCAAAATCTTAATCTCATAGTTCTCGATCGAATTTTATGATCCAAACCGTTCAATATGTGCAGAATGTGATTTTAAGGGTACCCGCGAGAAATTAGCAAAAAAAATGGCCGGAAAAGGCTTAATTTGAGCAATTTTTATTTGAACTGTTCAAGAAAATACTATTTGAAACTGTTCGGATCAAGCCCTTCCTTGTCATTTTTTTGCTGATTTTTTGCGGGTACCCTTAAAATCATGTTCTGATCACATTGAGCGGCTCGGATCATCAAAATCTGATCGGGAACTATGAGGTATTTTTTTAGGTTTTGTTTGGGTGTTCCCGGAACTGCCCCCTATATATATAGTATACATAATTGGAATTAAAAAAATCATTACATAGACAACAAAACCCACTCTCTCTTCTTTCATTCACAACAACTAAACCCACTTTTCTGCCATTCACCCATGCCTCCCACCAAATCCCGTGCCCTTGTCTCCTCCGTCTACCGCCGCCGCTGCCTTCTTCCAGCCACCTCTTGCTCCGATCAGTTTGGTGTCTCTCTCTCTCTCTCTCTCTCTCTCTCTCTCTCTCTCTCTCCTCGTCTGTATCTCTCTCTTACTGTGTGCAAGTATGTGTGTGATGTGTGAGAAAAGGTTAGGGCAGAACAGTCATTTGGGACCCGGATATAGCGACAGGGGTAACCCCATCCTTGGCAAATCCACCTTTGCCCTGATTTGTAATCCCAACAGTGACAAATCCCCCTTCGAAATCAGGTCTCCCTTTCTCTTCCAAACACCGAAGATGGCGAGGAGGAGGATTAGTAATCAGGGCTCTTCACAAATCCGGGAGCTTCTCCCCCATCCAAATAGGCCGCTAAGTCTTCCCTCTTAAGCATTGTGGTGTATAAAATGGAGACACATTTCATTGATTATGTAACGCCCCGAATTTTAGGAACGTTAAATGAGACAATTTTATTGAAAACTGAAGTAGAGTCATGCTTAAAATTACATCATAATTCCCACAAGAGTACTTTTATTACATACAGAAAGGAAAGCTAGGGTTCCTATCTGCTATTCTACCAGCTCCTCCATCCTAGTCAGCTCCTCAACTCCGAAAGCCTCCAAGGTGTACAGTTCACCCTGTTCATCTATGAGGTCTGACACATTATACCAGCGTCGCCATCGATATAATATATCAGGGTCACCAAAAGTAACACCATGAGCTACAAAAGCCCAATAGAAAACCCTACCCACTAACTCTTAACTTACAAGCAATAGACCAATGATTTCTACATAGTACATGTAAGTAGAATGAGACAGTTAATAATAACACATTCACATTCGCTAACCAAGCTAACGTTGGTGTCCATGATTCTCTTTGTTTCTCCTACGCGACTCATCGTCGAACGTGTCCATTTTTCTTATACCAAATCAACATTTCGAAAATCGTTTTTAATACATCCAACCTCAGTTCCGCCGCGCCGGTCTCCTGAGTATCCTCACAATGGTTCCGCCGCGCCGGGTTCCCATTGGCACACAAGACTTTGCATTGGCTCCTCTCCACGGATAACCAAGCTACACACCCAATCTCGGTTCTGCCGCACTGGTCTCTTGAGTATCCTCACAATGGTTCCGCCGCGCCGGGTTTCCATTGGCACACACACACACACACCCACAACTCACATTATGCCACCAAGACTGGTAATAATGTAATTTCAAAAATATTTCCTTTTTCGGAACACCTTTTCCCATTTAACCACACCCTAGGTGCCATGTTTCTACTTTCTTGATTTCTGTGTCTCGTTTTCATGCAATGACTCCGCGATAGGACATTTCACATACGTAAACATAAATCAATCATTCAACATGTTCTTACTACTCTTATCAAAACAAATTTACTAACTATCATGCATTTCAACATTAGAAGCAATAAATAACCTTATATACTTAGAGAAAAGAATTGAGAAACTCTATGTTAAACTTTGAGCTAAAGAGTAAGGACATTTTTACTTTCCAACATTCGATTCTACGCTATACGTGGAGTTAGTGAACAAGGGGTTCTACCTTACTTCTTGACGGTTGGTCGGTTTGAGAATAGGTCGTCGGTTTTGCGAATCGGCGACGTAACGGCTTCCGAAGTGCTTCGAAAGGAAGAGAGATGGATTTTCTCTTCCTAAAAACAACTTTGTTAACTAAACTAGGCTACTTTAAGATCTAGAGGTGGTTTTTGGAGTGGCTTGGTGGTAGCTCTTAAGATTTTCAAGAAACTTAAGAAAACTTGAACTTTTGAACTAAGAAGGCTTAAAATTTCTAGAGAGAAGTGAGAGCAAAGAATGAAGGTGTGAGTTTAAGCTTGAAGTGAGCTTGCTATTTATAGGCCAAGGCTCCTCCCTCCTCTCTGTCTCTCTCTCTCTCTCTCTCCATATCTCATTTTTTTATTCAACTTGTCATGCTTTCTTTTGAAAGATCAAGGGTTTGCTTGCACTTTTCTACCTAGTTCTAGGCTTGCATGGCTAGATTTAGTACTTTGGATTGGATTATGGAAGATTGGTGGAGAAAAGGAGAGTTGTACAAGGTTTAAAATTGATAAATGTACAATAAGGACAATGGGAGATAGATGTACTTGGAAGTATACAACTATATATATGGGAAAAGATCATGGAAGATCAAGTCAAGGTACAACCAAATCTCCCTCTCCTCTCTCTCTCTCTCCCTCTCTCTCCTAGTACTAGTACCTATATAAACTTCTATGTACAAATAATAAACAAAATAAAAAGATATGTACTCATGGTACTATGTGATCAAAGGGATTTCAAAGCCAAGATTTTCTTATTAAATTATCCTAGTACACACATGTGTACTTTGTAATAATATAAGTGTATATATATATAAGTGTGTACCATGCAATCTAGGTAGATTTTCAAATCAAAAATCCCTTATTAAACTAATCCAAATTGGCTCATGTTTTTATTATAATAATGTACTAGTGTACCTAGGAAATCTAGGGTATTAAGTCTATAAGGTACATACACACACACACACACACACACACATATATATATATATATAAGTATATCATCACATGGAAAATCTAGAAAATATTTTATTAATAAACCCTAGTATTTGTTGGTAAAACCAACTCTATTATCCAATGGGTAATAATTTTTCTAGTAGATATTGACCAATGGATAAAAGTTTTCCTACCTTTTATTGTCCAAAGGGTAAAGAATAGAAATAAAATAATAAAAGAAAATATATAATGATTTTCTAGTCTAGGGTTGGAAAGGTTCACAAGGCTCAAAGATGGTCAAAAAGGTCCATCTAGGGTTAGGGAATTGTAACTAGGTGAATTGATAGTTTGGTTTCTCCAACTAGTCAGTTAGAAGCTAACTACACTTGTCAAGTAGGGCCTAAAATCAATAAATGAATTTTAAGGGGCTAAAATCTAATTATGATGAACTATAGGAATTAAAAGGAATTATTAAAAGCAATCTAAGTAATTAAAAGAAAATTTTAAATATTTAAAGAAATTTTTATTCACTAAAAATTAGAGTCGTTACAGATTAACATAACTAAAATAACACAGTCTGCAAATTCTCATTAGCCTGTGTTATTACAGCTTCCTCTGGTTCTTAATTTTGCGTACGGAAATGTTAATCTCTACAGGAAAAATGTAACGACCCTGATTTTTGGTAAATAAAAATTTCGTTAAATATTTGAATTTTATTCTAATTACTTGGATTTCTTTTAAAATTCCTATTTAATTCCTAATAATCTGTCATAGTTCTATTTGAGAGTTATAAAATTATATCTTTTTGCACTAGACAATCTAGTCAGTTTCTAAAGACAAGTATGTTGGTAGAAGCACTTGTGTAATTTCCAAATAAATATAATAAAATCTTAAAGTTATATTTCTTGGCTAGAAATCCTACTTGGCAAGTCTAGTTAATTCCTAACTAACTAGTTTGGCCAATCCAGTTACCTATCAAAACTAGTTCCATCTAGTTAAACCCTATGACCCTTATGAATCCTCCTATTTCCTAGGTGCACATTTTGAACCTTATGAACCTTTTTACACCCTAATTGAACCCTTCCAACCCTAGACTAGAAAATCATTATACTTCTTTGACTAGTCAATTCTTGACTTTATTCCTCATCATTACATCTTCCAAGTGTATCTTTTCTCTTTACCCATTGGACAATAGTGGTTAGAAAAATTCTTATCCTTCGGGTAATAGGTTTTGTTTCTAACCATTTAATTAGGCAAACCTAATACCAATTGACTTAGTCACTTTTCCCTAGCATTTAAAAACCATTGGACAAAAATAGTCATTATGAAACTTCCAAAAGTAGCACTCATGACTTGGTGTAATCATGACTAGGATCACTTTCTAGGAAATGGTTAACCATTGGTCCATAGGATTACCTTTGAAGCTTGACCTTCATCATTACCTTTCCTTAGACCTATTAGGACCCTACTTGAACCTTTTAGACCTACAGTAGTAATCATTATACTTTATGATTAGACATATCAAAACCATACCTATCATCATTTCCCCTTTATCCATTGGACAATAACTACAAGGAAAAGTTTTATCCCTTGGATAATAGAAGTTAGTCTTGCCAATAAAAGCCTAGATTTGACAAGACAAGTCATATAAGAATCTTTGGACCATAAAAAGCCATTATTTTGCTTCCAGAAGAAGTAAACCTAGTCTTAACTATTTTCTTTTCATTGAGTTGTCACTTGAAAGCCCATTATTATCTCCTCTTCCATAAACCTAATAGGACTACTTGGTATTTTGGTGTACTTATATAAATACATAGGCATATATATACATGGTACAAGAGAGAGAGAGAGAGAGAGAGAGGGGGAAAGGGAGAGGGAGAGAGAGGCCGAGAGTGAGAGAGAGGAGTGAGGTGTGCGCATGTGTTTTATATACTCTAGCAAGCTAACTCTTTTAGCCAACCTCACACTCAATCTAAGTACAATTTGACAACTCATTCTAGGCTTCCTTAAACATCACCCTAGCCAATCATTTTATTCTTTCTTGTAAGCAAGCTTTTCTAGGACAAGACAAGCCAAAAACCCTTCATGATAACCTAGATTTTGAACCTAAAATTGGAAGACAAGGCATGACATGCTTAAAGATGTGATTTGACAATACAATGAAGCAAATCCATGGGAAATAGAGAGAGAGAAAGGGCCGGCCATTGTAGAGAGAGAGGGAGCCCAAACTTTTGCTATAAATAGCACCCCTCACTTGCCATTCAACTCACACCTTCATCTTCCAACTTCTCTCTCTAGAAATTCTAGTGTTCTTACTTTGTTCTTTCTTGTTCTTGGTGTTCTTGAGTTTTTTCTTGAGTTCTTCAAGAAACTCATCCAAAACCGCCACTAAACCACCACTCGACCACCCCCTCAATCTAAAAAGTTTAGTAGTTTAGTCAAGAACAAGTTTCGAGAGAAACATTTCTCTTTTGAAACTACCGGAAGCTCACTGTAAGGAGTCACTCCGTTCGATCGCCGACGTACTTTTCCGCAACCGTCCTACCGTCAAGAAGAACAGTAGAATACTCGTACCCCTATCTCTAAGTATAAGTAGATTTTCCCCGTACTCTAGAAAATTATATCCACGTTTTATGTTTGAAATTGTATAACAAACTTGTTCTACTAAAAACACGGAGAGAAATATGAGCATGATGAATAACTCGGTTTTACTCTAAATAAACATATGTTGTTTTGAACTTCTCCAAAAGAAAGAAAGAACGAATTTTGAGAAGTGAGAATTTAACGCTTGACTGCTAGTATTCGTATTTTGATCTTAAGGATGGTTATGAGAATGTATACATATTTGCTAGGATTTCTTGTGTTTGATGTGTGATAAAGCATAAGTGGTATCCACTCCAAAAGCGTCCGTACATATAGCGTTATGCTTAGAATGGTTATTTAAACATGATAAATAATATAGAGTTGGATGATCTTGCTAGTTCAGTTTCAAGATTACAATGAATGATTTATGTACACTTACGTGAAAAGTTCTATAGCAGAGACTTGTATGAAAACGAGACACAGAAATTGAAAAAGTTAGAAACATGACACTTAGGGTGTGGTTAATGAAAAGATGTGATTTGAAAAAGAGGAATGGTTTAAAAACCACAATGTGGCTGGACATAGTAGTCCATTGTGTGGTGTGTGTGCCAATGGGAATCCGAAGTGGCAGAACCATTGTGAGTATACTCGGGAACTGATAAGCACACAAGATTGTATGATCTTGGGTGCTCAAATCCTTCAAATTGTGATGTTTCTATGTTAACTTAGTCATTTAAGTCAAATATTTTGCATAAGGTTTTCTGTCGAGCTTTTCAGGTAAATCTTGCCAATAAGACAGTTTTGTATGCCAACGGATATTCCGGAACTTAACCAAGACTCCAAGGTCCGCCAGTGCTAATTTTAATGATTGCCGGTCTTTGACGTCAACATGGGAAGCGCCTTGAGTCCCTTGGTGGTCAAGTTGGCAAGAATTGAGCCGAAGTGTGCCAAGCGAGCCAAGTGCTCAAAAATGATCCTCGAGAGTGATGGAGCACTCAAGGTCATGGAGAGTACTCTCCACCAAGTTTTAACAGCCACGAAGTGTTGGATGAAGTTCAGGAGATAGGATGAGGTTTAAAGCTTTTTGAGGCAGGTTCTGCTGAATTCTGCAGAACGTTATCGATAACTTTCAGTAATGTTATCGATAACGTCTTCCCATTCGTGCCATCAATTTACCAAGGACCAGTTGTTATCAATTACATAAACAAAATGTTATCGATACCTGTTGCCTATCTTTGGCCAGAATTTGTCCAGAGGCAAGGAGAGCGATAACATTTTGTTCTTGTTATCGATAACGTTCTCCCCGGGTGACCATTTTAGTGATGTTATCGATAACAATTCATGTTGTTATCGATAACGATTGGTCCGAGCAGATATTTTTTGTACTTTTCCAGAGTTTCCACTTATGGAAACTTTCTTTTTATGGGTTACTTTTTGAGCCTTTCCCTGACTTTTGAGGGGAGAGAGAGAGTTTTTTGTATAAATAGGACCACCTCTCTCCCTCCTTGGTAGCTAGCCCATTACTCTTTTAGGTTTTTCTCCATTAAAGCTTTTCAAGCTTTTTCAAGTGTAAATTCCATTGAACTCGAGTAAGTCTTTGTTGTTCGTTGTTTTCTCGTTCATTAAATTTGTTCGTACGATTTGGATCCTTATTAATATCAAGTTTATCTTCTCTTCTATCGGTTTAAAATGTTTGTTAATTTTAGCAAGCTTTCTAGTCTTTTCATTATGTGTGAGTAGTCGATTAGGCTAGGCACCGGAATGACTAACACTCCGAGATTTAAGTTTATCTTGCCTTTCTCAACTCTCGACTTAAAGTTTGGTAAGGAAAATGAGCATTGTTTGGCCTTATGTAACAAAACTAACCGATGTTAATCTCCGGTGATCATGTGCTCGCTCACATGGTTTCGGAGCGATGTCCGGTTTGTGTTTGCCAAAAGAATAAAAGGACTCACTCATTTTTCATGTCACACTTCTAGTCTTTATTGGTTTCACCGCTAAATCTTCCGGTTGATAGCCTAAGCCGTGCAATTCAACCTTGTTTTCTTTGAGAAAGTTTGGATAACTTAAGTCCCGGGCGTTAGTCATTCCAACGCCTTGCCGCTTGTCTTAACTTAGTAAAAACTCATTTCTAGTCTTTTTCATTAGAGTAATTTCCACATTATAAAGCAAAACCAACAGTTGGTCGTCTAAACGCCGCAAACCCTTACATCTAAAAATCCTGGCAAGCTATGAGGAATTATCTCTGTGGGTACGATCCCGGACTTTCCGGTATTTATGCTGACAATGATCTAGCCCTACGCTCGGGGTAAATCAACCCATTTCAACGGTTAGGTTTTGGAAGAAGCATATTTTGGCGCCGTTGCCGGGGATCTTTCTTTTATAGTTTATTTGGGAGGTTCGACAAACCATTGTAAGTAGTCCATTTATTTTACCTTTGTGCATTGCCTGCTAGCACTAGTGGATACCTCTAACCGATCATACTATCAACTTGAGGTGTAACGAAGCTAGATCTAGTATCCTCTGCCTTTCCTTTTCTTTTATTGCAAATATATATATTGAGGCGGCGGCATAGCCCCTCATAATTGTCTTGCAAGAGAGGTGGCGGCATAGCCCCTCCAGTCTGATTTCATGCTTGTGATTTATCGTAGTCCTCGCTCAAACCGATTGCATCGATCTAGTTCTCCGCCTTCGGTAAGAAGCTTACATCTCCGAACTTATTCTCCACCGAGCAGAGTTTCTAGGCAGTATTCTCCACCAAGACCACCAATGGCCGAAGAGGAAGCTGCTCCGGCTAGGACTCTTAAGGATTACTTGAATCCGGAACGGGTCACCCAACTATCACCAATAGTCTTTCCACGCCCTACCATTGCTGCCAACACTTTCGTGTTTAAATCCGATTATCACCGTTGCATTCTGACATTCCATGGGATGGTGCGTGAGGACCCGTATCAGCATATCCGTGAATTCGAGGAGGTTCTCCAATCATTTGTTAGTGTGGAGGTGCTTCTCAACCAAGCAAGATTGAGACTTTTCCCTTTTACTTTGAAGGACCAGGCAAAAGTTTGGTTTCATTCCTTGAAGCCTCAATCTTTGAACACATGGGGGGAGGTGCAAGATGCTTTCTATAAGAAGTTCTTTCCGGCTAGCCGAACGAAGCTCTTGATGGATCAAATTCAAAATTTCAAGCAACGAGACGGAGAAGCTTTTCACCAATATTGGGAATGTTACAAGGATTTGCTGTCCACGGTTCCTCACCACAACTTCGCCTTGTACCAATTAATCCACTACTTTCATATGGGCTGCACACAACAAAGCAAGCAACTACTCGACACCATGTGCTCTGGGGGTTTCATGAATAAGTCACCTGATGAGGGTTAGGATTATTTGGATGAATTAGCCAAAAAGTTGTAGACTTGGAACTATGAGGATGCCGGTGATAGGGCAATGGCTAATCAAGGCCCCGGTGGTTCCGGGAAGTTTTCCATCAATGAGCACAATGCTATTGAAACACAGATGGAGCAACTAGCACAGAAGTTGGAAAAGCTAGAGTTGAAAGGGTTAAAGGAAGTCAAAGTAGTGCGAGCTGTGGAGGAGGTGTGCGTTATTTGTGAAACGACCGGTCATTCGACCGACAGTTGTTCATCTATTCCCACTCTTAAACAGCATTATAGCAACCTCAACCTTCCGATTGAAGAAGTAAGTGCAGTTAATCAACGGTTTGAATCATTTCCACAAAGTTTCAATCAAGGTTAAAGGCAACATCCGGATTCCATTGGAACAATCAAATTGAAGGAGGGCCGTCGCAAGCACCTCCTGGTTCTCAAATGCAACCATGGCGGTCTACTCAAGGCCAAGGACAACCTCGCTTTTCACAAGGGCCACCGGGATTTATACCCTCCGGACCATTTCAAAGCTCTAACCAATTTCAACCTCTGCCAAGGCGATCTTTGGAGGATACTCTACAATCTTTCATGTAGCTCAATCGAACTACAGTGAGAATAACACACAGATGATGGGGGAATTAAAGAGCCAAATGGGAAAATTAACGACGTCAATCGGGCTTCTCCAACAAGAAAGGGGTAAGTTTCCGACTCAGCCACAAGCCAATCCACAAGGCCAACTTCTCATTGGTAGTTCTCCAAGACCTCCGCCCGAGCAAGCCCAAGCAATTATCACTCTTAGGAGTGGCAAGGCCGTTGATAACCTCGTTGTCAACCCGCCAGCTACACCTATCCTGGTGCCATCTCATACTTCTACAAGTTCTCCAACGCTTGGGGAATCTCCCGAGCCAACTCTAGAAGAAGACGGGGAATCTCCCGTGCAAGCTCCACCAGACACCGATGCTACTCCAAGTCAACAAGTGACTCCCGTTCTTAAACCCTATCCTTCTCGACTGAAAAAACCGGTTCAGCCTTCAAAGAGTTCTGACATACTTGAGGTATTCAAGCAGGTCAACGTTAACATCCCGTTGTTGGATGCCATCAAGCAAATCCCTTCATATGCCAAATTCTTGAAAGACCTGTGCACTCAAAAGCGTAAGCTGAATGTGCACAAGAAAGTGCTCCTCATCGAGCAGGTTAGTCAGATTATCCAAACCGAGCTTGCACTGAAATACAAAGACCCCGGATGTCCTACAATTTCGATTACTATTGGGAATAAGAGAGTGGATCAAGCTCTTTTAGATTTGGGGGCGAGTGTGAATTTGCTACCGTACTCGGTGTACCAAGAATTGGGTTTGGGGGAGATGAAGCCCACAAGGGTTACTCTTCAATTGGCGGATAGGAGTGTCCGAGTTCCTCGGGGAGTGGTGGAAGATGTATTGGTCCAAGTTGGCCAATTTGTTTACCCTGTAGATTTCGTTGTCTTGGATACTTGTTAGTCTTCTACAGCACCGTTATCTACTCCCGTTATTCTTGGGCGACCGTTTCTTGCAACCTCAGATGCCGTAATTAGCTGTCGAAATGAGCTTTTGAATATGTCTTTTGGTAATATGAAAATGGAGGTGAACATGTTCAATGTGGGGATTCAAATGGGTGATGACGATGACTGCCAAAACATCAATCTTGTGGACACATTGGTGCAGCAGCACGTGGATGAATTCTTGTACAAGGACTCTTTGGAGGTAGCTCTTACCTCTGAAGAGGCCGCTTTTCTTGAATCAGACGAAATGGAGTCTCTATTCTCCTTGCTCAATGGCGATGAAGGTGATGAGGAAGTTGTTGGAGTTGAATCATGGTCTCCAAAGTTCGAGGAGTTACCTCCGGTTGAGCAGAAAACGGTACCATCTAGTGTTGAACCGCCTAATCTTGAGTTGAAAGCACTCCTGGAAACTTTGAAATATGCGTTCCTTGGCGAGAACAATACATTCCCGGTGGTCATTTCATCTTCTCTTACGAAGCTTCAAGAAGCGGAATTGTTGGCACTTTTGAGGAGACACACAAAGGCAATCGGATGGACTATCGCAGATATTCAAGGCATCTCTCATTCTCTATGCTCTCATCACATTTATTTGGAGGAGGATGTCAAACTTTCGCGCCAACCTCAACGCCAGCTTAATCCAATAATGAAAGATGTTGTCCGGGCGGAAATTCTCAAATTGCTTGACGTTGGGATTATCTACCCTATCGCTGATTCGAAGGGGTGAGCCCAATCCAAGTTGTTCCGAAGAAGGCAGGGGTGACCGTGGTGCAAAATGACAAAGGCGAGCTTGTGCCGACCCGTGTTACAACCGGGTGGCGAGTGTGCATTGACTATTGCAAGCTAAATGCAAGCACACGCAAGGATCATTTTCCTCTTCCCTTCATCGATCAAATTTTGGAGAGAATTGCTGGTCATGCCTTTTATTGTTTTCTTGATGGTTACTCGGGCTACAACCAAATAGAAGTGGCGTTGGCCAATCAAGAAAAGACAACGTTCACATGCCCATTCGGGACCTTTGCTTATAGACGCATGCCATTCGGCTTGTGTAATGCTCCCGGCACCTTTTCAAGATGTATGATGGGCATTTTTAGCGATATGGTCGAGAAGATTTTAGAAGTCTTCATGGACGGCTTCTCCGTGTTTGGCGACTCGTTCAAGTCATGTCTTGCCAACTTGGAGAAGGTCTTAACAAGATGCGAGGAAAAGAATTTGGTCCTAAATTGGGAGAAGTGCCATTTTATGGTCACCCACGGAATTGTGCTCGGGCATATTGTATCGAAAAAGGGTATTGAGGTAGACAAGGCGAAAATTGATCTCATTTCAAACCTCCCTACCCCGAAGTGCGTCAAAGACATTCGCTTTTTCCTGGGCCATGCCGGTTTCTATCGGCGTTTTATTAAGGATTTCAGCGCAATTTCAAGGCCGCTTTGCCATCTCTTGTCCAAAGATGTTCCTTTTGAATTGACTGTCGCATGCGAGTTGGCGTTCGTTAAGCTCAAAGCTAGTCTCACCACGCCTCTCATTGTTAAAACGCCCGATTGGAGTCTTCCATTTGAGTTGATGTGCGATGCAAGCGACTACGGCGTCGGGGCCGTTCTTGGCCAAAGGAAAGACAAGCATCCATGGGTAATTTATTATGCGAGCAAAACTCTCAACGACGCTCAAATGAACTACTCCACTACGGAAAAGGAACTTCTTGCCATCGTGTTCGCCTTGGATAAATTCCGATCTTACTTAGTTGGTGCTCCGATCACGATTGACACCGATCATTCGGCACTAAAATACCTCTTTACTAAGCAAGATGCAAAGGCCCGGTTAATTCGGTGGATCCTCCTTTTGGAAGAGTTTGACATCACTATCAAAGACAAGAACGGAGGGGAAAATGTGGTAGCCGACCATCTGTCGCGCTTGGAGTTTACGGATCGCACTTCACATATCTCCATTGGAGACACCTTCCCCGATGAGCAACTTTTTGGTATATCAAAGGCCCCGTGGTACGCTGACATTGTCAATTATTTGGTTACGGGCTTGATTCCCACCCATTGGTCTTCTCATGAGCGTCGGCGGTTTTTATCGGAAGTAAAGCATTTCTCTTATGATGAGCCGTACTTGTTCAAATACTGTCCCGACCAGATCATCCGCCGGTGTGTTCCGGATTCTGACCAGCATGGGATTCTTAAATTTTGCCACTCTGAAGCGTGTGGCAGGCATTTCTCTGCAAGCAAGACCAAGGCCAAGATCCTCCAACGCGGTTTTTATTGGCCGACTCTGAACCAAGATGCTTACACTTTTTGCAAGACTTGTGACCGTTGTCAACAATTGGGTAAAGTGACCCGACGGGATGAAATGCCTCAAGCAAAATTCCTAGTCGTTGAAGTATTTGACTGTTGGGCATCGACTTCATGGGGCCGTTTCCGATGTCATTTGGCAATTTGTACATTCTCTTGGCCGTGGACTATGTGTCAAGGTGGGTTGAGGCCACTGCTACTCACACTAATGATCACAAGGTCATGCTTGAGTTTCTAAAAGAGAATATCTTATTGCGTTTTGGGGTCCCTCGTGCAATCATTAGCGACCAAGGGTCTCATTTCTGCAACCGGCCATTCGCCGCTTTGATGAAGAAGTATGGCATAACGCACAAGGTCTCCCTCGCATATCATCCCCAAACCAACGGTCAAGCCGAGCTCGCCAACCATGAGGTAAAACGCATTCTTGAGAAAACGGTAAATCCTAACCGGAAGGATTGGTCTTTAAGGTTGACCAATGCTCTTTGGGTGTATCGTACTGCATACAAGACCGTTTTGAGCGCTTCGCCCTATCGGCTTGTATATGGTAAGGCATGCCACCTTCCGGTGGAAGTAGAGCACAAGGCATATTGGGCAATTAAGCAATTAAACTATCGTTTGCCCGACGCCGGAGTTCACCGTAAACTCCACTTGAATGAGCTTGAAGAAATCCGTAGAGATGCCTATGATAACACGAATATCTACAAGTCTAAAGTTAAGGATTTTCATGATAAGCACATTCAAAGGAAAAATTTTGAAGTTGGTCAAAAAGTTCTTCTTTATAACTCAAAACTTCATCTTTTTTCGGGCAAGTTGCGTTGTCGGTGGATCGGCCCTTATATTGTGCATCAAGTTTTCTCTCATGGGGCCATTGAGATTGCTAATCCGATCAACGGGAATATTTTTAAGGTCAATGGGCAAAGGCATAAGCCGTTTTGGAAAACTTCCCGAAAGAGGAAAGCGAAGAGGAATTGGTCGCTCTGGTGTACCTGGTTGACCCTTTTGTTTGAGATTTTTTGTTTTCACCTAGTTTTGCACGGGGAGCGAAAGCGTAACCGCTGAACTTAACTGTTTGTCGGACCCGGCCCCCAGGGAGGGGGTACCCACCATTGACTTGGGTTTGTAGCTCCGCACGCCGCTACTAAAACAAGGATCGTGTGCCTAGCAACCATACCTTTGGAAGTAATAACCAAAGGCCTTTGGTTGGATCAATAAGACCCCAAATTGAACTTGTTCGCCAAAAAAGGGGCCTTGATTATTTGCTTTTACGGAACCATGGCTTAAACAAATGTCCCCTCGGAGTTTGGTTTGGGGACTTGTATCAATGCTGGCCACCGGTGCCAACGGGCAACTAGGGGCCAACTGGGAAGGGTTCGAGTAACTGAATTTGGGCATGGGGTACAATTGGTTGATTGGACGTTCCAATTCCGGGCCTGGAAGTATAATCGTAAAATTCGTTTGAAAATTGTTTTATTTTACTGATATGTTGTTGGGAAAGAATAAATTCCCTTGTTTTAATGTTCATTTTCTTCTTAGTTAGGTTTATTTGTTTTTTCCAGGGGTACGTACCCCCCTTGGTGGAATTTGAATAAATTGAGTGTTTTGAAATTTCGTTTTTAAGAATTGAAATACGGGTTCGTTTTTTTCCACAATTGGGGGCATGGTTGGTACGCATGCCTTTGAAACAATTCTTGAAGCTTGAATGCGACGAATAAACGCAAAGTATGAGAAATTGAAACAAATTCCCCGGTTGAAGAACCTTGGTCTCTCCTCCTGTTCGGATACAATTATTTAGTAAGTATTATGCTAAAAGTTGGTTTAAGTGGAAATTACATTTAACTTTTATTTAAATTAGGGATTTTGTCACAATAGGTATGAAAGCCCGGTCGAAAATTGTACTTTGAGGGCTGTTCGGCTAAGAGGAAGCCGAACAGTGGAACAATTGCCCTAAATCGTGACGTGGCAAGAATACTCTAGAATGGTAATATTCCACGAAAGGATAAGATCCCGAGTGTATAGGATCGAACCTAGAAACCCAACATGATTGGGGTGTTCGGATAATTATGGGAAAGAGTCCCAAAAGGACTGAGAGTCCTATAAAGATTAAGATATTATACAGATAAGGGAACGAGAGTCCATAAGATATTAGGTTTCCTATACGAGGCAGGAATCCTAAGGCAGCTGGGATACTTGGGCAACAAGCATCCGTGAATCTATAAGTACAAGGTAAACCTAGAGGTAAAAGGTAGGCAATATGCAATATTTAGGCATCTCATATTATTTTCCTACTGATAATTAGGGTTTGTAAACCAGTACGTGATACTAACTTTGGCATCGGAGGGCCTTTGCTACGAGAAGCAAAGGTGCGCTCACCCCTTGTCTGTTTTGCAGATTAGGGTTCCGACGACGAACTAGGGTTCAGGTGTAGAGGCACGTGAAGCCGTTGCAGTTCGGTGTCGTCCAGAGCACCAATTGTTTTCATCCCCCTACACCGGGTGGTTCTAATGTCATTTTTCTCTTAGTAGGTAGTTTGAGCTTAAGTCTTTTACAGGGTATACACGCTACCACACCAGCCTTGGTGGATTGGATCTAAAGTTGGAGTGGTTGCGGCATTCAGGAGCCCTAAGCATGGGTGCGATTACGTGTTGCGGTTGTTAGTCCAACAAAGCTTTGGCCATGGTCCTGTGTGACTAGCTATGGTTCCGTTGGAAGAGCCGAAGGAGTTGACCTTGGAAGCCGTTCGAATGACGAACAGAGACGGTGACGCAAAAGCCTCCAACTTGGTCGAGGTATAAGGGGGTTGACATTCCCCCGTTGGTATGATCTTTTGTTCCTTTTCTCCTTACTTCTGTTTTCTTTGCTATGAGGGCATAGCTTATTTTAAGTTGGGGGGAGGGGTATATTTATGCGATAAATATGTTTTTGTTTTTAAGTTTTTGGGTAAATTTTTCATTTTTAGTCTTGCAATCCTTCCGTTATTACAAAGTTAGTGGATTAAAATAGCTTGGCACATGCTCATTAAGTGTTATTTGGCAAGAGTTCGTGTTTCGCAAATTTTGTACTTTGCAACTTGCATGAATGGACTAGGGTGGAATTCACGAAGTTCGAGTATGTTTTTGATCAAGTTTTGTCCATATCCCGTCTTCATTCCTTCTATATTCTTAGTCTAGGTAAATAATCTCATGCACGTGCCTAAGTGTGTTTTGATATCTTTATTGAATCACTAAGGAATATATGGCGTTCTTAGGAAGTGATACAAGGCATTCTTTGCGTGATTATACCACTTACGCGTCCCCTCGCCCTTTTTTGTATCCTAGTCTGTGTCTTCCCTTTTTGTTCATTAACTTAGGGAACCGGATGCTTGGGGGGTTGTTGGAAGTTTTACTGCAGTGGTGTGAGGTGCTCTGGAGAGTATGGGGTTGTGTCAAGTGTTGTGAGAATGGGAAAACAGGTGAAGAGCTGCAGTTTACCAGGAAACTACCAATCGTTATCGATAACATTTTCTTAGTTATCGATAACTCTGTGTTCGGTGGGTTCCCAGGATAATTGTTATCGATAACTTAAACGGAGTTATCGATACATGTGCGTTACGGGCGGTTTTAAATTTGAAAAGGCATGACTGAAATCATTTATAAACACACCCACTCTCTCTCTATTCCTCCATAACCGTCCCTCCCCCTACCCTTTGCAATCCCAACTATCCAAACCCCTCTAAATTCGTCCATAACCTTCAAATTTCCTCACCAAATCCTCCATCTCCAACCCCTTTTCACCATGATCCTTCCATTATTTCAAGGGTTCTGAAACATTTGCAAGTTCTCAAGTCCTAAATCCTCCAAAGCAAGGTAAATCCGAAATTTACTATTCTTTTCTCTCTCTCTCTCATTTTTTTCCAATTTCCCCCACCATACTCTTCCATGCATTACCATTTTGAACCATTCTACCATTTAACTAACCCCAATCCGATTTTGGTTATTTTGGGGTCTGATAATGCACCTTTGCGTTTCCCCTATTGTACTGGATCCTGGTTACTGAAGTTGTGTTTTACAGATTCACTGTTCAGTTTATTTCGGGGTTGTTTGTTTCAATGGCGAGAACAAAGCAAGTGGGCGAAAGTACAAGCGGTAAGGGCAAAATGGTTGCTTCCTCATCTCGTCAGGAGAGTGAGGATGACATTGTGGAGGAGAGTCCTTCATCTCGTCAGGAGAATGAGGATGACATTGTGGAGGAGAGTGAGCATGATTCGATGGAGGAGGATAGTGAGGAAGAGTCTGCTCCGTTGGAAAGTCGAACGAGCCGGAGTAAGAAACGTCGCAAGCGTAGAACGCCCGAGCATATGGAGGCAGATGCCAAGTTAGATTGGGTGGAATCAATACCACTCAAGGGTTTCAAGTGTGAGCGGCAAGTAAATCGGAGGAGCTTCGCAAATGACAATGACATCTTCAACTTACTCGACAATCAAGGTTTGCATTTCTGGACTAGATCTCTTCTTGGTTACAATGCAACGGGCGTAATTGAATTCTATCAGAATCTAGATATAAGTGAGGCATTGACCAATGGAACCATCACGTCAAAGGTTAATAATAAGAGAATTGTGGTGGATGCTGTGGCAATTGCTAAGTACTTGAAGTACAAGCGGCCACCGGGGGATTTGTTGAACTATCCGCGTGCCGAGCCCTTAGACACTGATATGATCATTCATGATTTGTACTCCACTATTCCAAAAGTCGGGGTTCCTCCACACATACCGGGGAAGTTTAAGGATATCTATAGGGTTTTGAACCAAATTGTGCATTACAATCTTTATCCTCGAGGAGCGGAGAATAAGCCGTCAAAGAAGAGTGCGGAGATTATGTATGTGTTCATGAACGAGGGTGAGTTTAAAGCAAATTAGGCAAGGTTTATTTTTGAGCAGATTGTGGATTTCAAAGGAGATACTTTTGGCACAGCCCGTTGTCCTTATCCTTGCATGATTACAGCATTCTTGAGGGATAAAGGCATTTCAAAGGGACCTTATGAGAAACTTGATCCACCATCTCCCGGAGCGATCACCAAGGCTGTGCTTGTGAAAAGCAAGTCTCAATCCAAGGCAGCATCAGCAGGAACATCAGCAGGGCCGTCGGCTTCCGCTCCGCCCGAGCCATCTCTATGGTCGGTTCCTGATCCTAAGGCATCAAAAGAAAGTATTTGGCGGAAGCTTTGCTGCCAGAACATAGCCATTTGAAATTGCATTCAGAAGGAGAAGAAAGAGAGGAAGAAGTTAGCAAGAGAGGTTGGGGAACTCAAGCACGAGCTACATTGGCACACTCAATACATTGAGAGTACAACGGATGAGAAGTATGAAGCACCGCCAAGGGCTGATCCCGGCGGGCAGTGAGGAGTTTGTTTAGAGTCGGTGGTATTAGTATTAAGTTGAAATCCCTCTATTTGGTCGGGGTGCTCGGTGGTTGACAGCCCACCTTTCTATCTTTTTATTGTCTTTAGTTGTTAAACTTTTATTTAGGAGTTGTTAAGTTTTTGTTCAAGCCATGTCGAGGCTTTGACTTGGTGGTGGCCAAAGGGTAGTCAAACCATGCTAGTATATGGCTGCCACCCCATTTTGCTAACCGTTCTTTCATTAAACCAAGGTCATTATATGCTTAAAAGTCCTTTGTTGATTCGTAGTACGCCTTTATTCCGTTTTGATTCAGTTGTGATGTTGTGCATATTTAGTTCATGGCATGCTTTCTTTCGGTAATATAGTTTTTGGCGTTGTGATTGTGAAAATTCTATTCAAGGTGCTCTCCACATAAAAGGCATGTTATTTTTGTTCCCCATTGCCCATTTTCGAGCACCTCTTTTGTTGGGATATGGTGCGTAGCGTGCATTTACATTTGTGATGACGTGTCCTCTCTTTTGATTTTGATTGCAATTTTTTGTAGCTTGCTCTGAATATGCTCAGTACTTAGCCATATATCCTGGTTTTCAGCTGTTAGTTGCTAGTTTGAATAAATTTGCTTTTGGAACTCTTGCTAGTTGTTTCGTGAAGATCATGTGCCTTGGTTATTTTGTCGGAAGGATTGTTTGTTTTCTTTAGTAGTTTGTTTTTGTTGCTCGGGACGTAGCAACATTCAAGTTGGGGGTGTGATAAGCACACAAGATTGTATGATCTTGGGTGCTCAAATTCTTCAAATTGTGATGTTTCTATGTTAACTTAGTCATTTAAGTCAAATATTTTGCATGAGGTTTTTTGTCGAGCTTTTCAGGTAAATCTTGCCAATAAGACAGTTTTGTATGCCAACGGATATTCCGGAACTTAACCAAGACTCCAAGGTCCGCCAGCACTAATTTCAATGATTGCTGGTCTTTGACGTCAACATGGGAAGCGCCTTGAGTCCCTTGGTGGTCAAGTTGGCAAGAATTGAGCCGAAGTGTGCCAAGAGATCCAAGTGCTCAAGAATGATCCTCGAGAGTGACGGAGCACTCAAGGTCATGGAGAGTACTCTCCACCAAGTTTTAACAGCCACAAGACGAAGTGTTGGATGAAGTTCAGGAGATGGGATGAGGTTTAAAGCTTTTTGAGGTAGGTTCTGCTGAATTCTGCAGAACGTTATCGATAACTTTTAGTAATGTTATCAGTAACGTCTTCCCATTCATGCCTCCAATTTACCAAGGACCAGTTGTTATCAATTACATAAACAAAATGTTATCGATACCCGTTGCCTACCTTTGGCCAGAATTTGTCCAGAGGCAAGGAGAGCGATAACATTTTGTTCTTGTTATCGATAACGTTCTCCTCGGGTGACCATTTCAGTGATGTTATCGATAACAATTCATGTTGTTATCGACAACGATTGGTCCGAGCAGATATTTTTTGTACTTTTCCAGAGTTTCCACTTATGGAAACTTTCTTTTTATGGGTTACTTTTTGAGCCTTTCCCTGACTTTTGAGGAGAGAGAGAGAGAGAGTTTTTTGTATAAATAGGACCACCTCTCTCCCTTCTTGGTAGCTAGCCCATTACTCTTTTAGGTTTTTCTCCATTAAAGCTTTTCAAGCTTTTTCAAGTGTAAATTCCATTGAACTCAAGTAAGTCTTTGTTGTTCGTTGTTTTCTCGTTCATTAAAGTTGTTCGTACGGTTTGGATCCTTATTAATATCAAGTTTATCTTCTCTTCTATCGGTTTAAAATGTTTGTTAATTTTAGCAAGCTTTCTAGTCTTTTCATTATGTGTGAGTAGTCGATTAGGCTAGGCACCGGAATGACTAACACTCCGAGATTTAAGTTTATCTTGCCTTTCTCAACTCTCGACTTAAAGTTTGATAAGGAAAATGAGCATTGTTCGGCCTTATGTAACAAAACTAACCGATGTTAATCTCCGGTGATCATGTGCTCGCTCACATGGTTTCGGAGTGATGTCCGGTTTGTGTTTGCCAAAAGAATAAAAGGACTCACTCATTTTCCATGTCACACTTCTAGTCTTTATTGGTTTCACCGCTAAATCTTCCGGTTGATAGCCTAAGCCGTGCAATTCAACCGTGTTTTCTTTGAGAAAGTTTGGATAACTTAAGTCCCGGGCGTTAGTCATTCCAACGCCTTGCCGCTTGTCTTAACTTAGTAAAAACTCATTTCTAGTCTTTTTCATTAGAGTAATTTCCACCTTATAAAGCAAAACCAACAGTTGGCCGTCTAAACGCCGCAAACCCTTACATCTAAAAATCCTGGCAAGCTATGAGGAATTATCTCTGTGGGTACGATCCCGGACTTTCCGGTATTTATGCTGACAATAATCTAGCCCTACGCTCGGGGTAAATCAACCCATTTCAACGGTTAGGTTTTGGAAGAAGCAGGAACCCAGAGCGGCGGAACCAAGGTTGGGTGTGTAGCTTGGTATCCGCAGGGAGGAGCCAATGCAAATTGTGTGCCAATGGAAACCCAGAGCGGCAGAACCATTGTGAGGATACTCAGAAACCCAGAGCGGTGGAACCGAGGTTGGGTGTGTTAAAAATGATTTTGGAAATGTTGATTTGGTAAAGGAAAGGTGAACGGTCTACAACGAGTAGTGTAAGAGAAACTCAGAAAATCATGGACACCAACGTTAGTTTGAATAGTGAATGTGGATGTGTCATTAGTAACTGTTTTATTAAAAATGCATGTACTAAGTAGAAATCATTAACTTGTTGGGCAATTGTTTGTAAGTTAAGGGTTAGTGGGTATGGATTATTCTATTGAGCTTTTGTAGCTTCTGGTGTTACCTTTGGTGACCCTAACATATTATATTGGTGGCGATGCTGGTATAATGTATCTGACCTTATAGATGAACAGAGTGAACTCTACACTTTGGAGGCTTTCGAAGCTGAGGAGCTGGTTAGGATGGAGGAGCAGGCGAAGCTGTAGTTAGGAACCTTAGTTCCCTCCTTTGTGTGATAAAAAGTACTCTTTTGGGAGTTATGATGTAATAATGAGCCAAACTCTATTTAGATTTTCAATAAAATTATCTATTTAACGTTCCCAAAATTAGGGGCTTTACACAAAAGCTCTATGCAACTTCTCTACAGATTACATGCATACAGGGAGATTTCATTTCATTGATTTTTTCCTTTTTTTTTTGAAGCAAGAGATTTACTTATTTCATTGCTGAGTAGTGATTATGGGAGCTAAATGTTTGGTTCAAACCTATATTAAAATGGGTTTTTATTAAAATGCTTACTGACGGCTATTTTTCCTCTTAACATTTATGTTTACAGTTTACGAGCCCATACTAATAATTAAAGCTTTTAGTCAAGTCTATCCTTGATTTGAGTAAATTAAAGGTTTTAATCAAGTCTATCCTTCATTCGAGTTTGTTCATCATTATGCATGACTTGATGCCAAAAGAAGCTTTTAGTCAAGTTTTCTAAGCGGACCAACTCGATATAAACAATTAAGAAGAAAGATATAGACAACAATTGAACATGACACAAACCACAGCAACAAATTGATTCAGAAGTTGTGAACCGGAATACTAAATACAAAGTCCAGGGAATATAAGACCAAGGGAACATTGATCCCTTCTTCACCATTTCCAGAACACATTAGAACCACACTTGTACTTGTCCCTCCCTTCGCACTCCAACTCTATATCCTCAGAAAGAAACTTCACTTTCTGCAGTAAAAAATCAAACACAATCAACCAAATTGCAAAGGGAAAAGTTCTTTTTTTCTCTTTTTTGTTTTCCTTTTCTTTCTTTGAGCTTTTGGCCGAATTGGCCAAAATTTGTAAACAAATTGGGAGAATACCCATTTTTCCAAACGATTTGGAAAAATATGCCATCGCTCCTTTTCAAAAGGAGTTATATGCCATCGCTCCTTTTCAAAAGGAGTTATAGGGTTTAGGCTACTATAGCTCTTTCCGAAAAGGAGCTATAGGTTGAAAACCCAGATACAATCAAACCCTCCCCTTTTCTCCTCCTATTTTCTCCTCCTATCTGAGATTACCTCCAAACCTGCGCGATCTCTTCCGGCCGCCCTCCATCGTGCTCTCCACCCTCTCTCATCTCCGGCGTGCTCGTGCTCTCTACCCTCTCTCATCTCCGGCGTGCTCAAGCTCTCCACCATCTGTCACTCACAGTAAGTCCCTCTCTCTCTCTCTCTCTCTCTCTCTCCATCTTCCTTGCCATTCTCATTTACAGCCCATTCCACTTTTGGATTACTTGAACCCAACGTAGGGCAATCAAGTCTAGTGATGAATCAACAACGGGTTGAAGAGAAAAAGAAAAAAAGGGAAAAAAATTTGCCCTAAAGGGAATCCTAGCTGGACACCTGCACCAGAAACCACATATTACAACGGAATTCCTGTTCTGTACATTTATTTACTGTTGCTTAGTAGTAATGACATTTAAATTTATGAAATTTTCATTTTTGGTGGTTGGCTTGGCGATTGGTTCAGTTATTTCGTGGTAGTTCAAAACCTTGAATGCAATATAAAATTCCTTGAGATCCGAATGCCTAGAAACTAAGGTAAAGAAAAAAAAAACTAAGGTCAAAACCCCCTAAGAATTCACATTCATAGAAATAGCAATCTCACATTTATCTCAAAACATTATTAGGAATGTGAGATTGCGGGTCCTAAAGTAATAGTCATTGTTAGGCCTAATTCTACAATTTTTATGCAGTTAATTAGGGATTGTACAACCATGTTATTCCTAAAATTTTACTTTAGGGGTTAATAACATACGTTTAAGAGTTATACTATTTATTGCTTGGGAAATTCCTTCATTGGATTTCAGGTTTCGAAATTTCAAAACCCAAAAAAATCTCGCACAATTCAAAGAAAACATGATTTCAAGAAACGAAAGTGAAAGGCAACTAGTTATGGTGAAAGCACAGTTACACAGATCTCATCCTTGTCACCTCATACCTAGTTGTTCAGTTTTCAGCAGACTCAAATTCCTCATAGGTATACACATCCGTAAAGCAACACACTTGTGGGTCAGTTGTGACAGCATTAACTATTGTTTTGGAATTAGACACTAAATAAGCAAAATAAACCAAAATAGGCGCAATGCAATGATTGTATGAGTGAAGCATGTAGGCTTAAGACAACATAAGGAACATCGAGTAATACCAAAGGTGAGGTTTAAGAGAGAGCAAATTCATTCACTTGGTGATTGTGGGAGAGAGAATTAACAGTACTCACAAACAATCATACTACAACTATATGTCACTCTGTGAGAACAAACCCATGTAGTGGGTTTCTCTCTCTAACTCTTCTCCCTCTCTCTGGGGTTTCTCTCTCACATTAGCTAGTACAACCCACCATACATATTTGTAAACAAATTACATAATCAACAAACAACTAATAATCAACCCTTCCTCCCTCTAACTATGTACACATTCAAATCACCAATTCGGGCTCTTCCTCTCTCGTTTCTTGGGGAAATTAATTTGGAAATTTCTATATCATGTCACTCAACTCTTTTATATCCAATCTTTTCGAAATTAAAAATAATTCTAATTTTTTTAACGCAATCGTGAAAATTTTTAATATCTTTATGGCCAGTCTATTTCTTTGGATAATCCTACAAATTCTTGCACTTTGTGTTTAAAAAATTGAGATAATTAATGTTAGTGTTTTTGGGGTTAGGATTATATATAGCTCCTTTTCAAAAGGTGCTATTATGATTAAAATTATAGCTCCTTTTCAAAATGAGCTACAGCCACATGGGGCGGTAAAATTATAGCTGGATTATAGCTACTTTCCAAAAGGAGCTACTTGAGTTTCTTGTGGATTGGGGGCAAGAATTTACGGGATGTGGAAGAAGGGGTGTGATGAGATTGTGGTGGGAGTGTGGATAAGGTGGGAATACCTCACTCCCATTGGTCAATTTGCCCTCCTAAGTGTCATGCATTCAAATTTGTGTGGTGAGTTTGAGAGTTTGGGCCCCATCTTTATATTGCAATTTGTGCTTGGAGTCCCTTTTTGTCTCATACTTATGCTCCCGCTTTCAATCGTTATATTGCACTTCCGCTTTCAATTATCGCTCTCGCAGATTTAATAGTTTGAAATGTGAATCAAAAACATTTTCATACTCACGCTCGCGCACCCGCACGCGAAATATGTGACTGAGGGTTGGATTTTGAGGACAGAATCGAAAACTTAAGATGGGGAGACAGGAGGAGTAATTGTTCAATGGTCTCCCAACCATATTGATGTTGGATCTGAACCACTTAATAGTTGGATAAAAAAGAAAAAGTGGAGCCTAAAGTCTCAGGTTGTCAAGATCGATCACCACCTCGCTGATCAAAAAAAAAAAGATCACCACCTCGCGAAGGAGAATGATGAAACCTCGAATCCCATTTTTAAGCATTGGTCGACCAATCGGGAGCTTGGTCCAAAATGCAAAGCTCCAAAGCTGGTCAGTCTCGTGATCAGGCATCACTGGACAATTTTTCCAACTTGCTCATGATCCAGTGATCGCCGAAAGATTTTTCCATAACGATAAATTTGGAATATGCCGCATTGAAAATACAGCTATTCTAGAGAGTAAGAAGAATGTGAAGTGTGAGTTCACAGGTTAGAGCTTCTCCTACATTTGGTACTCTTATCACCTCCAAAGTTTGCTAGCCTAGGCGTTAGACGATGGATTTGGATTTTTAGTAAAACACGGAAGTTGTAGATAATTTAATTCTAAGGGACTTTCATACATAAATTGTCTCAAATTGAGGTCGGGAAAATTTAATACAATTTTTCGAAGTTGACTGAACTCTGCAGATTCGGGACATATTATGTTTTTACTTCAAACCTGTTTTGACCCCTCTTAAGGTGATAACTAGACTTTGCATAAAACAGAAATTTTGTTTCAAATTTGATTATCTATATCCCTGTCGAGATTCGTGATTTATAGAGTTAATTTGCTATTTTTAATGGGCTAAAGTTGATAAGTCACTTTTAGCTTCCGTGAGAATCGATCGTTTGTTTTTGTTTCCTACTTGATAAACTGTTGAACTTACATGATAAAGGTATCCATGTGATGCATGATCCCATATTGTCGAGACTATTATGTTGACTTATTAATTAAGATAGTGGATACAATTTGTGATTGTATGCGTTGGGACGTTCCTATCCGGTATGGGTCTTGAGCCAATTATCGCGAATATTTCCGGAGGTTTTGCTAGCCTAAAGGATTGTTTATTCGTGGATGGAAACTGATGCCGGATTGTGAGATGGTTTGAATTGGGTTATCGGGTATGGGTCTTGAGCCAATTATCGCAAATATTCCCAGAGGCATGGTTGGCCTAACGGATTGTCTATTTGCGGATGGGAACCGATGCCGGATAACGTGGTGGAATGACTTGAGGTTACTAATTAAATTGTGGGTTGTGAACCCTAAGAATTGAGATTGAAATGGTGAAATCTAATGTGTTGGATCTTAAAGAAATGAAATTATCTAATTGCGATGTTATTGCTTAGATTATTGTTCTTCGCAATTATGTGTTTTAAAATGTTCTTACTTGCTAAATGAGTAAATTTTAGTAAAGGGGTGGCTTTGGGTGCCCTACTGAGTGTTTATCGCTCATGATGCTTCTTTTTGTGGCCCTAACATGTTACGCGAGGCCAGGTATTGAGGGTAACGAAGGATACAATGAGCCACCTAGCCTGCAGAATACGAGGCGACAGAACAAGATGGAGATGGATTGTCGGAGCCATGGCTCTACCTGTAGATTGTCGCTAGATGGCTCTGTGTTTTAATTATACTTTTGTGAAGTTACAAGTTTTCAGACAATATCTTATTTGGATAAATTTCAATTGTAATAAGTTAGTTAAATTTTATTACCTTTTCGAATTTGGAGATTTGAAATTTTAATTATTAATGAAGTTGAAATTTTTCTTCTAATGAAATGGAAATTGAATTCTTAATGTACCCAATTTTCAGGGTGCTACAGAAATCATGGAGAGTACTGCTTGATCATTTCTACTAATTGTTGGCCCCAATACGAATTTTGGAATCACAATCCTATTCCTGTCTCTCCCAAACATGGGAATCCTGAGAATGTGGCATCACATTCATATTCCTATTCTTTCCAAATGTCGGAATCATAGAAATGGAAGTATGGTGTCACATTCCCATTCATCCTCAAGATTCCTGTCATCCAAACTGAGCCTAAACTTTTAAGCAAATGAACCCCTTGCAATCGGGATAAAATAGTGGAGTACTTGATATGAATGATATTTTCCCTCCTAAACGTAACTTCTTCGGAGTAGCATTGAAAAGGAGAAAGGTGTTCAGGTGCTCCTTACACCCTTCGTTACAATCAAAGGAAACTACTCTTGGGATTCCTTGGCCTCAGTAGATGGGAATCCCAGTTATAGGTTGCACTACCTGTAGTTTCTATATATATGGTGAGCGCGCAGGGGCATGTTTTGATGAAATCCTCGTGCTTTGGTGCAATTCAGGATAAGGTAGCATTCACTAAGAGAGTACAATCTCAAAGAATGGAGAGGATCACAACACACATCGGGAAATATTATTGCTTAAAGTTTGAGATTACATTGTTGTTGGCCTTCTCCTTTTATAAAGAAAAGGAGAACTCTGGCCTGCGAACCTTCCTAGCAAGCATACAAACATTCATGGGTCTACACTTGTCTACATTATTAAACGGCTATATTATTGTAGGGACATATTTACAAAGATTTCCTGAGTTTATTTACAGGCAACGGACAAACACCATTATATTATTACGACAAAATTAGATGACTGAAAGTAAAGCAACTCAGACTTTACTTTTCCTTTATTTCACTTCACACACACACCACTCCAAACAGTAGAGCAACAGCTAACACTAATCTGAATAGTACTGGAAATCATCCAAATCATATTGTCAGAGCAAAACTCGGTAGGTTGGGTGGTCTCTATGGACTAATGCAACCCAAACTGAGGGGTTCATTGTGATTAAGAATTGAATTCTCCACTTAGAAGTACCCAACTACCCTCATCAGCTTGCTAGTTCATCGGACTTTTTATTTAGATTTTAGAATAGGATTGTGATTTTGGTAATTCAAAAATTGATGGAGGAGCTCTAAACTGAACTATGTTGATACACAAAACGACGCCGTTTTGGAGTCCCTCCACAAATTTTTAAAATGCTAAAATCAATTATGAAAAGTAGTGAGGAATTGGGTAGGGTTAGGTTAATGCTTAGGGCACAAACTGCCGACTTCGGATCCCATGTCCCAGCTCTCCGTCCCAATGCTCGACAGACATCTCTCTCTCTCTCTCTCTCTCTCTCTCTCTCAATATATATACATATACCCTATCACTACACGCATAACATATTCGCATATGTTTTCCAATACAGATCGTTGTTCTAATAATCCACACTAGATAAACTTTTACCACTTCGTTCGCAAATTCTGGAGAAGCTGTTCCATCGGGTTTCCAATTTCGTGAATTAGGCTTTCGTTACTTCTACTTGGGGCTTGTGGGAGCCGAGTGAGATGGGGGCAGCGATCAGGGAGGTGACTATTTGCCTGGAGGAATGGTGCATTCACGGCGGAGAAGCGATTGGTTGTGGTGTAACTTTTTGGTTTCGGGTAGGAGGGACACGTGTCCGAGCACTGGGTCAGAGGATCCGAAGCCCGAACTGCCTGCTGCAAGTTCACATGGTGAACACCTCAACGGCTCGGTAGCACAAAAACCCGTCATTTCTTGGACTCGTTACTTACTCAACTAGCTCTACAAAGCAAAAAGATAAAAGTGACTCAAAGGAGACCAGTAGAAAATAATCAAATCAAATCAAATCAAATTCTCCCTACACAATCTCCAAGTCGTTCAATAACTGGTGCTCAGAGAGCTATATAAATCAAGCAAAGAGTTCTGCTTATATATTACAAATTCACAATTTAATGTTAGATCACTAACCAAGTACAACTTAGACCCTAACATCATTTTTTTCCCCTTACCGAGAAAAACCCAAATTACACTCCAAATGTGGAAGTACAATAAATAACCTCTGAATAAAACAAGCACAATAATTCGAGTCAGATCAATACGCTTGTCTTCGCCCAGTATAATGCGCGAGGATCTGAGTCTAAAATACAGAATAACAATACAAGAGAATTTAATTTACTTGATTGGGCTTCTTTTTATCACAACAAGAAGCTTCAGTTCCAATCACTCATAGTTTGCAAGAAACTGTCGCCCCTGACGCAGAGTAATCTTTCCATTCAGCAGGGCTGGCAAAAGGTAACCAACCGTTCAACTAGCATCGGCAGACACAAAAACTTGATTTCGTACAAGTCAGACACTATCAACTTTTCTTAAACTGATACTCCAGTACGTAAGAGAAGCACAACCATTTGAGTTCACTTGACTGCTCGTCGCCAAGCATAATAACGTACAAGAATCTGAGTCTGAATCACAAAGTAGTGTTACAAGAGAAAATAACTTACTTGACAGTCAAAATGGAATAGGCTCTTTTTGCCAGACCACTAAGCTTCAGTTCAATTCGCTTGTAGGTTGCAACAAATCCATCACCTTTAATGATAAGTGATCTTTCCACTCAGCAGGGCTGGCAAAAGGTACTAGTCCACATATCATCGGCAGAAGCAGAAGCACAACAGCGTAGCAAAAAAAATCGCTTAATCCAGTACAGAAACATTGTCTTCTCCATTGCTCCCCCGTGATACACACTAATGGGCCCATAGAGGACGTGAAACAAATCTGAGGTACGAACACTTGAAAAGATATGCAAAAGGCATAGTACTTCCCAATACAAGAGCCAGTGGTATCCACTCCCTCCCAATGTATCTATGCAAAGCTTGCCAGCAAAACCACAGGCAACTCCTAGCATGAGGATGAATGTGACTGGCATTGTTTGACTTGAAACGGACGACCGTAGGAGAAGTAAATAAGTGATTGCCAAGATCATGAACAAGCCGAATATTACACGGCTCAAAACTTGAAGATAACATGATATGAACCGTAGGCCTGAATTGAATGATGACACGTGCTTTGGGACACACCATGAATTGGATTCCTGAAACGGAACAATAACAAGAAGGACTAATCTAAGCACCTAAATGCATAAAAGAGGAAAAGGAAATAGCCAGACTTAGACTATCAATTAGGCACCCATCTTTGGCAACTACCTGAGACCCTCCTCCAACCTATTCCAAAAGTATTACTTTTCTCTTAAAACCTTTTGATTACAAAGAACTTGAAATTAGAAAAGTAAAGAGCTGTTATCTTATGTATTTGATTCATTTTATTTTTCCTATCCAGGCAATATTGGGATCCAGGATTTCTGAAACAAAGAAATTCTAACGCCCCCTTTAGAATCAACGGTGTGTTTACTGTTCCTTCCCTTCCACACATCCCTTTGCAAATCCCCAGGACTTTCATAGAATAAGCATTTTTTATTCTGGTTGTGTTCAAAACTTGGTAGCACAAAGCGGAGGAGGCCGCGTAAGAACATATGGACCATCCCAAGTTTAAGAGCGTCTATCGGAGGGCATGTGTATTTCAGAAGTAAAGACAAGTTAAATAATAGTAGGATATTTTGATATCTTAACAAGAATAAATATCACAGATTATCAGATTGTGTTTAGTAAATGCATATATCCAATAGGAGGATCCTGCAACTAAGGTTCAAAAGCAGCAGGTAGTTTATGATCCACAGGTTTACCACAGACACAACTCCACTTTAATAGTTATTACTTATTATTGGGATTTGCTGATGGTAATGTCCAAATAACTAATTGAGAACAATATGGTGCCGTAACTTCACTAAGAAAATGGAGATGCCATAATTTATCGTAGATAGTAAAGTCAATAGTGTTAGGTATATAATGAGCCATTCAATCAATGAAAAGCCAGAACAAGGATAATAGTACTTAGTACTTACCTCGGAAGGCATACAGGATGCAGTAGCTTCAGTTATCCTGCTGTGTGAATAAACATACATGCCGTATCCAATTGATGGCAACATGATGAGCAAGCCAGCAACAAGACAGTCTGTGCACTTTTTAAGCAGCTCAGCATGTCTTGTTTCTTCTAATTCAGTTTTGAATTTCTCGGCTTTAAAGGACGCCCTTTTTGTACCCATAGATAATTTACACCTCTCCAAGAAATTTAAATCAGAGTGGAGAGAGAGCTGTTTCTCTTTCATCTGCAATTTTTTCACAGTGAGACCAATCTCAAACGTCTTGAGGTCATTAGATCGAGTTTGCTCAATCACAGATCTCTCAAAAGTACCAAACATAGACTGGTTTACTGAAGAACTTGAAACACAAGCCAACTGTTGGTTAATTTCACCACCATTCAAAGCCAGCTCCCGGTTTAGTAAACCTGATCTTTTATTTTGCTCTGTCTCTCCTAGAATGCCAAAATGCTTCTCGGAACTGATAGTGGGCCCAACAGCTTCTGGCTGACAAGATCTTACACCAGAAGTGCATGTAAGACAATGTTCGTCGTTGCGAGACACTTGAGCAGTCATATCTGAAAAATAATTGCTTTCTCTGTTTAAATGTCTACGGTGTTCTCTATCGCTTTGAGAAGACTCATTAATTAATCTAAGAGTCATCAAGGTGTCCAGAAGGACTTCTCAAAGTTCTTCACAAACGAATCAAACTTGTGACCAAAGACCTGTTCACTCATTACAAAAGGAAGCAAACAATAATTACACAAAATGTGAGTTTAGCATATTCGACTTGTTGTTTGGTAAGGTTAACTGTAAAATGAACCTTAACTTGACAACCAGTCAACAGACGAGTCAGCATTTAAGGTCTGGCTTACATTGGCTAAAGATTCTCTAACAGCCAAAGTGCAGATCTGCAAGAGAGAGATTAAATTTCAACACTCAACACACATTTTTCTAAAGCTGACAAAAATGTGCAACGTATATAAAAGGAAATTTGTGACCCCACCCCACCATCATTGGTGGGTTTTGCCTTGCAATGCACGAAGGCTCAGTTTTGATGGAAGATATCGAGGAATGGAAATGTAATACCATATCCACAAGATTGCCGCGTTTGGAATAGACTGGATTAGGAATGTGATTCTTAATGACATACTATACCATGTATCACAAACTTCATGGGAATCTCATCCCTCCCCTGCCGCATGGTAATCCTAGATTCCTGGCATAATACTTTAAAAAAGAAAATATTCAATCTATTAACTTTCCAAGAGCAATGTATCCTAGATAAGACCACTAAATAAATTCAACAATCATAAAAAATTACTTCAGGTATTGATTTGCTAGGAATATGATTCTTGGCAACCAATTCCCGTTCCTACCCAGGATTTTGAGCATCCAAACATAGCCCAAGTGTTTCAAGAACCCAAGTGAGAAACTCCAGGATGATCCGCAAAACAATACGTATACAACGTAAGTTCAACACTCGCTGCAATTTGGGAAAATTGGTGTGCCATGCCAAGATATAACACATTTGAAGGGAGAACCTTTGTCCATCCTTGCACGGAACCATTTGTGTGAGGATAAAGACTCCACAACAGAGTAGGTGTAGCAAAGAGAAGTAGAGAAGTACCTCAGAAAGATGATCAACTGCAATTGCTCCCCCCGTAGCATTCTTCCTTTCCAAAACCTGTGATCAACATTCGCCACAGCCATGTTAGCAAGGAAGCAAATGTAATATTAAACATCAACTGAACAGGAACAAGATCCTAGACAACAAGGTCTGCATTACCAACAATACTTCTTTCTGGTTGATAAGTAGGGCAGAATACAAACAACAAACATATTGTGTAGCCAAAATCTAATTATAAAAGTGAAGAACTGATTTCAAAATAAACATACATCATGGGCCAGTGCCGCCACTCCAATAGGAGTAGAAGTTAGAACACAAGACTAAGTAACCAAAGGTTGGGTAAACACTGCATGGAATGTTTTTCTTCCTTGGGAACTTTAAGGTTAAGCGTGTGAAGAGTTAGGTTGGCATGTTCCGAGTGTATATCCTTGAGTCTATAATCATTACCATCATTGGCAAATTCTTTCTAATATGATGACTGAGGTGTGATGGTGCAAGTATCGCTTCCATCACGTAGAGGTCTAAATCCCTTTGAGCTCTTGTACTAACCCTGAGCAGGCTTGTAGGAACTGAACCTTTTTTCCCCTGTTGCGTCCATCTTGACCTAGTTAAAATTTACATGAGCTAGAGTTACTCATGTAAATAGGAAAGCTAGAGCACATTCAAGCCCATTACAAGGTTTTCACTTTAATCCCACATTCTTGTTCAATCTACTTTGGCTTTGTTACAAGTGTTTCGAATCTACTGCTATGTGAGAATAGGGTGTTGAATTACATCTTTCTTCGCCTCTAATCAAGGATACACCTTTCGACTTTATCATGCTGATTCAAACTTTGTTTAGAAAAGAAAGAGATTATTCCCTATGTGCTTGCTTGTCAGTGCTTGGCCCCTCTTTAGGGCCCTAGACTGAGACATAAAACACTCAATTTCACTTCTCCTATTTATTGCTTCTCCTACATGGTTCATTGGTTCTAGACAATTTGCTTCCAAAACATGAGATCTGAAAAGACAGTAGTAATCCTCTCTTAATCTATATTGTATAACCTCAACTATTTGTACTACCATGGCGGAAATACCTCAAAATTACAAACTTGATTCCTATATACTAGATACGAATCGCAAAGCATTGCCTTGGCTTTTTTTTTTGTTTTTCTTTTTTGTCACTGGAAGCTTTTTAAAATCAAGTACAAATTACAGGTAAACAAAGTCTTCAACTACTATTATACAATTTGACTGTAATTCCAAAGACCTTGAATCTCCACGGTCCATAGCATACATCAGTAGATTAGTTCTCCAATCAACACATCATCCATTGCACAGATTCATGTTATCAAGACGAATATATACTATTCTTTTATTCTTAATATAAAAGCATACCCTCAGTAACGCATAGATGGAAACCAACGATCAAAAGGTGCTTAGTGAAGTAAATTAATTTCCATTCCATTATATAAGCAGAGAAATCACAGTTAAGAAATGGGAATTCACAAGTGAAAGGCAATCCAAAATCTCTACTTCTGCTGCTCTGCATCAAATAAAAGCCAGAGTACCCACCTGGCTATATGGGGTAAATCTCAAATGTAGATGTTAGCCTTGGAAGGTGGTCATAGGAATGTAGTTATATGGTTTCCAAAAGCCAATTTTTTCTCCATTAAGCTCATTACCATCATATGCCACAGGAACTGCTTTTATCTTTCTCTTATTCAAACTTCATAGACAATGGTACGAATAGATGTTGAAATTTGCCAAGGACAAATGGTCAAATGCAACATTCCCAAAGTTCTAGTACCATAAACTGGAATATGGAGGGAGTGATGAAAGTAACATAGCCTTATTTCTTCAAATTTATTCTTCATTCTAATCATTCTTTCTATTTGCACAACGACTATAATACCATACCCTCTTCAGAACTTCCCGAAAATCCAACAGCTCACCAACTTAATAGACTTACTTTTATACCTGAAGACCTCATTTGGAAGCCACAAAAACATTTAAAAAACAGCTGTACAATAAAGACTACTACAACCTAACCCTCTTACGGTCTCAGGTTCAAAACCTCTTATTGGACCTCCGCAAGTGGGTGGTGGGATTGGTCACCCAGGATTAGTCGAGATGCCCGTAAGCTGGCCCCGGACACCTAAGTTATCCAAAAAACTTTGCAGAACACTTTCAGAAACTATTTTGGACACGGAAAAAAACCCAATATTGCTCATATCTTACTATTATTTGTTTCAGCAGGAACCCTTTTCCTGAATACGAAGAACATCATCCAAGTATCTTTTTCAAAAAAAAAAAAAACAGGATCTTTTCCAACAGAATATTACAGAAAACAAAATTTGGGAAAATAAACGTCAATCAAACAAGTTTGGGATGTCTACTTAGGAATCTTCCATGAAACAGAATATTAAGGGGGCGTGTCTAATAAACTAAATAGACACCTTACTTTACACAACAAAAGCTAATTTTTATCTTTTTATCGGGAAAAGTGCGAACTTTACGATTGAAAACAAACGCAGGGCAGAGAAATCCCGATCAGTTACACATAAACGTGCATGCATAAATTCATACAACACCAATAGTTATAATGACAAAAACAAAAGCAGCAAAATAGATCTTGCCTGAGCGACAACTGCAGCAATGGACATTCCCAGAAGTAGAGCCAACGCCTTGACATCACCCTCCTTCTGCCAAGCCGATGAAGACTCTAGGGTTTCATAACCGAACCCCTCTCTGCACCGGATGCGAGGTGGAGGAGGAACAATACGACGATGTTGAGGACGACGGCGCCTCGGATCCAAAGAGCTTTTTCTTGTTTTTGCGTTTTCTGGCTGTGGTTTTGGAGGCGGGTTTTCAGGTGGGTTTTGAGGGTGGCGGGATGGAGGTGGTTTGGGTGGAATCGGCGGTGGCGGGTGGGAGTGGTTTGTGGGTGGGGGAGTGGAGGGGGTCCAGGGAATGTGAAGCGGCATCCATGGGTGGGAGTGGTTTGTGGGTGGGGGAGTGGAGGGGTCGAGGGGAGGTCGAGCGGCGTCCATGGGAGTATTGGAGAGAGAGAGAATCATATCTAAGACAGCACTTGTAGTCCCACATCGGTAAGTTCGAGAAGTTAGCTCACCGAATGGACTATAAAACAGTCAAAGGCTCGAGGCAGTATGGAAAAGTAAAGAGCTTTATTTTGAGGCTTAGGGAACATACGCTAGAGTAGCGAGTTTAAATCTCCATTGAAAGGCTTTAAGCCTTTGCTAGAGTAGCGAGTTTAAATCCCCATTGAACGGCCTACGCTATAAGCCTTTCCACTTCAGGCTCTTGCTTGAACGGCCGAGAATTATACACGGCGCTACAATACCTCGACAACACAGACAAGGCACTATTTCTCTTGACAGGGCACGGTTTCGAGGCACAGTTTCCTTTCCCGCACTCACGGAGAATATCTGGCACAAAATCTGAACTCTCTCTTCAGCTCTCAGTGCTATTTCAAGGCACGGTTTCCTCTCCCGCACTCACAGAGAATATCTGGCACAAAATCTGAACTCTCTCCTCAGCTCTCAGTGCTACTTCTCCCTCGCTCAAGGAGTATATCTAGCGCAAAATCCGAACTCTCAGAGCTAGTTTACCAATCATTAGGTAAAAAAAAATGGTGAATAGTACATATTTTTTATTTTACCTACTCATATATTTTTCAACACTACATCAATACTCTCTATTTTATCTATCCCTAAATATAATATTATTAGTTCATTATGTGGTGAAGCACAAGAAAAAAAAGGTAACCAATTAGAGAAGGGAGAGAAAGTGCAAAAGGAGCACAAAAGAATAAAATAATCAATACCTAGTGAATAGTTCTAAGGTATTTATGCCTAAGAACTATAGTTGCATTCATTTACCTGTGCATATAACTTAACTTTTACCACTTTTGCTTTGGTGATCTTTCAACGAGATATCAAGAACAAGTAGTGGGTTAGAAATTGCACAGCTATGATGACAGGTTTTTGACGGTTTTCACTGATTGAGCCTTATTGTTTTGTCCGACGCTGGACTAATTTTCTGAGCCATTTGAGCTGTGTGAGGCCCATGACAAGCTTGAACATCTGGACGTTCCACTAATTCTAGAAACCATTCGAGCCAAGCTCACATATGGACGTTCAACTAATTCTCGGAATTCACATTTGGACGTTCGACTAATTCGCGGAACCAGGATTTTGACTAAACCATTTGAGCCAGGATTTTGACTAAACCATTCGAGCCAAGCTCACATTTGGACGTTCAACTAATTCTCGAAACTCACATTTGGACGTTCGACTAATTCGCGGAACCAGGATTTTGAAATTCTCGGAAGCCGAGCTCAAGTCGTAAGGGCATTTTCTCACATTAAGGGATTTTCAATTCTACTACATTTCAGGTATGTATGTGTGTGTGTGTGTGTGTGTGTATATATATATATAGATTTCTGTGTCTCTCCTGCTGGCAAGCAACATCTGCCTCTTCTTCTATATTGCAGCAGTACATATGTAGAGTAGATGTCTATTGCCAAGTTTTTAGCTATTTCCTTTTTCCTGTGATTTTTCGGGAAGCATACAAGGATTCAATGCTATAGGTGCTTTGTAACTTAAAAGGTTTTTCTTCCTGAAGATTGGGACGATTTCCTTCAATATTGTATTTTGCCCTTCTTGCTAATTCTCGAATTAAGCATGACCGATAGGCTTGAAATATGGTTTAAGGTGCTCGAATTTCTGGTTCGTTTTTGCTTTTTTATTGAAATTCATATCATAATTTTGATTGGGAGGGTGGGTTTTAATTTGCTTCAGGAGTTGTCTGAATTTAGCAAGATCACAAAGAGGGAGGTATCGGGTGAAATATTTCTCTTGGGTGGGTCTTCATGAGTTATGTTTTCTTTTAGATTGGTCAAATTTTCTTGGAGTGAATAGAAAGAATGTTGGCTGGAAAACTAGTAACAAGGTGATTGTTCTTATTTTTTCGTGATATCGTTTGGATTTCGTTGATAATGCTTCATTACCATCTAGCATCTGCCCTTTTTACTTGTTTGATATTATCTTTTGGAGTGAAGGATACTAATTTTAGGGTGTTTTTTCTTGTTGTCATGGGGTTGTCCCTTTGCACTTCGCGTAGATGGTTCCTTCTGTCAACTGATGGCATCATGATGGCGACTATTTCATAAAATGAGCTTGTAATGGCATCATAATGGTTCCAGATGTTCAAGCTCGTCACGGCCCTCACACAGCTCAAATGGCTCAGAAAATTAGCCTAGCGTCGGACAGAACAATAAGGCCCAACCAATGAAAACAGTGAAAACCGTCAAAAACCTGTCATCATAGCTGTGCAATTTCTAACCCACTACTTGTTCTTGCTATCTCATTGAAAGATTACCAAAGCAAACACGTGGTAAAAGTTAAGTCATATGCACAGGTAAAATGAATGCAGTTATAGTTCTTAGGCATAAATACCTTAGAACTATTCCCTAGGTATTGATTATTTTATTCTTTTGTGCTCCTTTTGCACTTTCTCTCCATTCTCTAATTGGTTACTCTTTTTTTCTGTGTTCTTCACCACATAAATATTATATTTAGGGATAGATAAAATAGAGAGTATTGATGTAGTGTTGAAAAAAATATGAGTAGGTAAAATAAAAAATATGTACTTTTCACCATTTTTTTTACCTAATGGCTGGTAAACTTGCTTTGAGAGTTCAGATTTTGCACCAGATATTCTCCTTGAGCAATGGAGAAGTAGCACTAAGAGCTAAGGAGAGAGTTCAAATTTTGTGCCAGATGTTCTCCGTGAGTGCGGGAGAGGAAACCGTGCCTCGAAATAGTACTGAGGGCTAAGGAGAGAGTTCAGAGAGCTGAGGAGAGAGTTTGATTTTGTGCCAGATGTTCTCCATGAGTGCGGATGAGGAAGCCGTGCCCCGAAACCGTGCCTCGTCAAGGGGGAAATAGTGCCTCGTTTGTGTTGTCGAGGTACTATAGCGCCGTGTATAATTCTTGGCCGTTCAAGCAAGAGCCTGAAGTGGAAAGCCTTTCAATGGAGATTTAAACTCGCTACTCTAGCAAAGGCTTAGAGCCTTTCAATTGAGATTTAAACTCGCTACTCTAGCGTATGTTCCTCGAGCCTCAAAATAAAGCTCTTTTACTTTTCCATACTGCCCTAAGCCTTTGACTGTTTTATAGTCCATTCGGGGGCTAACTTCTCGAACTTACCGATGTGGGACTACAAGTGCTTTCTTAGATATCATACTCTCTCTCCCTCCAATCCTCCCATAGACGCCACTCCACCTTCCCTCGACCCCCTCCACTCCCCCACCCACAAAACATTCCCACCCATGGACGCCGCTCTACCTTCCATGGACCCCCTCCACTCCCCCACCCACAAACCACTCCCACCTAGGACGCCGCCGATTCCACCCAAACCACCTCCATCCCTCCACCCTCAAACCCACCGGAACTAAGACTACTTTTTCAAAAAACAAGGTCACACGTAGGAGAATAACGCAAATCATGATGCATATGATTTCCCCAAAGTCACTTAAATTCAAAATTGAGAGGTCATTTCATGAAACATCTTACCTGGGTAGCATTTTTTTTCCTTTGTAGAAATCCTTGATACCTTCGCACCTTTGATGCCTCAACTGCCTTTGGCCTCTGCAACACTAAACATTCAAAAATCAACCATTGATACCCTACGGATAGAATTGTTGTATATAACTTTTCAAGAGATAATAACGTAGGGACTAATTTCATAACAAAGCAAAAGCCACAAGGATATGACAGCAAAGCTATTTTTTGTTTTCTCATACAAATGTTACATGAGCTAAGATACTATGAGTGCGTTTGGTTGGATGAAATGGAATGTGAATAGGAATAGAATTAAGAATGGAATAGAATTGGAGGAATTGAGAATGGAATAATCATTGGAGGAATTGAGAATGGAATAATCATTCCCATTCTCATGTTTGGTTGTGCTTAGGAATAGTCATTCTCATCTCCAATGGAATAGTGTAGCAATAGCAATTTTTGGAGTGGCAATAGTAATTTTGGAGTGGCAATAGTAATTATTGGTGTGGCAATAGTGAATGTTGGAGTGGCACTAGTAATGTTTGGTGTGATAAAGAAATGGAATAACAATTCCTTAGTTTTTTGGATAGAATGACAATTCCTTTACTAAGGTGAATAGTGATTCCATTTGGAATCATCATTCCATTATTTAATGGTGAACCAAACATTGGAATAAGTAAGTCATTGGAACAACTATTCCATTCCAACCTTGATTCCATCCAACCAAACATACCCTATCTCTTAGGGGATAGAAAAACTAAGGGGGAATATAGGGAACACATTTCTGGCTCTTAGCATTTTGTAACGGTAAATCTAGGGAACCCAAATTTAATGCGTTCTAGTTAATGATGTCCTAAAACAATTTGAGCAAACATTCCTACAAGGGAAAAGTTGCATCATATGCGATGACATGGTAAAATCGGTACCGGTTGAAAATGTTCTTTTAACATTGAGAATTTGGTCATTGAGTTTGTGGACATCACTACAAGTATGTTTTAGTTTTTTAAGTATTTTGTGTTTTTCTTCCCCCAAAAAAAAAAATTTGGCATTTTTATTGGGCGTTTTGTTTTTTAATTATTGATGCTTTGTTTTCTTTCATTATTATTGTTATGGGTCCTGTGTATTTGTGAACTATAAGTGGCCGTTCGTCACAATGGATTTTGGAATTTGGCAATGACTCTTTTTTGCTATGTCGGTTTCCTTTTTTTCCAACTTGGATATCCACTCTGTGTGTTCACAGTTTCAAGCATTCACTGTGTATGTTCCACGGACTTTTGTCACCACTATTGGTCGGTGGAATAAATGGGAATGACAACAGGAGCAATTCATCAAACACCGAATGTGCAATGAGAATGTTTCGTTCTTCTGAGAATGGAGCAACCCATCCTATACCGTATGTGCAATGAGAATGATTTGTTCTTCTGAGAATGATAGTTATTAACATATAGGCAAGGAAAGCATAAATGTAGATGCACCATGTGAGAGAGAGAGAGAGAGAGAGAGAGAGAGAGAGAGAATCTCTTTTTACCGTGGTGAATAGGCTGAATGACTTTGGCAATTTCTTCCCTGGGATTCTGTTTTGGAATGAGAACGGAGGAGAATCGAGAGGCTAAAGGGCATTCGAGAGGCCCTGAGTTGGGAGTGTTGCAGCAGTTGTATGTTTGAGGAGAAAGAAGTTATGTAGAGGATTTTTTTTTTTGCTTTTGTTAATGCATCTATCTATTCTGTTCTATTCTATTCTAAGGTATTGTAGTGACCTCTCAAAAGCCTCCAAACCACCATTCTCTATTTTCTAGATTTTTCATTTTAGAAAAAAAAAAAAAAAAACCCCACGTTTAAGACAGTTAGTAATAGGAAACACCCAACGGAAATTTAATGTTTTTTTAAAAAAGCCAACGTTCCAAACCCCCATTCCCTATTTTCTAGATTTTTCATTTTTTTTTAAAAAAAAAAACCCACTTTCAAAACAGTTAGTAATAGGGAATATCCGACGTAAATTTAATTTTTTTAAAAAAAACCCACGTTCTAGATTTTTCTTCTTCTTTTTTTGTAAAAAAATCACCCCCACGTTCAGCTCTCACACGCACATCCATATTACTCCTAAAAACCAAACTCCCTCCCACGTCTCCTTTCCTCCTCTCACCTACCCACTACAATCCTCCAAGTCAACAAATTAAAAAATAAATGCCCCATGTCCTCATCTCCCCTAATTTTCTCTTCTAATATTTAATCTCTTCGCATGCAACTCCTCACCACTTTTCCCATTCCTTAATCCTCCACAGCCCTACTCAAATTGACAGAATTGTTTCTACTTTTTTGTTCTTCAAATTTTGAACTTTTTTGTTCTTCAAATTTTGAAAGTTCGTTCGGCAGATTTTGAAAGCAATAGGCTATGTTCAAGAAAGAAATTGAATTAGGAGATTGCTCAACCGATCAAAGGTTATTATTATTATTATTTTTGTATTCATGCACTTTTTTGGCCTCTTTCTTTAATATTCTCACGTTTCTTTTCCAAATGGTGTTTTCACTTTTTGGTTTCTAGATTTTGATTAAGAGGTTGTGATCACACCAACGTTTGGTTTCAGTGCTCATCCACAGTTCAAATGTCACACTACTACAATAATAGATATGCGTCACACTAAGGAGATTCATAAAGATCACGATTTTGAATGAAAGAGTGATAAAAAGTGGTGCTTAAAATTTTTTATCTCAGTTTAAGTCCAAAGCTGAGATAAAAAGTAGATTTTAGTGCGAAATAAAAGACCTCGCTGCAACGTGATAAAAGAAAATAAGATAAAATATCTCGCTCTTGTGGCAAGATAAAAAAGAAAAGACATCACCCTTGTGACGTGATAAAAAAGAGAAAAGACCTCACCCTTGTGGCGTGATAAAAGATTTTAGGGCGGAAATGAATGGGATAAAAGATCTCGCTCTTGTGGGAAGAATAAAGAGAAAAAACCTCACCCTTGTAGAGTGATAAAAAACTTTAGCTCGAAAAAAAGTGAGATAAAATGATTGCACTCTTGCGGCGAGATAATAAGCCTATCCATTTAGGCGAGCAGTCTGAATTTTCACATGGGCGGGCTGGTACTCATTTAGGCAAGCTTTGAAAAATTATGTAAGAAAAATGATGTCGTTTAAGAACTTTGAAAAGTTCTTTTTTTCTTTTTTAACAAAAGGTAAGAAGATAAGACCTAATTACACTTATCCCGACAAATCTTTACGTCTCATGTTCATCTTCACGCCCAAAATGATCTCGAGAGAGAGAGAAGGCAGATCCCACAACTGGGTTCCACCAGTGCCCAGTTGTTTCTTCAACCACGAGCGAACTGTTCCACTAGTGCCCAATTTTCACATGGACGTACGAGCTGTGATCGTTATGGTTATTGTAATAGTGAAATTTAGTTATTTCGGACATCTTCCAAGTATATGTTTGACACATAGGTAAAAAAGCAATTATATTATTATGGCTTAGCCTTGTCTGAAAAGGATTAAAATCCAATTGGGAAGCCACCATTGAAATTGAAATTCAATATAATCACAAAATTCATGTGAAATGGTTAGTTTATAAAAAAAAAAAAAGTTTGTCTATAATGTTACAATCTGCAGGTTGTGATAATTTTCAAAAAAATACAAAGCGCACTATGACAAAAATTATTGTAATGCCCCGAAAATTCGGAGACATTAAAAATATTTTTTTTAAAAAAAAACTATTTTTCACAAAAGAAATTCACAAATTTACTACATCACCATTTCAAAAGCATATGTCATTATATTACAACCATTTCGAATAAATCAAAATATTACATTTTCCAAATAAACTTAGAAGCTTCCAAAATAAAGTTGACTTAAATTAATCAGAGCAACTATGCGCACGGAAAACAAGGTTTTCAACTTCTTCCTCAATAGGATTGAACTCGATCAAATCGTACGACACTTTTGTTCCATCTTCGGTACCTGGCGTTCGAGTCACCAGGGCAACATAATACCATGAGCGATGACGCTCAATTGCCAAAACTCACCCGAACCCATAACTTACAAGTAAGGACATATACAATACTGTTAAAGTAAGAACAATTAAAGGAGCAAACGATCAATTTCAATTACTAGCCTTTAACTTAGTGAAATCTAGAATCTCAACCCTTGAGAAACATCCTCCCATGTTAACCACTAGGACTATGGCCATTCGTGATACCGCTCCCCCTTGCTTGCCCTAACCGGGAGCCCCGATGAAACGGCCTAAGTTATTTACTTAGTTGGAGTCATCGGCCGCCTCGCAAGGATGAATTCCCCAGGGAACTAACCGTAACCACTGGGCCCACAAGGAACTAACCGTAACCTTGGGAGTATATAGACCATAACCTGGTACTATAATACATATCACGCTTTTATCTCCTATTCAAAAAGAGTGATCACGCAATGCCATATCCTAAGGTTTCGAATCGACAATCAACTGCCACCCCCTGGCTTCATTTCTCTTCTCCCAAACTGGACTCTGTGGATAACCTCCAACAGATCCGGATTCACTGGATAACCTCCAAGAATCCCATTAAACCATCATTCATCTGGCTAACCGCCCATCACATCATCTTCAATTTTTTTTTTTTTCAATTTCCTTTAACTTAAAATCATTTATGTGATCCTCTCTACACGTACACCAATTCCCAGTGAACCTAATGTCCATTCTAAGTTCTCGTATAGCAAGGTGGATAACAATCAATCATAATAAATAGTGCCATAAAACTAAACACGCGAATAATTTATCATACGATGAAATTAATCATGCGATTCAATATTCCAATTAAACAAACCAACATGCTAAAAGTATTTAACCGTGTGAAAACATTAATCGTGCGATTAAAACAAATTAAGTAATTCTTTTTATTTTCTCTTTTCCTTTTCAAAACTAAAATCTATGTTTGCTCTTAATCACCTCGGGTATTGATGGACTTAGAATAATTCGCTTTTGTTTCATACTAGGACCGAACCTAAAATTATCTAACCTCAGGACTTATATTATCCTTTCTTATTACCTTAGGTTGGAATCGCAAGCTGTTCAAACTCGTGGGCTAAACTGTGGTTTATCCCCAAACAAAATTTCAGAAACTCAGTACAGTCGGCTAGTGCAGTTGGTTTGTCATCTCTCCCCCAAGGGGGAGGTCTTGGGTTCGACTCCTGCAGGAGCAATACCCTGGGGTCCCAAGCTATGGATAGCTTCTGGACTCCCTGTGCTAACTCTAACACCCCCTACTAACCCCCGCTGATGTATGACGATTGACAAAAAAAAAAAAAAAACAGGGGTTTTCGGCCGGATCTCGACCGGCGACGTCGGATTCGATTATTTTCATATGGAAACACAAAATGATCAATACGGCAAATAAAATATATTTAGGGAGGTGAGTTCGGACTACCTCTCGTCCGGCGAAGCAATTTACGGAGAGGTTCGGTGGCGGGTCGGAGCGGCAACGGGAGCTCGGTACGGGGCGGTGATGAGCAAGTCAGCGGTGATGTCTGGTTACTGTTGAGAGGAGGAGATGGTGGTGCACTGCTGGAGGTGGTGATCTCAGTTGGTGTTGGAGGTTTGGGCCGTGGTGGCTGGAGGTACGGCTGGGAGAAGGAAATGGAGGGTGATGGCTGGGTCTGCTTCTCTCTCTCTCTCTCTCTCTCTGCCGAGTGTGCTTGCTGGGAAAGCAAGTGAAGAAAAGAATGGGTATAAAAGTTGGGTTTTGGATTTGACCAAGAGTATTAACCTACAGATATTAGTGTGTTGTCTATAAACGAGGAAATTAGGAAGTAGAATGGGGAACTTTGTCTCCCTTCTCTGCCGAAATTGAAATGGGAAAAAAGGCTGGGTTAATTTGGTCCGCGGCAGCACTTGCACACACTAGAATAATCACTCACCGGATATATCCACACGCGATTGATTACGGAATTAAAATCGGTGTGACGACAAAAATAATTTTCTGCATTAAATATACTAACGAGAAAAACAAAAATAATATTTTTGTTTGATAATTATTATTATTTATAAAAAAAATACCGGGTCTTTACAATTATTGTCTACTAAATTTACTAGCTAAAACTAAAATTTTCACCCTAAGAAAATCCTTTGGTGACCAACAACTAATTTTGATTGGCAAAAGATCTGTTGTCATATTTTAAAAATTTTTTAAACAATATATATATATATATATATTAATATCATGTTAATTGCATTTCAAAATATTCAGCAAATTTTAAAGAAAAAAAGTTCTTACTTTAGGAAGTAAATATAATATTTTTGTTTTCCTAATGTAACAGAAGTTCTTAGCTAGTTTAGTGATAATGGCTTGGGAAATCAACTAAGAGTGCATGGGTTCGAAACTTGGCAATGACAAGAAATGATGGTCTAGTAGATACAAAAAAAACGTCACGCTCAATGGTACGATCACGCCTTTTGGCCGTGATTGTTTCTTTCTTTCAATCACGGTTCTTACAATCACGTCAGTCTTGCGAATTCTCTTCCCTGCTTCTACCCATAAAAAATGAGAGTGAGCACAAGTTCGAAATTTTGAGGGCAAATACGGAAACTAAGTAAGCAAAGCAAAACTTAAAACGCCATTTTCTGTTTGCTTCAATCTTATTAGCTTTTTGCATGCACGTCTATGAAAATCATGAGGCTAAAAATGGTGGCTAAAGGCATATGAAAATAAGATGTTTTTCCCTCCTGCTTTTCTAATGTTCCAGTGCTTCCCAACTTAGGTGTGTTCATATCTGCCTAACATACATCCTAGGAAACACTTCATGAATCACAACATCATGCTATTCGAAGTGATAGACCAGTTTAGTCATCGCTAATCATTGGTGACAAGGGTCCAATTTTCTGTATTTTTTCTGCATTTTCTATTTCATCTGTTTTTGTTTACCTTATATGCTTGATGGCAAACGTATGGGCACTCCATAGGCTTACTATTGATTTTGCTTCCCCTTTTGGCTTTGGTCTAGATTTGTTTTTTGGAACTTAGACAAAAAAAAGTGTGAAGGTTTAGGGTGTCCGGTTGTTTGTAATCTGAGTCTCTTCATACCCACGTTCCTTCGATTTAAGTCTTGGTGTTTGGTTCCACGTTACCACACTTATCAGTTTTTTTTTTTTTTAGAACACCCTCCTGCTACTCTCAAAATGTCAACTACTGCCCAACTATCTAAAAACTAGCGTTCATGCCCATTTGATGCATGGGCCAGCGCATTGATTTTTTTGTCTTATGCATTGATTTTTTTTGCCCTGTGCATCGAACAGGCATGAACACTAGTGCCCCTAATGCACATGTTAATAGTTATTAAATGAGCTCAAATAACCCCACTAATAAACCCACTTACTTGAAAATAGTAAAGTGAAGTGTTGTGTTTTATTACGTTAAAAATTCTATGATGAGACCAAACATGCCTTTGCTTCTTCTTACTTCGATTTTGATTTGTGCTCCCTTCAACATTTTTTTCATTTCCATTTCAGATTTTTTTTCCCCATTTGACCTTCTCTTGTAAATCTGGAGGGGGGAGAATTTACATTACCCTATTTACGTAATTATTTCTTCTTGTATATTTTTGTGGTAAAATAGTACTCAGGGCTGAGAGTGAATTTAAAAAATCCATCACAACTTGAGGATTATTTTAGCCTCATAATCCTACTGGATTATTTTTTCCTCTTTATTTAATTTTTTTTACTCATTAATTTTTTGTGGATTGTTCATTCGTCTCGACAAAATGAATCAGAAAAACTAAAAACATGAACCAAACTAACAAAATTTGATGAATAAAGAAAAAATAATCCAAAAAATCTGTTTTGCTTGAATTATCTGTCTTTAGAACTTTTTTAAAGGTTTTGATCACAAATTTTTACACTTTAGATTTCTCTATGCGAGACAATCTTAAAACAATTGACACAAAACTAGCAAAGGAAATTTTTTTTTAATAAAGATAAAAATAACCCAACAGAATCATTAGGCCAAAACAACCTTATAATACTATTATCCTTTTGATTTGATGTGGATTTCAATTTGATGTAAGGAATTTTTGTTTGTTATTTTTATATAAATTTTATAGTATGCTCGAGGGTGGGAATGATATGAGAGGATTGGGCTCGGGAGAAATATGATTTTGACGTTTAGTTGAATTAGTTCCAAGTTTTTTTTTTTGTGGGGGGGGGGGGTGTTATTTCATAAATGCTAAAAACTGGATATTAAATTAGGGTATATTAGTCCAACAATCAAAAAAGTTAAACTTTTCAAAGATGTAATTAATTACGTGACTTTTAGTCTTACATTTCCCGTAAAAGTGGAGCCAAATGAACGAGTAAATATGTTATTATCATATGTCTCAATGGCACACACTAACAAGACCCTTTTTTTTTCTTTTTTCTTTTTTCTTTTTTGTGTGTGTGTGGGGGGGTGGGGTGGGTTTTGGTTTGCAACAGATGGATTGTAGCGTTTTGTGTTTGACAGCGCTGCGGAGAGTGACGGTGTTGGGTTGGCTTTGTTATTTGGGTATTTTTGGAGGGGTATTTTTGGAAGTAGGTAGTGTGGGAAACACTTCTGGGTCTTCACGTTTTTATACAAGTCTGTGTATATAGTTTCTCTCTCTTGTCGTCAGAGTGCCGCTCCTCTGTTCAGCTTCGATCACCCTATCCTCCGTCGATCTCTCTCTTCTCAGACCGGCTTCCTACTCTCTGACTCGGTCTCTCTCAATCGTTGTTGCCTTCGCATCCATGTCCGACTCCTCGACCATCGACGAATGTCAGGATGCCCTGCTCTCTCTCTCTCTCCCGGATAGCTTGCGTTCAGGTATAAAACTTGCCTCTCCGACCTGTATCTATATGGATATATATATAAATATATATATATATATATGTATCTTTGCACAAAATCAGATATCTCTTTATTTATGATAGTATTTGTTTCTCTCCGATTTATAACGAGTCTGTATATGAAGGTCTCTCTCAATCTAAAATCTGCAAAAAATCTAGCCATAGCTCAGCTTTTATTCTCACTACATCAAGTTTGTTTTGTAATCTGCGATTTCTGTGTCTAAATAATCTAGGGTTTGTTGAATTTGTTCTCTCCCGCCACAGTTTTTTTTATCGGGCGGATTCGGGTATGGTTTTAGTATTGTGTACCGATATCCCCATATCTGCCCTGTTTCTATTCCTAGAGAAAAAGCATAGCGTGACGGATGGCGGGAGGGGATGAGGAGGACGATAATTGAGTTTTTTTCTTTTTCTCATAGTAAAGTGAGTTTGTATGTTCTGTGATATCTCCCATCCAGAGAGAGAAGTGAAAAATTTGTTAGTTTGTGACCTGAGTTTGCAAATAATTGTGTGAGCTTGCTTTAACGCACAAGTGGTTTGACCTTGTTTCCATTCATCAATATGCAATTCCAGTGAACAAAAGTTTGTTCATGTGGTAGGGGAGAAAAAATTGCTGCGAAGTCTGAATTTATACATGTTCTGATTGTCAATATGAGGTACCCTTTCTTGGGTTTCATCTCTCCTGCTTTGGTTTATTCTCGCGTAGTTTAGATATTCCTCTCCTCCTATTTCATCCCCGACTTGGTTTCTATCTGCTTTTGCAGCATGTTTTAAGAACGAGATGTTTAGGTTTTCCTTTATGTTTTCGTTGCTCCACTAAGTGTCGTTGGGCAGTTCTTGAATGAAACATTTTCCAATGATGATAAAAAACAATTGTTATCAACATCCTCTTAGAAGGTGTTAAGGTTTTTCTTGTTGTAGTAAGTAATTTCTAAAGATCTAGAGATGGATTTGTAGGTATTTTTTTTTTCTTTTCGTGGCATTTTTAGTAATTTGAATGAGTAATTCAATAGGAAAAAAATGTGCAGTACAGGTAGCAATTGTTTGGCAATAACATGATCACTTTCAATTAACTTGCAGGTGGGATCCCTAGTGATTTCATTGTCGTTCACCAACCCCAACCCCAAGCTGACATGCAAGAGAAACTGCAAGCGCCCACTGCCCACTTTGACCTCGAGGACGACGAGTGTGATAGCTACGTAAATGCTGCATTCCGTTCATCCAAGGAAGGCCAAGCCTATCTATTCATAGGGACCGAGTATGTGGTGTTTGACTATTCTCAAGGCCCCTCACAGGCCAAAGTGGTGAAGGGACCCCTACCCATCTGCCATGGGTTTCCATTCCTCAGGTTCACATTCTTTGTAGATTATGAATTAGACGCAGCTTTTGGGTCTGGTGAGAATGAAGCGATCTTCTTCTTTAGAGATGAATGTGCAAAGATTAACTACAGTTCAAACCCGAGTTATGACATTAAACAAATCACTGAGATGTTCCCTCTCTTGCAAGAAACTCAGTTCAAAAGCGACATAGACGCTGCACTTGAATCGTGGGAAAGTAATAAAGCTTTCCTCTTCAAAGACGACCAGTGCGTTTGTATAAACTATAGTTCTGATAACTGCGGCGATGTCAGCACCATCCGTCCGATCGCTGAATTCTTTCCGATTTTGAAAGATACCTTTTTTGATAGTGGAATTCAGGCGGGGTTCATGACTAATTGCTATGAGGTGGTCTTATTCAAAAAAGATCGCTGGGCATGGATCAAATTTGGTTCCCCCACCAGACGCTTTGATACTCCTTTCCTTTATATTGGCCAAATGTGTCCCTCTTTAAGAAACATCTTGCCTCGCAGAAACTGCGGTTTGGATGGTCATGGTAGTAATTGCGGCTGTGTCCCAAACCCTTCCTCTGGAAGTTCAAGACGTATTTACACCCCGGAGGAAGTGGAATGGATCAAGGTACTATGCTGGTTATTTCCTCTCCTTAATGCCAAAAAGTACACTTGTCAAGAAATTAGCGCATGAGAACTATCCCAAGTAGATTATAGTGACGTGAAGTAAAGGAAACTGAAAAGTATTTTCCTTTGCGTTTTCATTTGTTATAAGAAATTTAAGTGTGAGTTGAAAAGCAGTCAATTACGTAGAAACTTGTGTATAAATTGCATGACATGTTTTGAGTTAAAACTAATCTTGGTGGGAAAGTCAGAGACATGGACCCCACAACATGCTCACTAGTTGAACACAATTAAAATGCAAAAAAGTTAAACATTCCTGTAGTTTCTTTTCCTTTCCCTGCGATTGAACGAGGCCAAAAGGTATTGTATTTTTGCGTTCATTCCTTTTCCCCTTGACATTGATACTAGTTGAGGAAAAGATAAAGTGCTACTTAATGTTTAGAGTTTGTGACAGACTAGGTCTTGTTGAACGTTAATAAGTTCCAAGGACCATCGTATACTAAATCAACTGATGTTTCTAGAGAATTATAGGTATCAATTCGAGACAAAGAGGATTTTTTCAAGCCTTCATTTAATTTTTGTTGGTCGTGAATGTTATCTTAGGCTGCTATGGAAAGAAAGTGTCGTAGCGGGACGTACGTTAATGTTGAAGATCTCTGTAGGTGAGTTATTTTTCCCTGTATTTTGGATGCTTGTATTATATTCTGCAAAATGGATCTCTCTGATTTCGTATATAAGCTTATCCATAGAAGAAGTGTGGTATAATCTTTCAGAGAACTGGACGAAGCAAAAGCAAACGAGTCCAATATTGGGAGCTCAAATTCATCGAAGCAATTATGAACTCAAAAAATTTCTTTGGAAATAAGGTTAACACTCTCTCTCTCTCTCTCTCTCTCTCTCTCTCTCTCTGTGTGGTGGGTGCCCACGCCAAAATTGCAATCCTAATCTCACTTTAGATGGAACTGGGGGATCTTGCGCTTACAAGGGGTATAATAACTTTGACTCAGGGTGACTAGTCTATTTATTGTAGCCCTTTGCTCGTGATGAGTGGAAGTTAAGCTCCCTTTACTGATGTTATGCCAATTGCCCTACGTCAGAAGGGTTTTGTATGAGATTCTAAGTCATTTTTGGGTCCTCGCGGGTTGGGTGGGTGTCACGTAGTCTGGTGGTAGAGAATGTCATTGTCTCTCGACACCACGACAGCTGAGTGCTGGGGGTGGTTTTGGCCGTGCAAAGGTAGGGATGGGCATTGTGTCATGTCCAGTTGTGTTTACAGGTTTCGTGTCTGTTTTGGGTTCATGTAAAAAATACATGTTTACATAATTGTGTCAAATATCTTGACACGAACCTTACATGCTTAAAATCGTGTCGTGTCGAGTTGATACTATTAATATACCCTTTTATTTTTTCAATAGGTACGTAAAATTATATATTTTTGTCAATATTGTGCATTAGCTAGTTTATTCCTGTAACAGAAGTAAATATATTTTCAATACCGTTACAATTACAGAATTGATAAAATCAACCAAATCATGATATTGAAAAACGCCTTAAGTCACAACAAGAAATAAATAAAAATACATAATTTCATACGATTTTCGGCTAAAATTATAAAAATGCACCAACTACTATAAAATAAGTCTGAATATAAATTTTGAAAACTGAGACTAGGCCTAATAATGTAAAAACAACTCCAATAAGCCTAAATGTATTTAATTAATTTTGGATTTTCTTGGCATGAAAACTCAAGTGATTAGAACATTAGATCTTTTCTATTGGTTTTGATTTGGGAAAAATAATGTTCTATATTATACATGTCTTAGTCTTTTCCTAATCAAGCATGATTTTAAAAATCAAATCTCCTTAGAAAATTTTAAAGAATCAAAACTAATCAAGTCGTATGACTTGTATCCTTTGCTCTGAAATTTTCATTTAAAGTCCCCCCTGTAAGTTCATTTCTAATAGTTACAAACTTCACCATTGACACTACGTTATTGGAATTCTGGTTACAAACTTCACTGCTAAAATATAATCAAAAAACCCACGTTTACTTGATAATTATTGAACTCGTGCTTCAATGTTTTTAATCCACGTAGAAAGAAATTCTAACACCAAAATGATGATTGAGTGAGCGAAATTTCAACCTTGTCGATTAGGAGACCAGACTTTTGGTCATGGGTTTTAAAAAACGGCTGTTACGTTATGTAAATTTGGGGCAGCCCGGCACAGTTACAGCGACGAATAACACTGTTATGGGTATTCACAAGGGTAACGGCATTACGTAACAGGAATCTGTTACATGCGTTACACCCTGACAGACAGAAATCACAAGAAAAGAGAAGAAAGAGGAAAAAAGAACTTCAGATTTTGAAACCTGAACCAAATAGCTTTGCTTTAGGCAAAAACTTCAGAGAACCAAGCTGTGATTTCCTCTTATCCCTGGTATGTGTTGATCGTCTTTGGCTGTATTTTGCATGTTTATGCTGCAATTTCGGGTTTTCACCATCGATTAGGGGTTTATTTGGGGATTATTGAAGATCTGATAAGGGCTTAGGGTGCAATTAAGGGTTTCTGTAATGGGCGTTCGTATTCTGTTGAGATTCTTGAGAATGATTTAGGCTGGGTTTGCCATAAAATCCCATAAAATCAACTGGATGATTTTATGGAATTTCCCATTTTAGCACGTTGATTTTATGAAAAATCTCATAAAATCAACGTGCTAAAATGGGAAATCCCATAAAATCTTATGGCAAAGCCAGCCTTGGAATGGGTTTTCTATTTCTATTTCTGCGATATATACTTACTGTATACGTATCCAATGAAAATGGAGTCATGGAAATATTATTGGGTGTGTGTGGTGTACTAGAATAGATTTTGCTACTGCTATTGCCTTTTGTTTTTAAACTGTGTTACTGCCTTTTTTTTTTCTTTTTTTTTTGGGAACTGAAATTGCTAGTGGCTAATAACTCAATTGAAAAATGAAACCTTAATGGCTAATAATAAAATTCAAAAAATCCTAATATCAAATCTAGTAATTAGTGGAGCATCAAGTATGAACATTATGTATTAGATCCAAAATGCGATTTTTGATGCAAATCTTACTTACAAAGCTACTCCTAAAAGTCAAATACTGGTTAGAAATCTCTTAAAACATTCAATTTTGTCTTGACTAAGGTTAGAACACATGTAGCAATGGTTTTTTTTAGCATTTGCTGGTACTTCCAAAAAAAAAAATCATGAGCTAGATGTCCGATTCCTGTTATACATAGACCGATACGCCCGATATCCGTTACTCGCGACCGTGACCTTTACGTCAATTGATACCGCTATTTAAAACCATGCTTTTTGGTATAAAATTCTTGCAAAATCCTTGAAGTTCATCAGTTTCTAGGATAACACCCTTCACTGCATCATCTGCCCAAAAACCTCTCAAGCCCACCCCAATAGCTCCGGCGTCTTTTCAGTCTCGAGCAACTTCACGCCGACTAGCTTCTCCATCACCTTCAGCCACCCCAAGGTACACCCGAGCACTATGTCAAGGGACCCAATTTTATTGCCGCCAAAGAAACCTTTCCCCCCTTCGATGCACTTGAAAAAAACATCTTTTATCAACAACAACATTTCAAAAAGCTGATTTGATGCTTGCGATTTCTTTCTTTCTCCTTTCGCCACTTGAAGAGCCCTTATGTTTAGAGGACACTGCAACAATTTGGAAAGGTACGATGGGTTGGAACTTGGAAGTCGACTAGTTATCAGAGGCTAATGAAATGAGTCACAGCATTAGCTTAATGACAAGTAGGAACATAAATCAATTTTTAGGCTTGCTCAAAAAAAATAAATAATTCAAAATTTAGGTAAATTTTGGCCCTAATGACAGTGTCGTATGAACAACATAACAAAACCATGATGGAATTTCTATACGCGAAGCCCTAATTTACCCAAAGCTTCTTTGGTAATCTATTCGTCCTACAAATTATTGATCATAAAAAAAATGTTTACTTTTCGAATAAACAAATAAAATACCGTTATGCATAACTTTAAGAGTGTTCCAAAAAAGTTTGAAGAATTAATTGAGTTATTTAATCTAAGACGAAGAAATTTTGGCGAATGATTTGGAGGCAGAGGTTTGGACTCAAAGGGACAGTTTGCTGCCGGCCAAGAGCAAACATCTTGTACCCCTTTGGGTGGAAATGGATGCTCTGCCAGCAATTCATCATATTTCGGATACCAATCAATCACGGCATTTACCTTAGTAATATTATTCATGATTGCAGAGGTTGATGAGGCAGCTCGGAGTGGAGAAGATTGACCATGGTCTACCGCGAAGGGAACAAATGTGCGGATTTGCTACCAAATATGTTATTTAATGATGCTTTAGATTTTAGCATTTTCGATGTTTGCTCCAGTACGTATTAATTCGCAACTTTGTGATGACTCAACTGGGTTTGAGTACCCTAGACTCTTGTTTGCTTCCTAGTTTCTATTTATAATATTGTTCTTGGTTTGCCAAAAAAAAAAAAACCGAACTTTGGGTAGTGATGGAGTTTTGTTGAATCTCTAATGCTGTACCCAAATTTGAAACTTCATATGTTTTCCAACAATTTGTACCAAAGACCACTGAACTGTTTTCAATGTCTAGATCAATAAAATGATTTGTTTTCACTGTGGGCTCCAGGGGTGCTGTAATGCACCCCCTCACTACAAATTCCTTGTGCGCAAATCCGGCCGAATTTTGTCCTCTATTCAAGGACAGAAGGAAAACCTCAATAGTTTTAAGGTATTTATTCCTTGAGACTGGTCATCAAGGCTTGTTCGTTTGGGGTACTCAAAATTCATGCGCACGGTCTCCAAAATTTTCTCTATCTCTCTCCACTAATTAAACTTTAAAACCTCCAATTGCTTCTTGATCCTTTGTCTTAGGATTGTATCTGTGTTGTTGACTACCGTTTCGGTACGGTATTTTACCTATATAAGTTTCATATTTTCTCTCTTATTTCTTGGAGTCAAATTCGATGAATGGCCAAGGAGAATTGGAGTGAAGCTGGAACAAGAAAACAGACGATAAATTCAACATCATGACATGATTATAATTGGAAAAAGCGAAGATAGGAGCCTGAAATTGAATGCGATAACTTGGGATCAACTTTATTGCAACTTATACTTATTTAATTGTCAAACTTAGACCAACACTCAACATTTTAGGTTCAATATTTTTTTTAATCTGATACTGTAGGTCCAGTTGGCCGACGAAAAAGGTTTTTCTGTCTCAATAATTTTTTTGGGCGGTGATGAAATTTTATTGCCAGTTCTGGTAGTTAGAGCATCTACAGTGGAATAAGCAAAACAAAAAATTGTTAAAGTTAGCAATGTTTGATTAAAAAAGTGCTCACATTAGAATAACCAAACCTACCAACCTCTTAACAACTCATCAAATTTTGGTTCTTCAATAATCAAAGCTAGCAATATTTTGTCAATAACCAAATTTTATCTCTCAATCACGTACACCAACATTAGAGTATCCACAATGCTATAATCAAAAATTGATAACGAAAAGATGCCACATCAGCTTTTGATTATTCATTTAAGAGATTGCTAAGGTTAGCAATGTAGATGTCTACAATGGTATAATCAAAATTGGATAACCAAAACTTGTTACATCATATTTTCAAACTACAAAAAACTAAAAATTGTGAACAATAGAAAATAAATTTTCTAAAAATAGTTTTGAAACTAATAAAAACTATTTACTAGAAATAGAAAATAGTTTTTGAAATTTTTTTTGGAAAAAACTATTTTCGAAAAAAAATTAATTATTTAGTAAAATATTTTTTTTCCCAAAATATTGTTCAAAAGAAAGAGAGAGAGGAAAAGGGAAGAGAGAACAATTTTGTATAATAATTCGTGTATTTGCTTGAGAATATGTAGGGTCTATTAAATTTGGTTATTGTCAAAAGGTTGCTAATTTTGGTTATCCAAAGCTCAAAATTTGATTATTTCTAAGGAGGTTGTTAAGTTTGATTATAGCATTGTGAGCTATATTTTCCCCAACATTGTTAACTTTAAAAATCTTTTACTTTTGATTATAGCATTGTGGATACTCTTACACAAAAACCTTTTCTTTTCCATTCTCTCTCTCTCTCTCTCTCTCTCTCTCTCTCTCTCTCTCTCTCTCTCTCTCTCTCTCTCTCTCTCTCTCTCTCTCTCTCTCTCTCTCCCCCAACAATGTTTTCAAAAAATAATTTTAGAAAACTATAACTTTGAAAAAAAAATCCTGTTTTTTTTCAGAAACTTTTTTTTTTACAAAAAACAAATTTTTCAAAAATTTTAAAAACTGTAAGTAAATAAAGTGTGTTTTTCAAAAAACTATTTTTGGAAATTTCAAAACGCTTTTATAGAAAACTGCTTTTTACACAAAATCTGTTTTAAAAAAATTAAATTTATTGTTTTTAAAATATCAAAACCATTTGTGTAAATATAATTCTTTCAAAATTGTATTTACAGTTTTTAAGTGAACAAAGTGTGTGTTTTTTGAAAAACTGTTTTTTGTTTTTGAAAAAACTATTTTTTTTCCTTCAAAAACCGCTTTTTTTAAATAAAAAAAAAATGCATGAAATGAGAGAAAAAGTTTAGAGGGCCCATTGATTTTGATTATGGGCAAAAAATAACCAATGTGAGATTTGACATTGCTAACTTTAGCAACTTCTGAATGGATAATCAAAATCTGATATGGCATGTTTTGATTATTCACATTTGCTTATTCCACTGCTGATGCTCTTATATTTTACTATCGGGTTGGAATGCAACAAGTTTTACTGTCAATTCCGAGGAAAAAAATCGTGGATAATTAAGTTAGGTTATGAAATGGTAAAATTTGTGATGCGCTTGTGAGATGCTAGACTCGAGCGAGTTTATTTGAAAAGGAATCTAGTATTCTCTTCGTCCATTTTTAAATATCCCGCATCGTAATTCTAAATTATTAAGAAAATATTATCATTACACCTTTTACATCAACTCTTATCTCCATTTTCTCTATTTACCTTCTATGTAGACATCATCGTTTTACACTTTTACTCACTAACTTTTCAAAATGGAATCTGCTTTTAAGGACAAAATGGAAAATGTATTAACTTTTACCCACTAACTTTACAAAATGGACGCTTATTAAGGGACAACCCAAAATGAAATACTGAACTTTACAAAAGGGATGGAGGGAGTACAATAGAAGATCAAAAGGTGAATGTGAACCAAATCAATTGATCTTTTCAATTAGAACTCGGCAATTCCGACTCGGGCCAGAATATGACTTCTAAGAATGGCCTTTTCATTCTTTTTCTGATTCCCCTTAGGCCGCCCTAGGTTCAATAGCCTGTTTTTAATTTTTATTTCAAGTAAGCTATATATTGATTAGTACATGAACCACATTGTGGTAGTTCATACTGTTAGTTTTTTCCTAGTACTGTGACCCACTATGTAACAACCCGGTTTTTTTTAATAAATAATAATAATCATCAATACAAAAATATTATTTTTGCTAGTTAGTTTATTTAATGTGAATTTTTTTTTTATGTCGTCACTTCAACTTTATTTCCGTAATCGATCGTGCGTGCGCGTACCCGACGCGTATTTTCCTAGTGTGCATGTGTTGCACTGGACCAAATCAAACCTTTTCCCAGCCTTCAAAATTTCGGCTGAAAAGAGGGGAACCAAATCCCTATTTTCCCTCCTTAAAACCCTCTCATTTAGACAACACATCTTTACCCATTGAGTTACTACCCTCCATGCAAAACCCAAACCATTGTTTTTTTAAAATCCCGTCCCCTTTTGTTTTGTTCCCAGCTAATCAACTCTCACCATTCCGAGAGAGAGAGATAGCAGCGAGAGATTGGAGCTTCTCCTGCCTTAATCACCATCTCCACGCCTCACCACCTCTTAATCGCCGTTGCCGAGCTCCAACCGAACCACACCAACCGGCCATCCCCTCCTCATCACCGACTGGATACCACCACCAGCATACATCATTTCCATTACTAGCCGGAGCACCACCACAACCGAATCCACCCCACTGCCGTACTAAACATCGCGACCGTCGAGCTCCGTCGCCACTCCGAACCACCACCGAATCACTCCAAAACCCATTTCGCCGGACGAGAGGTAGTTCGAACTCACCTCCCTAAATATACATCGTGTCCGTAATGATTTTTATGTTTCGGTATGATTTATATTCGAACCCGATGTCACCGGTCGAGTCCAGACGAAAACCCACCTTATGCGAACACCACTGTCTCTGTTTTGTTTTTTTTAAAAATGTTGCTTGCCACCGTTGGGTTTGATTTAGAAAAGCATGATTTGGATTTGATCAAAGCAATTAAGATTTAAATATAAAACATGCTTGGGCTTGATTAATGAAATTAGAAATTAAATATGCGTGATAACAGTTATCACTGTTACTTGTTCGGTTGATGCATGCCTTGGAATTTTAGTTAAAGGAAACTAGAACCAACTGTTTTTTTTTACATGGTACAATTTTAGGAGGAAAGTTGTCAGGTGTGTCATCGTTAATGTAAGAGAAATGTTACTTCTTTCACATGCTGTTATAGTCTCCAAATTCGTCAAGCAGAAAAGCATTATAATAGGTATCTATTTTCTCGCTTGATTAGTTATTATCGCAAAAATTATCTGTCGTTGGCCTATTTGTATGCTCGTAGAAATGTTAGTTTGTGTGAAATGTTGTCGTATTGATAGATTGGACAAATAGGTTCCCGGGGTTGGTTGCGATGGGCGGATTTAACATATTAGACGTGAAAATAGGATTAATGGAAAGAGAATAAAGTGAGAGACTGTGATTGGGATTCCGGACAAGAAATCCGGGGATTGAATTGTTGGAGTTTGTTTGGTGGTGATTTGTTGAAAGTTGGATTTACGAAACCCTGGGTATGGCATGGTGGAGGTCGGCTCTCGGATATTGGGACGGGACATAAGGGTGGCATTGTGCTTGCGTCACAACCCGGGCTAGACGGTGCTTGAACGTTGCCGGTGAATTTCAACCCGGGCTGGACGGCGTTCGAGCGTTGCCGGTGAAGTTTTATCCGAACTTATGGTCGCGGATGGGATACCGGGTATATAACTTAGGTATCTTTCATCCGGATCTGGAAAAGGGGAGTCTGACCACACCAGTGCTTGTGCCAGAGGTTATGGGTAGGAACGGATCTGTGGATAAGATCCGAGATTTCACATAGGTTAAAGGATAGTAATGAAAGAAAAGTTGATTGTTCTCTTTTTACGTTATTTCTAATGCATGTTAATTATATACTTACTGCTTGTAAGTTATGGGTTCGGGTGGGTTTTGGCTACTGAGCGTCATCGCTCACGGTACTTTGTTGCCCTGGTGACTCGAACGCCAGGTACCGAAGATGGAACAGAAGTGTCATACGATTCGATCGAGTTCAATCCTATTGAGGAAGAAGCTGAAAATCTTGGTTTCCGTGCGCATAGTTGCTCTGATTAATTTAAGTCAAATTTATTTTGGAAGCTTCTAAGATTATTTGGAAATTGTAATATTTGATTCATTTAAAACAGTTGTAATATAATGACATATGCTTTTGAAATGATGACGTAGTAAATTTGTGAATTTCTTTTGTGAAAATAATTTGTTTTAAAATATTTTTTTAATGTCTCCGAATTTTCGGGGCGTTACACACTAGCCTTCACGTTTTGTGTATGTGGGATTCCACTATCCGATAAGTCAGTGAAGTGATATGGTTCATTACGATAACTAATTAGAATTATAGATTAAGGAAAACTCTTGATAATAAAAGAAACCTTGATAGATTAGGTGTGTTTTAATAATTATCTCCAAGGCCCTCTTTTCTCCTCTATACACATAGAATACTCACCTCTTATTCTTACGGGTTTTCCATCAATTAAAGTACTGGGGTATTCTAAAAAAGTAGAGATTCCTCTATAAACGTAGAATAGTCACCCCTTATTCTTATGGTTTTTCCATCAATTAAAGTACTGGGGTATTCTAGAAAAGTAGAGACAAAGAAAAGAAGTTGAGCCAAGAATTAATGTGTTTTTAATTAAGGGGTTGTTCCTTCTAATCTTGATGACCAACAAAGATACGTTATTTATTGTTCTTGAGATGTGTTGAATTCAAGATCCTTGTTATATCTGTTAGGGCAAATTTTCGTAGTCGTCCCTGTAATTTTACGGTTGTCTCACTTTCGTCCCTCTAGTTTCAAAGTGCTCGAATTTTGTCACTGTAGTTTGTTTTACGTTCCAAATTGGTAAAATCATTAACATCGTTAACTAAACTAACGGAAAAAAAAATAATAAGTGTTCCAATTTTCAATCTGTTTGAACCGGTGAGAAGATCTTATTTTTTTGATCATTTTATCCTAAATGGTCGTAAGGAATTTTTGGCTCTAAGACCTTTCAACGAGCACCCGAAGACTCCTTATTTAGTTTCAGGGCTCGCTTAGAGTGCTCATGGAAAGGCCTTAGAGTCAAAAATCCATTATGACCATTTAAGATAAAATGATCAGAAAAATAAGATATTTGCACTGGTTCAAATGGATTGAAAATTGGAATACTTTTTTTTTTCCATTAGTTTCGTTAACGGTGTTAACGATTCTACCAATTTGGAACGTAAAACAAATTATAGGGACGAAATTCGAGCACTTTGAAACTAGAGGGACGAAAGTGAGACAACCGTAAAATTACAGGGACGACTACGAAAATTTGCCCTATCTGTTTTCCGCGTAATAGATTAAATACAAATATAGATTTACACATACGGGTTATAATACTTGTAGGCGGGTGAGAGCCATAGTATTAAAGGCGATGCGGGAACAAGCACAAGCAGAAGAAGAGCAAGGAGAGAAGAAATCCAAGAGAGGGAAGGAAGCTTTTTAGCAAAGGATGCAACCAATGCCCCAGTTTTGGATCGATATTACCACCCGTGCCATTATCTAGGGTGGGCTAGACAAGCTTTTCTCAAGTGTTTGGGCTTGGATCCCCCCTCGAGTAATCCTTCCTCCAACACCAGACACAGAAAAGAAAAATGATGTATGCATCTCTCCCTCTGGCTCTGTGCACTCAGATACATAGAAGTATCTGTCACATATATGCATATATCTGAATATATGTAAAATGGTACAGTGGAAGTTGGTCCTTAGGTTGGTTTTTTTCATCTCTCTATGTATGTAAAATGGTACAGTGGAAGTCGGTGGTTAGGTTGTTTTTTCCAAAGGAAGATGTTTTAACAGAGTTCTTGAAATGATTGAAAAGTGAATGCGCAGAATACCTGGATATTGAACCCAAGATGGCATAAAAATGTGTAAGATATTGATTCATTGAACCATTGCATCTCTTTTTAACACCCGTATTCTAATATGTGTGTCAACTGTAATTTAAACAGTGCCTCTACTAACGTGAATTTTTGCATAGTAATACAGCAGTTCAATGTACTTTCCCCAACTTTTCGATAGTCAGCGATGTTTTCGAAGTTGTGTTATATATAGAGAAGTTGAGAGTAATGCAACGGATACAACTTTGTTCTCCGTTGGAATTGTCCACGAGGTTTGGGTTCGAATTCTCTCACTCACTCACACCCTTTTTTGTTCACGTATCTTGGTAATGTGTGCGCTTCTCGGATTATTAAGGGTTTTGATTTTAACAGTAGAAAAGTTCAACAATTGAGAAATGTTAAGTGCAAAGAAAATGGGTAAAGAAAAAACCCTTAAAATGTACATGAACGGCTCAGATTAATTTACCGTGCACTAGGTCCACTCAGACAAAGGCCTTGTTTGGCTAAGACAAAAAAAAAAATGTATTTTTATTCTTCTTTATTTTTGTGTTAACCAAATTGAGCCCTTGTCAAGTCAAAAAGGAATTAATACAAGACAAAAATGCCCTTCCCAATTTTTTTTTGGAAAAATTTCAAAATAGCACCTGACCTTTCACACAAATCACACATAGGCATCTAACCTTTTAAAATTATCAAAAAAACACCTAACCTATTTAAAAACCCATCAATTTTCCACCTGCCGTTAACTTTCCATCCAAAACAGACGGAAATATTGAAAATGTGCATTTTGGCACGAATATTGGCAAAACAAAATTAAGGCTCATTTTGGCAAAACACAATATTATACTCATAAACAAGATTAAGGCTCGATTTGGCAAGTCAATTAATAACTTAATTTTTGTCTTTATTTAAAAGAAAAAAAGCGCATTTGTTAGTTTTGGCTCCAGACGAATCAATAAGTCATAATACTTAATTTTTCAATCCAAACCCATTCTAAATAAGGAATCAAGCTTAATTTAGTAACTAAATACCCATAATTATGCAGCCAAATATGATTACTCTTTGTTAAACAAAGGAAAAGGCAAAAACAAAAAAGAATAGTCATGGGTAGGTGTGAAAAGTGACTGAGTTAAGTACTTTTTATGACTTATTGATTCGTCTTGACCCAAAACTAACAAATGCGTTTTTTTAATAAAGAAAGACAAAAATTAAGTTATTAATTGACTTTTAAAGCCAACTCGAGCCTTAATCTTGTTTATGAGTATGATATTGTGTTTTGCCAAAATGAGCCTTAATATTGTTTTGCCAATATTCGTGCCAAAATGCACATTTTCAACATTTCCGTCTGTTTTGGATGGAAAGTTAACGGCGGGTGGAAAATTGATGGGATTTTAAATAGGTAAGGTGTTTTTTTTGATAATTTTAAAAGATCAAGTGCCTGTGTGTGATTTGCGTGAAAGGTCAGGTGCTATTTTGAAATTTTTCCTTTCTTTTTTTTTTTAAAGAATTTTGACAACACTCACTCTCTCTCTCTCTCTCTCTCTCTCTCTCTCTCTCTCTATATATATATATATATATATATAGATATATATGGGGACGGTTCCGCTCACATCCATTTTGAATAAAATTGTTTAAATCAGAGTTTCTATAAAATTGTTTAAATCAAGCACTTACGGATATCAAAATGAGCTGAATTTTTTCAAGGCCCCCTATTTTACTAATTTAAACAAGATCAACGGTTCATAACAGCACAATGGGGCCCAAAACAAAAACGGGTGTCAAAAAAGGTGTCAAAATGAGTGTGAGCGGAGCCGGCTTTTATATATATATATATATATATATATATATATATATATATATATATATCAGGACGGTTCCGCGGACAACTATTTAGACACCTAAAAAAACACCCCAAATCTCAATCTCATAATTCCCAATCAAATTTTTATAATCCGAACCGTTCAATGTGTGCAGAATGTGATTTTAAGGGTGGCTACGAGAAATTAGCAAAAAAAAATAACCGGGAAGTGCTTGTTTTGAGCAGTTTTTAATTGAACCGTTCATTAAATCAAAGCTAAAAACTGCTTAGATCAAGCCCTTCCCGATCTTTTTTTTTCTGATTTTTCGCGTGTACCCTTAAAATCACGTTCTGATCACATTGAGCGGCTCGGATCATTAAAATTTGATCGGGAACTATGAGGTGTTTTTTTAGGTGTCTAAATAGTTGTCCATAGAATCGCCCCGTATATATATATTCTAGATCTCACCCGCTTCGCCGCTGCACATATAATCTTATATAAGGTTATACGGAGTTTTTTTTTGTTACATATATAACGTTTTGTTTGTGTGTATTTATTTATGTGACATCTTCGCCATCTCTAATTACACATGTAACCTCTCTCTTTTTTGTCAGATATATATATATATATATTTGTGTATTTATTTATGTGATATCTCTGCCATCTCTGATCACACATATAACCTTATAAGCATGTACTCCATTTGTTCCAATTTGATAGTACTCTTTTTTGGGTGCTCCAAAATGAAAGTCCCATTTGGCAAGTCAACACAGAAAAGGGTTCAACTTTTCCCTTTTACCCTTCTTCAAAAAGAACAAAAATGTTTGTGTGTGAGAGATAGAAAGAGAGTAGTATTCAATTTTGAATTCTTGAATTAACTCTTGAAATGCCAACCAACTTTGACACCCAAAACATCTCGGGATTTGTTACTTATTTTTTAGGAAATAATTGGTTTCCATTTAAAGTGTACAAAAATAATTCCAAAATTGAGGGACAAAATTGGAAAGTTAAAAATCTGTGCATGTAATAATTACACTGTCATAAAAAGTTGAAATCCTAGAGCGGGACGCACAAATTGGAATGGATGGAGTATTTTTATTTTTAAATATATAATTTTTTTTTTTGCGTGAATTCCACATATAAGCTTATATGTGTTTTGCTCAACAAAGACAACAAAAAATACAAATATCCAGTCCTCATCAGCACCCGACATAGATAATTGATTTACATATATAACGTTATATGCTATAGAAAATAGAGATGAAGAAAAAAAATAACAAAGAAGCAAAAAGAAATCCTTGGACTGAGATCCGTCAATGGCGGACGGAACAAGATCAAAAGGCACCGTCCATTGGTTCGATTTCCGCGACCTAAACAACGACCACATCCTCCTCAACGAAGTCGTCGCTGACTTCGACCTCGCCTCTGACTTCAACCTCGCCTCCCCGACATCATCCCCTCCATGGTAGCCATCAACGATGATTCCTCCAAACCGGATGAAGAACGGCGTTTGTGGTTGATCGTGCCGGCGCCACCGGATTTTTCGTGGGACGCGGGACTTCAGACAAAGAGACGGTGCTACAGATTCGAGAGAGAGAGAGAGAGAGAGAGAGAGAGAGAGAGAGAGAGAGAGGGTAGGTGTTACAGATTTGTTTCTAGGGTTTCTCTTTATGAGTGGTTATATAAGATGGGTATTTTTGTCATAGGAATTATTTTATTTGGTTAGTGGACTAGAGGGGTTAGGAACTTAAGAAGTGGACTAGAAGGGTTATGAAAGTGCTATAATGGATCTCCCAAAAATTCTAATAAGTATATGAACAGCCGTAGTATTCTATATGATACTCTTTGTGAAATCATATATCCAATTAATGTTAAATCTTGGTTTGTTGAATTCTAACCAGACATCGGCTATGCGGGATCTTTGAAAATGTAATCATATCTGATACTACTATCTGGTAAAAATAAAAAAATTAATAAAAAAACTGATCCTTTCCTCTAAACAAAGATCCTATAGCTTTGTACACCTATGGAGGGAGCGCATCTGATGGTGTTATTCTGAAAATTGTTACTGATTTGAGAGGATGCATGAGTTGTTGGCGAAATTTGAAGAAATCCGCTATGCATCAGATCCTTTGTTTGTCTTGGAACATTTCTTGTAATGTTTTTGGTTGATTCATTTGGGTTTTTGTAGTTGGAGGGGAGGCTGTGTGCCCCCTTGGTGGTGGCTAATTGTTTCTGGTTGCTTGTATAGTTTTGTGTGCCCCCTTAGCGGTGGCTATTTGAAAGACCTGCTCTTATACTATGTCCATAAAGAAGAAAGTATTGAAAGGCCAGTTCTTAGACTGAGAACCAAACAGAATGAAGTGTGTTCAGACACGGTGTATTTCACTAACTAAAATAAGTATTTAGTTTTCCTCTGCTTGGGGTCTCTTCTCCTTGCTTGGGGAATGCCTCGTGCTATTGTAAGCTTTGTTTTGGATAATGAAATTTTAAGTTACTCAAAAAAAAAAAAAATACTAGAGACGAAAAGAGTTTAAAAAGTTTTCACCATCTTTTTGTTGGTTTTATACGACTTTTTTGAACTTTTGGTCATCTTTGTATACTTTTTCGATTCCTCTCATCAAAACGAATATTAACCCCAGAATTTTGATGAAAAAGCTATATAAACGATCACTAAATATCAACAATCCCCATGTCTTTAGGAAAAAATGATGTAGTCGTCCATGCACACCCTAAATCTTTAAACAAATCTTCTATGTTATCAGCAATATATTCATTCCTTTCGCTAAATCTTCTATCATGTATTAAACAAAAGGGGTACTTTACACCAGTAAATACTAAATAGACTAGTTCAAAGTTTCATCATCAGATGGTTTTATAAAGTACCAGTGCCAATATTCTGCACCAGCTCTAGAAAATGGCTAAATGTACCTCTAATTGCACTCCAATTTCACTTCCATCACTACATGCTCAAATTATTCTCTTCACTGCATTTATCTTACTTCTTCTTCCCATTGCCAGTTCACTGTATTTCCAATTCCCTAACTTATATCCGGCTACAACCGCAACCGACGTACTGTATGAAGGAGATGCAGTGGCATCGGTTGGAGCCGTAGAACTCGATATTGTCACGTACCCATGTCGCGTCGGTAGGGTGACATATGCTGAGAGGGTTCGGTTAAGGGACTCCGCATCAGGAGGGTTCGGTTAAGGGACTCCGCATCAGGAACCCTCTCTGACTTCACTACCAATTTCTCCTTTACTATTGACACCTTAGGGGCATCTACATACGGCCAAGGGCTCGCGTTCTTCCTGGCTCTGGTTGGTTTTCAAATCCCCCCTAACTCAACTGGTGGGATGCTAGGCCTTTTCAACACCACTAGTAATGGTTCAGTAAAAAACCAAATCGTGGCGGTTGAGTTCGACTCCTTTTCGAATCCTGAATGGGATCCTCCTTACGAACATATCGGTATCAACGCCAACTCGATTGATTCGATCATTATAACACCATGGAACGCGCACAGCGGATTAACATGTAATGCTTGGATATCATACAATGGCAGTACAAAGAATTTGAATGTGTTTTGGTCTTACGAGGGAAACTCTAGTTCCCAAGGCAATTCCAGTCTTTCTTACACAATTGACCTGATGGAGATTCTACCGGAATGGGTCACGGTTGGAATTTCAACCTCTACGGGGGAGTTTGTGGAGAAAAACAAGCTTCAATCATGGGAGTTTAGCTCGAGTTTAGACACGAAAACGACAAGTGCAATGCGCGCGAAAGATAAGATACTGATAGTTGCTCTACCAGTTTCAATGGGTGTTGTGATTTTTGGAGCGGTGATGTTGATAGGATCTGCTATTTTGAGGAAAAGGAGGCGTCGGGAAGAAACGGAGAAAACTACCTTGACGTCGATCAATGATGATCAAGAAAGAGGCGCTGGACCAAGGAGGTTCTCCTACGAACATCTAGTCGCGGCTACTAGCAACTTCTCGGAAGAAAGAAAGTTGGGTGAAGGAGGATTTGGATGTGTTTACAAAGGGTACTTATTAAACGATTTAGATATGGCGGTAGCCGTGAAGAAAATTTCAAGGGGGTCTAAACAGGGGAAAAACGAGGAAATAACGGAGGTGAAGATTATAAGCCGGTTGAGGCACCGGAATTTAGTGCAACTCATCGGTTGGTGCCACGATCAAGGCGAGTTCCTTCTTGTGTACGAGTTTATGCCCAACGGAAGCCTCAACACTCACCTCTTTGGCAAGAAGACTCCTCTCACTTGGGCTATTAGGTACAAAATTGCCCTTGGTTTGGCCTCGGCGTTGCTCTATCTACGCGAAGAGGGGGAACAATGTGTGGTGCATCGGGACATCAAGTCAAGCAATATTATGCTAGACTCGGGATTCAATGTCAAGCTCGGAGACTTTGGGCTAGCCCGACTCATGGACCACGAGCTTGGACCTCAAACAATTGGCATAGCTGGAACGTTAGGTTACTTGGCACTAGAATACATACGCACTGGCAAGGCAAGTAAAGAGGCAGATGTTTTCAGTTTCGGGGTGGTAGTACTGGAAATCGCTACCGGGAGAAGATCCTCCGATTCGAAGGACAGACAAACAGAAACGGGGTTGGTGGAGTGGGTTTGGGATCTCTACGAAAGGGGGCAAATCCTTTCTGCTCTTGATGAGGAACTGCGATCGAATTTCGAAACAGAGGAAATAGAGTGCTTGATGATTGTTGGGTTGTGGTGTGCTTTCCTTGACCATCGCCTTAGGCCATCAATAAGGCAAGCAATTCAAGTACTTCAGTTTGAGGCAGCAATGCCTGATCTGCCTATGAAGATGCCTGTTCCAATGTATCATGTACCTCATGCAGGAACCTTTAGGCCTCAAAAACTACTGATACATTCCCGTGAGGGGAGTATAAGTTGTTGAAGCATCGAAATGGGTCGTTAAATCTTTGTATTTAGTTTTGAAAATAAATTCTTTTACACCACCAGTGTAAACATTTGTTTCTACCAAAATCAATTGCATTGCGACGTGTCAAAACAGTGGTCCAAATTAATAAAACATGGTGACGTAGCGCAATGCAATTGATTTGGAGGAAACAAATGTTTACACCGACGGTGTAAAGAATTTATTCTCTTTAGTTTTACCCTAATAAGGGTGCAAAATAGATTGTTGTACCTATCCTCTTAGAGTGCAATCCGGGCAAATGTGAAGCGCCTCAATACAGGTGATTGATATCATCATTACTTTGTATAAAGAACGGTTGCATCACTAAATCCATGCTTGCTAAGTTTGTACCAATTAACTTGGATTCTCTTGAAGAGTATACTCTATTTATGCATGTAGCCAAGATGACAAATTTTGGAGTGGGCTCCATGCTCGTGGAAGCATAGGCTCGCCGGCTTTTCTTTGGCATTTGTCTTCTCTGTTGTGAGCTGGCTGGCGTTTTGGCCTTTTGGATTGCAGATTCCTGTCGATGATTTCATCTGTGTTATATGATTATGATTATGATTATGCCGACACCTTGTGTTGGTCTGCTTTGGCAATACCCGTCGTAGAGCTAGCCTCTCAGCCTATTAGTACTCGTGTTCGTGTCTTAGATTTTGGTAGTTTTGGTTCATTTCGGCCTATATTTTGTGATGAAATCTTTGCTTGCCTCTGGGCTTATGTAAGTGTCGGAAGACATTATATTGAATGAAAATTTTCCTCTGATCAAAGAAAATAAAAAATTGACAAATTTTAACCATCCGAGTACATAATTTTGTTTATAGAGATATTGTTTTCTCTTGCATTTAGTTTATTTGTGTGTCACTTAATTCACTACGACAAATTGGGTCCTTAGAGAAGAAACCTAATCTTCAATTGTGGATCGTGATACCATAAACATGTTTACAACTTTCGTAAGCTAATCATCTGGAAAATCTCTGGATCAAATAATAGTACCAATAATAACCTTGAAATATGTGATACAAATGCGTAAATCATAGTGATGCCAAACATATACCCTTCCTTCTTTTCTTTTCTTTTTTCCCACTCGACAAAAGGAATTTATTAATCATTGAAACTAACAAAGGCAAAACCAATCAAGATCAGTACCCTATAGCTAGCAACCAGCCACAAAAAATAAGAAGACCAACCCCAGCATTCAGTCCATTAGCAGAGCACTTAAGAAGCTTTAAATGCCACAAACTAGACGCCCCATTCCTCTTTGCTCTTCCATCTCTTCTCTAGAATATCTCCTTCTCTACAAATCTCACCATTGTCGCCGTCGTTTAGTTCTCATTTTGGTGTTGTGTGGGCACACGCCCCAAAAATCGTGAGGACAAATGGGTGCACCCCTTTTAGCATGTGAAATGCTCACTTCAGAGTCACCACTTGGGTTTGAAAATCCGCCACCCAAGGAACTGAACTTGAAACGTAACGCTCCGTGTTTGATTTGAAAAGGGCTTGTTTCCAGTCCGTCATTACCAGAATATCTTAGGTTCGGGAGCCAGATTACGAGAGGGAAAAGTTTTTAAGGCACCCCTCTCGCCAATCCGGAGATCAATCTCTACTCGGGCATTTATAAAAGCGTTTGCGATTCTATTTCATTAATCAAGTTTTAGCCAATTAGGGCAGGAGAACAATTTAAAGGGGATTAAAACTATATAACGTTGGCTTTGTTTGGTTGGCAGTTTAGTTTAGTTTAGTTTTGGTCGTATGTGGAGAGAGAAATAGGGTAATGATTGAAAAGAGGGGTAATGATTGGAGAGAAATAGAGAGAGATGAGAAAGTAATAATTGGATAAATAGAGTAATGATTTGAGAGAGAAATAGGGTAATGATTACAAAATAAAATTAAAACAAAACTAAAATGGGATATGAACACAGTCGTTACATATTTGCAGGATGTGATAGATGGCATGCTCACTCGAAAAACAGTTAGATAGGATAAAAGCATACTCCTGTGGGATTTAAACAAATTTAAAGGATGTGTTTGGTTTTGCATGTCCTGTGTTCTGTGACATGTCCAGAAAGACCCCAGGGGTATTCCATTAAAACAGAAATGAGTATTGAAAAACAGCTGGCAGTTTTAACATAGAAAAGCAGTAGACTAGTTTTTAGCATACTTGCAATGGTGTATATACAAATATTAACACAAAATAACAGGATTCCCAGTCCCCATGCAAGATCTGCGATCGCAGCCACAACGTGGCACGCGCGAGTTATGGACCGGTGCACCCTGGTCCCCTATAACACGGTTTTTGAAACCTTGTCATCTTTAGGGCTAGAACTGGTATTGATTACCAGTTTTGACCCTACGAACCCCCCTCAAGGATCAGAACAGAATGTAGTAGGTGTTTATACCTTTGATTTAGGTTGAAAATGTGGTTGAACTTGAGGTTTGAGGCTTGAATGGAGGATGTATGAAGGATAGTTATGTATTGTTGTGCAGAGAGAACAAGTAACAAGTTGGATGAGAATAGCGTGATCTTACTTTGCTATGACTTCTTTTGAACAAGGAAGATGAACAAAGTTTGTAACCAAAATGTTGTAACCCTTTTGAAGTTGGAAGGAGGGGAGAACATATAGGGCCAAGGGAGAGAAGAAGGGACTCCAACCAACCAAGCAATGGTTGGTTGCCTTGCCACAAAAGTCTTCCCTGTGGCCCTCTCATAAAGGAGAGGGGAAAGGTTGATGGGAGAGGATGTGAGTGGGGGAACATCCCCCTGCCTGAAGACTGTTGCTCAGACGAATTATAAGGCTCTCTAGGGTGTAGTAGACCCTTGATAATGGCAAAAAGAAACTGTAGAAAAGTGATGGGACAAGGCTTGACCAGCGTTCGCTGGTTGTGGACCTGCGCATGCTAGTCCAACTGCCGCTGCCCTCGTCAATGGTCAAAGCTGATCGTTGACCAATAAGTGGCACATGGACCAGCGCGTGCTGGTTTTGAACCAACGCGGGTAAGTAGGGTTCTGACTTGAATTGGCTAGGATTAAAAGGGTATCAAACACTCAAAGCTCAACCACTTGACATTTCCGGAGTGTTCTCGATCCGTTTCATCATTAGGGAATCAAAAATCGAAAGTAAACTAATCTAGAAACCAAATTGGCGTGTCTACACGTTGGTGAGTTTAACACCTAACGTTGAAATTGCTTCTGTGTAGGTTTTGGAGTTTGATTTGTGGTAAATGTTAACTTATAGTCTGATAGATCTAGGAAGATAAACAGGGCAGGTATAAGACCACATCTTGGGTTTTTTCTGCAATGCCCTAAGGTGGTATTGGGGCATGAATCCCCCACTAAATGTGGACCCTTGAATTGAAGAACACGTAAATTCTCAGTAATTAGATCAAAATCACCCATAAAAAATAAAGTGAATTTGCTAAAGACAATAAGGATTTACGATTTCCCCGCCATAAATAGCAATTCTACCACACAAATAAAACCAGATTTCTATATCATTCATTGTGATCAGATTTCCTACAATATTTGCCTACACTTACTACTATGTATGACCACACTTAAGGTGCGTTTTTTTGTATTATTGGACTACAGAGTAATGGCAATAATCAAATTGTTTCCGCTAAATGGTATTTTAATTGATATATATGTAGGGATGATGACCTGCCTAGAACTTTATGAAAATCTTGACCAAAACGCCCATATAACAGATTACTCACGTAGCAAGTTAACCCTGTTTTGCAGGAATTATTTTAGCTTTTGGTAATTTATAAACCCACACCATTTTAAGTCATATCCACTTTATTTTTTGTCTTTTTTACAACCATTGTGTAGTGGGCAACCTAAAAAATGGAATAAGAATATCAATCTAGCTTAGATTTTAATTGTGTATGAAGCATTATTAGAATACTTATTAGAAAACTTAAAATATATACCAATGATTGAATTAATTTCAAAATTATATTAAAAATAAATTTTAATTGACTTACTTTTAAATAACTATCAATTTATATATGTTCTTGTAAAAACAAGGTATTCATTTATCGTTTTGATAACTTACAAAAATAATTAATATTATATTATAAATACACCCTACAAGTTAATTGTTATAATCAAATTCAATGAAAAAGGTTAAACTAACAAGTAGTAATAAATAGGAGTACTAAATAATTTAGTCGACCTTCAATTGAATTAATGTAGCGTATTAAATGAAAACAAAGATTAGTCAGTCCTTTGGTTGTATTAACAAAGATTAGTTGACCAATTAGTGTCAGAGTGACGATTAAACGATTGTTATAATTAACTACATTGCACGAAATTGATTAAGAGCTTAATTTATCAATCAAACCATTTTGAATTGATCGAATGACATAATTTGCAATGTAATAACTGATAGTGTTTGATTGATAGTGATCATAGAGCATCGATACAATTGACTAAAGTGAATTGATTAATCTAATTTAAGAGTCTAACCAACCGATCAAACAATTTCAATTGATCAATATGACATCATTAGCAAATGTGGTAGTTAACAGTTCTGTTGGTTGACAGTGATCAATGAGGATTCATACAATTGACCAAAGTGGACGAGCTAATTTGTTTGATTATTTAATCAATTGATTAATACATTTGAATCAATCAAGTTGACACAATTAGCAAATTTAAATGTTACTAACACGTACGATGATTGATTTTGATTAGTTAGAGATCATGCATGGTGGAGACAAATGGAAGATGTTGGGCCATTTTACGGTGATTTGTTGGAACATTGGGAAAGCATGGAATTAATGAGTATTCAAACAGGTATGGGTGGAGGAATCTATAAGGTGGTAGCAGTTGCTGGCGGAGTTTGATGAGTTCTACCAAGCAAATTTGAAGGCAACTCCTGTTCTCCGAACCCAACCATCGGATCTGCAACGTTGGGTACCACCAAATTATGGTTAGCTAAAGATTAACGTTGAAATCGGCGCAACGCCTTTGCATTTGTGTCATACTGGTTCGTTTGCATAGTTTGACTCACCGGGGAAGATGAAAACAATAGATGGTGGCATGGGCTTATAATGCCTCAATGGGAAGGGATGGAGTTGGTGTTGGTGTTGTCATCAGGGACGAACTTGGGACTGCGCAGAGGATAGAGCCTATTCCTATAGTGGGTGTTACATCAGTGGATCGAATTGGTCGAAACGTTGGGGGTTTCGAGCTGCGGTTTCAGCAGCATTAATCATTCATGGACAGAGTAACTACTTGCTGGAAGGGGATGCGAAGAATATTGTTCAGATGCTTCAAGGAAAATTAAGTGCTGGAAGTGATCATTACCGATTGTTTTAATCTAGTTAGTTTACTTAGGCTCCGTTCGTTTGGATGTAAAATATTTTCCTGTAAATTGTTTTACCTATTTTTCGGTGTTCGGTTGTGTTAAAAATGAGGAAAATATTTTACATGTAAAACATTTTCCATCAATTGGATGAAAATGACTTGCCCTTAAATTTTTCGTAAGTTATTTTCCGAAATGAACCTGCTGCCTTCTACTGCAATTCTCACTGCTCAGTTTCCTCGATCGTCTGTCTTGACTCACGTTCAATTCTAATAATCTCAAATCTCTCCACCGCTTAAGCCTCCTCTTTCTTTTTCTACATTATTTTGTTGATTTCTGAAAATATTTTCAAGTGCCAACCAAACACCGGAAAATAAATGTTTGAAGTTTATTTACTGAAAAATATTTTACATGGAAAATATTTTACATTGTAAAACATTTTACATCAAAACAAACGGAGCCTTAATTCTTGTTCTTTTTAGTTTATTTCTCGTATATGTAATAGGGTGGCTCATGTTGTAGCCAAATATGCCATATCTATTAAGCACCCTACGACCTTGCAATGAGATTTTCTAAACTGGGCTATTAGGGAGGCTACCCTTGATGTTTCAAGTTTGCAGCAATAAACACAAGTGATGCCGATCGACAAAAAAAAAAAAAACTAATGTAGAAGTATCTACTAACTATTGATCCACTAAATTGAAATGTCCAAATTTTAATAAACCGTTAATTTTTATTAATTATAAAGGTAATACACTTTTATCTAATTAGCCATAGGGTAATACTCCTACAAATTAAACCCAAGTGACATTAAATTTATTGCGGCAGGTCCCTTATTATGGTGCATTATTGTAGATACATAAAGGCGTATCTAACCCTCAATAATACCATACTTACCATTAAATAAGACTATAGATACTACTAAACCTGATCATGCCTACCACTGTATGGTTACAGATTACAATATTTACCACTGTAACGCATCACTTTTTATCCCAATTATACTACAAATTCGTATTAAAACCTAGCTATACCTTTTTGCAAGGAAATAACGACTGCGTACTAAGGCTTTGTTTGGTAACATTGTCACTTTTCTATTTTTTATTTCTTGAAACTACTATCTACTTTTTATAAAATTAAAAAAAAAAAGTGAAAACAAAAAACATGTTTGTGTTAACTTTTTTCAAAAAAAAAAAATAGTTGGTACGTGAACAGTGTGACACATAACAACATCAAAGGACCCAACTCAATCAAGTTCAATTGAATAACATTTTTGTTTATCTACACTCCAACTAACATATATTGTCGGATGATGCTATGGTGTCCCCGGTCATTTTGGGGACACCGTAATTTTTGACATAACATAACCCTTACAAGTATAACAAAAATCATTACAAGTATAATAGAACCATAACATAGCATAACCAAGGCATAACCAAAAACCAATCAAGGCATAACCAAAAATCAACCAAGGCATAACCAACCAAGTTATGCCTTGTTATGGTTTTGGTTATGCTTATAATGGTTTTGGTTATACTTATAATGAATTTAGTTATGCTTATAATGGTTTTGTTATGCCAAAAGTTACGGTGTCCCCAAAATGACCGGGGACACCGAAGTCATTCCCTATATGGATTGTCCTTTGAATTGCCATCAAATTCATGCATCCACAGCTTAATTTGCCTAAAGATCTGAAGATTTGTTACCTTCTCTCTCACATTTTTAACAAAAAACACAGCCCGCCAGTTCTAGGCTTGACGCGAGTGATCCGCCGACTTCTCAAGAGTTTTGAAGCTCCATAGGCTCCTATCCGAAATAAGTTTTTACAATTTCTCTTGGCGTGTATTTGGAAGAGAGTGGACTCAGTGGAGTGGGTTTCCTGATAGCTCTATTTGGAGAGAGAGAGAGAGAGAGAGAGAGAGAGAGAGAGAGAGAGAGAGGGAGAAGATTTCAGTGCCAGGTGGGTATATTCCACCTGGTGCCCGATCATGCATCCAAGCTGCTTTTCGATGGTCCGGGTTTTAAAAAAAAAACTTTTCCAGGGAAAAGTTTTTTTAAAATCCGAACCGTTCAAAACACTTTTAGACAACCTGGATATGCCAAGCGGGCACCACGTGGTACACTCGGCACTGAAAATTCCTCAAGAGAGAGTAGATTCCACGGCCTGGGTGAGAGAAAGAGCGAGCGGGGGGGGGGGGGGGGGGGGGGGGGGGGGGGGGGGGGGGAATAAAAAAAGGACTTCCAGAATTTTTTGTTTCTAAAATTAGTGAGAGTTGGGTTTTGTTACTTCCTCAAATTATGAAAATAGTTAAAGTAATTACCAAATTTTGAAAGTGGAAGTAGCGCACCAAAAAAAAGTTTCAAAGTTAATTTTTGAAAATTCTGAAAATAAAAACAGAAAATAGAATGGCTACAAAACATGACCTAAGTGTTTAATTAACCAATTTCTCAGATCATTCCAATTGACCACAATGGATCGATTTCTTTTAGTAAGTGTTTAGCCAATTAGTTGACCAATTTGAATCAATCCACATGACATAATTAGCAAGTACAATAATTCTGGTAAGACAACTCCAAAATCTTGCCCTCAATATAATTTATGGCATCGGACAAATTGGAAAAAAGTTTAAATCTAAAACAAATTCCATTGTAGGTAATCTCATGAGGGAGAGACGGGGCGCAGGAGCAGGAGGGAGAGAGTTCTAGCCTCTAGGAGGGTAGCGGTATATGATGACGAGAGGCGTGAGAAATTTGGCAATAGACGAGATTATAACAGTACATGGAAAAAGGCTATCCCTCTCTCTTGCACACTAATCTCAAGTACTTTCCAATACCATTCTACTAATGAAGTACACCTACTACATCTACAATTTTAATTTCACTTCTTTTATCTTTTCGAAACTTAGAAATAGCAGGCATTTGGCCACGGGCCTTTGACCGCAACCTTCTCACTAGTAATCTACAAAATATAATTGATTTCAAGCTCCAACTGATACCCAAACGGCCAAACGTTGCCATATCAAGGGACTTGCCACTAATCATGCCCAAATACGAACGGGAACATTTGGATGGTCCCCACAAGCAATGGTTTAGAATGAAATACTGTAGCAAACAAAACTACTTTCCTAGCCTCAAAAGGAATGTATCATCAGATTCCACCATCTAAGCTTTCATTTCAATTTTCCTCTTCTGAGCTAATTTGACTACACTTCAATACACTAGTAATTAATTCTAAAGTACAGTCAGGTGCATCTAACAAATTACAAAGGTTAGAGGAAATTGTCTCCCACTTCAAATACAGATCAAGAATCAGTTCCGAGGCAATGTTTTAAAAATCGCTAGGCGCTAGTCGGGCAGAAAAGGGGCGCCTAGCACCTAGGCGCCGACTAGTCAGCCGCCTAGCACCTAGGTGGGGACTAGGCGCCCGACTAGTCGACTGTCTAATCTAGGTGACGGACCACCGCCTAGTGCCTAGACGGGGACTAATCAGCCTAGGCGGCCACCTTTTAGAGCTCTGTTCCGAGGTAATAAGGGAATTTTAACAACTTCCCAATGGAGTGAGAGTCCTCATTGCAGTCGCCTGTCGAAGAGAAGTGCTCTGAATGTTTCTGACATTCCTGACGTGAAATATATAAGCAATCTGATAGAGATACAACACAACTAGTCTACAGACACCTAGCAGTTCATAACTTGTTAAGACTGAGACTTTTCCCGCATTTTTGCTCGAGCGAAAAACACACCTGCCACCAGACCTGCAAAAATGCATTGGGACATTATGGTGTCCGGAAGAAAGAAACTTTCTTGGGAAAACTGAAAGGGCAAAACAGATTTTACAAACGCAAGGGAGTCTTTTGTCAGCAAGAAAGCTTACCAAATAATATGCTTGCAGAATTCTCTAGACTCGTAGGGACATTGAACAAAAAGATACCAGCAACAGAGAGGGGTATTTTGTTAAGTGATCCGACAAGGCTGCAGACAATTGCCAATCAACACAAGCATTTAGAACTAGATCCTTTCCTTAAAAAAAACCCTATTGACCATTGAGAAAATAAAAACAGTATCTGACACTATTGTTACAGCCTCCAGGTTTGACATGAACCCAACCTAGTTTTTGGGTGCCAACATGAGACACTCTACTGCCTCAAAAACTCGATCAATGTGAGTTGAACATGTGACATACAGAAAAGCCTATGGCATAATAACGTGCTGGATCAAGTATGTTGTGGAATGTGGTATCGCTCACCTAGCCATGCTTGGCATCTGTTACGTAACATTACTTTTAGTACTTTCCACGGACTTGTAACTCTAACTATTGATATTATAGCGTAAGACCACTTTGAGGTATTGTATTCTTCTCAACAATAGTGAAATAACCACAGTGATTTGTGGGCATGGCCCAAACTGGGTGAACAACGTAATGTGATATTCTTGTTTGTCTCTACTTTCAAGTATTCCCTCCGTCCCACTTTGTTTGTCCCAATATTCCCCTTTTTGTTGCCCCAAAATGTTTGTCCATTCCAAAAGTCAAAAGTACTAAATTTTTTTATTTTCCTCATTTGTATTAAAGTGTTAAATATCTTCTTGGAAGAGTACAATGCGAAAAGTGAAGTTTGCAATTTGTTAAAGATGATGTCCCCTTAACTAGTTGGAATTCCTAAAAGGGTTATTTCCAAAGACACCCCGTCAACTATCACTTTTTATCAACATGACCCCCTCATGTTCAAAACTCATCAACCTTACCCCCTCAACTTTCATTTTCCATTAACTCCACCCCCTCCCCTCACTTCCATTAAAATTTGGACAGAAACGAAGAAAAATACTAAGTTACCCCTCTATGTTAAAATTTTTGGACTTGAAAGAAATTCAACCCAAATCTCTCTCGCCGAATATACGCCCACCGCCTTGGCGAGGTCGGCGTCTGCAAGGGAGCGGACGGCGGGGTGGGGGAGAAGGGTGGGCTGGAGGATGTCGAGGAGCTGGGGCTGCGTGAAGGGCAAGATGATCTTTCGGGCGTCGTCGAGGGTGCGGTTAGGGTTTGGTGGGGCAGTAGGAGCGGTGTCAATTTTGAAGGGGGTGAATAATGCGGTGTCGTTCTCATCGGCTCTGCGTTTCTTCGAGTTGTGTTGTAGAGTGAGAGTAATAAACCCGAGAGAGAGCGCGCCCGGGGGGGGTGGGGGTTGGTAAAGGCTCAACGCAAAGGTTTCAGAACTGGTGGTTAATAGATTTTTGGGGTTATAAGGTGTAGGGAAAATGGCATGGGTTTGGGGCAGACGATACACCAATACATGGGTAACATGTCGCCGCCTCGGGCTGACGACTGCGACGGTAGATCACACAAGAGGTCGGCGGCTTCGTCAACCTTTGTTGCGTCGCCATTGTTGTCCCGTGGAGGAGAGCTCATTGTACACCAAGAGACCCCGATCATGTTCAATTTTTACAGTGGTAAATCTGGGTTATCTCTGACCTTGTCTATGTGTTTATAGCAAAACTCCCCTTTGTTAATTTCTTCCCAAAACAAGTAGTTTCTGTTGTATTTGAAAAGGAGGAGATGAGGTATCTAATGCCTGGCCGCGGTGGCTGGTTTGGTGTCTTCAGAGATTATTTTGTAGTGCTTCCATTTTGTTTTTCAAAAAAGAGTAAATTACACTAAGCCCCCCCATCAACTAACTTGCATTTTTACTTAACCCCCTCATACTACAAAACCCGACATCATGCACCCTCTAACTATCCAGAGTTGACACTTAACACCCTTCTGTTAGGTCTCCGCCCATATGGCAAAAGGAAAAATGCAGTCAGCTTAAATGGGGTGTTTGGATCGAGCACGTACGCACGTCGGATGCCGTTGATTCCAGCGCTAGCCCACTCGGTTTTTTTTTTTTTTTAAATTTTTAGACGCCTCACATCGGCCGTCGGTGCATTTTCCCTACGGTACCAATATCATTTTCATTAATTTTTGGCTTTAGGGCTCTCGTTGATTAGCCCTATGATATTTGGTTGTACGAGAGCCCTAAAGCCAAAAATTAACGAAAATGATATTGGTACCGATGGTACCATAGGGAAAATGCACAGACGGCCACCGGACGGCCGATCCGAGCCGTCCAAAAATTTAAAAAAAAAAACAACTGGGTCAACGCAAGAATCAATGGCATCCGACGGGCGTAGGTGCTCGATCCAAACACCCCATTTAAGCTGATTGCCTATGGACGGAGACCTAACAGAAGGGTGTTAAGTGTCATCTCTGGATAGTTAGATGGTGCATGATGTCAGATTTTGTAGTCTTAGGAGGTTAAGTAAAAATGCGGGTTAGTTGAGGGGGGGCATAGTGTAATTTAGTCTTCAAAAAATTCGTATGCTGATACAGTGGTTGAGGTCAAGACGGTGGTTTGTTTTGTGATTATTGTATTGTGGGTTTGTGAATGTAAATTAGTTAGCTTTTTACTGTTATTAGAACACTAATTTTTCAAAGAAATTGGATGATTTTGTCTGAAAAATCTGGGTTGATGACTTTTAAAAATGAGGGGGTCATGATGACAAAACATGATAGTTGAAGGGGTGTCTTTGGAAATAATCCTTCCTAAAATGGACAAACAATGGGACGGAGGGAGTATTTTATTCCATGAATTGCTGACCAATTACCTGGACAGAGGGAGTATTTTATTCCATGAATTCCTGACCAAATACCTGAACCCTAACCCAAATCTAACCATCCAACCAATCCAGTGCAATGGCAAACCTACAAAGCAAGGGATAACGATCTAACTACCATTGCAAAAGTAGCCAGCTTCAAAACAAGCTACGTAACCCACGTCTCAAAATTCTTCAGCATGTCTTTCAAACTTACCTGTATGTAGTGGCCCCTGTTTGATGAAGAAACCACATTGAAGTGAAGCTGATTGCTAGACCCAAAAATCCACTTAATGTCATCACCAACCAGAAGGTAGGCATTCTTAGAAGTGGTCTGCCATTTATTGAAAAACACATAAGCGTCCATAAGATAAGCTGAAGACTTGAACATGGCAAAGCAGAAGAAAGGGAAACTTTAAGCAGCAACTAAATATGTCTCGACGAAAAGTCAGTAGAACATAGCTAAACTCATGATTCAGAGATCTAAGGTTACAGCAAGAAACGAAGAGATGAAATACGAGTATCAAAGAATACCAAACAAAGGACAGATCAAACGACTGTAAGAGAATAGAAATTAAAGGGAAAAAAGATGTAATATGTGGAAGCCAAAACTTGTGCATAACACATCACTTGTTCAAAGTCCGGAAATTTCCAATGACAGTAAGCAACGCACTAAATGGAAAAATCTTCAAGCAACTAACTCGAGCGATAAGTCTGCTAGAGTCATTGAGTATTTCATTTCAGAATTTGATTTTTTCCATTAAAACTTAAAAAGAGAAAGTCGTACACTTGAGGGCTAAAAGGGCTCTTATCCAACGTGAAATACAATCAAAGAAAAAACAAACACAATAGAGTAAACCACAAGTTAGAGAAATTCCTGCTTCTATAGAGATATACAGCAAAAGCATGAAGATACGGGTACCACCCAGTGGTGGACTCAACGAGTTATCTTAGTACCAAAGGAGGGTGACCACAAAAGAAGTATCCTCCTCCTGAAAACAGGAGTTATGCATCTATTGCCCATGGTTATTCTGTAAAACAGACCAAATAGAAGCAAAGAATTGCATAAGGTGCAAGCAAATACCATTGTTGCAAGTTTTTTTTTTTTTTTGTACAGCCATTCTTGAAAGTTAAACTTTGTTAGATTAATGAATTAGTTTGTTGGACGGAGTTTCATTATTTATCCTTAGTATGTAAATAGTTAATTAGTTAGGACCTCATTGTAATTGTTGTATCTTGCGTTGTATATATACCCAGTTTAATGAAAGTTAACCCTAATTTTGGGTTTCCACAAATCGATATTGTCATCTCTCAACTTTACATGGTATCAGAGCGGAGATCCTAACCCTAACCCTAACGTGGGATTTCCCTTTCACCAAATCTTGAACAGTGTCGCGTGAACAGTAACCCGTGAACAGTGTCGCGTGAACAGTACCCCGTGAACAGTGCCGCGTGAACAGTTCGGTGAATAGTGTTTTGTGAACAGTACCGATGAACAGTAGCATACTACTACATCAACCAGTTTCAGCCCTATTTGCCACTCAGATTTGAAACCTAGGGTTCACCGACAATCTTCTGGCCCTGTTCGGACCTCCGACCACTGCTTTCCGGCGTCGCCTTCCCTCACCGGAGCTCGCCGGAGTTTTTCAGGTTGTTTCACGTTCAAGTCAGGTACTTTCAAGCTTCCGCTGCTGCTATTTGAGTTCGACCGAGTCAGTTTGAATTAAACCAGTGAGTTTGGGCACCTTTTCTGCAACTTCTGGGTTGGTCTTCTCTTGTTTGCTGCTGGTTGTAGCATTTTGGGCGTGTAGTTATACTGTAATTCGTGTTTTGTGGTTCTGTTTCTTTGTTGATTCAGAACATATATCGCTTGCCAGTGGTTGGTATTTCAGTTTTTTAGAGGTTATTTTTTAGCCTAGTGAGTTTGGCTCCTGGATTGTTTTTTAGTAGATTGTTACAACTATCTCTGGTTGTTGGTAGTTGATTGTTCGTGGATTGTTGAAGTTTGGGGCCCCAATTGATTGGGTATTGCTTATTTTGAGTTGATTCCCTTGATTGGAGTTGTTTTTGGGAATTGTTAGTGTCTGGTACTTGTTCACTACCTTCTGTTGATATGGCGGGTAATCCCAACCACGTTCCAACTGGCCCTCTTTCTCGGGAGGAGATACAAGCTCTCAAGCACCTACTGGCCAGGCTTGATACTCCATCTACTATAGCTCCTACCTCTACTGCAGCTTTCTCTACAAGTATTCCAGCTAATGCATCCTCTTTTCCGTGGATCATAGATTCTGGTGCCACAGATCATATGACAGGCTGTTCTTCATTTTTCGATTCCTACTCTACATGTTCTGGTAAGGATAAGGTTCGAGTGGCAGATGGATCCCTATCTGGTGTTATTTCAGGAAAAGGTTCCATTTGATGCTCTCCAACCCTTCCTCTTTCTTCAGTTCTTCATGTGCCAAATTTTCCTACTAACCTTCTCTCTGTTAGTAGTCTTACACAATCCTTAAATTGCTCAGTGACCTTTTTTCCTACACATTGTGTCTTTCAGGAACTGGGTACAGAAAAGGTGATTGGCAGTGGTAGATCATGTGATGGCCTTTATTATCTGGAGTCTGCTCCTCGTCCGTCTCCTTCACCCATGCCAAGTGGTCTGGCTCTGCAAGTAGATACGAGTCCAAGTCTCTCTATGTTACATCAGTGGCACCGTAGATTGGGTCATCCATCTTATGGGATTTTAGAAAAACTTTTTCCTAATCTAACTAAACATTGTCATCGGAGTCAGTTTTTTTGTGAAGCCTGTGAGCTTGGAAAACATAAGCGCTCTTTTTATGCACCTATTAACAAAAGAAGTGAGTCCCCGTTTATGATTATTCACACTGATGTCTGGGGGCCCTCTCCTGATACTTCTCTTAAGGGGTATCGTTGGTTTGTCACTTTTATCGACTGTTATTCTCGTGCTACTTGGGTGTTTTTACTTAAATCAAAGAGTGAAGTTTTTTCTTGTTTTCAATCTTTTCATGCGATGGTGAGTACTCAGTTTGATGCAAAAATTAAAATTCTCCGTAGTGATAATGGCACTGAGTATATTGATAAAGGTTTTAGAGCTTTTCTTGATGAGCGTGGTATTTTGTTTCAGACGACTTGTGTTGACACTCCACAACAAAATGGAGTTGCTGAACGCAAGAATCGTCATTTGGCTGAGGTTGCTCGGTCTCTTTTGTTTACCATGAATGTTCCAAAATTCTTATGGGGAGAAGCTGTTTTAACTGCCGCTTATCTTATCAATCGTATGCCATCCAGTGTTCTCAACTTCAGGACTCCCATAGAGTGTCTTCCTAGCAGTTATCATGCTATCACTCTTCCCCCGAGAGTTTTTGATTGTGTGTGCTTTGTCCATGCACCCCACCCTTCCGGAGGTAAGTTGGGTCATAAAGCCCATAAATGTATTTTTGTTGGGTACTCTCCTACCCAGAAGGGATACAAGTGTTATGATCCACATTCTAGAAAGTTTTTAGTCTCCATGGATGTCACTTTTTGGGAAAGAGAGTCTTTTTATTCCCTCTCCAAGTCAATCTCTTCAGGGGGAGTCTAATCAGAAAGAAGAGATGTTTACTTTATATAATCATGGTGAGGGGGAGCACCTATTTTATAATCATGTTGATGCAGAGAAAGAAACAGTATTTTATAATCAAGTTGAGGGAGAGAAAGAAACAGTATCTGCTGAAGAGGCAACACATGGCATGGGTGATGACACTGATGGACTTCCAGCACGGTTGCAAGGCAACTTAAAGACCTATGCTAGACAGAAAGATGGGAAGTCCTCCCATGTGATACCAGTCTGTCAATCACCATTGCCTACTCCAGTTCCAGACTCCTCAGCTGACTCATCTGGTAATGATTCTCCTCCTGTTAATGATTCTCCTCTCTCCGCTGACTTATCTAGTAGTGATTCTTCTCTTATTGAACCTCCTGTTATTGATGATCGTCCTATTGCTATTCGAAAAGAGAAAAGATCATGTACTCTACATCCCATCTCCCAATTCGTGTCTTATGATCGTTTATCTCCTTCATATTATGCCTTTGTTTCGTCTCTTTCCTCTATATCTATTCCACAGAATTGGAAGGATGCGTTAGTCATACCCGAATGGAAAAGAGCTATGGTAGAGGAGATGACAGCTTTGAAAAAGAATGGCACTTGGAAGCTAGTACCACTTCCTGGAGGAAAGAAATCAGTGGGATGTAAGTGGGTATTTACTGTTAAACAGAATGCAGATGGTACAATTGACAGATACAAAGCTAGATTGGTCGCCAGAGGGTTCACTCAAACCTACGGTATTGACTATGAGGAGACATTTGCTCCAGTAGCAAAGATGAATTCTGTGCGAGCTCTACTTTCCTGTGCAGCTAACCTGAATTGGCCACTTCGACAGTTTGATGTAAAAAATGCATTCCTTCACGGTGATCTAGATGAGGAAGTGTATATGGATATTCCACCAGGTTTTTCTTCCGCTGCAAGTGAGGGAAAGGTGTGCAAATTGAAGAAGGCATTGTATGGTTTGAAGCAGTCACCTAGGGCTTGGTTTGGCAGATTCTCAAAGGCCATGCTGAGTTTCGGCTACAAACAGAGCCATGCTGACCATACTCTATTCATTAAGAGGAGTGATGGTAAGATTGCTGTCCTTATTGTTTATGTTGATGATATAATAATGACAGGTGACGATGTGAATGAAATTCATAATTTGAAGTCTCGACTTGCCCAAGAATTCGAGATTAAGGACTTGGGAGCGATGCGATACTTCCTTGGAATGGAAGTGGCAAGATCTGATAGAGGTATTTTTATCTCTCAACGAAAATATATTCTTGATCTTTTGGAAGAAACAGGCATGTTGGGTTGTAAGCCTGCAGATTCTCCTATTGAGCCAAATCATCATTTGAGTGGAGATATGGGCGAACGTACTAATAAGGAGAGGTATCAGCGACTTGTTGGGCGACTGATATATTTAGCTCACACCCGGCCGGATATTACCTATGCAGTGGGTGTAGTTAGCTAGTTTATGCATGATCCTCGTATTTCACACCTGGATGCAGTTTATCGTATTCTGAGGTATCTCAAATCAGCTCCAGGAAGAGGAATTCTGTTCTCTAATCATGGCCATTTGCGGTTGGAGGCTTTTACTGATGCTGACTGGGCTGGTTCTGTGGATGATAGACGCTCTACCTCTGGCTATTGTACCTTTATTGGAGGGAATTTGGTTACTTGGCGAAGTAAAAAGCAATCAGTGGTTGCTAGATCTAGCGCAGAGGTAGAGTACAGAGCTATGGCTCATGGTGTTTGCGAGCTCTTGTGGCTCCAAACCTTATTACGTGATTTGGGTTTCATTGAAAGTGGTCCTATGAAACTCTACTGTGATAATAAGGCTGCTATAAACATTGCTCATAATCCTGTTCAACATGATAGAACGAAGCATATTGAGATTGACAGACACTTCATCAAGGAGAAACTGAGCGAGGGTTTGATATGTATGCCTTTTGTGAGATCTGGAGATCAGTTGGCTGATATATTCACAAAGGGACTTGGCAGCAAGAGTTTCCACCCTATTGCATTCAAGTTGGGCTTGATCGATATCTTCGCACCAACTTGAGGGGGAGTGTTAGATTAATGAATTAGTTTGTTGGACGAAGTTTCATTATTTATCCTTAGTATGTAAATAGTTAATTAGTTAGGACCTCATTGTAATTGTTGTATCTTGCGTTGTATATATACCCAGTTTAATGAAAGTTAACCCTAATTTTGGGTTTCCACAAATCGATATTGTCATCTCTCAACTTTACAAACTTGTTCACTAGTATATGTTGACAAAAGTCTGCTTAGACAAATATAACAAAAGGTTGAAAACCTAATGTCAATGAGCGATGGGATTACAATCGCCACAAACCCAGCTATAAGTATCAGTTGACAAGCAGGACAAAGTAAATAATAATAAAGAAAAATATAAATTCTCTTCCAACTTTGTTATCATAAAACGGAGAATATGCAGTATATGTTAAACATTTTTTACAATTTGTTTCCATGAGTAAAATTTATATAACTCTTATTAAGTACATTCAAGTTGTTCAACATCGAACTTTAGCCAACGAAACCACAATAAACCAGCACGTCATTACCAGAAAGTTGAAACAATAGGTTCAGCAAAACAACGATAGACAGATCTAGGAGACTTTGATGCATCAGCTTACTTTTCCAAGTCATAAAAGATAAGAACGGAGAAGAAAGAAAAGAACTCACGTTCTAGAAAGATAGTCGACCTCATTAAAAATGAAGATTAGTATAACCCCTAAGGGCAACGAGAGCGTGTTATTGAGCAAGACCATTGAAAACTCGCTCAAGGTCCCAGATCTTGTAACTTGCTTTGCTGTGTCCATGACCCTGCGTAGTGTTAGCTGCAGCGCAAAGATTTGAAACATAGAAAGTCCTTCAGCAACAAAGTTGACTACATATACAAGTAACTTGGCCGAGACATAAGCTAAAAGTTCCATCCATTAACTAACATTTAGGGACACAACCCTAGTAACACAAGAACTGCAGCTATACCCAGTCTACAAAGTGTGTTACAATTGAGGTGAATACACAACTAGCATATAGAGTCATAGACTCAAAGACCCTAAAGTTGCTCACTAAGGATCGGTCTAATGACAATTGCAGACATAGTCTCTTATTTTCTTAAACCAAGTGCATGAAGTGATGTTATTAAACTTATTTCAGCATTCCATGATTAAAGAAATGCCTGATAATATACAGAAACTTCTTTGGAAATAAGAATGTGAAGAGAGATCAAATTTAGACTAAAATAAATAAACAAAGGATATCTAAAAGCAACTGGGTAAATGAAGACATAAAAATTTAAACAATGTGATCAGCAACTAGGTAAATGGAGACATAAAAAAGTAAACGATATGATCAGTAACCAATAAAAGGAGGTTGACTACGGAAGCAACAAACAGAAACCAGTGAATGCAACTGAGATACTCACAGAATATGATGCTGTCAAGAAGCAATTAGTTATCTGCCATGCATAGCCAACTGCATGGAAAGATAGATCTGTAATCCCTCCAGAGACTGCAGATATAATCTGCAAAAGGGAATGCGTTGCCTCTTCAACCATCATGAATGCTTCCTCACAAGTTCATCACAATATGTCAATCACATATAGAAGACGGCTGTTGAAGACTTAAATGATGGATATTCAAGCATGATAACTTATACGCTGTTCTTCTATATGTGATTGACAATCACATTTTCTAGCGAAGAATAATTTCTAGCCTCTCCATGTGGATGGCAGTAGAAATCCCCTTTCCCGAGAATCTAATTTATATTCAAGTTCATCACTAAGTAAAGCATCTTATGTGGGATAGTTAACACAACTTACCCTACTGGACGTACTTCAAAGAGTTTGACACCCATGAACCCCATACTTCATATCCGAATACATATATTCCTAAGGGATCCACTAGACCACCAGAGACGGATTAAAAAACCTTATGTCATCATCCTAGGGACCTAAGCTTTGGTAATTTGGAGATTTACTTCCCCAGTTGTGTCATTTGCAAGGGATCGTAGAAAAAATATGCCATATTTTCTCAAAATTGGTATGGTACAATGCAAATAAAATACATCAGGATAACAGTTTTGAGATTAAAAAAAATCCCAAATATCTACAAGTAATAATAAACCAAGTCCCAAAAGAATTCTTTATCATTCAACTTACCATTAAAAATAGAGCAGCCCAAACTCTGTTGTCATGGTACTTACTGAAAAGATACATTTCCCCAACTGCAGTTATCACATTTGTAACGTTCTTCAGGACTGTGACCATGGCAACGTTTATATATTTCAGACTGCAAACGAAAGCAATCATAATAACTAAAGCTGTCAAACGAGAGTATGCCACTTGCTCTGGCTAACTGTAACGCAGATATAATAAAAATAACAGCAAAAAAATACTTGAAAATGTCACATATTGTGGTTCCCATAAACTGCAGACATTAAAATTCGCATCTCCTTCATCAGATTTGGAAAAACGCACTTGGCCCTATCAAAATCCAGGCCTCACAACCAGTGGATCGGAGGGGCAAGGCCAAAATAAAAAGAAAGATGCAGACACCATAGCGAATGTAGGCATGGCTTCGATGCTCAGGAACATTGGGACAAAGTGGGGAGGCCTGAATAGTTTTAGGGCTTAGTTACACTTACGGGAACAAACCAGAGATTATGTTAGTGCTTGGGTATGTGTACATGTTTTGGGTTGTCTCATTTTTATGAAAACCAAGCACTTAATCACTGTGCTCTAATATTTTATATCGTTCTTGTGATTCTGGGGGCGCTTCCAAGCGTTTGTAGGTTTGAAACCAAAAAGTATTTAGCATCAAAGCTTTTAGGACTCAACCCCACAATCGGTATAGGAGCAAAAGAGAAATAGGGGTTATTGTCATTTAATATAGATGAGAAAACAATCTCTAGTTGGTGCTGGTTGTTAGCGGCAGACTAAAAGTCATCAACGAACCAAAAAGATGGCTGGCTTCTTGAATGAGCTGTTGGGGCTTGTTGTGAAGGGTGGACCTACAGTTAAATAGTAGAAAAGTAGTACATGCGATGTAAGCGAGTAAGGCATGGTAAAAACGCAAAAATTGGTACATGGGTGTCCAGATTCTCCAGAAACAACATAGGCAAGCAGAAGTGAAAGAATGGTTTATGTGTGTAACTCCACCTAGAAGAGAGCAACAACCGTTGAAAGTTCACAAGTGTATACAAAGATCAAATGGTTGGAGCTCAAGCAAGAGGAAAGAAACCCTAGGTGAGTGGTTGAGGGTGGCCTAGTGCGGAGGAATGGTCCATGCTAGATTGAGTGCAAGGGATTAATAGGAAGCAACAAAAATCAATATCGATGCTCGTAATCTTCCAAATGATAAGCCAAGCTGAAAGAATGTGCGGTGTATTCTTGTATTGTGTGGACCCATAGATTTAGTGGGCTTGAACAAATAGTTGGGGCAAATAAAGCCTTCCAAACAGAAGCCTAATGTCTGGCGTCTAGGATTTCTAGAATTTCCCTATTAGACAGGAAGCTCGTGAGAGGTGTATAGTGATGTAGAGGACAAAACAAATACAAGAGATCAATGAAACTAGTGTAGCTTTAGGACTCAGAGACATTAGGAGTGGCAAGGAAGCATGGAATTGTTTCACATTTAGCTACCATAGAGTGGGCAAACATTATTTGTTTTAGGGCTTGAGAATTGCTGTCACGGTTTGAGGTATTTTTAGTTTCTTTATAATCTCTATGATCTGTGGTGAATATCTATTGCTACAAATAATTAATGACGAAAGATTTGGCTAAACCATGTAAATTCTATGTACTTGCATTGTGTGTGGCTTTAATCCTAGCATATGGCATAAGAGCTTGGTTCTGTAACCAAGAAGTGGTATCATAGTTGATTTTGCAGAGCCGTGGTTAGATCTTGCGTTCTTGATATCTTGATCTTATTCACGTTAGAAAGGAGTTTCTACATCTGCTTGGAAGATAGATGGAAAGAAAGAAAGGCTTCTATTGGAAAGATTGAGATGGTAGACATAGTAAGAAGATATGCATGTAGGACAAAGCAAGTCCAATTTCACTCTTTTGTTCAGTTGGTAAGATCTAGTAAAATGAGCTCGCTCAAGAGAAGAGATAGAGCCACAAAGTAGCCACAGCTGAGTGAGCAGACTCTCTGAGTGAAAGGGCTGGCCATTTCTGTTTTGAGTGTAACAGAACATAAAAACAAGAGGATTGACATCGAGACTAGGTCTTCAAGATAGTACGCAAAATTCAAGCCATAGTGGGGATCATCACGTGCATGTAAGGCTGATATTTTTGCAGGCCCGTACAGTTAATGGGTATGTGCATGTGTTCAGTCAGATTGAGAGCTCGAAATCCATTAGGGGATCTCCAACATGCATTCAGATTCCTTTTATTTGGTGATGGCATTTCAAATTGGAAGGGGATTAGGAGTTGTAATTCTTAAACATAGAACACTCAATTGAAAGGAATTTGAAGAAGTAGATAGCAGGAAGAATTCACTGTTGATCCGATCTATCAAGCCACGCTCTACAGATAAAGTTAAGAGACAACGGCCAAGCAATAACCTGTGCCTGCCTGCCTGAAAAATAAAAACAAAAGGTACAACATTCTTTCTAGAGGCGATTTTGACGAGGCACTCGTTCTTGGATCTCGTCTGTCTCTGCTTGTTGGGGATTGAGGGTTTTCTCTTCCCTGGCCATCATGGCTGGGGATCTCATGCAACATTTTCCAGATTTGCTTAGTTCCAATCCTCCTCGTCTTACGGTTTCGGACTCGTCAAATTCTAGGATTTCTCTGAAAATTGATATTATTGGTATGCTTGAGAAGGCGTCGGTCCCTACGTTTGAGCACTTGAAGGTGGACGCTACTGATGGCCCAGCTGCGAAACAGATTAAGGAACTTAATGCGGAGGTGATCAAATTATGAAGGCTCTTGGAGGAACAGGAGACGCTCTTGGCTTCGAAGCAACCTGCTGTGGCTTTAACAGGTACATTTCTTCCTCCTGCTACTGTTTTGCCTGCTGTCTGTTGGAAAGATAAAGTTGTTGAAGGTGTCTGCTCCTCGTATGGATTTACAGTTCTTTCCCCCTGCTATAGTTAATGAGAAAATTGTGGTCCAGCCTCCTGAGGAGGTTGTAACTCTACGTAATGAGAAGTGGAAGGATTGTGTAGTGGGATACTTCATTGATCGGAAACTTCCATTCGCGACTGTTAAGTCCATTGCTGAGAAGATTTGGGCTAAATTTGGGCTTATTGATGTGCTATAAGGTTGGGGCCTTTAGGGAAGTGATTGAGGCTGGCCCATGGCACATTAACCAAATTCCCATTTGGGCTCAGTTTTATAATGTGCCTCTGAAGTTATGGACTGCTCCAGGGCTGAGCTATGTGGCCAGTGCTCTGGGTAGGCCCCTTTATGCTAACTGAATGACTGAAACATGTAAAAGGTTGAATTATGCAAAAATGTGTGTTGAAATTGATGTAAATTCTAAGTTACTTGATAGTTTTGATGGAGTGTTGGCTAATGGTGATACATTTCCCATAAAAGTCTGGTATCCTTGGAAACCTTTGAAGTGTGATAAGTGTAAGGTTTTTGGGCATAGGCCTTGCCAAGATGCTCCCTCTGGTAGTCTTAAGGTAGACTCTAAACAGGTGTGGGTGGTTAAAGCCAAGCAAAGTGATTTGCAGACTGTTGAGCATGCTCAGGAACGGACTGGTCTAGATATGGTGCCTGGTACTATCATAGAAGCTCCTGGTGTTCAAAGGGCTACGCAGGTTTGTGATTCTAGTCAGGAGGGGATAAAGGTTTCTGGGGTTAAGTCTGTTGCATCTACTACTCCAAAGAATAATAGGGTACTTGAATCTGGAGATACTTTTGATCCAAACAAATTTGCAGTTCTGCAGTCTCTCTCTGAAAAAGTTGTTGTTCTTCTACCTTCTGAGGCTGAATTTACTGCTGGTATGATTGAGGATGTGGATATTATTGATGTTCCTCCAGTGCAAAAAGGCAAGGGTCGAGGTAGGAACAAGAAACAACTTTCTAAATGATCAAAGTAGGCACTTGGAATATTAGAGGATTGAATGATCCTCTTAAACAAAAAGAAGTTAGATCTGTTATTTTAGCAAATAAATTTAGTCTTATGGGTATAGTGGAGACTAAAGTTCGTTTAGATAATATTCCATCTACTATGAGTGTTTGTTTCCCTAGTTCTTGGAAAGCTATTCATAACTATCTTGCTGGGCCTGTTGCTAGGATTATCCTGGGTTGGGATAGTTCTGTGTTTGAAGTTCCTACAACTTTTATCTCTGATCAACTCATTGTTGTGGATGTGGTGTTCTTGGAGAATAAACGTAATTTTTTCCTGTCTGTGGTGTATGGTCATAATCGAGTTGGGGATAGAAGAGCTCTTTGGAATGATATGAGGTCTGTGTATAGTTTGGATTCTTCTAAGCCTTGGATCCAGCTTGGGGATTTTAATGTGGTCAGAACTTCAACAGAAAGGTTGGTTGGGTTTGATGGTGGTGCTGCGGCTGACTTTAATGACTGTTTGTTGGATATTGTTCAAGATGACATGCCTTTTAAAGGCTTTTGGTTTACTTGGACCAACAAGAGGGGAGGAGATGGTAGTAATAAGAGTAAACTGGATAGAGTTTTAAAAAATGTAGCTTGGTTGGACATGTTTCCTAATGCTGAAACCTCCTTTCTTGCTCCAGGTGTCTCAGACCATTGCATTATTTCAGTAGCTATGGTTCATTGGTTCCCCCTAATGGACGACGAAAACCCTTTTAAGTTTTTTAATTTTTGGCTCCAACACCCTGAATTTGGCCAGACTTTGACTAGTTCATGGAATGAGCTTTTGGAAGGGAGGCCTATGTTTGTGTTGTCTGCAAAATTGAAAAGATTGAAGTGTGTGCTGAAACAGATGAATCTTAAATGTTACTCTAATATTAGTAAAAGGGTAATGGAAGCCAAGGCTGAACTGAGTAGTTTGCAAGAAAGATTGTTTACTTCCCCTTCTGATGAGGCTTTGTGTACTCAAGAAAAGGATTTGGTTTGTAAATATGTGGAGTTGAGGGCTGCTGAAGAATCTTTTATGAAGCAAAGGTCTTGGGTGAAATGGCTAGCATTGGGTGACCAAAATACTAAATTTTTCCACCAAAAGCTGTGTGTACATAGAGCTCGGAATACCATTTTGAGTCTTCAGAATATTGAAGGTCACATTCTTGAAACTCCTGGCGAAATTAGGGCTGAGATTCTCCAATATTATCAAGGGCTGCTGGGTACCTCTTTTTCTAGTAGAGTGGATGCAAGGTCTCAACTTCAACAGGCTATTATTTCTCATGTTTCTGAATCTCAATCTCATGGTTTGGTGGCTCCTATTTCTGATGGAGAAATTAAGAAGGATCTGTGGGCTATTAATGGAGACAAGGCTCCAGGCCCTGATGGCTACAACTCCCTTTTTATCCAAAAGAATTGGCAAGTGGTGGGTCAGGACCTTCTTTCTGCAGTAAAGTCCTTTTTTGTGTCTGGGTTTTTGCTTCAAGAGTGGAATGCTACGGCCATCTCTTTAGTGCCTAAGGTCAATTCTCCTATGTCTATTCGTGACTATAGGCCTATCTCGTGTTGTAATGTGGTCTACGAATGCATCACTAAGATATTAGCAAACAGATTGCAACCCATTTTGCCTTGCCTAATCAACCAAGCTCAGTCTGCTTTTATTAAGGGGCGTTCAATTGTTGACAACGTGATCTTAATGCAAGAACTAGTAAGAGGATACCATAGGAATGATAAGGATCCTAGATGTGCTATCAAGATAGATCTAATCAAGGCCTATGATTCCGTGGATTGGTTTTTCCTTTTTGAAACTATGAATGCCATGGGTTTCCCTTCTAGGTTCATCAATTGGGTTCGGAAATGAGTTTGTTCAGCCAAATTTTCAGTTGTTATTAATGGTTCTTTGGAGGGGTATTTCCAGGGCATGAGGGGTTTGAGACAAGGGGATCCTATTTCCCCCTATTTGTTTCTTATAGTTATGGAGGCTTTTACTGCTTTACTGCATTATCGAGTGGATCAAGGTCCTTTTAGCTACCACCCAAAGTGCAGGAGCATTAATCTCACTCATTTGATATTCGCAGATGACTTATTCATTCTATGTGGAGCATCAAATGATTCTTTTCACCTTATCAAACATTAATTGGATGACTTTTACTCCTACTCTGGTCTCAAGCCTAATATGAACAAGTGCTCTGTTTTCTATGCTGGAGTGTCAGAAGGTGATAAGGCTGTTTTGGGAGGTATCCTTCCTATTCCTGAGGCCCATCTTCCTATCCAATACCTGGGGGAACCCCTTATTTCTACCAGGTTGAAGGCTGCTGATTGTTTGGTCCTGAAAGAGAAAATTTTGATGAGAATTCAAAGTTTGTCTGCTAGGAAATTGGCATATGGGGGAAGGGCACAACTGATCCAGTCTGTTCTTTTTAGTATAAAGGTCTATTGGAGCTCAATTTTTGTCATTCCTAGCAAAATAATTAACGAGATTGAGAGTACATTGATGGCATTCCTTTGGTCAGGATCTGAGATGAAACATTCTGCTGCCAAGGTTAGATGGGATCATGTATGCAGTCCAAAGGAGGAAGGAGGGCTGGGATTCAGAAGGCTTAAGGAATGGAATAAAGCAACAATGTTTAGGCATCTCTAGGCCCTTTGCAATAAAGCAGATACCCTTTGGGTGAGGTGGATTCATACATACTTTAGCAAGGGCCAATGTTTGTGGTCCGTGGACATCCCAAATGAGGCTTCATGGACTATGAGGAAGCTATTGAACCTAAGAAGTGTGGGTCAATCTCTGATAAAATACTTGATTGGTAATGGACAAGGTACTTTTCTGTGGCTTGAAAACTGGCATCCTCTTGGCCCTCTTTTTCATAAATTTGGTGAGAGAGTAGTTTATAATCTTGGTAGATCTTTGAATTCTAAGGTTTCCTCGATTATCCATGATGGGGAGTGGAGGTGGCCTAGACAAAGGAATAGGGTCACTCAGTTTATCATGGATCATACCCCTCTTGATTTTAAACCAATTTGTGATACGCTAGATTCAGTCGTGTGGCTTCCTAATCCTGCTGGTTTTACCATGTTTTCTGCTTGGGAGGCTATCAGGCTTAAACTACCTATTCAGCATTGGTCTAGTGTTGGTTGGTACAATAGAAATGTTCCTCGATGGTCTTTTGTGTTGTGGTTAGCTGTGCAACAGAAATTAAGCACAAGGGACAGGTTATTGAGCTGGGGTATGCGTGTGGAGGATGGTTGTGTGTTCTGTAATAATGCCCAGGAGTCACATATACACTTGTTTTTCCAATGTGCATTCTCCCAATCAGTTTGGAGGGTTGTTTTGCACAAATGCTTGACTGATCAAATCCCTTTCTCTTTACCGGATGTGGGTGCATGGTATATTCAGACAGTTAAAGGGTCTGGGCTTAAGAGTTGGCTTTTGAAAAGTTTGTTTGCTGCTTGTGTCTATAACCTTTGGATGGAGCAGAATCAGAGGATTTTTCAACACGAGGTTTCTTCTCAGGATCAGGTCATCCTCAAGACTGTAACTGCAATTCGGGATTTGCTGAACTTGAAAGGGTGTTAAGAAATCCCATAAGACATAGAGTTGTGTTGTAGTTGGGGCCTTTCAACTAGAGTTTTTTGATCCACACTGTTTAGTATAGGAGTACTTTGTATAGAGTTGTTTGGTTCTTTTTTCGTAAATGTCTCTTGTAGTATGCTGAGGCTTGTCATTAGAAACTAAATCCTCGCCATCTAGTTAGAGGAATTTTACTTTCAACGAAAACAAATTCCTCGACATTATGCAACATTTCAAAATGCGATCAGAACAATTGAGAATACTCTAGAATGCAATAGTGAAAACCATTATACATGAGAAATGCTAGTTACCCATCATAATTGTAAGCAAGTTACTTAATTCCCAAGCAGGAAGAGAACAAACTAGTTACACATATATTTGAATTCACGAGGAAACAATATCGAAAGCCAACCTAGTTAAGCATAATGAGACTGCATATAATCATCTTAAACACTCCATTTAGCGGCTCTCAAATCTTTACAATTTCATTTCGGAGTATTTGGTCAGTCTTTTAGGAAACAGAACGGTGTAACAATCTGTTGGTGCGTAAGCACATATATACAGATATTAACAGAACAATCTATTAGATGCAGATACAGGTTAATCATAATTAAGATGTGTAAACCAAAAAGTTAACAACATTAAGTTAGCAGAAAGTAGACTAAACCAGGATAACATCTGAATGCTGAAAACGAAAGAAAGACTTCTAACCTAAACATGCTTGTGACTAGCATCCCGACGAATATTACGTTCACAGGAAACCAGACCTTAATCAATCTCCACGTGAGTGGTTCTGTCGTTATTAAACCAAAAACACTCAACAGCGACACAATAACCACTGAGACAAGGTTCTGCACCACCGAACACAGAAAAACTAGTTACTTCCAAATGAATTCTTCAAGTCGATACAATTTAATAACAGTGAAATTCCAGAGTCTGAGCCTAGTAGAACCATCCAAGTAACAAAGGTAAGCGTGGAAAATAACCTGGTAGAGCATCAAAGATATCCCGGCATTAAAATCATAGCTGGAAAGGACATACTTGTTAACAAGTATCATGCTACAAGATGAAATGCAATATGCAAAGCCAGATAACAAGGCCTGGTTACGTATTTTTACTGTCTTGTTACTTCGGATGGTCTTCTCTCTGTCTCTTTCCAATTTACCACCTTCCAAACCATCAATCTCATCATCATTAAGAGTCTTCATTGCAACAGCTGACCTATACGAACAGAAACGAAACCATGTGGTAACTTATATAAATTCCATCGCACACGGCTTTTAAATCAGAGAAAGGCAGGGAAAGAAAAATATATGCATACACCCATGTGTTTATAAATATACTACACATTTGACAGCATTTTACAGAATGAGAAGCTTACTGCTTTGAATACACAAAAGTGGGGGGGGAGGGGAGAAACTTGGAGAAGATTGGCCAGTATCAAATTTGATTGCGACAAGTAGTCTCGTTTCAACTTCGTTATGTTTTTTCAAAGTACACTACCATTTATGGCTTCTTCCAAGTCAGATATAATGGAACTGCATAATAAAGTAGTAATATCTTCTTGGCTTTCAAACCAGTTCTAGATAAAGCTAAAGTGATGACAAGCAAGATTCAGGATATAATAAGTTAAGACATGTATGTTCATTACAGGAATGTAAGTAAGGACCGGTCGGCCAATGCTGCTGACTATTAGAACACTGGAAGTATAAATACTAATCCATTTGGTAGAGGTTTTGTATTGCAAGAGGTATTTAAAGTTCAAAATAAACGGCTTCAACATCACCAAAAGATAGGAGGGATACAAGATGAAGAGCAATTATGTTGGCAAAAGATGAATAGAAACTCTCATCAAGCAAACCGTCTTTTTATCAAGTATCATGTCTGTCTCCTCTCCGAAACAAATCCTCAAAAACAACATCAACAAAATCTGGAGGGAGATCACACAGCGGAATAAATGCAACAACAGAGCTTAGTGCCACGCATATCCCTCTCGCGAAAGTGATACACTTGTGCATCATCTGACCCAGTCCTTGGACAATTAAACAATCCTAGGTCTACCTAATCTAAAGTTAACGTTTCGTAACTTCCTACTAGGAAATAAATTTTTGTTACCGTCCTATCCAACCAGACCCACTTCTGCTGGAGCTAAAAACTAAAGTTTACAGGATTGTATTATAAGTAGCAACCAACCAACTTTTAGAGAAGTTCCAAGAGGACTTTCTCATCCAACAACTTTTTCATTTCATTTCGAAAGGATAAGTATCAAATTTAACACCCATAATTCCAAGCAAAGCAGGAGAGGAAAACTATTAACTACACCATCCAGACAGGCGGTAAAAATTGAGATGACACATGCGATGACCCTACAATCTCTTAATCAAACAAAATAACTGAATCACAAATCATGCTAGCACCTTTCGTCTTCTAATTCCCACTGCCCGCTCAGAGAGAGAGAGAGAGAGAGAGATAGCTACAAGGTGGCAGCACTTTTCTAGTTCAAATTCTCTGCAGATTAACCACTGCTATATTTGAACCTGTTGTTTTTCAGCCAGTGTCCTGCGAATATAACAAATTGAATTTTCCATGTTTATGCCACATTAAGCAAGCAGAAGTTAAAGTTTAACACTAATAAAAGGTCACTGCAATTCCTTTCCCTTGGCGTAGTGGATGGCTCAACTGGATAAGTAGTAAACAAAAATGAACCAGAAATAGGACCCCAAACTAAAAAAGCAGCTGATTTTCGAAGAGAATCTTCTTCAATCTAGGAAGGAGAATTTTATGATTTTGTGGATACCACGAGTTTATTGTACAAACTACATATGTGTGTGTATGTGTGTGTGAAAACCACAAAGGGTAATATAAAGAATCAGATAACTACATATGAATTTGGCGTTAAATAAGGCTCAATCAGAACCAAGTGAGAATAAACATAAACATCTGAAGAGAGAGAAACAGGTTTTACCTTGAACCAGTTAGGCCGAAAGATTGTCAATTCTTCGCATATGAAGAGTACCCACATGTGTATATATGTATAGATGCATTTGAATCCCACCGAACCCCACAAGGAGAATCAGCAAGGGTTGGGCAGGGGAAAAAAAAAAAAAGTGGACACCCTTTTGGCGATTTGGGAAACACAAAAGAAAGGCCGGAGGAAACTGATGAAACAAGAGAGAAAGCTGATTGGACAGCAAGGTTTTTTTGGATTGCCAAGAAAATCCAAATGAATATCAAAACAGACCCAAATGAGTTTTTCTGGATTGTGGAGAGAGAGAGATGATTGGAAAACAAGGTTTTTGGATTGCCAAGAAAATTAAGATGAATATCAAAACAGGCCCGGACGAGTTTTTTGGATTGTGAATGTAGACGAAGAACAGATGTCGAATATGGAAGGAAAGACTGAAAAACCAGAAGTGTTCAACTCTGTTCAGATTTGAAAATTTATTGATTTGACTCATTATTACTCTAATTATTAGTACCGTGTTTCTAATTTTATTTACTTTCGGTACCACCCCTGAGACTTATGTCCACTTCTATTATAACCCTCGAGATTTTGCAAAATTATACTCCTTCCGTTCTAAATTCTTAATCCTCTTTTCTTTTTTGGACTCTTAAAAGATTGACTATATTTTTTAATTTATAATATTTTTATATTAAATATAGATCTTATTTGATAGATTTCAATGAATTCTTTTATATAAAGTTTTTAAAATCACGTAAAAGATTATAAATTGCAAAATATAATCAATTGAAAAATGACACGTACTTTCAAAAAAAACCAAGATTTTGGGACCGATGGAGTACAAGGGTAGTGATTTTCGCACTCCTTTTTTAATAATTGCACTTCTTCTTTTTTGTCTTCTAGTGATGTGAATTTACAACTTTATCCTTCAAAGTGTGAAAATTGTACAAATGAAAGGTTAAATTTATAAATTCACATCACCATAGAAAAAGGAGGGAGTGCAATTATTAGGACACAAAACAGGGGTGCGGCTATTTGCAGCCCTTGATTTTCTCCCATAGCCGGTTAAAAATTTTCAATTATATTCGACAGTTAGTTACCGAAATTGAGATACATTTTCAGCATCCAGTTACCGAAATATGATTTTTTTTCAACAACTATTTACCGAAATGCATGTTTTGCAATTGTTTACCGAAAGTTGAACATATTTTCGACATGTAGTTACCGAAATATAATCTTATTTTCAACAGCTATTTACCGAAATGTTATTTATGATTTTCAACAACCACTTACCGAAATATGGTGGGCTATGGGAGAAAATAAAGGGTTGCGAATGGCCGCGCCCCAAAAAAGGGAGAAAATCAATTATCTTAAATTTCAAAAAAGCCCCTGAATTTTTAAGAATTTTATATAAAAATACCTGAACTTTTAAATAATAATAAAAAGACACCTAAACTTACCATTCCGTTAATAAAAAAGCTTCCGCCGTCCAATTCCGTCAATTTGTAACAGATGGAGCTAACGGAAGGCGTTAACCTTTCTTTTTATTTTACTTTTTACTTCAAAAAATTATTTTTAACCTTTTTTTAAGTAATAAATAAATATACAATAAAATTATTTTTTTTCTTACCAATTGTCAAAAATTATTTTAACCCCATTTTTTACTATTTACAAAAATAACTCCCTTTTTTGCTTTTAAATTTTACCTCCTCTCTCTCTCTCTCTCTCTCTCTCTCTCTCTCTCTCTCTCTCTCTCAGAAATTCGACCTCACACCACTAATCAACCCCACAATTAGCCGTCAAAGCCCTAGCCCCAATTTCAGAATTTTGAAATTACTTTTTTTGGGGAGATGATTTTCACACTTCTCTTTTTGATAAACACACTCCCCTTTTTGATAACCACACTCCTTTTTTTTCTTTTAGCAAAAAAAATTCATACACTTTCAATACTAAGAAACAAAAAAAAAAGGAGTGTGGCTATCAAAAAGAGAGTGTGAAATCACTCCCCTTTTTTTAACCTTCATTTTATTTTTTACTTTTAAAAATTACTCTTAACTCTTTCTTTTTTAGTAATGAATAAATATGCAATAAAGTTTTTTTTTCTTACTATTCTTTAAAAATTACTTTCACCACCATTTTTTAACTATTTACGAAATTGGGGCTAGGGCTTTGGCAGTTGGTTGTGGGGTTGATTGGTTGCGTGAGGTTGAATTTCTATAAATAAATAAAAAAAGAGGGGGGGGGGGGGGGGGGGGGTGGGGGTGTAAAATTTGAAAGTAAAAAAAAAAGGGACAGTTAAAGTTATTTTAGTAAATAGTAAAAAATGAGGTTAAAGTAATTTTTGATAAATAATAAGGAAAAAAATAACTTTATTGCCTATTTAAATAAAGAAATAGTTAATTTTTTTTAAGTAAAAAGTAAAAAAAAAAAAAAAAACAGGGGAGGTTTACGCCTTCCGTTAACTCCATCCATTACAAATTGACAAAATTGAATGGCATGGTTTTTTTGTTAACAGAATGGTAAGTTTAGGTGTCTTTTTATCATTAGTTAAAGTCCATGTATTTTTTTGTAAGGTTCCTGAAAGTTCAGGGACTTTTTTGAAATTTTTCCTATCTTAGATTCTATCAAGAGCCTTTTTTTTTATCGGCATGTCGAGGACTCAAGAGGCCTTTGGCCCAAGTTCAACTCAGGTGTCAAGAGAAATAAGATCAAGAGTTCAACTCGTAAAGTGATCCAACTGTTCTAACACTGATTTTTGCCATTCCAAAAGTAAAAAGGGCGAGGGTAACTCCGTTAGGTCCTAATGAAGTTGGCCGACGTTGCCAATTTAATTTTGACATGCTATAGATTCACTCTTCCTCATTGGCCTGATGTGAGAGATCTTAGAGCGTTTATCTCTCAAAGAAAAAAGAGGCACACCAAAGCTTTGATGTCTCGTGTGGTGGCACATTTGTAGTGTCATTTGCCATGTCAAGGGTTCGAGTCACGGTACCCACTCTCACACCCAAAAAAAGAAAAAAGAGGCACGGATGGAAGTCGTTTCAAGAGTCGTTGTACTCCTAAGGGCAGCAAGACCTATTGTGCTTTCATAACGAAATTTCTCAACAAATATGACATACCTCAGTATTTATAGTTTATTAGTATAATCATACATACAGGTGATTATAGTTTTAAATTTCGCCTTGTAATAGACAGAAAAAGAATACGTTTGGGCGGGGTGAAAAAATTTTATTCTATGGAAAACAAAATGAATACCCAAATTAATACTCCTATATATACGTACTTTTTAGTATAAATTTAGGTTAGCACCCCGATAATTTTACAAGGCATATCACACTTACACAAAAGGGTATCAAAATAGTGTGAGAAAAAATTGAGTGCGTTGGTGCCCCCACTGACACCAAAGTAAGTCCGCCTTTGCAAGCATGAGGCAATAGTTTTTCTGTTTTTGAAACTAATGAGGCCAATAGTTTAACGGTTAAAATTCCAGATACTAACCTTGGATTTATATTTGACGATAGCTACGTACTTTTGTAAATAAAAGAGCAAAAGTTTGGTCTGAATCCAATCTTTCTCTTCGAGACCCGATAAGTGATAGAGACTTAAACTTGTGTGAAAGTAGTTTTCTCAACTAGTATGGTTGATGATTCAAAAAAAAAACTAGTATGGTTGATGTTATCTGTAAAGAATGTTGCGAGAGTTTTTAAGTTTTGGTGCTTGATTTTGTGGGGTGAAAGGTCTGGCAATTGATACATACCAAACTTCAGAAGAAAAGAGGAAAAAGCTTAAACAATGACCACACACTCTAGCGCAACAGCAATCCTAGATACTCCCATAGTGGATGCTTACCGGACCATCTTAGGTTTGAACTAACAAGAATTCCTTAAAGTCCAAGTTGTCTGCATATTGCAACGACGACGACGATGGACTCCAGCTTCAGCTTGATGTAGATGTGGTCTTCATACAACTACTCTGAGAAACCACGGTTTATTTATTGTTTAGTGGTTTTTTCTTGTATTATGTGGTTTTTTTTAATTAAACTTTGTACTCGTTTTTTTGTTTTTTTAATCTTATTGTTGTTTCTGCTTATAAAACATTATACAGATATATCGATATCTATGAGTCGTGTAGTGGTGCGTAAGGGTCATCATCGGCCCGGCCCAACCCGCCAAGTCACTACCTAAGCCTGCCCACGGGCTGGGCCGACCGGGCTTTTACCTTTTGCGGGCCGGGCTACCTACCATAAATTGAAGCCCAAGCCCGGCCCACGGGCTAACCCAATTGACGAGCTAGCGGGCTAAAAACCGAGCAGGTCAATGAGTGGGCTAAAAGCGGGGTAGGCTAACAGGCGGGCTTAAATTTCCTTGGGCAAGAGGAAAAAGAAAGGATTTTGTGAGATTTTGGGCTAATGGGTGGGCCCGTGGGCGGGCACCACGGGCGGGCTACCGGGCGGGCTCACTGGCCAGGCCTACGGGCGGGCCAAGTAAAAATTCATAGACACAAGCCCGCCCATTACAAACTACGGGCCAGGTAAAAGCCCGATGGGCCAGACGGGCCACGGGCCTTCAAGCAAAATGATGACCCTTTAGTGGTGCGTATCAAATGACTTGGATGTTTCATAATGTGTTTTACTTTGATTACTTGAGAAAGGATATTTCACAAATGGTCCAACCATAAATACATATTCTTCCTATGGGATCGAACAGTCGAATATGAAGGATCCTTGGTCGCGTAGCAATGATTGGAGGGATCTTCCTTCACCGCCCCACACAAGTGAATGTTTTATTTATAAGAGTTCCCACTGAGCTTAGAATGCTTTGGCATGAGATGATTTTGTGGCTACCTCAGTTCAGCTAAGTTTGGACGAAAGGTGATTATACAAATTACAAAACAATAATTTGTATAATGCTATACATACCACGCTAAGTAGCATTGTCTCATCTTGACAAATAGCAAATCACACAATTACCATCAAGTTACTGCCACATTTACATGTTGTGTAAAATATTGTACAAATTGCCTTGAGACTTTCCCGTGATACATGCTTTCGAACTTCCTGCACTTGAGAACTAAACGGAAGCAAGAGAGATTGTGAGGCTTGTATACTAGTTACAACGATAACAAATTGCCCGATCCACAAAATCCTGTATTTGCAACCCCGAAACATGTGTAGAAAGAAAAGCAACAAATCCTCCGCGGGGGGTGGGAATTCAATCACTGAAGGAATAAAGTCCTGCTCAAAAAACTCTGACAGGAAAATTATAATACCAAATTAAAGCATCCAACCAAACTAAGTTATAGCATCCAACGTTATACCAGTTCACCCATTAGTGGAGAGGCTACCGGCTGGTATTCTAGTTTCAAAATGATGTGGTACAAGAGCAACTATAAAAGTACCCTTCTTGTTATATATATCATGCAAAATGCATTCTTCAATTTCTTCTCACATCAAAGCAGAACATACACAGATGGACAAATGGGGAAGCACGGGAGTACCCCAATATCAAGTTGACCCATTGTCCACCATAACATAATGAAAATCAACAAGGTGGCAGAATATTCCACGTTGAATCCTGTAGACCGAGAAAGAAACAACAAAAGGTGAATATAAATAGATGCCTGCAATATGTGATGTCCTAGGTATTATGGGTCACTTGCGAGCTACACGTATACATTCATCTGGCTCCAATACTCAACCACGATCATAGAGAAATAGAGAAAACGATTTCCCAAGAAAAAATGCAGTAACTGTACATAAAGAATGTAATTACATGGATATAGTACACCTTGACATTTGTTCAGTAACACCGACTGGGTCTTCAAGAATTTATTTGATCAATGTAAGATCGTTGCCTGGCACTGATAAAGCGCATTATGCTCAAAGCATCACCATGCATGACTACTCTCCCATCTTCCATATAGACAGCACCATCCGCATATTCAAGTTCCTCAAGCCGATGGGTCACCCATAGTGCTGTAACATCTTTCGAATTATCCAGAGAGTTCTTGACTGCGTTTATCACCCCAATCTAACAATTGAAGACAATTGGAACAAAAGAACTATAAAAATAAAAAATAATAATAATTTCATAAAGAAACGAAAAGAAAAGAACTTCGCTGCGAAAGTATATGCTGCTATATGTGCAATGCATCACTATTCCTGCTAGTTGATGGCACTTGCTCGCTCTCTGGATGGATAAAGCAGTTGAAGTCCTGACGATTGCTTGTCAGTGTTCTTAAGTGACTGCATGGCTGCTGTGCACCTTCACAATCTACATAATATTAACAAAGTAGTTGGGTTTGCGAAGGCTAGACTAAAAGCCTATGCTTGAGACTTTCTAGAGTTCTGACTTCTGAGCATTGTCTTTGCAAGCCCCAACAATGTTGCACAAGCTTGAAACTTGAGGGTCTGGACCTTGAGGAGATGACCATGTTAGCAAAAATATTAAGATAACGTTCCAAAAACCAAGCGAGGTCATTCTCCAAGGGTGATCAAGGTCCTAACGATAAGGATAAACCTAGGTTTTATGCCCAAAAGTGAACTGACAAGAATAGGTGAGGTCACAATCTCAGCACATTCAACGCTTTGAATGCAAAGGAATCTGAAACATGGCTCAAAAGTGTCCGAACAAGTTTACGAATAATAAAATAATGACAGTCAGTCACCACTTGGGATGACAGAATGACTGATAAGCGTGAATAAGAAAAAGAAGAGAACGAGAAAGATGGAAATTTCTGTCTTTTTGCATCTAAAGTGTCAAACGGTGTGAGATTGGTCAATTGGTGAAGATCCTCTCAATGGTGTCACGATTGAAGTGGAGGAAAGGAAGGGAACCCATTATGGGTATAACCTATGAAATAAGGAGCAGTCTTTCCCTCACTGACACTTTTTTTTCCCTCACTAACATACTTACTTCTTCAATTTCGGTTACATTTCAATTCTACCGACGGATTAACATCCTGTTAAAATGTGAAACCAATGTAAAATTGCTCTTAACATGGTCAATCACGATTTCATAGTTTGGCATACATAAATTAGCTCATGTTAAGCTTTTGTAGATGAATAAAACTTGGCCATTCACCTTGAAGTATAATACCTGATCACTTTCATCCAGAAATGTTGTGAGCTCATCCAGTAAAAGTACTTTGCACGCTTCAACCAAAGCACCGGCAATGGCCACCCGTTGTTTTTGACCACCACTCAAAGTTTGAACAGGTCTCTAAGAAGTGCACAGAAAGATGAATATCAATGGAATTGGAACAGATTTTAAGATATTCTTCAAATATTGTTAACAACATACTTGCAAGTACTCCAACATGCCCACAACATCCAAAGCTGTTGCTACTCTGGACTTAATTTCATCTTGAGTTAGGTTGAATTTACCGAGGCCAAATGCCACATCAGCTTCTACCGTGGGCATCACCACCTGCAAAGTAGAATAGGTTCTACCTTTGTAACTGATGCGCAAAATGTTTCCCAAATTTAAACAACAAACTCAAAAGTCACTGAAAAACTAATTTACACCTGACAACGTTAGATTATTAGCAAGATGAATATTTACAAGTGTGTCCTGTTTTAGGACTGATGCAAGAATAGAAAATCTAATCATAAGCTCGCAAATGAGGATTATGAAGAAATATATGGTCACTGTTTTTCGTCATATGGAATCCCACTGTATCTTTCTGTTGATCTGGAAAACCCTATACAACTGTCAGAAGAATTTTATTCTAACAAAGAGGTATACAAACAAAATTTACATAAAACCATACTATTCACTTATTCCGTATACACAGCCTGATTATAATCCCATAGAGTACCACGATGGAAGTATAAAAGTGGCTTTAAATCCTTTGGACACAGAGAGAACCAGACAGTTCTTATGATGCATGAAAAGCGCCTAGTTCCAACTACAATATAACCAGCCTTGCTTTATGCGGCAGTAAGGGAAGGGAACTTATGATCATATTCACAGCTGTAAGATTCTAATGAAAGTGTAAAAGGACATCTTATTCCATTTTGTTCGCAAGAATTCGGATCCATGAAGCTCACCCAAGTAATTAGGAAAAAACTCCTGTTGAGTTCAGTATCTGCAGAACAAGCATATTATGCTGCATTGAATATGTGTTTATCACCTAAATTTCTTAGCCAAAGCTCTCATCATTCTCGTACTTAACTGCTGGAATGAATTCCAATGAACCGTATCGCGTACAATACACTCTGTGATATTTCTTCGTGAGCTATCAAACCCTACAAGACGGACATACAATCATAACTTCGAGATCTCTCTGGCTTGATCCTGACTAATAACTAACAATAAAGCACAAGTACTTTGAACAATACATCTGATTGAGTGAACACGAACAGTCACAAACAGCACAAATGGATAATACTCAAGTTCACCTTACAATCTTGAATCTTCTACGTATTCCCCCAAAACCTGATCGTGAATAGAGCGAGGGCTAAAAAACGTCAACTGCATTTGCTCTCTTTTCTTTCAAGTGATTGTAGAGAGAGCAGTAATGGAGCATATTTAAAGACCACTGTAAGGACCATTAGAAGTAGATAAGAATTGGACACCTCATGAGATTAGAAAATTTAATTCAACCTGAGTTATAATTCTTGACACATAAGTCAAAATTTATGCCACTAAACATTTATAATTGCTCTTCCATCCTAATCTCAAACTCATATTTCGAGTTCAACGTTACTAAATAGTCATTTAACTCCCCAAATTAAGATTACGAATACCCATCTAGTAAATACATTATTGACAATTATATACAATCGACATCCTTATATTGTTCTAAGACCTTTCACTAATTTGGTACATGGGATACAAAATCTACTTGTAGGGTCTGACGTAATCAAAACTTCTAAGCTTTCTTAAGGTGTATCAGCAGTCCTATTCCAGAACATAGATTATTATTTTCATATACACATAATGTGATCACCCCATTCATTGAGCTTGAGCCATAAAACAATCTTACACTTTCACGAATCAAATTGACCAGAGCTAAATGCATGTGTCAAGTAATGAATTTCAGATTTAGAGCATAAGCACTCATTATATTATGGGGTAAAAATCATCTCATGTAGTCAGCAGATAAACAACTACTCCCAAGCAATCCTTTCGAATTCGCACAGAGTGCAATAGCTTAATGAGTTAAACACTATTATGTTTTCCATAGTCAAGACAGAACTACGAAAAAAGTGTGCTAGACTGCTAGTCCTACCGATCGTGTGTCCAATACTATCTATAATGGTAAACAAAATTACATACTCTACAAAAATTAGTGACCTACTCTTTGAGTGTTAGCCGAACTCTACTTATCAAATCATCTACTATGAGAACAAAAGATACACATGCATAATATAAAAAATGAATAATATAACACAACATTGCCTATGATAATTCTCAGTAAAACTAAAATAACTGCTTTGATTAATAACTAATCAAAATAAAAAATTAAGTTCATTACACTATACTAGTATATTTCTCTAACTAAACAAAGTTGGAGATCTTGACTAGAGCACATATCGGATTCTCATATCACACACACACAATTTGAGACCATAAATTTGGAAAATAATAGCATTGCAACAATGAAACACAACCAAAGATGACCTGATGATCCGGGTTTTGGAAAACAAAGCTCTTGGGTTTCTTCACATAAACAAATCCACCAGTCGGTTTCAGTAGACCAGCCAAGATCTGCATAGTACAATTTTAAAGAAAGATCATATTTATGCAGCCAAAAAATTGATTGAACAAATTGAACCAGAAATATATGCAAAAATAGTAATAATACTCCTACATAAAGAACGAAGTATGTGGAAAGGAATGAAGATGACGTACTTTCAAGAGGGTGGATTTTCCACAACCATTAGGCCCAAGAAGCATCCAAAACTGTCCCGAAGGAATGCGCAACGAACAGTCCCTAAGAATGGGCACATGTCTCCCCTGTCCCGTGGGGATTGAGTAACTCAAATTGCGACCTTCAATTGAAAATTTCTCAGTAAAAGCAGCATTCCTGCATATGTAGAACAGCACATAGCTAAAGAAAACATCGAAGTGAAATAAGAAATCCGAAGAATGTAAAGAGAGAGAGAGAGAAAGAGAGAGAGAGAGAGAGAGAGAGAGATAACCTTGTGGGTGCAGTGGAGTGGAGGGGAGGGAGGCGAAGATGAGTTGAAGAGGTGGGGCTGAAGAGAGCAGAGTGATTCATCTGGGCATTCGCGTCTATTTTTTCTTCTGCGGTTCTACTTCTACGCCTTTTGTTTCTTTTCTTTTGAAATCTAACGAATTTCATAATAAGGAGTATTTATTATGATTCTTTGGGTACCTATTTTGGGGGACTATTTATTTATTGAAGGAAATTGAATTTTACACTCTTTTTTTGACACCTATACTCTCTTTTTTTGATTTTAGTGTTGAAAGTCCATGTAAATTTTTAGCAAAAAGACAAAAAAAGAGTGTAGATGTCAAAAAGGGAGTGTAGAATTCAATTTCTTTATTTAACTAGGGAGATTGTCAATTTTCATCAGCTCCAATCACCCTTAGTCGCCCTTAGTTAGTTACTGCTGGCAATCGGCCCCGCCCCGTCTCGCTCCGCTCCTAACCTAATCGGGATGGTTCTGATCAAATTTTCATTTACTAAGGCGGTTTTGGGAAAAAATAAAAAAATACGATCAAGGTTGGGTGTAATTCAGATTGTTATTATATCTGTAATAAACTTTGATATTTAGTAAGTAAAAATTTCGTTAAATATTTGAATTTCTTTAATTAATTCTTTGATTGCTTTATAGATTTCTTTTTTATTTATAATAATCCGTCATAATTAAATTCATTCTTCGTAAAATTGAATTACTACGCATCGGGCTATCTAGCCATTTTCTAAAGACAAGTAGATTTATATATACACTTGTATATTTACTTAGTGACAAAAATATTAATTTATAAAATTACATTTCTTCGCTAGAAATCCTACTTTGTAAGTCTAGTGAATTCCTAACTAACTAGTTGGGCCAATCCAGTTACTTTTCAAGGGTAGTTTCATCTAGTTGAACCTTATGACCCGTATAAACCCTCCTAATTCCTAGATGAACCTTTTCACCCACCCTTAAACCTTATGAACCTTTCTACACCCTAGTTGAACCTTTTCAACCCTAGACTAGGAAATCATTGTACTTTCATGACTAGTCATTTCAAGACTTTATTACTCATTATTAGTTCTTTCAAGAATATCTTTTCTCGTCATTACCTCTTTACCTATTGAATAATAGCTCGTAGGGTAATTTTTATCATTTGAGTAATAGAAATAAGATTTCATATTGTCTAGAAAATAGTGCTACCATGGACTTGTCTAATCAAGATCAAAACCAAATTTGTTATTCCAAACAACCATGATTATGTATTATCACATCAAGAAGTCCATAATTCATCATCATTCCTTCTTGCATGGTGTTGTCAAATCACATGCAAGCTTTTTGACCAGAGAGAGAGAGAGAATTCGGATGAAAAGAGGGAAAGAGAGGCCAAGAGAGGGAGATAGATGGGAGGAGAGTTGTGCTAGCGACCCATTATTCCTAGTTAGTCATTATTCTTCCCCTAACTTGTAAGACTTTCCATAATCCAATGAGTACCTAGATTTGACAAGACAAGTTCATCATAACCTAGACTTGACTTGGAATTGAAATGACAAGAGAGGGGAAGACCATGCCTTGTAATGAGTGGGATTTGACTTATCATTGAAGCAAAAGAACAAGGAAGGAGAGGGGGGGTGTTTCGGCCATAAGAGAGGGAGGGAGAGCTTCACCTTTTGCCGATAAATAGAACCTCACTCATACCTTGCAACTCACACCTTCAAGCATTCCCCACATTCTCTCTAGAATTCTAAGTGCTTTTGCTCTTTCTTGAAGTTCTAGTCATTCTTAAGTTATTCTTGAGTTCTTCAAAAAAACTCATCCAAAGCAGCCACAACACCACCACCCTACCACCCTCTCAATCCAAACAGTTTAATAGTTTAGCCAAGATTTAGTTTTGAGAGAAAAAAAAAGGTCTTTTCTTTTCTCTTTCGAAGTTACCGTAAGCTTACCGTAAGGAATCACTTCGTTCGATAGCAACATTCACCTTCCGCAAGCCGACGTATTTTCTTTTCCGTAGTCATACGATCCGCCAAGAAGAACGTTAGAATATTTCTACTCACTTTCTCTAGTAAAAATTTTAATTTTTTTTTTGTGTTTAAAAATGCATGTTAAGTTAAAGTACTAAAAATAGCTAGCAAACTTGTTTTACTAAAATTTTGAAATTAAATATGATCATGTTGAATATCTCGACTTTTATTTCGGAAAATATATGTGGTTTTGAACTTCCCAAAAAGGAAGAAAGAACGGATTTTTGAAATATAAGAAACTAGTGCTTGCCCGTACCTACGGCACTACGGACCCCGGTTGGAATTGTCCGTGCCTACGACACTTGCTAGCTACTGGCTCAAATATTAGTGTGTAGTATATGATCATCTTCTTAATGGCACAAAAGAGAATTACCCATACTTATGACACTCCCCCAACTATATATTTAAGGTAGCCACAAAGAACTATCAATTTGCTTCTGGAATTCCAATAAATACCATGTAAAAAGTTAAAGCCAAGCAGCACATTATCAACGAAATCAGAAAAAATCTAAGCACACTAGCCAGTGCTATGCATTTAACAACATAAGAGCAGATATAAGCACATCAACCAGTGTTTTGCATTTAACAACATAAGAGCAAACCTGATCCAACATTATCATTAGGTGCCTACACAATGGATGAAATAACTTTAAATTTTTAAATAGAGTTTAGACAATAATAAATATTGGTCCCACAAAAAAGAGAATGAAAACTTGAAGGAATGTGTACAAAATCATACCACTTTAGGGGCTTGATCATTTCAGTCAAGTAATTCATATGAACTTCCACCAAAATTGAATCAGCAAAGCTCAGCATCAATATATACTAAAGCAATATGTCCACCAACAAATCTTGACAGCAAGAAGTACTTGCATGTTCTTTATCAGTGATCACCCAAAAAATTGCACTATTGGTTTGGTCTTTCAGTACAACATTCGTGAGTCTGCTCGCCCCAACTGTAAAGTTTGATATGCAAATTGAAACATTTCAATTCTGCAGTTGAATAAACAGCCAGTTTATGCACACAGACAACAACTAAAAAGATTGCATTTTTATAACCTACATACAAAACTGATTATGACAATTGCAAAAAAGCGCACACCAAGGAGCTGTAATTTCAAAAATCGAGCTCTACTTCTGATAAGCCGCCCATGAAGAGAAAGAACTCCTTGGTTTATCCACCATAACAGGCGAAGAACCTTCAAAACAACAACTCAACTCAGTCTCATAAAATTCGAACTCACAGCTGACACGCAAACCTATTCCTAAATCAGACAACTAGTTCTACATAGCCAACCCAAAAACTTGATATACAGAGGAAGTTTAAAATACCCAAATTTAAACTTCCATTTGGGTAGCATGGTTATTTTAAGCTTTCCTATCACATGACAATCGAACTATCGAAGTAGTATGACAAAAAAACACATGGTGGGCAACATGTCGTCTAATTATTTCGTGTTAAGGAGTTGGCTACCTCAAAAAGGGACAAAAAAAAACACATGATGGGCAACATGTATTTTAACAAACATGACCGCGTCGTTGTGTGTCAAAAATAAATTTATAAAAGTCAAGAATTAACTACTACTCCATAGAATAATGGTTAAGACCGAGTATCATTCCAACGGGGACTGGATGGCTAAGTTACGACAAATTCGATTAGTTTGCAGAATAGTTCGGAAAGAAAAGAGTTGATTGATTTGGTTTGTTTGGAATAACCTAATTAAATTAAAACAATGAATTAAAAAGTTTGAAAACAATGGAGGAAAATATCTAGGGTTTAGAATCCACTCCGTCCGCGTAACAACAATATGCATAGGGTAGGTTTATTTATTCGAATCAAAAGGGATTATCGCTAGGACTTGCAAATCCTAACAATAATCGTCAAGAAAATAATTGGGTTATTAAAAGGCATAGACTATCCCATAGCACGGACCGTCTCTCAGTAGTACGGTTTGGCTACCTAATGGCACGATCCGTCTTACGAGCATAATCTATCTCATCCTCTGTCAGGCCTGTTTTGTTGCTAAAATATCAGGTGTTTGTGCTCTCAAAATTAGACTATATCTACAAGCCATGTTTGGTTTTACAAATAAAGCTTCTTCGATCATTTTGGATGATTTAAATGTATAAAAGATGATTTACGTTCATGGCTTGAAGGAATGGTGCTCTCCCAGAGTGATCTAGTGACAGAAACACCATCTGATGTTTGTCAAAAACCCCGTGCGTACAACTTAATGTGTCGGGTGGTGTTTTGAAACTTAAAATTGGCCTGAAGATAGAGCGGATACTCCGCATGGCATATTGTAAAACCGTGCGCGGTATTACAATATGTGTTCAGAAGGAAACTGAGATCCAGACAATTTCTATTAGAGAGTTCTTTCATCGTGCATCATCTTTACCATCCTTGTACAGATAGCACCACGTGCACGTCAACGTGATATATTTCCCATGTCCCTTTCCCCTTTACTTGCTATTTAAAGAGCTTGATTTTTCAAAAGATCTTTTAATTCCCCTTTTGAAAGTGTTTAGTAGAGATCGGTTTTACCGGGCGAGTGGGATGCTCTTTTCAATAAAACCTTCCCCATTCGTAACTTGGCTCCCGAACCCAAAATCTCAACGTTTTCGTTAGATCAAAATGCCTTTTCAAATGAACTCTCGGTTTCTCGGATCATCGATCTCAAAAATCCGGGTGGCGACTCTTTTGGGCGCGCGCCGATCAGGGAGCCCACAAATCGTCAAGAAAATAATCAGGTTATTAAAAGGCATAGACTATCCCATAGCACGGACCGTCTCTCAGTAGCACGGTTTGGCCACCTAACGGCACGATCCGTCTTACGAGCATAATCTATCTCAGAACTCCAACCACAATCAATAATAACCATTGCAAGACTAGGTATTTGAAATCCGGACTACAAATACTCAATAGATAAGAAAAAGTAAAATCAATCTGTTCAATTGAAACAGAAAGGGTTCTTAGTCTCACAATCAATTCGAATAATAAAACCAAAATCCTTCACACAAAAAATATAGTTACTTGATACGGAGTTTCATCCTCCCCTAGACAAAGGGTTTAGCCAGCCATGGAAAAGAAAGATGTGATTAAGATCAAAGAAGACATGGAAGTCATGGACAAATCTCCCTGTCACGTCTCTTTTCTCTCGTCTTCAGAAAAGTAAAGTGTAACCTAAATAATAAACTAAAGTCTCCTTTTATAGTTGGCCCAAAACTGACGTGCACTTAGACTCATAAGATTAAAGTGCACTGCTGCCCGCTGCTCCGGACCAGCGATTCCTTCATCCGGACCAGAAAAAGAGATAGTCCAAATTATGATCTAGCCTTGGTCCTCCGGACCAGCATAGCCTTGGTCCAGACCAAATTTCACCTTTTCGCTCCTCTTCTCGCCGCAGATCCCTCCGGAACATTCGTGACTCACGATTATTACTCCAAATCTTTTCTAAATGCTCCGTAAGCCCTGAAACACCATAAACCAATTAAAGCTCGTTAAATAACATTAGATAGGACCGACAAAACCTAAGTTAATGGGAATAAACGGATGCTTTTCAGCATCTATCATGCCCCCCAACTTACACTTTGCTCCGGTAGGACGAGTTTAGTCTCGTAAAAGTGCGAGGGTTATCAGCAATGAACACCCACAAACACAGGGAACCTTTCAACACAAAAATCACAACTTGTCATGCAACTCATTGACATATCAAGCAGAGGACACAAAGCTACCACAAAGATATAGCAAGGCAAACATAGTTTCGAGCGCTAACAATTCAAGAATAAACTGTGGAACTTAAGCTTAGCGTGTGTGAATACAGGCCTCAATCACATATGAACAATAACCAACCGCTCTCTCCGGACCGAGTTTCGACTTCAATTCTCATTGTGTCATGCACTCACAAATGAAATAACTCGAAACAAGGTGCATTATTATGTAAATGGAAAGCAAAGTACTCCGCACACTATGACATGAAAAGAACGCTTTATATAGTGGACACACAATCTCATAAACAAAATGCCAAGCATTGGAACTCTCCACCAATCAAACCTCAACCCAACACCCCTAAGATCCCTAAGATCAAATAGGACTTTATTCAAGGTCATAGCATTAGGGATGAGATAATGTATCAAGGCTAGAGTAAAAATAGATTCAAGTGTGAGAGAATAGGCGAGTATTTCAACTAAACGGGACAAATATGCAATGTGTACCGCGCTAACATTAATTCAACTCCACCTTATCTCTCCTTCGAACCCTTCAACATCTTTCAATTACAAAGCAACCATTCCTCATTTTTCCAACTTATCGGTGCCCCTTTTTCTCTCTTTTTTTGTATTTTGTTGTGTTTTTTTTTAAGGGACACCACCAATTCAAGCGCAAAATTCATCAGTCTACCCAAAAATTAACCTTTACATTCTTGCCTTTCTCCAAACACAATATGGAAGGTGGAGCTAACCAAGAAATGGCTAAATAAATAAGGCTGAAAGTGGCTCGCAAGGGATAAATGTGAACACAAAGGAACGAACTGGCCCAAATATCAAGAAAGTGCCTATAATCCTCTCCCAGGGTGTAACATTCAGGTGACAAACCAAAACCAAGAGATATTGTTATGCATTCAAGTTCCAACACTCGGCGATCAAAGATGATGAGATTGAAAACAAATGTGTTCCTTTCCATGACAAACAAAGAGTTTATTTGACACCACTCCAACAAAAAACTTAAGGCACAAAAGCTCAATCGGGCATAAGTCTCCACTAATCATAGCCTTTAAGAACAGTCAAATCACAGCTCACAAGTAATCAAGGCCCGACATGCAATGTGCAACAATGCTAAGACAAAAGTGCCTGCAGTCCAGCAAGTGAAACTACTCTACCAAAGAGATATCGAATGGTAGCTGCATGCTTATACTCAAGTAATCAACAAGCGAGCACAACAAACAACAATTTCATGCAGAAAGACTCCCATTTTTTTAATTTTCAATTTTCTCAATTTTTTTCTTTCTTATTTTTTTTCAAGACTCTAAACAAACTACTAAAGAAAGCACCCGAAGTATTCCCCGCCCCCCAACTTAAACTAGTCACTGCCCTGAGTGATTGCAAAGACATGAAAAGAAATAAGACAATTAAAAGAAAGAGGGAGGAAAGATATCACCTCAAGCGCAGAACTAAGCAGAAAAGAGTATGGCTGCCGAGAGGCCCCCCAACTTGAACGAAACAACCTGCAATGTTAGTCTCCACCAAAGCAAGATACGAAAATAAATTACAAAACTAATTGACAAAACAAAAACTAAGCAAAAAGAAAAGAAAATTCATGAGATTGCATAAAAAACATAAACAACAATTAAAATCCACTACTTTCGTCACGCGAAAGACACGGGTACCGCTTTTCTCCCCTGTCAAATACTGTGTTTCCCTACTTGTTGGAAGAGCAATATGCATAGGATTCAACGATACCTTGAGAAATGGTGCCATCATCAAATAGGTTGTCACTCCCTCTGGGGCTGCCAGATTCCTTATCCACCACTCGGCTTATGAAGCAATCTCCGCCAAGCTGGACACTAAATTCGGATGGTTCAGACAGATTTCTCGCTACAAACTACGCTCTTGCCGCCAGACCCAACCTCGTAAGTACTAAATACATAGCTTTGACAAGGTGGCTATACCAGACCGTTGGAAGCCATTCAAGCACGACAAACACTGGAGGTATCTCATCCTCCAAGGATTTAAAGTCTCCTAGACTTGTCACGATCTACGTCACACTCAACGGTCTAAGAACAGTTTTATCCTCCTCTTAAAATTTAATCGAAATCAATCTTTCCAAAAGATATCATCCGACCCGACTATAAAAATGAAAGACGGTGGGTCACATAACCGAGTCAGAATTGTCCCTCTAGTCACCATACGAATAAAATCATCATACCAAGGAAAAATATGCTTAAATGGCAAAGTTTCGAAACTCACCCTAAAAATTAAGATCGGACAAGACACATTACTCTCCATCTCTCCCTCTGAACCATGAATATTTGTGCAAGAACCACCTACTCCCTAACTTTGAATACACTATGTATGTCCGTAATCTATTGTGATAGCCTCTACTAAATTAACACATGGAGCCATAGATTCAAGCGGCACATGCTGTAACCCAAGCTCTAATGGGGACCCTACAAAAAGAGTGGGCGGTTAACCTCCTCAATAGACTGATCAATATCAAAATTCTCAAAGTCAAAATGAGCCAAACAAGCAGCCAATGGGTCATCGGTCAAAATAGAAGGCAACGCTTCCTCCACTAAGTACTCTAAGACATCGACTGCGAAGCAGTCTTCCTCCACTGGAGAAGGTCTCCCGGCCTTGTAAATATTAAGCTTAAGGGTCATGTTCCTAAATGTCACCTCCATCTCTCCACTCCTCACGTGAATGTTTGCATTAGCAGTCGCCAAGAAGGGTTGACCAAGAATAACTAGAGTTTACTTTTTAAGGGTTTGCACTAGTTCTGTGTCAAGGACTATAAAATCAGCCGGAAAGTAAAAATCATTAACCTTAACAAGAACGTCCTCAACTACTCCATGTGGCACCTTAATGGATCTATCAGCTAATTGCAAGGTAACGGATGTGGGCTTCAACTCCCCAAGCCCCAATTGTTCATATATCGAGTACGGAATCAAGTTGACACTAGTCCCTAAGTCTAAAAATGCGCGCTCTATGGCATGTTTCCCAATTACTATATCAGTAGTCAGGGTACCAGGGTCTTGTAAGTTGGGGGGAGCGTCAGACTGAAAAACAGAGCTCACTTGCTCGGTGAAAAGGGCCTTTTTAGACATATTGGTTTTGTTTTTCCTCTTTTGAGTGCAAAGGTCCTTAAGAAATTTTGCATAGATTGGGACTTGTTTGATGGCATCTAGGAGTGGGATGTTAACTTTCACTTGTGTGGGCAAATGCGATTTGCCCGATCTTTCTTTCCTCCGGGGAAGGGATTCCGTTCCCCACCCATTTTTGAGAAAGGAGAGATGCTGCCGGTTCGCGGGAGTGCTTTTAGCTGGACGACAAGCGCTCGCGAAAATACAGAGTCGCCACTCGGGTTTGAAGGTCCGACACCCAAGGAACCGTATTTCGAAGCACTTGCCGCGCTGTTTGATTTGAAAAAGTTAAGGAACCAGTCCGTCATAACCATATCTGGGTTCGGGAGCCAGGTTACGAGAGGGGAAGGGTTTTATGGCACCCCTCTCGCCCAATCCGGAGATTGGTCTCTACTTAGGCATTTGCGAAAATGTTTGTTTTGCGATTCTGTTTCATTAATCAATTCTTTAGCCAATTAGGGCGGGGAAACAGTTAATCAGGGATTAAAACTGTAACATGTTTGCAGGATGTGATAGATAGCATGGATGAGCAGTTAGTATAGGATGAGAACAAACTGCTGTGGGAGTTTAAACAAACTGGGAAGCCCATGTTTTGGAGTGACGTGCGCAGGAAGAAACCAGCATGCACTGAACAAGTCACTGCATGCTGTTCACTCTTGCGCGCACAACTCTAAAACATGAGCGCGCCGGTGAGCTCAAACCCACAGCTCTTATTCTCAAACCTTCTGGGCTCTGGAAGGACCAGTGCACACCCAGGACAAACCACGCAGTTTATATAGCAGCATAATATACAGTTTAAAGGCTGTAAAGCCCTACAAATTGACAAAACACCCCATAAACAATGTGGGGACAAAATAACAGCCTAAATCCAAGTTACCCGTGCAAGGCCAGTCACTGGTCGGAGCATACTATCGCACGATGGAGTCACACTGTCGCGCGAGGGTGCGCCCTGGCGCAGGATGGTTGCGCCCTGGCGCGGACAGACCAGTGCTTGGTTCACATTTTCTGGGTTCTGGGACAGATCCAGAATTATCCCAGGGGTATTCCAAAACAAAAAACATGCAAATTGAACTACAATTAGCAATTTCTAACAAAGGAAAGCAGTAAACTGGTTTTTAACATGCTTGCAGTGATCTATACATAAATAAAGCACAAAACAGCAAGACATCAATCCCCACGAGAACCATCGGGCGATGATCGAAATCGTCGCGCGAGAGAGTGGCTCCATCGCGCGCTGGTTCTTGCCATGACGGTTTTTGAAACCTCGCCAGCTTTAGGACCAGAACTGGTATTGATTACCAGCCTTGGCCCTGCCAGCCCCCCTCAGGGATCAGAACAGAAAATAATAGGTAAGCTATACCTAAAGTGAGTTTGGAAGAGCTTGAGCTTTGAGATTTGAAGTTGATTGGAGTGTGAAAATATGGAAGAACAAGCTATGTTCTTGAGACTAGGGCTTGTATGTCACCCAAAGTGTGTGCTTTTGTATCCTTTTTGAAAAACTTCAACCCTTTTGAAAAATGTTAACCCTTTTGAAAATATTCTTGAACCCCTTGAATGGATGAACAAAAGGGGGTATTTATAAGGAGAGTGAGGTAGGTATGGAGGTGCAACCAGCCAAGCAATGGCTGGTTGGGGGGCTTGGTGGACAAGTTTCCACCTTTGGAAAAGTTGGTGGTGGGAGATGTGGGGGATGTGGACACTTCCAGGCCAAATACTGTTAATAGAAGCTTCTAACGAGCTGCACACCACTGATAATGACTTCTGCATGCTGAATAAAGCAAGTTTGACCAGACGCTGACCATCGCGCAACATAGTGGGACCATCGCGCAACAGTCAACGCCATAGGTTGACCATCGCGCCCCAATTTTTGACCATCGTGGCAAGTCCAAACCACCCAGAATTGGTCCATGGTCAAACCTGGCTATTTGACCAATACTTGGCACTTTGACCCACACGCATTGGGTCTCAACCAATGCGTGTCAAAAAGGTTTTTGGGGGTTTTGAAAGGCTTAGGCTAGGTTCAAAGGTTCAAACAGGGTATCAAACACTCAAAGCTCAAGCACTTATCATTCCCGGGGTGTTCTTGATCCGTTTCATCATCGGGGAATCAAAAACCGTAAGTAAACTAATCTGGAAGCCCAGATTGGGGTGTCCACAACTTGCTTGAATACCTTAAGGGTATCCTCCATAGATGCTCCCCTCTTACGAAAGGGAGATGGTGCATTCAAACATGATGGGAACGGGGCTTTAGGGATATAGGGTGGTACCTTAGAGCCCTTCGACACGAAAGTGGGTGATGCATGTGTGACTGAAGGGGTTCCCTCCGTACTCTGTGAACTCTCCTCCCCAAAGTCATCAGGGTCGGAAGGAGCCAAATGCTCCTTCGGCTTTGCTTTCTCTGGTCGGGTTTCTACCTCTTTCTTATTATGCAATGTCATGACTACCTTAGCTTCAGTAGGGGGCGCTTTGTACATCACAATTTGCCTTTTAGGGGGCTGGACAGGTTGACTAGGCAACCTACCTTCTTCCCTACGACTTAGCGCATTGGCTATTTGACCCACTTGGGTCTCAAGCCTCACGATGGACTGTGTGTTGGTGCGCACTTGCTGTTGGGTGTCATTTAGTCTATCAAGTGCTTATAGCACCTTTTCCTCAAAGGATGGATCCCTCGATGGCTGGGGAGGTGCTTGCTAGTGATTCTGTGAGCGATAGGCTGCAAGGTTAAACTGAGTGTTAAATGGCTGAGGCTGCTAAGCAGAAGAGCTACCCTGCTCCTGCAATTTCCATGAGAAGTTGGGGTGTTTGCTCCATCCCGGGTTGTAAGTACTAGAATACGGATCATTACTCGGTTGGGAGAAACCTCGTGCATTAGAGTACTCTTGTGCAGCGTTAACTTGCTCCTCCACAAAAATAGGAAATTGTAGTGCCGCAAGACAAGCAATGAAATGGGCGGACTAGCACATAAAGAACATGCCCCTTGATAAGGTGGAGGATGTGGGGTGGCTTGTCCCATGCAAAGAAGCTTTTCAACCTTTTCAGTCAATATTTCAACTTTGGAATTGAGGTCATGAGATGGTTTAATCTCATACATACCTCTTGGCTTATTAGAACCAGTAGTGACTGACTTACCTCTCCTCTCAAAAGAAACATTTTGTAGGGACCCTTCGCTCATAGTTTCGAACAATTGCCAGGCATCCTCTTCATTTTTAACCATCACAGAGCCTCCACATGAGGCATCAACTATCACACGATGCGGTAGAAGCAGCCTGGAATAAAAACTCTATACTAATTGCCACTTAGGTATGTCATGGTGAGGACACTTACGAATGAGATCCCCATATCTCTCCCAAGCCTCATAGAACGATTCATTCTCAGCTTGTTGGAAAGTGGTAATCTCCTGCCGAAGTCTGAGTGTTTTTCCTATGGGGAAAATTTTCTTAAGGAATGCTTCACTCATTTGTGCCCAAGATGTTATAGAATTAGCTGGAAAAGTACTAAGCCAATGTTTGGCATTCCCTATCAGAGTGAATTGAAACAAAATCAATCTCAATGCATCCATCGGGAAAATTATGAATTAAAAGCGTGGAACTGAGAGCTTCAAATTCAGTGATGTGTTGATACGGATCCTCTTGAGTTTGCCCTTAAAACTTAGGGAGCATTTGGAGTGTGCAGGGCTTAATCTCATATTAATTAGCCGTGATTGTGGGTAGTCATACACATGATGGTGTAGTGTACGCTGTGGGGGTGAAGTGTGAGTTGAGAGGGAGGGGGTCAGGTACAACTAACTCCCTTTGCTCGTCAGCCATTGTGACTAAATTGGTCTTTTTGTGAACCCTGCGTCTCCTTTCTAAGTCTAGATTAAGAGGAATGAGTTTAGGTTCCTACGATCGACGACCAAGCATGCAAGTTCAACACCCCTCTATTGTAAGAACGGGGTACTCTAGACACAGACACAAATTCGCCAAAAAGAAGAACAAAACTCACAGTGGGTCAACAAAATCGCTTTATATCATGGCACCACTTCTCCACCGTGATTTTTGCTCGTTTTGTCGGCTTGTAACCTGTAGCTAAAAGTACTAAAACTAACAAACAAAATTAAAATAAATAACAATGAACTAAAATAAAAACTAATCGAATTAATGCAACCGTGCAAACTGTCCCCGGCAACGGCTCCAAAATTTGACCGCGTCATTGTGTGTCAAAAATAAATTTATAAAAGTCAAGAATTAACTACTACTCCATAGAATAATGGTTAAGACCGAGTATCGTTCCAACGGGGACTGAATGGCTAAGTTACGACAAATTCGATTAGTTTGCAGAATAGTTCGGAAAGAAAAGAGTTGATTGATTTGGTTTGTTTGGAATAACCAAATTAAATTAAAACAATGAATTAAAAAGTTTGAAAACAATGGAGGAAAATATCTAGGGTTTAGAATCCACTCCATCCGCGTAACAACAATATGCGTAGGGTAGGTTTATTTATTCGAATCAAAAGGGATTATCGCTAGGACTTGCAAATCCTAACAATAATCGTCAAGAAAATAATCGGGTTATTAAAAGGCATAGACTATCCCATAGCACGGACCGTCTCTCAGTAGCACGGTTTGGCCACCTAACGGCACGATCCGTCTTACGAGCATAATCTATCTCAGAACTCCAACCACAATCACTGAAAACTATTGAAAGATTCGGTATTTGAAATCCGGACTACAAATACTCAATAGATAAGAAAAAGGAAATCAATCTGTTCAATTGAAACGGAAAGGGTTCGTAGTCTTACAATCGATTCGAATAATAAAACCAAAATCCTACACACAAAAAATATAGTTACTTGATATGGAGTTTCATCCTCCCCTAGACAAAGGGTTTAGCCTGTCATGGAAAAGAAAGATGTGATTAAGATCAAAGAAGACATGGAAGTCATGGACAAATCTCCCTGTCATGGCTCTTTTCTTTCGTCTTCGGAAAAGTAAAGTGTAACCTAAATAATAAACTAAAGTCTCCTTTTATAGTTGGCCCAAAATTGACGTGCACTTAGACTCATAAGATTAACGTGCACTGCTGCCCGCTGGTCCAGACCAGCGATTCCTTCGTCCGGACCAGAAAAATAGATTGTCCAGATTGTGATCTAGCCTTGGTCGTCGGGATGAGCACAGCCTTGGTCAGGACCAAATTTCAGCTTTCACCTTTTCGCTCCTCTTCTCGCCGCAGATCCCTCCGGAACATCCTTAACTCATGATTATTACTCCAAATCCTTTCTGAATGCTCCGTAAGCCCTGAAACACCACAAACCAATTAAAGCTCGTTAAATAACATTAGATAGGACCGACAAAACCTAAGTTAATGGGAATAAACGGGTGCTTTTAAGCATCTATCAAAACACGTGGTGAGCAACAAAAAATACCTCTCAAGTTCAAGCTATCCTCCACAGCTGCTGCAGTGTACAACTCCAATGGCAGCTGCAACCTCCTTCTCTGCCTCTCAAAGGTCAAGCCTTTCCCAGTCAAAAACCCTCAAGCGGTCTCTATGCCCGCAATTAAACCACCGACAATGATCGATTTTGAGACCTCTGTCTCTATGCTCGCAATTGAAAAGAAAACAGATTGCAGTTTTAATTAATTGGGGAGAATGTAAAAAATACATACAAAGCAAGAAAGACTGATTCAATTTTGGTGGAAGCAAAAAATACATACGAAGCAAGAAAGACTGATTTAATTAATTTGGAAGAAACTGATGTTCTCCTACCACGCCGATGTATAAAAAGTGGGAATTTGGTCTCCTTCTTCCACGCCCATGGATAGGAGGATAGAGTGAGAAGTTGGGGGTTAGGGTTTAGATGAGAAGAAAGACTTCCCAGAGCACTTTCCGTCTTCCCTCACGATGACTCTCTCATTCATTCTCCTCCATGATTGCAATTTGGAGTGTCTCTGTATGAGGGAGAGAGGCGTCCCGACCAAAATTTTGAAATAGACATGAAAGGGAAAGACATGGTAGTTGTGTAATTTAGGCAAAAACAATCGGCACATCAATAGAGTTGGAAGAATGTCTCTCAACCCATGGATCAAATCAATCTCAACCCTTCGATCAACTTGTCTTGTGTGGTTCCCCACACCCTTCTGAATTATTAGGTAGATAATAGTTTGATTGGTAGCATGGTTACTTAGATTTTATTTGAAAGGGGTTATAAGCATAAATACATGTTTTTAGTTCTTACTTTACTTATCTTGATGTTAAGTTATGTGCATATCTTGTTGAATTTATAGACTAGTCGATGGATTAAGCATGAAAAACACCATAGAATTGGATGATCTTGTTCTTTTAATTATTCTACTATAGTTTCAAGAATACGATCAAAGATGCATGTTTACAAGACACCGTACATAGTGTTCTTATATGGAAAGTCCGACTGCAGAGTGTTTGCATGAAAACAGGACACGAAAATCGAAAAAGTCTAGAAATATGAAATGTAGGGTACTAGTAATGAAAAGGCGTGTCTTTCAAGAAAGGAAATGTTTTTGAGACCGCAATGTGGCCGGACTTGGTAGTCCATTGTATGTGTGTGGGTTGCCAATGAGGCCGGACTTGGTAGTCTCATTAGAGGTGTGACTTAGTTATCCGCGGAGAGCAACCAATCTGATTGTGTGCCAATGGGAGCCCAAAACAGCGGAACCATTGTGAGGATACTCGGGAGCCCGAGACAGCGGAATCGAGGTTGGATGTGTAAATGATTTTGGAAATGTTGATTTGGAAAATGAAAAGTGAAATCTTTAGGAAAAAAAAATGGAGACACTGTCAACAAAAATATAGCGTATGAGAAACTCCAATTACACGGACACTAACGCCAGTTGAATAATGAATGTGCATGTGTTATTGACGTGTTATCGCGGAATATTTACCTACTATAGTATGTTGCTACTATGTCCTATTATTAGAAATTATGGGTTAACGGATATGAGATTATTCTACTTAGCTTTTGTAGCTCACGGTGTTACTGTTGTTACCCTAACATATAATATTGGGGGCGACGCTGGTATAATGTGTCAGACTTTGTAGATGAATAGGGTGAACTCTATACCTTGGAGGCTTTTGGAGCCGATGAGCTAGCTAGGATGGAGGAGCAAGCGGAGCAGTAGATAGCAACCCTAGTTTCCCTCCCTTTGTTGAATAAATATACTCTTGTGAGAATTATGCTGTAATAATGAGTCAGACTCTATTTAGGTTTTCAATAAAAATGTTTATTTAACGTTCCTAAAATTAAGAGCGTTACAATATCGGCCCGTTACCCATTCCGAAGTATTTTTATATCTACAATTATATTTCTACCATAATATACTATTTATCATTATACTTGAAATTTTATATTTTTACCCCAATATTATTAATTTTAGACCAAAAAATTATATTTTCACCATCATACCAAAATAGTACAATATAGGAGTATATAATTATTTTGGAAAAATTTCTTTTATATCCCTTCGATTTTGATCAAAAATTCATTTTAGTCCTTCGCCTTTCAATTTCAGCGTAAAAATATTTCGACTTTTCAATTTTTTTCAATGTCATCCTTTAGAAGGAATTCGTTTTCTATGAGTCCTGCTATAGGGGCCGACAGCCACGTCAGGCCGTCTCCAGCCGCCAGACGGCTGATCCGAGCCATCCAAAAATTCTAGAAAAAAAAATGAGAGGGCCAACACGGGAATCAATGGCATCCGATGTATGTAGGGTGTTTGATCCAAACACCATATTTTCATGTATATATGTATATATCCCTAACGGATGACATTGAAAAAATTGGAAAGTCAAAGTATTTTTATACCGAAATTAAAAGGTGGATGACCAAAATGAATTTTTGGTCAAAGTTGAAAGGATATAAAAGAAATTTTTGCTTATATCTTTTGTGGGTTTTGAGTGAACTCGTTGTTCACCTCCTATACAATATGTCTTAATATATGAATGACAAATTCTATTGAGATTGGGTGTTGGGAGAGAGGGAAACGGAGGAGTGGATTTGATTATTAGAGGTTGAATAACTTGGTCTTAGACCATGAAGATTGATTAGGGTATAATCCTGTGGGAATGCTAGTTGGGATTGAAAGTTGATCAATTTTGTTTCACTGATGTTGTTTGAGGGGTACGGATTGTAAATTCTGTGTACTCTTTTATTCCTTGTATATATAAGTTAGGGTTTCGATTGTAAATTTAATTTAAGAGTAATTTTCCCATTATTAATCTCGTTAATAGTCACTCTAAGACAACATGGTAATTTTGATCATGGAAATTTGATCCTGCTCACCATTTAAAATCTGAAATGACTTGTAGAATTCATCTTTTACCCAATGAAGTGGGTTACTCATTTCAGTTTCTAAGAAATTAACAAAATTATGTTTCAATTTATGTTTCAATGTCTAGCACAATGTATATCTTTTTTAAAAAAAATATGTTTCTACTTAACGATTTCATCTTTTAAAAGATGAAACGTATCTCAAGTTTTCAATCATTAACATCTGAATGTTTACCATGTTTTTGCACACAAAGAATTGATTTTTTAATAAACTTTGTTTTTTTACCATGTTACTATGATGTATACTCCCTCCGTACCATTTTAAGTGGCCACTATAGAAATGCGTGCAATTTTGAACCCCTACAAAATATATTTCTCTATAATATTTTAATTTCTTTTATACCAAATTAAAGTGCTCATTGAGTACACTTTAATTTGGAGCAAAAAAAAATTTTAAAAACATTCTACGAAAGTACATTTTTTAACGTCCACAAAAATACACGTTTCCCAAAAGGGTCACTTAAAATGGGACGGAGGGATTAGTTACAATCGGCAACATTTTCGTAAGGTAAATATGAATTGTTACCTAAAAATCAAGTTTTAACAATTGAACACATGTCACAAATTCAAATGTTAAAAGATGATTTGTTTACTACTCTTACTATTCAGATACGAGCAATTAATTTAAATATACAAATTTTACATTTGCCCGTGTTCAGATTTTATAAGTTAAAGGAAGTGTCAAAATTCATATTTTAACTTCTGAATATATAAAAAAAAATTAGGTTTCAAAAAAAATGAAACTTATGGTGGGAATTTAAACCTAATCGTTTCAAATATATCATTCATATTTTACAATCCGAAGGTATATCTTTCAAATATTAAATATTGAAAATATTGTGCAAATTCAATACTGAGAATCCGACAAGAGTTGTGCAAAAAAGCTTAGGTTATTGATGCTTAATTCTCATTTTCTCAATTACAAAATAGCTACCATTTCCTTTTTGGCTGATTTCATTCACAAATCACAGTCCCAATTCCACTCCCAACATATTCGAGAAAGATGGCAACAACCAAGCACACAATGCACAAACAAACAGAGAAAAACAAAATTGTTGAATAAGGAATTATTGCAATGGCTATACTCCTTTGAACAAGTTCTCTCTTTAAATAAAATCTTTCATTGATCATATTCAAGTACGTTTTTTTTGGATAGCCCAATATCCTCACCCAATCCAGTTGGGTCTGAGAAAATATCTCTGTACATGTAAAGGTTTATAAGGTACAGAAAATATCTCTGCTTTGAATCGTCCCATCTTTGGGCCCCGGACACTGCTCTAACATGCTCAAAATAGAGTAACTTGTACCACGACTTGCAAAGGTAGGAGCTCATTTTGTGCTGTGTGCATTGATGCATCCATTGTCAGTTTCTTGACATCCATAAGCCCACAAATCTTTTTCCTTTCAGCTTTTGTCAAGTTTTGATGCTCCTAAAAACATAATAATGAACACAATAAATCAGTTTGGGATCTGTAGACAATTACATCAAATGTAAGTGAAATAAAGGTGTTTCTTGTCACCACATACCTTTTATGTGTACCAGGAAGCATAATTACAAAGACTACAAAAACACCTATTAATCATGAAAAGACTACAAATATGGAAATAACTCTTCTATAGCCAAATTAATCAAGCTGGTTGTATTTATGCATCCATTTTTTATACCAGTGGGTGATCTTTGCAAGGCTATTTCACCGGCTAAAAGTTTTTAGTTAAGCTTAGCCGACCCCAATTGATTGGGACATAAGGCTCGGTTTGATTTGGTTTAGTTAAGCTTGTTGCTAATCAATTGGGGTTGTGTCGCCAAGCATCCTTTTAGTATCTGGTATGTGCATAAATACTATATCCATTCGACACAGGCCATAGATGAGTAGTCTAATGGAGTTAAACTCAATTAGTTTAGAAGTTTAGAGATTTCGAGGCTTAAAAATGAAGAGTATAGACTAAACGACCCCATATACTGAACTCAAAAATTTAAATTGCTAAAGGTTCATATTGCCGGCAAAAACTGGTGTACCCTAAGTGGCCTTTGCTGGCTATGGATGCATCAGGCTTTCGAGTCCCATTCCTTCTAGTTTCTTGCTGCTCAAAGCCTTGGAATCAAAGTACTCAAGCCAAGCAGCAGCATCCTGAGATTCAGATAGAAAGTTCACAACCATTTGTGGACAGAAAAACATTGGATAGAAGATTTGAAACAAAATTCATCGAGAGTTGCGAAACAAAACAAAAAGGTAGAAACATAAAACCCATTACGAGCTATTTGGTAGGCAAAATCTTTGATTCAAGACAAATACGTGACATAACCAAATTCAAACATTGAAGAATGCCAACAGACTAACTCTACATACTCTGTTAAGTTCTATCAATAATTTGGAGAATTTTCATGGGATGGGATAATTGGGAACATCATGTTATGATTTACAAGTTTTATCCGCATTTGACTAACGACTGCAAAGCAGCAAAGAGGAAAACAAAAATACACAATGGTTAATCACTAATTCAGTCCATCGCATTAATGAAAAAGGATTACCTGCGTACGTACATCATCTGGGCCCAACTTAGCTCTGAGAATTTGCAAGGTTGTCTGTTCATGTTGAACGCTCAATGGGTAGGCTTCCATCACTTAAGTCTGTTCTTCACAAACAACAGGAATCCCGTTCTCCATTAAGGCATAGACATCATTTGCATTCTCAAATGTATTATAGAATTAGACCAGATTCTTATGCCTGGACAAGGCTTTTAATCTTTGTCACTTCCCTATGAACATCTTCAATTGATATTGTTGTCGTCATCAGCCAAGCAATACACTTTTAGTTGCCTATATAATGACCACTGAAATGAGTTAGTGCCCATCAGCTTTTAGAAGATACTAGTGCCATGCCGACGCGCGTACGTGACATTATAATTTCTTGGAACGTGGTTACGGTAGTGAGAAGATTATAAATCTTATTATATACTAATATAATGTTTGTCAACTAAAAGCATAATGGGAAACAAGATTGTTTTGCTAATTTAGTTTAAATTTTATATGGTATGATCAATTAAAAGAAACTATTGGGAAGCAGAATTATGCTAACTATATGGATGATTTATATCATCGACCATTTCAACATATATTTTGCATGCAATATTCCCATTGTGTATGTAAATTAGAGAGTCCTTGACTCTGAAAGTGAAGAGACATACCTTTTGAGTAAATCCAGACCCTTGTCTTTTGCAAGTTGTCCAACATGAACTATCAATGGTTTCCTATTGTTATCACTGCTGATTCAGAATAATTCATTTATTTGGATTCTGAACTTTGAAAACGTTTTCTTGATCAGTTGGTATAAATCATACGGAGACGAAATGATTCAATTATCTTGAATAGTAACAGTATGAATAAACAGAATGAATAAAGGACCATGATGCAAAATATCCAATGATATTTTGATCTTTAGCATTTAGAGTAATATGTTTTATCAACCAATGTTTTTGGTTATAATCAATTTTAATGACAAGGGAAGTTTATGAAAATTTAAGATTGATAGTAAAGTGAGAACTATGACTATTAAAAAAATATAGCTGCACTTATAATGATGAGAGAAATACAAGAACCATATCTTTCCTTAAAGTTTATTTAGCTATTTGTTAGCTAATACAACGTAGCTATATTTGGCAACAAAATTTGGGGTTGCTTTTTTTGGGCATCTCCCTGTTCTTTATTGATATTGACGAATTTGTACCAGCCACCAGTGTAATTGATCTTATCTTTTTTTACATACTGAACAATACCAACAAAAGGTTCAGTGAGAACTATGACCATCGACTAAACAAACAATGATTCAAATGATGTGCGAATGCTTTGGTTAAAGGCATTGTGTAGATAGTGTTTAATTTGATCATAAGTCTTGTGTATGAAGTGTTTGATAGATTTTTAGACATGATGCAGCGATGCAGTATTCGTATTCTAGAACAACATGTAGAGTGTGAGAGATACTGTTATTTCATTTGTACAGTTATTTTCTGTGTTATTTCTCAAATATAGTAACGAATCATAGTGTAGAGATTGTGTGAAGGGATTATTGCGGGCGGGGTGATGAGAAGTTATGTACTATAGCAGGCCTCATAAGGTGGAGTGAATCATTTACAAAACATGATGTTCGCAAGGAAGTACCGTTGTGCATTTTTTACAATGCCGAACATATTGGATTTGTTGGACATTTTGAGAACCAAAAATCAGAACATGCAAGCGTCTACCATCCAAGTCGAAAATGAAGATGATCAATGATTTTCCCAATGTCTAGTGAGTGAGCACTTAGGAATTCAAACCATTTTGGTCCTTCTAAGCTTCCTGTTTTGCAATTAGTAGGCCATGTCCTTGTTCCAAAAGTGAGAAGGAGCTCTTCAATGCCATATTCCATCAAATAGTCATAAAAACTGTTAGGAAGGTATTGCAAACACATGCAATGAGGTGAGAGGTTGATTGACAGTACACAATAAGATTAGATTGTTGATAGTTGTTTGGAGGAAATTTCACTAACCATTTTTTGCAAGTCAAATAGCACCAATTGCTTGCAGAATCAGAGATGAGGGTCCAGATCTCTCAGGGTCATTGGGTTAATCGATGTTTGAATTATATCTGTGCCATAAAAGAATGTGCTCAAATTAATAACGTGTGTGTATAATGCGTGCATAATAGCAGAAGGAGATACTTACACAAATCCATATCGCACAACTTGGCATTGGATCCCATTGTGGATCAACAGTGGCATGTATGAAAGGCTTGTATTCTCTCTCATCCATTTCCTGAGGATGTGTCCCAAATACGTGTAAATCAAAGGTTGCATGACCAATGTAACTCACAATACATATATGAGTTGCTTCGTTTGACCATGATAGGACCGGGAATTTACACAATGGATAAGCCATTATGTTAAAAATTACTACAATCCATCAACTGGACAAACGTGATCTATAGTTATGCAGTCATGTATGGAACCTGCGTAATTCTGCCAAATAAAGCTAAAATATCTACAAGAAACTGCAGATTTCAAAAATACTCTAATTCAATTCTAATTGTCCAGACTAAACACTCCATTAAGAGGGCAAGGCCTTGAGAATCCAATGCCAAGTATTAGAGAAGATTAAGAAGCCAACAGAAAAGCAATAATTTCAGTCTATATGATTAATTTGAAGTCTATATATGGTACTCCCTCTGTCCCTTTTTAAGTGTCTTGCTTCGTAATTCCAACTTATTAAAAAGACATCATCATTATACCTTTCACATCAACTTTTTCCTCCACTTTCCTTACTTACCCATCATCATTACACTTTTACTCACTAACTTTTCAAAATGAAATCTACTTTTAGGGACAAAATAGACAATGCACCAACTTTTACCCACTAACTTTACAAAATAGACATTTATTAAGGGACAGCCCAAAATGGAATACCGGACTCTAAAAAAGGGATGGAGGGAGTACATGAAAATGGCCAAGACCAAGGAATAGGATTATTCAACAAATTAAAGTTAGTACTCCTAGTGATTTTCTACCCATAGTAGACAGAAAAGATAAAAAGTAATTTGGTCTCCCTCTTCCAATGGGCAGTTTGCTACAAACGCAACATGGGAAGCTCTGACATATAAAGAGGAGAGGGATCCATGGTTGGGCTGCTATAATTTGGTTTTCCAAAAGTGTTCCTAAATGAGCTTTTATTAGTTGGCTTATTTGTAGGGGCAAACTGGCTACAAAAGATAGATTAAGGGGATGGGGTATGGCTGTGGAAGCTATGTGTGTTCCCTGCTCTCATAAAGATGAAAACTTGTAGCATTTGTTCTTTGTACGTAGCTTTTTTAGGCAGATTGGGAATCATGTGCTAGGGAAGTTTTTGATTCAAAGAGAGGCAGGAGAATGGGATGAGGAGTTGAAAGGGCAATTGATCATTGCAAGCGTATATCTTTCAGAGTCGTGATATTCAAGTTGTTCCTAGGTGCTGCTCTGAATCATATTTGGCTTCAAAGAAGTCTCAAGTAGTTTTGCTGCAGATGTGGAGGGGAAGGTGAGATTCAGAGTGAGCTTTTGAAAACAGGTCCCTAGCTCCCTTGAAAATCATTAGAGCCAATGGAATCTTCCCCATAGAATGCTTATGAGCTCATCTTTCTAGTTGGCTTTGGGTGTGGTCCTTTAACTTGTAGCTTCTTCGTTGATTTGTATTGTCTTGCTGGGGTTTATTCCCTGTTGTACTCTTGGTTTTGGTGTGTACAAGATGCCTCCAACCGAAAACAAAAACAAAAAATGTCACAACGATAAAGACCAAAACTTAACTTACTACGAGAGGTGAGTTATAGGAGTTAAACCTCGGAACCTTGTTCGTTGTGGTTAGTGTGAATATATATATTTCTAATTGTTCTATTATTTTCGGGGTAGTTTAGTCATCATATTATTTAGGGTTTAATTAGAGTTTCTCTGTTTTCTATTTAACCTAGCTTGTTATGTTATTCTTGTAATCACTTGAGGCATGCAATCAAACAAATTCTTTTCTCTTTGCAAAAGTATCAGTTAGTTCTCATCATCACTTAAGCATCTGGGTAGTTGCCAAAATTTGTCCTAAATCAAATGCAAACGTGTTAGTTTGCTTCGACTCAAAGCACCTCTAGTATCCTCTAAGCTTACTACTAAATGCTCGATAGCCACCAGTTTGTGGCGTTGGACGATGGGTGGACTAGGGCCGATGTCCTGGAAATCGTAATTTCATTAGTACATATAAAAGAAACAAAGAGCCGAAAGACATGTTAAAAGAAATAGGAAAAATGAACTAAAACCATGGAGATACTGTTAGACATATCAGATCATTCGAATCCCAGTCTTAATTATTCATGTACAAATAGCCAGGAGGAATACACGTTCAATTAATTTTTCATGAACAACTAAAAAACCATGGAACTACTGCTATATTATCAAATGATTCGGACCCCAGTACTATTAATGTATTGATAGATTTTAAATCTTTGGGCGTATACCCCTTCAAAAGTTTAGAGGGACATTTTGCCGATAAAAAAAGGTTTATAGTGGCATCGATAAGAACAGAATTTGGAGACTTCCAAACTGACAGCAAACTTACCAAGCATGCACCAAAAATGGGTCAACTTTCTCCTGACACCCAAGACTACTTCAATAACAATCAGACCAAACAACTGTCATGTTCCACCGAGTTTTTTCTTTTTTTATTATTATTTTGTTTTATTTTGCTATTTTGGGGAGGGATTTCAAATTAGATTACCAAATAAAGAGAATAAGTTCAAAAAATCAATGGTATACCCTCCGACACGTCAGCGTCATCAAGGTAGTATTCAATTATCGTTTCACTGAACTTCTCCACTGCAATCTGCATTTGCAGTATCTAATCATTAGCAACTGATGGTTCAAATAGCCAGTGCAAGAACAATTGTTGAATCAAACAGTAATTGGGGTTCAAATACCTCATTAGCAATGTTTGCCCCCATTAGAACACAACAATTAATTCCAAGCTGTGGGGTCCAACTTAATATGCCGCCAAACATATGGATCGAAGAGACATTCATTGCTCTCGAACCTGCAGCTATTACAAAAGAGGAGAGGGTTGTCGTTAGCTCCATCGGAGATAAGAAAACGTGGTGGAGAAAATTGCAAGAGTACCCCACTAATTCTATAATTGAAAGTCTCATTTAGAAGCAAACATGAAAAAATAGCACATATACATGACATCAAATCTTGTAAAAGAAAAGAAAACTCTACAAACAACTACTCTCCTAGCAAATGCAATGCATGCTATCATCTTTTAACTGGATTCCCCCATTAGGTATGAGTGAAAGTTCCATTGTAGTACAAATAGAATGACACTCCATGTAGTCAGCTACCTTCCATGAGGTTTCTACCCCACCAAACCCACCTTTTTCTCCCTTTCAACCAATGTTTATGCTTATACCATGTCCCAAATTATTTCATCGACGCAAGGTTTCATCCATCCACTTATGTGTTTATGGAAAATAGGACAACTCAAAATACGTCCTTTAGTGATTACTCCAAAAAAGCAAACGTCCATTACAATATATCAACATAACCAAGTGCATTCCACCAGTCCAGGGTTCAGCATAATCCAGAAATTCTGAGTGGAAAACAATACAGGACAACTGAAAGTAGACTTAACACTTAAATGAAAACAAAGTAATCTTAACACTGAAATCAAATTCCTTTCTTACTTCTAGAAAGGACTCTTAACTGTGAATATAGATGAAACAAAAAAGAGCTGAGGCCAATAGCACCTGGGGTTTTGCAGTGACCACAATAACTCAACTAACACAATCTTACGTACTAATAAAACAAAGGTAATCCCAGGTTTGTTGAAATAACTTGTTTATGGTGTGACTTTTTCAGTAATTGCTAATCTACAAAAAACATACCATGCTTTCATGCCTATCCTATGACTTCGTAGATGGATGTAGAGATTAAAAATGTTCTTAGAAAATAAGACCTCTTACAGTTTTAGAAAATTCCCAGACACTAACCTCAAAAATCTTGTTTTCAACAAAAGATTCTCAATGGGCTTGATTTTTGAAACGTTATCAATTTTCGGATAGAAATCATGCTTAAAACATTAATAAACAGAAATGCGGTTATACGTTTCTTTGTGTATCTACCTGTAATTTCTGGCCTTGCAGCATCTCAGCTTTAAGCTCATCAAAAGACATTTTCCCACCATTCTGAGCAAAAGCATCTGCACATTTCTTGTTTCTTCCCCCTACTGCCAAATCAAATCAAAGCCATATAATTTTGCAGCATTTTATTATTAAATGCAATCAATGTTCCAAAGAAAATTTTATTAGAAATGGAAAGCAAATAAATCTTCCTCCTTACACAGCAAATTGTTATAAGGTCAGCTACGCCACAGCTTTCAAAAAAGGTACTATCCTTAACCGAAGAAAACAGGAGCTGGGAAAAGGCCTTCATTTCTCTTAAACCCATTCTCATTATCGCAGTCTATACATCATATAAACATTCAAATGCAAGACAAAAGTTCAAGGTAGATGAAAATGGTTGTGTCTAAGAACAGACTGCCTTGCCTTCATATTATTTCCCATTTCCAAAACAGGAACAAAACTTATTCCAGTGGAAATTAAATAATTTCACTCACTTGTGAATATACTAAAGGAACTTGAGGAAAAAAGGTAACCTATACCTGCTGCTATTGCCACCACATTTTTCAGGGTCCCGCATATATAGTTCAACTCCCCCCACGTCTTGACACTGTTATATATGTCCGAGCATTTTCCCCATGAAAAAACGAGGCGATAAATTTATCAGAGTGGTTGTACACAGAAATTCCATATAATCAGGCATTGTATTATTGTGTTATCTGTACAAATTAGCTGCCTACCAATTAAATAACACAAACAGTTTGCACTCATAGCTGAGACCATGAAATAAGGTGTACTGAATAGCCAAACCCATTTATCCGCTATCTCTTTGTTCTCCCTGTATCCAACTGTCGCTTCATGGAATTTCTCCACTGTATTATGCATTTGCAACATCTAATCATTAATGACAGATGGTTCAAATAGCAAGTGCAAGAACAATGTAGAATCAAACAGTAATTGGAGTTCAAATACTTCATTAGCAATGTTTACCCCTATTAGAACACAACGATTAATTCCAAGTTGTAAGGCCCAACTTAATATGCTGCCAAATATATGGATCGAGGAGACATTCATTGCTCTCGAACCTGCAGCTATTACAGAATAGGAGAGGGTTGTCGTTAGCTCCATCGAAGATAGGAAAACACTGGTGAGAGAAAGAGACATTGGTGGTGTTCCGGCATTAGCAGTGTCGGCTCTGGTGGTGGAGAGAGAGAGATGGGATTGTAGATGAGGAGAGTAAAGTTATAGAGAGTCTGGGTGAATTTGTCGAGATAGAGATTTTTTTTTTAAATCCTCTGTCGAGTTAGAGACTATTGTCGAGATAGAGGTTTTTTTTTTTTTTTAATCCTCTGTCGAGTTAAGAGAGTATTGTCGAGATAGAGGTTTTATTTTTATTTTTTATCCTCTGTCAAGATAGAGTTTTTTTTTTTTTTTGTTATCCTCTGTCGAGATAGAGAGTGTCGAGTCATTTTTGGTCAGTATGAATTATAGGATCAACATGGTTAGTATTTTACTTGAGAGAATGGGTTAAATAATTTGACATGTGGTAGTAAATAATTCTCCGGCCTGTTCCGGGCCCAAAGAAATTATCAGAATCGTCCATTTTGTCGAGCTCGTCAAGAATTTCAAACTTGCCAAAAAATCACGTTGGTTGGATACCGATCAATACCTGATCCAAAGATAAAACAATTATCTTAAAACAAATGGGTGTTATCCACGTGCACATTGGGTTTTTTCCAAGATAAATGTTACGTTAAAATATTTCCTAATATGTACCATTCTGATTCGTTACAATTGAAGCATTTCCTTTTCTAATTTGTATTATACCAGTTTGGGAGTTAGAAATTAGGAACCTTGTCACGCCCCGCCCTGCAAACGGCACCCAGAGTGGGTCCGAGTCAGCGCGACCACGTGGCATTCCACAAAAATGACCACACCACACTCTACAACCAATCAGAATACAACTTAGCGGAAGACTTCTCACATAAAATACAACCAAGTCAACGCCAAAACCTCAACTCACAAGTTATAATAAATATCCCTATCATCAATTAATTACAAAACATTTAAGTTAACTTCTATACGAATCAGCTACACAACAACCTAACCAAAGACATCACCCGACACTAGTCTCAGCACTCTCCAAAGCGTTGACCAGTAGTGGACCCACTCTAAGGCACCTGCTACCTGGCAGTCCAAAAAAAAGAAAGCCAGAGTGTGTGAAATATAGAAATGCTCAATAAAATATCACAATAGCCAAAAGAATATCAATAAGAATACTCACCACCAACATAACTGCAATAACCATATGAGTACATTAGTTATAACCACCACATCCGCCAAACATAGAAGTATTATCCAATAAACATCCACATAACAATAACTGAATCAACGACAACATGAATATAAATCACACAAGCATGCAGTGACACGTCTGCCACATTCCCATGTACCCAAGGCATTGTGTCCCGCAAACCATGCTCCCAACCTCCGTTAATTAGACGGAATGGCATACGACATGGTGTGACTCACTCCACAATCCTTTCACGGGTACAATCATCATACAACAAGCATGCATACCATTAGCTAAAACAACGTATAGCATGATATACAATCTCCACCACACATATCCATATCAATAGCTAAACCTCGATTAGCGTGATATCATTGATATACAATCACCTCCACCGCATTATCTACATAATGATAATCATATCGAAAGCTAAAATACCATTAGCAAGATATATACGTACCACCATAGCAATATCTTATTCAGAAGAACCATATCAGACACACTCACCTTTCGTTCGACTGTAGTATGCCAAACTTACGGTTTCGACACCTCCTAAAAGACCGGCTTGTTACCTTGCCACAAGTTAACCCATATTAGCATATGAACATCGAGGAATGTTAAACCAAATGCTAGACTAACAAGTCATAACATGCCTTCTACACTAGCTCATGGGGCAAATATTACATAAAGTTACCAAAATCACTAGAGGTGTCCGGGAGTACCCACGTACCCGGAAGACCCCACACACTATTCCCATACTCCAAGGTACTCCAACACACCCAAATGTATCAAATATAAAGACCCACAAGTGTACAAACTCAACCAAACAGCCCAACGAAACAAAACTCCCAAAACAGGAATGACAACCACAACCAGCCTGTCTTATTTTGCCCATATCTTTTTACTTGATTGGAATTAGCTTACCAGACTACCACCGTTGGAAATTACACTTTCAGCACATAGATTTCGATATACTATAAGCCTCGTTTCGATTTATAACAACAAAGTTATGCCTGTTCGAAGTTTGAACACGAATCTGAAAACTGCTGCTAGACAGATTCGGGATTCAACCCTCAAACCTTCACCCACCACCTCAAAACCACCCAAACAGCCACCAAATCACTACCACAGTGCGGAGGGAGAATAAGACGAGCGGGGGCACGCGCTCCCACTCAATTTTTTTATTATTATTTAAATTTAAGATTTTGAAATCTATATTTTGTATTTTCTCTAGTTAATTGTATATCATAATTGTATTTTCTCTAGTCGAATATCATTTCATTCTCAATTTCTTTTCCACATATTTGAATATTGTCATTATACCAGCGAAATGAGATGTCTAATGTGAATAATAGCCACCACTTACTATTTGAAACTCTTTAATGCATAATGTCCAAAATTCAAAAATGCCTAACCATGGTTTATATGTTTTATACTTTAGCAATTATTAACAATGGGAGCAATAATGCTAAATATTGTGCAGTGAATTGCTCTTAGACTTGATCCGCTAAGACAATTCAAGTAGTTCGATTGTTTTTATATTCTATATAATTTACAATATTAAAAAATTATGTTAGGTTTTTCAATTCTTAGCACAAATGTTTTAACGTTGCTTAAAACGAAATTTTGTAGTTGAAATGTGTTTATAGGTGCCCTCACTTACATAGTTTTCTGGCTACGCCACTGCTACCACAACATCTTATAATGAAAATTACACATATCTAACTCATACCCATGCCTCAAAAACAAACCCATAACAAAACCCAATGAATTCGTCCCAAAACATGAACTTCGTCACTTTCCTTCCAAAACTCAATCCATGGAGAATCTAACCACACAACATGAAATTAAACATGGATTATACATCTAGAGTACAAGAACTTACTTGTTACCGGATTGGATCATCGAAATCAGACCTCTCCTTCTTCCATCCCCTTAGCCGTGACCTCCTCCTCCCTCTCTCTCTCTCTCTCTCTCTCTCTCTCTCTCTCTCTCGCTATGTCGGTCAAAGAATGAGAAATAATCCTCCTGATGGCTATTTAGCCACTAAGGAAGAAATCCCATGTGGTCACCTCTCCTCTCAACTTATACTCCAAACCAATAACAATTCTCCATGTAAATCACACCAAGGCTCCTCATAGAATCCAATAAATACGAATTAAGCCCCAAACCTCAAAATTAAATTGAAACTCTAAATATCCCGGGATGGGTGTTACAAACCTAGTCTTCGAAATCTTCAGTCAATTTACATTTCCTTTTTTTAAGTCAATTGAAGCAATTTGAATTACGGTGTAATATGGCAAATGATTTTGGCACTACAATTTTTTGATGACAACACTAAAAATCTTGTCTAAAAATTATACATAGTAAAGTACACTAAAAGACAAATTTTGAAGTGCCATATTAAAGAATTGAAGTGCCTAAATCATTTTCCTTATAATGGCGTATATAATAATATACCTATTAGGGAGTTACAGTACAACTTACAAACCAAATTTCCTAAAATTTGAATGAAAAGTTAGATAGTTGGATAAAGTATATTTAAGTATTGGGTTGAAATGATTTTTCACGGGAGCCCTTGAAAAAATATTTTACATTTAATGAACGGATTGGATTGTTTGTGTGGGATCCGGAGTGGATCCCACACAATGATCTGTGCACGATCTGTATGGGAAAGCCCATGTAGGTAGCACTGTTGATCAACAACATAACCCAACTTTCTTGCATTTTACCCTCTATCGACAGCATAACTCAACTTTTTTGCATTTTACCCTCCTTAATGCTAGATCAACTAATAGAACTTCTACTAAAGATTTTTAGGGCTTCTTTTTGTTTTGTCTTTATCATAAAATACGTTTGTTAGTTTCGTTTCTCACTTTTTGAGTTTTCCGATTCGTTTCGTCAAGGTGAATTGGAAAAGGAAAAAAAATACTTTTACCCAAACATTTTGGGAAATATCCACTATTTAGCAAAAAAATGTCTTTTTTTTGTTGCCAAAAATGATTATTTTCCAAAATATTTGGTAAAAGTAAAAAATCCGATTTGTATCGTCAAGACGAATCAATAATCCACAAAAGCTTAGCACAAAATTAACAAACGCGATTTTTTTTAAGAAGGACCAAAAAAGGTTAGTGGAATGGGGTCTAAGAACTCTACTACGCATAACTTGTACCAACACTGTACACATCGTCATGTGAGGGTCCATTTCTGGATCCCATACAAATGATCCAAGCGTTAATTAATTCTTGAACTTGGAAATGGGGTTGATGTGGACTGTTGATCTATCATTAAGGAAACTAAAATGAAAATAAGTTGGGTTATGCTTAGGGTGAGGAAAAAACCATCAAACCGCAAATCCAGCCAAACCAATCCAAACTGAAAGATTTGGTTTGGTTTTTTAGTAGTATGGTTTGGTCATGATTTAAAGAAATTAGAAACCGCGTTTTTTGGTTTGGAGAACACAGCATCAAAACACTTGAATGCAACAGTATATCCAATGTAACACATACTCCACCAGAGCAATTAATATCCAAATATATGTCTCCATCATCCTGATACGGAAGTAGAACTCCAATTTAATTAATGCTTAATCAAAATCGACGGGAAAATTTGATTTTGTCTATCCCCTCAAACAAATTCTAGCACTAGCTTTAATCTCTAAACAGAACAATACAGTACACACATGCACGGTATAACTTAAGTGACTAACACAATCATACATCGAATCTCAAATTTAATTCAACTAATGTGCGACCAAATAGGGATTTATGTTCCAATAAAATTGCAAATCTCATTCTTGAATTGCAAATCTGGAATTGTGACAAATCCAAGATAAAATATACAAGGAGTGTTAAGAAGGGCTGACTATGAGCCTTCTTTTCTGGACGATCAATGGAGCTTCACTGTGTGCAAATGAAATCAGCGAGTTTGGGTAGTTGTCCCCATCAAAAGAGAATTTGGTTCATGCCCGAAAGAAATAAACTCCTAGACACATTAATTTAACCAAGAACTTGTGAACTTAAAATCAAACTTTAAGCAAGAACATCCAAAACAAAAACCAGAGCAATGAAAGAAGAACCAATCTATGGGGCTCCGGCAAGGGGAGGAAGAGGTGGGGGTAGAGGCAATAAATGTCATTGCAGTCGTGAAAGTGGCTTGGGACAACTAATGTTTGGAAATGAAAAAGATCAAGCTAATTCCCATAATAATCAGAAACAAGAACCAAAAGAAAGTCAATAATTGCACCTCCATATCGAGCGCAACTATTGTTGGGGAATCAAAAATGATTTGCCTATTTATTAAGGAGACTTTGCAATTCTTTCGAATGAAATTAGCAAGAAGGAACCAAGATAGCAAGTTTATTTGCAATTAGTGACTTTGCTCAAACCTGCCTCAGTGTACGTGTTCATTTTTGTTTCATCATTATTTTTCTAGTGTAGGCAGACTTAATTTGCTCATGTTTTTTTCATATACACACATGTATCTATAATATCGGGAGAGAAAGACCTGATCGAGTAATTGAAGTGAACCGCATTTGCAATGGATAGACAGGAGAGAGAAGCCATTTCCTAGTCCTTCAGCAGAATTCATATCAGGTTCCATTTGATTGGAATTCCTACACATTAATAATCAACTCATATATCCAAAGTAATCATCTAAGGTTTATAAGCTCCCAATATCATATTCTAGCCTCTAGTTGCAAAATCCAAACCTTTGATTCTATGGTCTTTCGACCTTCATCCAAACAATCTTCTTTTTTTACTAAGCTTGAAGTCAGTCCAGCCAATCTACAAGCAAAGATAGGATTAGATGCAAATGGATATATAGATATTCAGGTGCAACATCAAACATTCCATTTGGGATGTTGTAGAATTGGTGTGCCTGTCTAATAGCTCCAAATGCCCAATTTCTGATATCTACATTTTGTCAAAATAGCATTCCTTATATTCGTTTGCATATTAAAATTTTAGTTAATCATCTACTCTACTAACATTTTGTGGTTTATTTGGCTAAAGCAACTCTATAAGAGTAATGAAGGGATGTGAGCACAAAACCAACTTCGGCACACGTTTACGAAATCCTGGTTCTATCCCTGGATGTGTGCCATGACAAAAGACAGCAAATGAATAGGGAAATTCAACCCTAATCCAGAATAACTTGTCATGCTATTGTGCAAATCATGATATCTATTAGGGGTCAACCCTAACCTCGAAGGGGTACCTGATATCTGATCAGAAGGGACTCCTAATTTGGATAGCAAGGTGGCTTTGGCTAACCATTCACACAATAGCTTTGGACAAAAGTGAAGTCAATTAATAGACCAACACCAATACGTAATCAAACAAACCCAATAAACTAATTGAGCCATACTAATCAACCAATAAACTAATTGAGCCATACTAATTAATCAATTATACAAACCTTAGAGCATTCAAGTATGCACAGCCAGTTATCAAGTCTTCAGCTGCTTAGTTGCATCCTTGTCTTTTTCTTTGGTACTGTTATCAAAATTTATGTTTTCTTTCCAATCGATAGGGAATCGACAGGAAAATCGTATCGTAAGCTTGCTGGAATGTGGGTGTGAAAAGTGGAGTTTGGTTCCTTGCCGTATTTCAGGACTTCTCTGGAAACAAACAATGAAGTGGATGAAGTATGGAAGAAGATTAACAAAATGGACTTTATTAACCCTCAAAGTAGAAGAAAAATCAATCAAGATGATTGAGTGAACAATTACAAGTTAACTCTACTCCTAGAAAAGAAAAGATAAAGGCCTGATTGGCGTTGTTTGTGTGTCCTTGAAACTGCTACTAACTTGTACTTAAATAGGCCTCCTTCAATTTGAATTTGAATCCTCCCTCCAATATGGTAGTTATTCCTTCATGTTATGCCTTTGAACCATTCCCACGAGCAGTGAAGCAAATAACTTCCACATTGTGGAACTGCTCCATGACTAAGCAAAACTGCTCCCTTAATCGTGGGGGTAACTGCATACATCTTCTTTTAACACCTGTAAGTGAATTCATCAGAAGAAACAAGTCCAATAATGCTTAGTTGCATGTTAACGGAAATACACCACATATTGGCCAAAAAATGGGCCAATCGACGGAAGGGTAACGCTTAAAACTTTGTCATAGTTTTATTTTACTTAATCGAGTTTCCTTAACTTAAACCCATAATATTAAGGTAAACCAGAGTCACCTTTCAATTTCCAATAATATCATTCTTTTTCATGCCACGTGTCACTCAATCAACGAGGATAAGAAAAATCACAGATATGGAGCAAACAATGGCCCCCTTATTCATTTGGGTGAAGTGCTAACGTAACCCAAGTGAATAATATAACTAATTTCAAATCACCCCTCTATCAATATCGATGGGTAATAACCTTTTACGGTGTAAACATTTGCCCCCAACTCTATAAGCTAGAGTTTTAGATAAATTTTACACCAAACTTTTCCACTTTTTGACTGGTATAATAAAGCCTTAAAGGCTTAAAAACCATTGTCGAGAATAATCATGGTGACAATTCAAGGCCTAAATACCACTGTCGAAAAGCCATGTGTTGGCTTATTAGATGTAATATTTCCTCTGTCGATAATTTTGCTTGAACTGTATTTTCCTACTAAAAGAAACAGGAAATATAGAGGCGTGGCCTATTGGAACATATCAAAGGCAAAACTCTGTCGATTGTATATACTTTTGCAAAGCCTTGACCTCGACTGAAGAAATCGACGGAGAAATGGCATTTTCTAGGAGGCTTGTTAAGAATGTTCCAAATCGATAGGACCATGACAAGTTCTCCTTAGCCAAGCAACCAATTTGTCCATGGCCAAATATTGCCATGTACAACACAAACTACTGGATAAATGTCTTCCTTTTACCTTAGGCATTTGTCAAATTAACCTTCTGCCAACCAATCATGTGGTTTACTTAAGCCATTATTAATTTGTGGAAGGAATCAAAGGAAAAACATTTCCATTTTTAACCATCGTTGGCTTACAAAAATAAACTCTAATCAAATACTTTCACGACTCGATTTGCTTTTAGTTTCAATTTTCGAGCCACTGAAGTTTTATAATTGGCTCTTCTAAAAATGAATTTTCCCCCAAATTCATTGGCGGCAAAAAAGAAATTTAAACAAGTGCCAACTTGCGGTTACCGAATTGTTCAAACCACGGGCAGTATTGAATCGAAATAGGCATCGATTGCCTTGTCAAAATTTTCTATCGATCATGTACAATATATATTGACCCAATTGGCAATAGATATCAATAGGCATATTATAATAATATGTTTGTTTGATTCAGGCCTTTACAAGTCAGTAGTGATTGGCAGTTGCCTAATCAACATGGGCACCCAACTGCCTCAAAAAATTTCAACGGCCTCATCAAAATTTTCTGTCGAGGTCAATCTGGGTTATAATAGGGCCGTGATAATGTAGTAGTGGTTGGTCTGTAGCAATGCAATTTTGTCGATGACCAACTAACATTGCTCCGAAGATTAGCCAACGAATTAATGGCTTTCTTCGCCCGAATAAATTATCAAACCCGGTAAGGCTTTTCAGTCAAATTATACTCGACTCCTTTCGAGGTTCAACACCAAAGCCATTTACTTAGCATAATTTGGTTCTAAAGATGAGTTTGCCCCCCATGCAAACTCGATATCAATTGAGGCTATTTCTCATCATTTATGATTGGGCCAATAACTTCTTTTCATCCTTACTGAAATCTGGATGAAAGCTTCTCATGTGTACGTAGATCCACAAATTATAAATGGCCTCTGTCCATTTCAAGGGCTTCCAGTTGTATTTGATCTTTTTCTCCTATCGAGATAGAACCCATTTTACCGTCTACGGAAAGGCGAAATCCAAATATGACTGAGTGTTGTTGAATGCCACCTTTCAAAGGCTTCCCATGTGTTCTTGGAGGGGTTTCAACAGATAGATTTTTGTCTAACATAACCATTACCAATGGCCAACAAATGGCCGGCAATAAATTGTTCAAGCCTTTCCTTTAAGGTTGAAATTTTCCATTAAACTGGCTTCCCATTCTGTCGATTATTATTGGCCAACAGATGAGTATTGTGGTATTATGCAACAGATGATTATTATTTGCAAGATGGTGCGGACAAAACTGTGGTATTTTGCCCAAAAATTGTAAAAAAGCAATGAATATGTCTACGCCTCTTAACTGCATACATCTTCTTTTAACACCTGTAAGTGAATTCATCAAAAGAAACAAGTCCAATAATGCTTAGTTGCATGTTAACGGAAATACACCACATATTGGCCAATAAACGGGCCAATCGACGGAAGGGTAACGCTTAAAACTTTGTCATAGTTTTATTTTACTTAATCGAGTTTCCTTAACTTAAACCCATAATATTAAGGTAAACCAGAGTCACCTTTCAATTTCCAATAATATCATTCTTTTTCATGCCACGTGTCACTCAATCAACAAGGATAAGAAAAATCACAGATATGGAGCAAACAGGTACCCGAATCTTCCAATAATTGTTTTCCACAAACTCATGACTTGAGGTCCTGAACACAATTTATGAAAGGCAAGGATGGCAATCCAACGCTATCGGCATAGACAATGCTAAAAAGCTTCCCAGAGAGAGTATAACTAAATAATAGCAATAGGAAATATCCAAAACATTCCAAAAAATATGAAAAGTGGAAAAAATGAGAGGCGTTTTAATGGGTGTACAAGAGACAAATTAACAACGAGATTCATGCACTTCAATGATTCAGAAAAAAATGGAATATGAGAGAGAGAGAGAGAGAGAGAGAGAGAGAGAGAGAGAGAGAATTGCAAGCCTCCATGGCTAGAAGTTCTTATTATCCAATTTCACTTAGAATTTTGAATTCTTACAACTGCATCATCGAAAGCCCACCCATGCAAAAGCAGAAACAAAAACGGATAGCAGAACACACAAGATTTGAATAGAGAGGCCATGGTTAAAATCACAAGGATGAAGCTTTCTCATCAAGAGAAAGCTTTCTTTGCTCACCTAGTTACCCAAACGAACTGGAAGTGCTGATTAATATATGATAATATGTCAGGTTTGCGGTCAGGCGGATGTATGGGGTGATGGAGTTGTCCCAGAAGTGGCAGCACACCTGGAGGGTGCACTCAACCTGAGCTTTGATGGAGTATACCACTCCCCTGTTGGCTCAGATGATGACTCAATACCCTGGTATGGCTCTCCTGCCATTGTTGAGCAATGGATACATCATCTCCTTAACTGAATTAGATTAAGTAAATCCATTCCCATTGTACAAGCAATTTTGTACTAAATGCTTCTGGAAATGAAGTGTCCAAATCATTTTAAATCCTATCCCTTCAATTTGATATTTTCCATTGAACAACTCCGTTTTTCTCTTTTTTCTTTCTCAATCTAACTTCAGAAAACCAATTGTTAGTCGGTAAGCAGCTTATGTATTCTTCATATAGTTATGTTCTTCTTGTACATAGTAACATGTTTACAAGTCTTGGTTTTGTTTCTGGCATGCTCTCTTTATGTAATTATCAAAGCTTTGTTTGATCAAGAATTCATGAAGGAATTTACCAAAGTAGGGGAAAACGATGAAGACCATAAAAGAAATAGCTTATTCTCATTATCCTATCTTGCTATGTCATTTCTCTTTCATAGATCCCTTTGCGTATTCCTAATGTAGATGCAACCTAGAGCAAAGAGTCTTCAAATGAATTGAGACTTTTTAAAGAGTCTTTAGAATCGTTGAAATGTAATAGAAATCCAATCAGACATGCTGATTTCATTAACTTTGCAGTTAGAACTTCTACCCGTTGACGGCTGCAATTCTCGGCTGCAGTAAACAACAGTGATCTACCCTAACTGGGCATATGAGATGAATCGTATGTTGCTTCCAACTAAAAGTGGGTACAAACTCTCAAAAATTTTTAGAAACTTAATAAGCCAATCGCACCAGGTTTGCAAGTGGACCGGAGCAATCAGAACCTGTAACATTACACAATAGAGACAACTTCAAAACCAGAACTAAGTAACTCTTGGCTGTGACAGTGCACAAGCTAAAATCAAGGCACACACAATCCCATACACCAACCCACACGTACAACATATTGTCTCGAAATTTGTCATTTACGAGATTCTACCATACCGAGCCGGGACAGCCGGACTGTTCAGAACAGAGAACCATTGCCCAAACTCAAGGCAATATAATAGCCACTGATAGCATGGTATTTCTGGCAAATTAACAGAATGACAAAATCCCATTAATCCTTAATGCGAACTTACTCTATTTGTAATTGCAACATGCTGCAGCCAAATTCCAATAGGTATGGGACACAAAAACTGCGAAGCTGGCAAACGAAAAGACGCTTGTTCAAACAGACATAATGCATCTCAGCCCAAGACTTCCGAAGATAACATAAAGAACACAAGCATTGAAACGGACATCCACTGCTTTAATGAGAATAGGAACCACACAACTTGAACTATTTTCTTACAAACCAACACTTCCTAACAAATTCACAGACGAACAAATTAAAACATCTTGCACAGAGTAATCATCCTTGGACCGATAGTCAAACATCACTAAGAGAAGTCAGTCTTTTTACAAGATGTTCAAGTACCAAAAGTTAACCACTTCATCAGCACTTCAGCAGTCAGTTAGCCTTCACAAAGTGGCCGGATAGCAACTTTCCAATCTCCAGAAACCCCACTTTGTCCTTCCCTTCAAATATGGTCTTCAACTTGTCATCACAATAAATTTCCCTCTTATCAGCGGGGTTCTGCAGTCAAAACACGCGCATATGTCAGTGAACTATATCACGACATACAGAACTCTTCCAACGGCATTCATGTCATAGTTACATGGGATATTATCCATCCTATACATGCATGCTATCTATCCTAAAGCGTGAAATAGTATCCATTAGTCAAACTCAACATTATAAAATCATATCATGTAGCAAATGTAAGGTTAACACACTGTGAAGTATCAAGGTAGAAACAGGATTGTTCTTACAAATAGTAAAGAGGAAACAGAAACAGAAACCGAAAATAGGCAACACCAACCACGAGTTTTCTGAATACACGTAAAGCATGGTGTGCAAAGAAAAGGTGTGCATATGTTCACACAGAAGCAGCCACATGCATGAATCACGCATACAGAAGGTGCAGCAGATACCCGCACGCACTATGAAAAAAGGTTCGAACCTTTTTCAAATTGCAAAAAAGGTTTGAATTTTTTAACGAACAAAATACATCTTTTTAAAGGCCTAGGTTAGCAGGCCGGACATTTATTTAGGGATGGAGGGAGAATAAAATTGTGTCCGGAACCCAAATCCTTATCCACGTTGTCCATTCTGCTCGTAGAGAAGATTGATATTTCAACCCAGTAGTTGAATAAGCATCATCCACAGAAAACCAAAAATGCTAAAAGCTTAGAGAGCAATTTTTGCATAAATTCTCTGTACAGTGGCATAGTATCACAACTTTAATTATAGAAACATCTACCAGTAGTTTTATTGATGCAATGCAAACCGTAGCCAAACAGCTCATTTACTTCATTCCTAAGTAGTTAACATAACCTTCCCCATTACCAATGTCATTGCTTTTACGCCAAGTGATCTATGCAATAACTTAACAACTTGCTCATGGAGACTGGAGAATGCCATGAGTGGAAGGATTTCTGGGAATGTCAAGCTTGAAAAGGAATAGCCCTTGATGTGCAGAAAGAAGTGTCGGCACGCTTACTAACATAACAATGAGGAATAGCTTGCCATCCAATGGCTAGTGCAACAGCTTTATATAAACTATATACACAAATACCCCTTAGAATTCCAATCCAGAACTAATTACATAACATATCATAAAGAGCATTTAGGATGCGAATGCGATAATTCTGAAAAACGTTAATGGAACATCTCAGGTCCATTTAAAATCGAACACCAATAAGGGATAAGAAGAAAAATCGGTTCTTCTATCACCATCACCGCTCAACTGTCTCTCTGATTCGAATTGGTCCCAGGTTGTATCATTAAGGCAGCAATTAGAACATACTTCAAAGCAGTTTGAAAGGAAATCAACTTTATCTAACATGAACAGTTGCGGTAGAAAGAATTAGAACCAAGGATGAGGTCAAAATTCAGGAATATTATGACCTATGAGAGACATTTTCTTTGCATTACCTGTCACGACAATAGCTCCAGCTGCATGGTCCCATATTTTTTCACAGTATCCCTTATGAGGGAAATGTAGGTATATTGCTCCATCTCCTCTGGACAGAGCGCCATACTTTGCCTGGCTATCTATTGTCACAGGTGGTGCTTCAACACCCAGTTTCTGTTTAAGACTATAAATATTAAAGCTTGCTAAAACAAACACGCTAACACACACACACACACACACACACACACACACACACACACACACACAGAGAGAGAGAGAGAGAGAGAGAGAGAGAGAGAGCAGTAAATTTGCTATAGAGCTAGATAAGTCATGCAGAGAATGTGCCGCTTCAAATGATTCAAAGAATGACGCTTCTTCAGGATTCTCAGTAGAACTTGCATGTACCTGGAGGAGCAATACACAATATTGTATATAACCCTTATAATCTGAGGTCAATTAGGAAGAAAATGTATGGGATCATTGACCTTTATGGGTGGGGAGCCATCAAGAGACTGCACTTCAGTTCCAGCCCCAACATGAGAAAAATAAAGACAACCAACTTTGTCATGAGAAGAAGGATCATCATGGCTACCAATGGGCAGTAAAGGAAGATTTGGACAAGCCAGGACACCCAACACAACTTTCCCCTAGCAATGCTAATGCTACTGCATATTGGTCTCCTCTCAGAAACTTCAAAAAGTTCAGGAGAATAGATTATCACACACACAGGAGATCAAAGAGCTAAAGAATGCAATTAACCAATAAATCCAAGCATTCAATATCTCTGTACCCAAATGTCGACAAAATCTAAGACTGCTAAACCCTATAAATCAATGCGAGAATGGAAGCTCAATACTCCTGAAAGTAAGCCAACTATTCATAAACCAACCAATGAAAAGGAGTCAATCTAGAAGCTAACACGTAATTCCACCCCGTAACATGACAAAAGTAGTAGCATCAAAATAACTAAGCAGGTGTTCCAAGCTCACCCTTTAGTACCATCTATAGGATCCAAAACCCAATGTCGACCATGAGGCCTCCCCAACTGGAAATCACCATCCCTCCACAACCCACTTCTCACAAACCAATCACACCAACAAATCTTCCTCAACGTCGCCAAAGCAAGCCCAATTGCCACGTCAGCGACATCATCCGTAAGCACATCGGGGGTATTCGTAACCCCAATCCTTCTCTCCTCACACTTCCCAAATCGATCTTATCCAAGCCCACGCAGTAACTCACCACAATTTCCAGACTCGGCTGTCAATCAACTCGGAGTCGGCCCCACACGCTGCGTTGCCGACCAATTTGCCTATACCTTGGCCAATCCATACTTTGGGACACAATTGGCAGTGTAGACATTGGTTTTTTTTGCCATGAATGGCAAGTTTTGCTCCCGTCGATTTGGAAATTCTTATGTCGATAATGGACAAGGCTAAGAAAGTTGAAGCCTAATAGTATGTCTATGATATGCCTAGACCATGTTTCCTTCTTTCCTGTTTTTCAATGGGAACTATTGTTGAAGGAAACTAATCGACAGAGGCAATATTATCCGATAATGATCGACAGCGGCAAAGCCAACACATGGTTTTCGACAGTGGTTTTAAGCCAGGAAGGCTTCGTTGTATAGTCAAAAAGTGAAAAGAATTGGTGTAAAATTTATCTAAAAACTTTTCGACAGTTGGGGGCATAAATGTTTGCACCGAAAGAGTAATTACCCGTCGATATCGACAGAGGGGTGATTTACGAAGCAATTCTCCGTCACCGCCGATGCTTGTGACGGCGGCCACCGTGTTCCTCACCCTTGTGAGGACCCTTGAGCAAAAACCAAGAACCCAACTGGAAATCACCATCCCTCCACAACCCACTTCTCACAGACCGATCACACCAACAAATCTTCCTCAACGTCGCCAAAGCAAGCCCAATTGCCATGCCAGCGACGTCGTCCGTAAGCACATTGGGGGAATTCGTAACCCTAATCCTTCTCTCCTCACACTTGCTCAATCAATCTTATCCAAGCCCACGCTGTAACTCGCCACAATTTCCAGACTCGGCCGTCGATTTCACAAACCCGAGTTTTAAAATTGTAGTTTTGAACGAATTAAATCACGTATGTTGCATATTGATCCGTACCTTCTCGCTAAGAACTTCTTGTATGAGAGAAGTGTCTTTCGATATGCCGTCGATAATTTCCAAAGTCGTTGCCTCTTGTGATTCAAAATACCCTACTTCTTGCCTTAGAACTGCTTCCAAATACTTGTACCGAATCTTCAACACCGCTCGAACTGAATGATTGAATCGGTTTTGGAGTTGCTGTGTGATTTTGTAGAGTTTGGAGATTTCTGGAGATTTCCGTCTCTCTCAAGTGACGAAGACTGACGTCTCTCTGCAGAAAACGAAGAAAACGCGTGAACCTGTCAGGTGCAAAAGATGAAAATACAAACTTACCCCTAAACAAAACTTGAAATGCCAGACGCTAAACGACAAAATAGAATTGCTTTTTTGGGGACACAACCGGAATATTAAGAAAGTCAGAAAACCCATATTAGTAATTTGGAAAATGGACAAACAGTAGCTTGGACCCACCACAAAACACGCGAAATGACGGAAACGCTCCTATATGAACCAAATATTTGCCAAGAATATCCCACAGCAACAAAAGGCAACTCCACAAACATACCAGGGCAATCCTGGCACACAAATCTTCATCGCTTACACCGTACGGAAGGATTCAATCCTCCTTTAGTGGCCCTGAGTGGATAACTGCACAAGCATGAACCAGACACAAATGACAGTAGAGTATCAAACATTTCATCCATGGAGAAAAAAGTACAAAGCTTGAAACAATCAACACAACATTTATTCTTATATCTATGAACTGTTCTGAAAACAATAGACTGATTCTGTAATTTGATTCAACACCTAACTTTATATCCTATGAAGACAGATTACGAAGTATAATTGTAGGTTAAAGCTACCAGTCTCAAATGCAGAAGGTATCATTTGTATAACTAAGAAAATTAGAAAACCAAAAGGCGTGAAAATGGTTTTCTATAATAACATTCACATTCTAGCATAACACTTTGGAATGGCTGCAGAGTGGCAAAAGAGAGACCTCATAAAAGGGACTAACATAAAAGAGAGCACAGGAACTACTAAAAATCCCAAAGTTTTCTACTTAGCTATATACATATGTAAGGAAATATCAAAAGTTAAGCCTTCTATTTAATGGGCAAGCTACGAACAGTGCATCCCATTTGCATGTTTACGTGTTGAATATCTATCCCAACAAGGATACAGGACACTAACACGGCAATTCTCAAAAAATTTGGAACACAAACATGACAATTTCGTCATTTGGAGAGAGAGATAGAGAGAAAGAGAGAGAGAGGGCCTGCTCCCTCCACCTTCATTCCCATCCTGCCAATTTTTTAAGTATGGATACCAACATTATAACAACAAAATATTTAGATTAGGGCTCCTATCAAATGCAAGTGCTTGTGTATGCTTTAATACATACACAAGGTTTTATATTATACTTTTGGCCCAATTCGTTCAAGTTACAAGTTACAGATATTCATGAAAAGCTTTTACAATTTACAAAAGCCACCCCTTTGTGTCCCATGTGGGTCCTCACCATCTCAAGCGTTTCCTTCGCATTTCTCGCCATGAAAGTGTTAAAAATTTCAATGGGCAGGCCACACAGTGTGTCCCATTACATCCCTTATGCAAGTCAGACAGCTAAATTAAGATTACAAAACAAAACTGATACAATAATGGGTCATAGATGCTTTCTCGTTGCAAAAGGTTTCATAAAAGGTGCTTTCTCGTTGCAACAGGTGGGTCTAGAGATTTTGCCGAACAAATGGGTCATAGATGGCGTTTTTCTTACAAATGAGATCCAAATTAATATAAGATGGGCATTCTTCTAGACTTGCTCTTCCCATAAATGCCCAACAGTCTCATGATTTTAGAGACACACCGAAGGAGCAGTGATTGAAGTCGAAGATTTGCCATCCAAGAAAGTAAAGCCTGCCCCAAAGCTTCCATACTAGCCCCGACAATACAAGACAAAGGCAATGCAGCAGATGATTTGTAGAAGTACAACATATTCCCTAGTTAAAATTATGTCGCTCAAGAGTGACATTCCAAAGGAGAATTCTATCTCTACTTGTTCTATTGCAGCCAGAGAACTATACTCATGCGCTCTGTTGGTTAACAAAAAGACTTAAACCAGATGCATACTTGACCCTTCCACCCATAATTAAATCATCATTTATTTCTAAACCTTTTAGTATTGAACTCTCCCCTCGCTCATCAGACCGCAATGGTATTTTGAGTATTCCCCCCGTACCCCCTAGAGGGATTATTCCCTATCCAAACTGATACTGCACAAATACAATCCTACTCAATATTAATAACACAATAGAGAAAATCATCCAAGAGATTTAGCATTAAAATCCCAACGAAGATGTTACGAAATACCATAGACTCATAGAGGGAAGATGAAACTTGTTTCAGAGCAACAAAATTTGCTAAGTGACTCTTGACATGGAGCTTTTGTAAGGTAATAACATCTGTTGCGGGCCGCAAGGATTAAACACTGGGTGTGTCCAAGCATCAAATCTCCTAAACACTAAATCTTCAAATCAATCGACATGATTCCAAATAGTAAGTATTGATAGGCCTTGGATGATTTGAATCTTCTACCTAGTATTTTTATCTTCTAGAAATAGAGATAATTAATCTTTCTTCCACTAAACAGAATTTTATGTTCATTACAGTCCCAAATATACAGAATATTGAATAGGAATGTTGTTGCACCTGCCTCACGGGCACAATATTATCCATTTTGAGCCCAACAGCTCTCATGCATATGGCCTTGTTTGTGCCCATACGCACCAAGAACACGTTAAGCATGGAAAGGACCACAAAAATATGCTCAGGTTCAAATACTCCCCCCAAGACACGTACTGCTTATGGTCTACTCTTCTATATTAGAGGCCAGTAGAGTATCCAGCAATACGGACCCGAGAAATGGATGAAGTCCCCCAATGCTTGGGAGAACATCTGAACCTTGATAAATAACTTTCAATGGGTATGGGCATACCAGTTAGGATAGCGGTAGGCTCAAAGTGGACAACACCAAGCATGTAGGCTAGAGTATGGCAAATGGACTCAACGCAAGGTTGTTCTAACTCACATACGATATTCCACAATTCCCTGAGTGAATAAGAAATTAAATGACTAACCACTACACCCATGGATAACAAGCTTTAAAGGAAACATTATATACCTCAAACAAAAGAAAAGATATACAAAGCTTTCGATTCTGTAAAGTATTCAGCAATTAAAATAATTGGCTTTAGCATTACACCTAAGGCAGCAAATATAATAAAGAAAGGCTAAGAAGATTTAAATGAAGGCTTAATGGAAGTTATAACGAAGTATGTGTAGCGGTTGTACCCTCAACTCTTCATTTTTTATAAGTGCAGTTGTAGTCTCAACTCAAAGACTCCTACAACTGCAAATTTCTCAATTGTTGGGCTGTTTCCATGTTTCCGTAAGTTCTATCAATAGACAAGCGGAAAAACTCAGACGCTTATTTAGGTGAAGACTATTGGTCAACAAAACTATTGCAGAGCCACTCTAGACTAAGGGCATATTTGATAACCTCCATTATGCCCTGAATATGGCCTGAATTTTGATTGAAAGTTTTTAGTTGCTCACAGCCGCTATATCATAATTGAATCCCCTATCATATCTAGCCCTCTTGACGATCAGATGACAGGTACCATTGCTTCTCTTGAAAGGGATAAAAGCCTCCACGATCTTCCCAAAGTTGGAGAAAATTTTTCTAAACCAAGTGATACCCACTCCATTGGGCAAGTTGTCAATGTACACAGTGAAACTCCCCTTCGACGAAGAAGAAGAGCCACTGAGAGGCCAAATGGCCTACTGCTCTCTCTCACACACTCTCTACCTCTCACGAAAACCAGCAATCACAATATTGATACCAGCACAGCTCAGCCAACCACAACAGACAGAAAAAATACAGATCGGCAACAAAAATAAACAGTCCCACTGCCTCAGAAAAGGATCGAAGAAAAGACGCACCTTGAACAGATCAACGTCAATAGCTGTTACCTTACGATCCATAAAGAGGAGTGGGAGAGAGAAGTGAAACCCCATTTTCAGGAGGGAGATGAGAAATGGAGAGGTAGAGTCGGGAGAGAAAGCGATCTATAGACGTCGAAGGTGGAGAGAAACGAGAAGGAGCAGCTTAACCATGGTTTAAGCTCTTCAGACCTCTTCTTTTTCCTTTTTTTTGGGTGGGGGTACCGGTTCCAAGTATTTTGAAATTTAATAATCGACGGTTGTGGTGTTTTGAGCTGGGGACCTGGGGTGATACCGTATCCCCCAGACAAGAGGGGATACACTAGCACCTTCCTGAACAAACAAGGTTTTTCATTTATGAGTATGGATGTAAATGTTAAAGGATAGGGCCAAAGATTACCTTCATTTTCTGCATTGAGTATGTCTTCATGTGACAGCATTTGATCAGGTGGTAGGACAAATTGACGATGACAAGTAGTATCTCCTCTTCTCTTATCAACTCTTTGGATTCCAAAATGCCAACCAGGTTGGCCTTAGGAATTTACTCACCATTTTGAAGCTACATAGGCAATCTTCTCTTAGCCATTGCAGATGAGCAACTATTTCTACATTAGTCGAAATACCTAGTACCCCATTTTCTTTAATCAATGAGGGGAAAACCTGGGATTTTTTTAACAGAGCAACTAATTTAAATGGGTAAAATGTAACTGGCATAAATGAACCTTAAAATAAAAAGGGTTGTAAACTGAAATTGAGATGGAAACTAAGCGAGGTGAATATCAAAACAAACATGATCAGAGGGAAAAGGACAATGAATTTTTAGTTCAATTTTCTCTCCCACTTCGACCATACGAATTCTTAAAGTCCATTTCCTTACAAGCAAATTAATTGATAGAGCCAACCCACAAATTACAAGCTTTTATGACAATATTCTTGACAACTTCTTCAAAACGTTCTTGCTTTCCTTCTTAGTTTCTTCCTTAGATGCTGCCTTCCTCCACTGGCCCAACTGCTCTTCCAACATACCCAGCTCTATCTCCAACTCCGAATTTTTTCCACGTAAAGCGAAGGCCTCATCTTTCATTTGAACCTTCCCTCCACTGGTCCAACAGCACTTCCAACGTTCTCAATTCTGCCTTCAACTCTGAATTTTCCTCCCGTAGTGCAAGGGCCTCATCTTCCATTTCCACTTCCATCATCTTGATTTCAAACTCTATTAACCGATTGTCCTCTTTTATTCCTTCTCTTTTGTTTTAATCTTGATTTCAGTTTCTTTGGGCATTAAATTAGCCTTTTAACTCTTCGATCTCTTTCATCGAATTCATCATCTCTCGGACCCATTCAGCCTGTTTTTTAATAAACTCCTCCTGACCAGAAGATGAACTATCTGTTGCTGCAATTGGTGATTGGACTATGCCCAAATCAGATCCCAATCCCATCTCCTTCGGCTGTGGACGCAGATCTAGATAGAACCAGTTCTGCTCCCAAAAGTAAGGAATGACAATTAGCATAGGAGCTTATGCATAAAAAATTGGAATCCAAGTTAAGTACTATTCATCACCACCCAAATCATGCTGATGCCTATAGAAACCACTGGTCAAGCCAACAGCAGGCTCGAGGCTTTGATTGAATGGCAGTTCTCTGATAGATGCAGGATCATCAGTGGAAGATTGAGAACTATGGTTCACTAAAAGTTCAGATCTTGGATTATTCCACTTGCTTCTATCCTGTCTTGTGGAGGTAGGCTGAGGTTTCCCACTTTCTGGCGTTCTGTTACGCCTTCCTTGAGAAGAGACATCACTATGTGTCTGAAAGCTCAGGACTAGACCGTGTCCTCGCAAAAAGAAACCTACCCTGAATATCATTTACCAAATCATGAGATCTGATGAAGGGAAGCGTATTGAAAAAGCAAGACAAACACAAGAACAATCTCACAACTCACAATATAGAGAAAAGCTCTCTGTTTTCTTCTTTATTCAAACTCAACTGAATTGCCCTAAGGCTTACAATGCATATTTATAGGCTACCGAGGCCTAAACATCCTAGGAAACAAATAATTAAACGGCAATACTTGCCAATCAAGAAAAGATCTAATTACCTAAATAAAATATGACTAGTGCCTAATTATAACTCCTAGAGGATTCTAGAATCATGCCAAAACAAGTGGCCATGGAAAAAGAAACTGCCTATTAAGAAATATACCAATAAAGTCTTTCTTAATACGAATATGATGTGAAGATTTGGAAGCTTCCAGAATATTCTAGTATTTTCTGGTGCTATTCCTCTCAAACCGGTCCATGTAATCCAGTGCAATCAATTCTGCATCAAGATCCAACACTTTGCTTAAGCACACCCACATTAGAACTAACTTCTCGTGCAACAGGATCTGATACCCTAGAGCTGTTCAGATTGCCATAATTCTTTTGGCTTTGAGTAGGAGTAGCTGCAAAAATATTAGAAGTTCTAGATGTGTTTTCTGCGGAAAATTTGCTATGTTGGGAGGAAATATTACATAAACTGGATTCAGCAAATTCAACATCACCACCAGAATACTTATTCAACGTTTTGGCACTTGGAGTGTTTTTCGGATTCTCAGGCTTGTGGAATTGATAATGTCAAGTACCACAGGTCAGTTGTCGGTGCATCAGGGCGATTACCATTGCCATGTCTATCCCATGGGTTCATAAAGAACTGATTTACTCCATAAATCAGGTTCTCTTTGGGACAGTCAAGTATTCTTGCCCCAAATGCAAATGCACTGCGTATTCTAAAAAAATTACCTGGTATATAAACCAAATCAGTGAATGGGTGCATCCTATCTCCAAAGTCATGGTCTGCATTTGACTCAATTTATTTGAACTATCAAAGAGACCTAAAGAAATGGAAAGTGGTCAAACTTTACAAGCCCCAATCCAAGTTCCTGGGGTCGTTACCTAGTTTCGTTTTTCTCTCAAAGTTGCATGCCGACAAAGTATCTCAACTTTGTCTAATACTATCTTCAACCAATGCCACATCTAACTTCCACAAATGCAACTGGGAAAGCACCTGTTAAGAATTCCTAGCACTTACCAAATTCGGTCTTATTTGATATCTTTTCACATCTTCAAACAAGATGAATGCTGTGTTTAGAAATTTCCTTTTCACACAAACCTGTAAACCAATAACAAGGTACATCAACATACAGGGCCAAAATAATCCATAATAATACATTGCATGAAGCATCTGTGTGTTCACTGTGAAACAAGGGAACTAGTTAGCTGCTAGCAATTAGTTAGTAAGAGTTCAGTCAGCGAAAGGAAGTTTCCAGTAGGTGCTTCAGTCAGCAACTTTGAGATCAATTGCCTTATAAAGTGTCCCTATTATGTCCTTTTCCCCGTTGGTGGTTAGTCTTTGAGTCCATGCCTTGGGCTGTAGCAATCTCTTTCTAATGTATTGGACATTCTGTTTTCCTACGGCCTGCTGCTACCTTTGTTCATGATTGGGATCACTTGATTCTATGATTCTTTGAAGCTACTGGTACTCATATTAACGTATAATCATTTGCTGTCATGGGATTCTCTTCTACTGCTACTTCTGTCATACTCCGCTGCTGTTATGGATGGATCTTTTGCTGCCATGAGTTTTTGAAGTTTCTTTATTGCTGCTGCTGCTACCATAGTTTTCTGCCATGAACTTATGACCATTTTCTGCAACGATATTGACACTCTACTCCTGCATCTGCTAGTGCTCATCTACTGCTTGTTATGACTATTTAATGTCATCTTACAAGCCTATGCTGCTCATCCACTGCAGCAATGGTCAGTTGCTATTTCCTTACTTCACAATGTTACCTTTTTGAATTCTCTATGTCCTGCTGCTGCTATTGTTGTTGCTCAACATGTTGTTACTTAAGTCACCGGTTCATCTCAAACTTTAAATACTATTTGCAGATAATTGAACCACTGTTCCCATACGATGGTCAAATGCGATTCACCCATTCAAATGAGTTAGGCAAGTTTATGGTTATGTCAGTTTAGGTTAATTGGATTCAATTTAAGCAGCCTAAGTGGAAAGAGCTAATAAGAAGAAAGGCAGTACCATTTTCCTCATTCTTCGAGAGGATTTCTCTCTCGGCAGCAGCTCTTCGGAGATGATAATGGCCAGCACTTCGCAGACGATAATGGCTAATCAAGGTATGTTAAAACCCTTTATTGATTAGTTTAGCCTAAACCCTTTGTTGATAATGTATCTCGTTTGTCTTTTTCTAGTTTGGTGGCTGGCATCTTGCCATCCTTCTTTGCTTCAGGTTTCGACAAGTGATTGTCCATTCAATGGGCTTCAGGTTTTGAGAGGCAAGTGATTGTCCATTCCATGGGTACCAACCTAGTTGGGATGTATAGTTATGGTTGTGATGCCTTTTGCTCTTTTCCTTTTAATCATTGTAATTGTCTCCCATTTATGTTGATTAATAAATTTTTTTGCTGGTGGGATTGCAAAGTATTATATATGGAGGGGATGTTCTTCAAAATCCTTTTAAGTACCTCTAGCCTTAGATGAAGAAAAGGCTGCTCAGTTAGCGGTCGGTACGGTGTTTTACATTAATACCCGAGCAGTTAATAGGCCTTTGGATAAATTTGTTTTTAGGGATGGGAGATACGATATCCAAGTAAAGGTGTTCCGGTGGGATACTAGAAGCGAGGGGAAGGTCTTTAGGAAAGGATTTCTTGCAAGAGCTCAAGGGGTAACTCACATCAGAAATTACTATTTTTTAGAGGAGCACGTCACACAAGGCGGTTTGCCTCTTGTTTCCGATCGACACATTCCCACGGTTTTGTTTCAACCTCTTCAGATGAACTTTGGATATCGATACCCCTTTCTGAATAGCAGAAAACTGTGTATCGGTACAAAATATATGCTACTAGTGGCATTCTTGTTTGTCCTCCTATGGGTGATAGAAATCTCCTTACCCCGCGCAAAATGAGATCTCATTTGTGGATGGTATCGCCCCGCGATACATCCGTTCTACTCAAAAATTCAAGCTTGTAATTGCTGAAAATGACGTGAGGTAATCTATGATTTACTTTGGCCCTATACAAAAATCTATGTTTTACTTTAGCCCTGTACAAAAATCTGCACAAAGCAGATAAAAATCCGAGGGAAAACAATTTCTTTATGAAAATAAATAGCAGATTTATTTTCGTAAAAGTCATTTTTTATTTTTGTAAAGAAATTCTTTTCCCTTGGATTTTTATCTGCTTTGTGCAGATTTTTGTATAGAACTAAAGTAAAACATAGATTTTTGTATAGGGCTAAAGCAAAACATAGATTACCTCACGTCATCTTCAGCAATTACAAGCTTGAATTTTTTAGCAAAACGGATGTATCGCTGGGTGATACCATCCACAAATAAGATCTCATTTTGCGCGGGGTAAGGATTTCTATCACCCATAGAAGGACAAACAAGAATGCCACCAGGAGCATATATTTCATACCAATACACAGTTTTCTGCTCTTCAGAGGGGGACGCCGGTATCCAAAATTCATTTGAAGAGGTTGAAACAAAGGTGTGGGGATGTCGATCGAAAACAAGAGGCAAACAGCCTTGTGTGACGTGCTCCTCTAAAGAATAGTAATTTCTGATGTGAGTTACCCCTTGAGCTCTCACAAGAAATCCCTCCCTAAAGACCTCCCTCTCGCTTCTAATATCCCACCGGAACACCTTTGCTTGGCCATCGAATCTCCCATTCCTAAAAACAAAACTATCCAAAGGCCTATTAACTGCTCGGGTATTAATGTAAACACCGTACCGACCGCTAACTGAGCAGCCTTTTCTTCATCTAAGGTTATAGGTACTTCAAAGGATTTTGAAGAACATCCCCTCCATATATAATCCTTTGCAATCCCACCAGCAAAAAAATTGATTAATCACCATAAATGGTAGACAGTTACAATGATTAAAGGGAAAAGAGCAAAAGATATCACAACCATAACCATACATCCTAACTAGGTTGGCACCCATGGAATGGACAACCACTTGCCGCTCAAAACCCGAAACTCATGAAATGGCCAATCACTTGCCACTCAAAAACCCGAAGCAAAGTAGGATGGCAAGAGGTCAGCCACCAAACTAGAGAAAGACAAACGAGATACATCATCAACAAAGGGATTAGACTAAACTAATCAACAAAGGGTCTTAACATACCTTGGTTGGCTCACAGTCGAAATCAACTTAGCGATGAACCGACTGATGAATTGCACTTTACCAAGGAAACAGAAAACTTCTCGCATCCTTCTCAGACCGAGGTGGTTCCGTCTCCAGAATAGCCTTAATCTTTGAAGGGTCAACCTCGATGCCACGAGTGGTGATCATGAGCCTCATTTCCCCTGCGGTAACTCCAAACGTACACTTGGCCGGATCGAGCCTCGTCCTGTATTTTCGAATCCTTTCAAAGAACTTCCTAAGCGATGGTAGGTGCCCTTCTCGCTCCTTTGCTTTGATGATCATGTCATCGACATAAACTTCCACCTCCTTGTGAATCACGTCATGCAACAAGGTTGTAGTGGCTCGCTGGTAAGTTCCCGCATTCTTCAACCTAAAAGGCATGACCCGATAACAGTAAGTTCCCCACTCTGTACTTGGCTTTGCTCTCGAGCCAAAGTCTTTTTGCTTATAGGTTCCTTTATGTGTATAGTATTGACCAAACTTGCATGTTTTTGTTTCAATAGTCGGTTTGTTCCGGTTAAGCCATGCTAATGTATATTAAAGGTGATAAGTACTTACTTTAATTTTCGCACATAGAACTCTGGCATATTTTTGGATTATTGAAATCGTGCTCCCGCAGCTTACTTATTTTCTCCAAGAAAAAGGTCTTCTGACGGTTGGATTTTGTAAATTCCCTAAACTGGTTTAGATATTTAGGCCTAGGGTGACCTAGACTCACTAGCCAGTCACTAGACCTTTAACCCCCAGGTCTTGGGTCGTGACAAGAATGGGTTATTAATATTTTATTTTTTTTGATAACCGGATGTCCGAGCTAGCATTCACGCACCTCGACTACTTCCGGGTCTTCGAGGTAACGATTAGGCAAAATCCCCAATAGTCCCAAGAGTCCCACCTGCAAGTTAATTGAAAGTGATCATGTTATTGCCAAACAATTGCTACCTTCATTGCACATTTTTTTCCTATTGAATTACTCATTCAAATTACAAAAAATGCCACAAAAGAAAAAATAAATAAACATACTTACCAATCCATCTCTAGATTTTTAGAAATTACTCACTACCACAAGAAAAACCTTAACACCTTCCAAGAGCATGTTGATAACAATTGTTTTTTATCATCATTGGAAAATGTTTCATTCAAGAATTGCCCAACGACACTTAGCGGAGTAACAAAAACATAAAGGAAAACCTAAACATCTCGTTCTTAAAACATTCTGCAAAAGCAGATAGAAACCGAGTCAGGGATGAAAGAGGAGGAGAGGAATATCTAAACTACGGAGAAGAAACCAAAGCAGGAGAGATGGAACCCAAGAAAGGGGAGCTCATATTGATGATTAGAACATGCATAAATACAGACTTCGCAGAAATTTTTTCTCCCCTACCACATGAACAAACTTTGTTCACTGGAATTGCATATTGATGAATGGAAACAAGGTCAAACCACTTGTGCGTTAAAGCAAACTCATGCAATTATTTGCAAACTCATGTCACAAACTTACAATTTCTCACTTCTCTCTCTGGATGGGAGATATCACAGAACACACAAACCCACTTTACTATGAGAAAAAGAAAAAAACTCAATTATCGTCCTCCTCGTCCCCTTCCGCGATCCCTCACACTATGTTTTTCTCTAGGAATGGAAACGGGGCTGATATGGGGATATCGGTACACAATACTAAAACCATACCCGAATCCGCCTGATAAAAAAAACTGTGGCAGGAGAGAACAAATTCTACAATCCCTAGATTATTTAGACACAGAAATCGCAGATTACAAAACAAACTTGAAGTAGTGAGAATAAAAGCTGAGATATGGCAAGACTTTTTGCAGATTTTAGATTGAGAGAGACATTCATATACAGACTCGTTATAAATCCGAGAGAAACAAATACTATCATAAATAAAGAGATATCTGAATTTGTGCAAAGATACATACATATATATATATCCATATAGATACAGGTCGGAGAGGCAAGTTTTATACCTGAGGTCCTGAACGCAAGCTATACGGGAGAGAGAGAGAGAGAGAGAGAGAGAGCAGGGCATCCTGACATTCGTCGATGGTCGAGGAGTCGGACATGGATGCGAAGGCAACAACGATTGAGAGAGACCGAGTCAGAGAGTAAGAAGCCGGTCTGAGAAGAGAGAGATCGACGGAGGATAGGGAGATCGAAGCTGAACAGAGGAGAGGCACTCTGATTACAAGAGAAACCCTAGATTTCGTTCATATCTGCGCACGATATGAGAAGAAATAGACCTAAAAGCAGGGTGTAAAAGGTCCGGATTGATCCGATTCTCTAGAAAATTAGTAACCATAAATCATTTTAAATGGTTCTAGAAAATTATGAACTAGAATTTAACCAATATATTCATAAAACCTAATCAGAACCAAACCGCAAGACTGGTTCGATTTGGTTCGGTTCTGATTCTATCTAATAAACATCCAAATACTTATTCACAAAATTTGAAAATATGAAATTAAAGAAATAGAAAGAAAATATGCTGGAATAGAAAATGAATAAATAAAATAAAAGTTTTCCTAATGAATGAGATTTTATCTCTAAATAAATTAAGTTTAGTAAGCAAAAGATTATCCTATCAAATTCAAATACATATTTAATTACACAAATATGTATTGCTATATTTGTCTTAGTTTTAAACGGTCCGATTTGGTTCTAACCACGGTTTATTAATTGAGAACTAGTAACCAAACCAAAATTAACGGTTCTTATTTTTTTAGAATCATAACCTGACCGTAGAATTTCAGAACCAGACCAAATAAGAAAGTTCCGTCTGGATCGAACCGATTTTACTCAAGGGACAGCAGCCCCTGAGTCCCATTATATTAGCTCAAACAAAACCCAACTTTAAATTATTTGAACACCGTAAGCATAAATATTTGAATACCTAATCCAAAACATTTGAACTATCCCCAAAAAATAAACCCAAAAATCAATTCAATATAAACAACCCAATTAAAAGCTATATGCTGCTCCATAGCGCTTCTCGTACATGATCAATTGAACAACCTAAATTCATTTTATACTTTATATTTCATGCAATAACATTATCTCGAGTTTATTCGAACACTTAGTTATATACTGTGGACATCCATCAATCAGGATATTCACTATTGAACACTTAATATATTAGCTCAAAACAAAGTACACACTTTTAATGATACAAATTTTAAAAAATTAGAGAAAGAAAAAAGTATCTATTGGTATTGAAATTGTGCTATGACTTTTCTCCGAACAACAATCAATTTTATATCTCTACAAATAAAAGCTTAGGGAGAGAAAATTTCTTTTATATCCCTTTGACTTTGATCAAACATTTATTTTGGTCCTTACCTTTCAATTTCGGCATAAAAATACTTCGACTTTCCAATTTTTTTTCAATGTCGTCCTTTAGAAGGAATCCGTTTTTTTTAGTCCTGCTATAGGGACCGACAGCTGCACAGCCGGACGGCCGATCCGAACCGTCCTAAAATTCTGAAAAAAAAAAAAAACAACGGGGCCAGCGCGGGAATCAACGGTATTCAATATGTGTAGGGTATGTGATTCAAACACCATATTTTTGTGTATATATGTATATATCCCTAAAGGATGACATTGAAAAAAATTAAAAAGTCGAAGTATTTTTATGCCGAAATTGAAAGGTAAAACACCAAAATGAATTTTTGATCAGAGTCAAAGAGATATAAAAGAAATTTTCTCAATTATTTCCTTCCACGTAAGAATTCGTCCCGGTCATTTTAAACATTTATGCTTAAATATTCATCCTCAGACTTTATCCCACGTAAGAATTCATCCCAGTCATTTTGAACATTTATGTATTCATCCATTCAAATGGTGAATTACCTATCTTACCCTTCTAATAATATATTCATATATGTTTTATTAAATTGACATCCTAAATTAGTGGGATTCAACCATTTTTTAATTTAGTTGGATTCAACTATTTTCTAATTAGTGGGATTCAATCTCAATAATTACGGGAGATAAATATGAATGATGATTTCAAAACTTAAAAGATTCGTAATAACCAAATTTCACCGATTTACATTCGAAAATCATATTTATGTTTTCATTTCTACCACGTATTATCATAAAACCTTTTGGAACATGGTTGATTGACCATATTTTTATTTTTTTGCAAAATTATCATTAAAAATATTTCAGAACATATACAATATTCGTACTGACCATATTTTTCATGGTTAATTTATCATGAAAATAATAAACCAAAATCATGATTTCTCGGCAAAACTTGAAAACCCATAACATTCCGGGAAAATAGCCTCTTTTGAAACATGGTGGATTGACCATGTTTTTATTTTTTGCAAAATGATCTGAAGAAATATTTCGGAACATACACAATACTAACTATGTTTTTCATGGTTAATTTATCATGAAAAATAATAAATCAAAATCACGATTATTTCTCAGCGAAACTTGAAAATCCATAACATTCCGGAAAAATCGCATGAAAAAACATGAATATATAATGTTTTTTCAATCTGAAAAATATGACTCTAGTCATGTTAAGCTGGAAAAAAAAAATAGAAGAAGAAGAGGAAGAAGCCATGCAAAATGAACTTGCCGTTGTCGTCGTCCAAAACTGCGTGACCACAAAGGTCTCTGGATGATGATGCCATACACAATGGACGCCAAGTAGAGTTACTAGCATCGAGCACCTCGCCCGTGAGAAACCCATCCTCCTCTTTGTTGTGCTTGTGACCCCTAACAACGTTTCTGAAAACGTACATCTTACCATCGACGGTGACGGGGTAAGGATATGTTCTAGGTCTAAGCATTGACAACCCTTTCTTCCACCCACCTGTGGGACTGTTGGTGTCGATGTAATAGACGTCGTTGTAGTATTTGTGGGAGTGAAGGTCTTCTTCTTCTTCCTCCTCCTCCTCCGTGTCACTCCGGGCAACAGCGGTGGAGGAAGAGCGGCAAGCATCAGTCGAACGGCATCGGTTCTGCAGCCTTGGTGGTTGTGGTCATCCCGTTGTGACCTGGTCGGCGACGATTTGCTTGATCGGTGACAATGGTTGGCTGGATGAGTTTTGCAGCAGCAGTGGTCTCGATTGGTAGGGGTGTGACCATCCCGTTTTGATCGAAATGGTTGAGGATGAAATGGTTTGTATGGTTTTGGGAGGTGGTGGTCCAGATTTTCGGGAGAGATTTACGGGATTGGATTGAATTATGGGCCGGGATTACCGTAGTTATCTTTTCGTCCCATTTTTCTGTTATATATATATATATATATATATATATATATATATAATATCCGAGGACACTATTGGTATTATGAAAAAATGAGGATGAAATCATTATTGTTCAAAAGTGCAGGATGGATACTTACGTGGGATGGGTTTTGAGGATAGATAATTAAATATTCCTTGTTTTTAAGCTAATTTTTTTCTCATTTCCTACAAGTTGGAGTGGGCACAGGCGCGGGTAAACCTGTCCACCAACCAGGGCAGAGACAGGAGCACCCAAGAATTACCGGTCGGGTTAGGGACTGTGTGGTACTTTTCGGATTGGTAGGGTGTTTCACTTTTTAGAAAAAGTAACTTTTATAAAAAGAAAGGTAATTTCAAGCTCAAAAATCATGTGTTTACGCAAATAATTTTTCTATCAATATGGATCTTGTTTAATAGATCTCATTGAAATCTTTTAAATGATGTAAAAAAAAATTGGAGAATATATTTTTCATTTTCATTATAGTTAAGCTTGAAATTACATTTTTTTTTGGTAAAAATTTCTTTTTCTAAAAAGTGGAACACCCCATGGGTATGGCAAAACTTGTTGAGCCCTTCCTCGTTGCCATGCCTATCTACTCCTACCTCAAGTCACGTAATTCACATGCGTGAGCGGAAGCGGAATTGTGAGTACGAACGTGAAAACGTCTTTTAAACACATCCGAACTTACTAAAATTCACGAGAGCGAGAATTCAGAGCTTAAGCACAATGAGAGTATTGAAAGCGTGAGTGCAATGCGAGAATTGACAGCGCGAGCGTAAGGCGATAAACGAGTAGACGTTGAGAGAGCGAGCGCAAGACATTTTAAATTAAAAACGCGAGTGGGTGACAAGAATTGAGAGAGAGAGCGTAAGGGCTTTCGAAGGACTACATCACTAAGTTGCTACTTATGTAATAACACAGTGCCAACACACTATAAATCTTGGAATTGTGGCCATATATTCGAGGTGCAGACTTGATCACCTCCTTATCCGAGATTCACCATATTAGCGAAATTCCAAATCCAGCCCCAAAAAGCATCACCTCTCATGGCTCTCTCTGCAACTTTCTCACAAACCTTCTTCCCCAACTTACCGTATTCATCACCATTCTCGCACACCCACAGAACAACAAAACCACCTCTTCGTTTACACCTATTCAGAGCTGTAATGCAATCCGCAGAAGCAGCCGATAATGAAAAGCCTGCTGCTGCACAGAAGAAAACTGAAGAGGAACCCCCGAAAGCCCAACCTCCTCCTCCTCCTCCTCAACCCACCGTTATTCGGCGGAGACCAGTTTACTCCAGTTCAGTTCCATAATAACAATGTCCTTTTTTGTGCAATGGGTTGAATTTGTTGATTTAGAATGAAAATGAAATCTGTTCAATGATTATTTATTTTTGTGGGTAATGTTTGTGCAGTGAAGAAAGGCCAGATTGTGAGAGTGGACAAGGAGAAGTATCTCAATAGCATCAATGTGAGTCTTACAGTGATGTTTGTTTCTCTCACAAATTCCTGTCTCTTTTAATGTTCAGTCAATTTTCTTTTCTATTTCTGTGAAGTCTCCATGGAATAAGTCTGACCAACGAGGGTTGGTTCAGCAGCGGAAACTCGGACTTGGTCGGACAAGGCTTCCAATCCCTTAGCCACTTATTAAGTATATTCCTAACATGACTCACACGTGCTGAGACTTTAGTTTCGGCCCCGATGTACGTGCGGTGGAGTTAGTGGTATGATGTGACGGGGAAATACTCCCTGGCAGTGATGGTTACCATACTGCTGCTTTCATTTTTTGTACCAGCAAAGAATAGGATAAGTCTGAGCCCAACTTTGATCTTTCTTAAATTTATTAACGTTTCTATTTCTCTGGAGGCTGAATAGCGTCAAGGTAAATTTCTTTGCTTTTTTCTAGTTCCATGACTCTTCAATTAGCATCAATAAACTACCCAAAACCAAACCAAATCAAAACCGAAGCAAGCTTAGTGTCCCATATTTGAACAGCTTTTAAAGCCTTTTAATTTCTCGGAGCTGTGTACGATATTAGAAGACAAAATGCTAGGAACACAACACCCAACACAACCTCTCACGTACATGTATGTTAGAGGTTGTGTTTAGATTGTTGTGTATGTAGCACTTTGATTAGAAAACAAAAAATGCTAGGAACACAACACCAAACACAGCTACTCAAGTTTGGCTTAATTGAAGCTCACTTGAGAGTTTCTTGAATAATAAACAAGCCACACTTACACATTTTAAAGCAAATTAAGCAAGGGTGGACAGAGGGGACACCCTTGCTTAACCCTGATCTAATTTTAGCGTATGCCAAAGAAATCAGTAACTTGGCCTCTTCAATAAGTGAAAATTTTGCCTTTAGCTCGTGTATAATCTCTTTTTCTTTCTCTTTGCCTTCAAAGTTTCTTTCTGGCATACCTTAGACATCAGTAATACAGAGAAATGGTGCGACTAAACACGTGTTTTCTTCGCATATCAGTACTTATCAGTTGGACATCCAACTTATTACAAAGGCCTGGACTACATTTATGAAGACCGCGGGGAGGTAGTTCTTACCTGGAACTTCATGTGATGCTGTTCAATTACACATTGTTAAGTATCATATTTTCTGACAGTTCTTGCATCACATGGGTATTAGGTATTGGATCTCCGCAACTTTGAGACAGGAGAATATGCACTTGTAAGTTCCCTTGTCCTCCCTATCCCCATATATGTTGCATTGCAAATGTTAAAGCATCCAACTCAAAACCAACTGGCAATGAGGGGAGAGGCCACCCAGGCTCATATACTAGTTTTTGAGGTGATAATTAACCGATGTGGGACAAATTCCAATAGCAAACAATATTTATAGCTTGCCTAACTCTAGTAATAGAGATAGTCTTTCAAGATATGTCACTGGGCTGAAGCTAGATCCAGCCTTCTAATCCAACTAACAATCTATCTAGGGGTTAGTGGCTAGCTGGTGGTAAGCTCAGTAAAATTAGCGTACTTTGTAATTTAGTCAGCAGAAATTCTATGTACCAAAACATATCAGTAAAAGTGTCTATGGTGAATATTTTTGCATCCTAGTACTCTGATATCAGCCTCTCCTTAAGCAAACAAACACAAAAAAGAAGGAACGAACGAGAGGTCGGGATAAAGCTGTCTACCTATTACCTCTCTCGAACAGTAAGCAGGACCTGGGCAGGAAATTTAAGTTTGGGCAGCCTATAGTTTGCATAAGAATTGCACTCAAATGGATTCATACCTCTTTGTCTCTTAGCGATTTGGTAAAGTTTGAAACCGCAAACCACTTCAGGATGTTCCCTTACTATCTCATGTGTAAAAAACTGGGCTTCTTGCCCTGTGATTCTCAACTATCAACTTCAATACCAAGACAAAACCATTCACGTCCAAATGTAATGGCACAAAAACATGTGCTTCAGTTCTATACGTCTCATCAATACATATTGAGATCACGATGTTGTACTGCTCACAGATTGCATGGGTTGGGATCCCTACTGCACCAGCTTGGCTTCCAACAGATATGCTTATCAAGGTATGCTTAACGTTTTCGGTATGTTTTTCGTGGACTTTGAATTTGTAATGGGGTTTTCCAAAGGGGATGTGGATTGAAAAGAACAGGAGACAGAAAACATATTCTCATAAAAAACTGCAGGTGTTTGCCTACTTTTTCCCGTTCATTTTCTTTTCCTTGTTCAAATTCATGATTAAAATGCATCTTAGATGTTCATCGATATTCTTGTGCAACTTTACAACGATAATTTTGTCTCTATAACTCAGAAATAATGGTTGGTACATTTCTCTACCTTACTTGCAGTCTGACAAGCTCAACTACGAGAGAATATAACCAGCTTCAACAAGCTAAAGTCACCTGACTATAAAGTCCACATCTTGCGATTTTTTCTCTCTGTCACCAGAGGTCTTCTGTTGTATCCCAAGTTCATGTAACATAAGTCTTCTATTACATGGAGCATTGCTGCAAATAATATATCTTCTTTTCAATCTTCTACAGCTGCTTCTAACAGGCCTATGAATTAGAGGGAGAAAACCTGTGTATAAAATGTTGAAAAGGCTAGCTTATACGTATACCGAGTAAACTGTGATGGTTGTTTGTACTGGATTTAACACTAGCTCACAGTTTGGGTTCTTTCGCGTATATTATGAAGGAATGAACCTCAGAGAAATTGTACATATGTTGAAGTCCGCGATCTATTTATAATTCTATTTTCCATATACGTGGGACATAACCACGATTTTGTCTTCCCAAATATGATCATACAATCTTGTTACCATCTTGCGCCACCATTAATCATAACCCCATGGCAAGGCAGATTAGCATTTGTGACTATATATTTAATGGTATGACCTTTATCAAAATTTCTGATTGCTGCATCCATGGCAACAACAGAGATTCATATAACATACTTACCTAAAGCTGGACCCGGTAAAGGTATGCGACAATTCGCCTTTCTCCAAAATACAAAATATATATTAATAAATAAATAAAAACCCCCGAAACAATAACGGTTGTATGTATCTCAGTATAGGCTGCCTCTTGAAGGATCCCTAACGGCGTAATTGGATTATGGCTGAGGAGAAAAGATAAAATCATGACCTTCTATGAACACAGACAGGCTGTGCACCGCTATGCACATACGGTGCACAGATCGGCACGCGGGGCTCACTCCAGGTTCTGCACGGATAATCCAAGTTGTTCGATAAATTTAAATTAATTTTTTGAAAAGCCCCCGCTAAAAATCAACTCAACATAACACGTGTAGGTGCTTGATCTAATCTTAATTTTTTCATTCAGATTACAGGATCAAACACCTACACATATTGTATTGAGTTGATTTTCTACGAGGCCACTTGAAAAACTATTTTAAAAGAATGGCTCAAATCGTCAGTGCGGAATCCAGAAGCAAGCCCTGCGTCCGGATTGTGCACCATATGTGCACAGCCCATCGGATCTTTTTCGTAAAGTCATAAGACTAGATTCACTTTTCAGTTCATTTTCCCCTCCTTGAAGTATTCCTCCATAAATCCAGGAGTCGAACTTAGCGTCTTAGTCTATTTTTTGCTTCTAGGGGACAACAGAAGTTTCAAAATTGCAAGAGCAACCACCAACCGTTTATTCCTCACCTAAAAATTAAAAAACCACCAGCAACAATGGACAAGGCCATGTAAATTGTAACAAGAAATAGAATGCCCCTAAACCCAATAGCATTGTCATCCTTGCTACAATAAAGAGATTAGAGTACGTATCATAACCTGAGTTGAGGTGCACATAAGGTGATCTGAACACATGAGTTGTTAAAAAAAAAGATGTCTTTTCTCTCTCTAATAAAAGTTTACAAAGTCCCAGCCATTGGATACATATAACATACAAAAAAACAAACCACACAATGAAGCTTCCACTTTTACAAGGCGATAATCGAACTTCGTGGCTGTATGCAATTTTTCTTCTATTGAGTATGTGAATTTCCTCTCTTGGTACAGGAAAAACATCGGAAAAAAATCATTGCCGCAATACCAATTACCCATGGCAGACCAATGAATAAGAAAAAAAAACAGTAAGCTCAATGGTGTTTGGTTTAGGAGAGTGCTTGCCAAATACCTGTTACTCTTCTTTGATCCTCATTTGACGGTTCAATCAAGTGAGTGACACTCTCCCCCACATCATATAATTGCAGAAAACTATTATTGCTATTCTTCGTTCATGTATCTCAATGAAAGTTGCCACGATCCTTTTTCCTTTCATCGGCATTACATGTGAGGAATTTGTAGCCTTGTGATACTTTGGTTAGTGAACGAAAAATCATTGCATCGAGTTGATGCTCGAAAAAATTTGCAGGAGGCAAAACTAACACTGAACCCTCTTTGTGCGTTTGTTGGCCTTCATAAGCTCCACCAGGGAAGGAAGAGGTCGAGGCACAGGCACATTCATGGACCGATACAACTTCCTAAAGCTTTCATTAAAGCTTTGTGATGATCCAACCGGCGAATAACCACTCAAACGAATTTCGGCATCTTTCTCCAATACTGACCTTTGGACTTCATTAGCCTCCACTTTGTTCTCCAATGGATTTTCACATTCCACTTCAAACTTCCTCTGTATCTCCACTGAAATCCCACATTGTGCTTCAGTTATATCTGTCTTGTTCTCAAATGATTTTTCATGTTTCAATCCGAAAACATCCTCTTGGAACAAACATTGTGGTTGTGCTTTATCAGAAACGCTATGAGGAGTCTCATCTTTAGTGGTTTTAATTTTATTCTCTGCAAGTAGAAAAGTAAAATCCGCGGGATTCCCAAGTCTTGCCTTTCCAAATAACGTGACAGGTGGCCTTTTGCTGGGAGGAGAGAGGGTCAAGAGTTGTTTTTGGGTAATGGATGTTTTCACAGGCTGCAAGTGAGACTCTACAGTGGGTTTGATAGTGTCTTCCACGACGACTGAACAGTTATCAGTTGGAGCAACTTCAAGCCTTATGTCTAGAAGTTTCCATAAAGGATCATCAGAAGCGAGTTGTGTGCCAAAACAATTTTTCTTCACATAATCAAGCTCCATAGCCCTGCAACTGGGAGTTGTCGACACAACCCGTTTGGGCGCAAGAATTTGCATAGCCCACTCCAACTCTTCTCTAGATGAGTGCATCGAATAGCATATATGCCAAACACCAAACTGATCTCTCACTGCTTGACTGCTTCTCCCTCTTCTCTGCCTTTCAGTTTCTAAAATCTCATCATCAAACACAAACCACTGGGAGGAAGCACGGATTATGAGAGGCTCCGGCTGGAAATTAGCCTCTGCCTCTGCAAATTTAGCTTGCGCTCTTTCGTAGAGCTTAGGAAATCCTTCCAGCACGTGAAAGCGAGAGGATGGATCTTCAGAGAGTAGTTCAGGCGCTGTGAGTGTCAGAGAATGGAAACATTCTGGATTCTTGTCTTTATCAATGAAAATTTTGGAACCAAATGTTTTGGACACTTCCACAAGTATCTCTTCCTGACCAAGAAGATCACAGGTCAGATAAACCACCAGGGCGTTAGGGTGCTTCCATATACAATTAATGACCTGTTTCATGGATAGCATGAATGTCAGTCTTATCATCAGCAATTGCAACAAACATTACACTATGACTATGCACGTGTGTATGTCGCGCGTGCGTGCGATTACTTACTTTCCAGAGAAATTAAGTGCAGAAAAAGATCCTTTGTCATTAGATGATTGAACTCAAAGTCGTAAGAAGCATCAGGTTAAATAACATCCATGCATCATGAATGCATGCCACTTATTGGAAACACTTGCTGCTTATGAGAAACAAAATCTAAAAGGTGAATTGTGGAAGGCCAATATAGACGCAGGTCATCCATGGTCACCATGACCAGTTTGTGCGATGCAGTGATGTCATGGGAGAAAAGGATTTGCCTTGTGATCACACACATACCCATACTATACCATCTGAGGGAACTCCAAAAGGCGGAGGGAGGAAAGTGATGTGGCCCCAAGGGTCCAAACCCTGGCTTGCTAGCGAAGTCCTTTACCCCCTATAACTACAAGTCTACAACACACTCCAAGGGTAGAGGTAAGCTCAATATCTAATCATACTGGTGGTTACTCTGCTAGTTTTGCTTCTTCTTCACTCACTGACCCAACCATCAGAGTGTCTGCCGACCACCTTAGGCCGGTTGCCTGGTTGGCTCACACTATGTTCTTTTAGCGAAGAAGGAGCTCATCACTTACTAGCGCTTCACTTCCCATTTTCACCACCAGTAAAGATTGTGCTTTGCCATCTAACCAGTGGGGGTAATTTTGGCCTATTTCCGATATTTTTCTGTGTGGTAGATTCCAGAAACCTGTTTTCATGGAATCATAAAAAATTTGAGAACTGGTCCTTGTGGGCATTTAGTATTCTGACCGGAAAACACCATATAACAAATTTTGTTTTTCTGAACTGTCTCAATTTTCTGGAAAAAGTTTTACAATGAACCACACGAATTTCCAACCATGGTTCCTGTTTTCTGCAAGTTTGAGAACAAAAACAAGTTGATATATCCAAGAGAGAGGCTTAGAGAGCAGAATCATTTTTCAAAAACTCTACCAAACGCAAAACTACTGACCAATGGTCTTGACAAATCAAAAGGCCAATTTGTATGCCAAGAACACCACATGGTAGGTTTATCCTTCCAAACTAAAAAGTTCAAATAACAAGAAACCTAATACTTGTTCTCTTGCAACTTTGTAGAATACAATTTGCTGCTCAAAAGTTGTTTTTCCCAGTCTGGTTTGTACACTACTGACTCAATGGAACTACTTGAATCTTTTAACCAACACAAACCATCTCAGCTCTCAAGATAGTTAAATCATCAAAAAAATTCTGGAACTATCACTGGTTTCTCACAAGGAGTGGAGTTTTGCAATTCTAATTTCCAAGGAAGGAGCTCCATTTAAGATAAGGACTCTATGCAACCATTTACGCATGTTTATACATGGGCAACCATATATTCTAACCATATGCATGGTGAGAAAATGGTACAATGTGGAGGACGTGTTCTTATCCAGTAACACTAGTATGTTTGAAAGCCAATAATGAGCACAATCATAGTGCACTGCACAAGTGAAACTTCGCCTCTTCATGTTAAGCCGGAGGTAAACATAAAACTAAAATACACAAGCACTTCTACAGCTAGCTTGTATCTCCAAGATCTTTTTTATCTCATACAAAATCAATACAAATCAGAAAACAGGACATGGTTTACCACACTTGGGTGGCAGCTCAAATAAAGTAATTAGACAGGTTACACAAAACTAAGAGACCCAAACTGATTAAAAGCCAACGGATAATACCTGCCGGACAGCAGAATACTTGCTGGGCATTTTCATAGAGGATTTCCCAAATGTACAGTCCAAGAAAACATAATCAAGCTGAGACTTTGGTTCTTTTCCTTTCCTGCCTATGTACTTCTCTGGTAGACTTTGCAAACAATCTGGGGTGAGTCTACAATCTCCTGTGTGCAGGATATTGCCAAAATTGCCTTCAAACAAGAACATCAAGGCTCCTGGAGTCCATACACAGAAAGCCAAATAAGGAATTTTAGAGCTTGCACACAGATTAGAATGAAAGGGAACCTAGCAGCAATGCTAGTTTCACTTAAAACAAAGTCCTCTAAAAAGACAAATGATAAAGCATAACACATACATCTTATGTGAAGAAAAATGAATCTTTAAACAAATGCAGCAAAACAAAACATCTGATATCCAGTCATTTTTGTTTTGTTTTTGGTTTTCATTTTTGAAATTTCAAATGAAAATGATGAACAGCTTAGAATCTTATTTAACCCCTTGAATGATTCTATTCACCTGCGATTTTGGGAAGTCAGGAACAGATTCAGATAGTTTACGGAAAGTAGTTTGTTATCAGGAACTTCCTTTGAACAATTATTGTAAAAGTTCAACAACATTGTACTTTGTAGGTCCTAGAGTCCCATATTCTAGTATGCTAATCCTTTTTTACGAACACTTAATGGAGCTGCAAAGCCTGCAATACGAATCTCTATTGAGTTGCATGTATTCAAGCATAAATTTGACTTAGGAGAAGAATATTTACCACTCACGAATAAGCGTGAGTTGATATATATTGAAGGGGTTTTGTTACCGTCCTTGGTAGCGAAAACACCTAGCATCGGGGAATTTATAGAGGTATTCCACAGCCAGGTCTAAGGCATCATCGTCATAATCGGTAACGTAGAGCATGAAAGATTTAGTTAAGGAATTGGAAGTTTTGGAGGAGTTGCCCAAAGTTTTGAGAGAAGTTGAGAAGGTTGGAATGAAGAAAACAGCCCCCTCCCCCGTTTTTTGTAGTCTTCCCAGTACCAGACCATCAAAGGCCGGCCCTGGCCCACTGCATATGCATCGAATGTACAACACTGAGCTGTAGCCAGCAAGCGCAGGAAAACAAATCCCCTGGGGAACTTACTATTAATGTGCTGCTGTTGAAGAATGATATTCCTTGTAAGTACTTTGAGTTAAATAACGCCATGAACTTAAGTTTCAAACACGTCTCTGTCTGACACCATCATAAGAGTGATAAGCAGTGTTCGCCTTGAGGGAGAAGAGATCACCTCAAACAAAGGAAAATTTCGGTCACAAGACAAACCTTTTTACTCTGTTCAAAAAATTTTGGCAGTTCGGACTCATAACAAGCTTACTGTTTTGCCTTTTTTTAACAAGTTGCTAAAGAGCTTTCCGGAGGTAACTTTCATTCCATGTCAACTACTTCCCACAACGTATGAGAAAACAGAAACTACTTGCATGACAGCACTTATAAAATTCTCTTATTTGCCAGACCTAAGCTTTTGGAATAAGGATGAGCTTCCATCAGTTTTTAGGATAAAATTTTTTAGTTCTGGCCCCATAGAACTAAAAAACTAGATTCTTATTATTATATATAATTCAAAAGATTGTTAACGATACGATGATACTGTATAAGGAAAATCTCGAATTTGGATCCAAAATTGACGTCTGAGTGTGACCTTATCCATGTGCTTATGCTCTTAGGCATTCTTTTTCTTAGGAAGGCCTTTGTACCTTGATGAAGCTTCTCAAAATATGAGTTGACTGATTTTCGCAAAAACTTTGCATCCCAAGCATGTATTTAATGTAATTCCTTCGGCCATTCCTCTACTAGATGTCACCTTAATCCTCCTTAAAACCTTCACATCAAGTTTGGAGGGAGAAGGAGAAGAGGATTGAAGGTACTTTAAACAAAAGTCGGGTGATTGGTAGTATGGAAATGGTAATGGGAATGGGAATGGGAAGGGGAAAGAAGTTTGTTCATCCTCATCTCATATGAGAGAGAAAGCATCTACTTCTTCTAACATATCCAATATTTTGCAAGAGTTTTTAGTCTCAATCAGTGAATTGCAAAGAAAAGGTATTCAAGGATGTACAAATGATCGCCATCTCGGTAGGACTTCAGCCAAAGAGAAAAATAAGAAGAGATTTAAAGATAAGCTGCATCAAATGAGAGGTGCACTGGCTGAGATGGGTATCCCACAAAACATAGCCGGTCTTCCTCCACCTAAGAGGACAAAGTATTCAACTACTCATGAGGATAAACCACCTTAGACTTGGGATAAGACATTCTCAAGCTGCTAAGTTTTACCTTCTGCGTTTTGGAGATTATCCTTCGTGCCATTGTTCATAGTCCTTTATGTATGGATATGGCAGTTTCCTTTCTTGTGTGTGTCTATTCAATAGGTTGTATGTAAGAGGAGTGTTATCTGCAAGCCTAGCATAAGTACATGGAACCAAGTATTAATGACTTCAGGAATAGGGCATGTTTGTTACCTAGTTGCTAGGTTTCAGATGCCCAGCTGAAGGACATCCCATCCCTGAAGTTGGCCACTCACACTTGTGGTGGTGGCATGGCCTAAGTTGCTCGAGACCGAAGGTCCTAAGGAAGATCTTGGAATGAAGGCTTGAACTCAAGGGATCGTGTGAGGGTCTGAAATCCCCTCAAGAGCTAGACCTCAGACCAGTCTTGGATCGAGGCAAATTCACTTACCGAATGACGAATCCTCGAGATTTGAGTCATACCTACCACTAACACCTCGAACTAAGCAGGTCTCCCCTACCACTTGACATTCACAGGGCCCCTGAGGTCCTATGGTACACAGCCCCACACGTCACTGACCTCTGACCAGTAGGTCCTTCATGCCTAAGGCCTAAACCTCATAGGTCTGATCCCTAGCTTCTGCCTAACCACTAAGAGCCTTCTACATGACCCTCATCAGCCAACTTCAACCCAAATAGCATTTGTCCTATCATACTTATACATCATAGGTTTGGTCCATTGGATCATCGGCCTTGATCCTTCACCTTGGGGCCATTGGGGGCCTGCCACGTGCCCTTCACCAAGATGTCCCTCAAAGGTCCCTCCACCTATATAAAGACATTTACGTTACCATAAAGCATAATAACAACCTAAGGCCCTTGGCTCCAGAGCATCTCATACAAATCTTCGTCCCCTCTCTATTTCTCTCTCTGATTTGCCGTGGGTTCTCACTTCTGTCCTCTCCACCTTTGGCGGCCAAGCCTTCAGCATCTTGTTGGTATCTCAGGCCTTCAATTACTCTCTCCTCTAGTTAGTTTGACCATCCCTTTCCTAAGTAATCAAATTTACTTACCAAAAATTCATTAGCAGTCTCCGATCATGAAGCTAAGATAGTCAACAGGTCATACTGTAACTGTTCCACAATAATTCACTTTGTATTGTACCCTTGCAATGATGGTTGAGGACTTCCCAGAAAACAGCCACAAACCAGTATCAGAAAATTTGATACTGACCACAAAATAATATTTGATTGTGACCCATGAAAAATCATCACCAAAATAAAATTAGAACATAGCTTAAACCTCTAATGCGACAAAAGCCCCGGAAACTCATATGAGCTAATTAATCCAAAAGAGAAGGTGCAATGATAGTTCATAACAAGATCCAAAAAAAAAACCATATAAGCAAAACCCACTAGAATAATCCAAAGAACAATCGATATACCAGGGCAGTGGTTCGCATCAAAAGCAGTTACATAGAAATCTCCATCCGGGTCATTGATGACCAACCTTTGTCCGATCTCAATATTCACAAACACTGAATCATCAAGCTGCAAAAAAAAAAATTTTGAATTTCACATTAACAGTCGGATGATCAAATTGGTTTTCTAGAAAGAGGGCAAAAATGGTAAATTTGAGACCAAACCTGAGGGTAATATTGGACGGTTAGGGTTTTGGTGAGGTGGGTAGAGTAAATTGGGTATGAGAAGTGCGTGGAGATCCCCTGGGAGTGGTCCTTGTGGGCGTGAGTGAGGAAATGGTGCCTCTTCGTCTTTGAAGATGGGTTCCATGTGTCTACCGTAAATGGTAGCCCTTTGGGCATTTCTATCGGCATCCTCGTAATTACTACGTTTGTTTGTGGCCTTGTGTGTGCGCGACTAATATATCATGTAGTATGTTGGAGAGAGAGAGAGAGAGGAGAGAGAGAGAGTTTCTCTCCAAAGCCTACGGCGGCAGAAGGAGGGAGAAAAATTTGAAGGAAGTTTTATGGGACAATTTTTCAAAGAGGGGGGAAATTTTTTTCCTTTATTATAGAGTCGAAGAAAGTGGACCCACTTCATTTTTTCTTATTTTAAACCGACTTTAGAGGGGAGCGGGGAATGGTGCACAACCGTTCATGGTCAATATGAAATATAGATTATTGAATTGTCGAATGGTCGGTTCAAATAGTGCATTCATCCCGTTTGTTTGGCTTAATAATTATTTTTTATTTTTTAAATTCCTCTAGTCAATTTGAATTAATAATTCATATAGAATTGTCGCAAAACTTACAGAAAAATAACCAAAAAAAAAAAAATCCAAATGGACTATTTAGTCAAAACACTCATTAACGATAATACTCGTCGTTTTGGTCTTGATTTTTCACGCTTGGCGGTTCCGATGATTAGATTGACACGTAAGAGTACATTTTGTTTGGAGTGACGCATGTGTAACGACTTTTGAGGAGTTGAAGAGGCGGTTGACAATAGTACTGGCTTTGATTGTGCCCGAACATGGAGTTGGCTACTTCATGTATTGTGATGCGTTGAGGGAAGGACTTGGGTGCATTTTGATGCAAACGGGGCGAGTGGTAGCGTATGGGTCGCTACAAATTGCAAACTCACGAGTGGAATTACTCCACACATGATTTGGAACTTATAGCCGTTATTTTGCTTTGAAAATTGGGCGTCATTACTTATAAGGTGAAAGGTTTGAAGTCTTCTCCGATCATAAAAGCTTGAAATACTTATTTCTCCAAAAAGAACTTAACTTACGATAACGACGATGGATGGAACATATGGATAATTACGATTTTGAATTGCAATATCACCCGGGAAAAAGCAAACGTAGTGGTGGATGCGTTAAGTAAAAAATTGACACCTTGCGAGTCTAGCTATCCATAAGTAAAGGACTTCCTTAGATTTGGGGTTGTACACATTACACTTCAAGAAAGTTCAGAATGGGATTACGTTATGCAACTTGACCAGTTCAATCAACATTATTGACTCAAGTAATTGAGGCAGAACAACATGATGAGAAAGTTGAAAAACTTCATGTCAAATAATTAGCGGAAATGCTCAGGAAGGGTGGATGATTCACGCTGATCAAAGTTTGCGTTATCAAAGAAAATTATTTGTACCCATTTCGGTGTTTGGTTGGATGAATGAGAAGTAAAAACATTTTCATTGCCAAATAATTTCCATGATAAGGCAGAAAATTACTTACACAGGAATGTCGATAAGTTTTTTCTACAAAGCTTTCTTGCCTCGATAATATTGTCCGCAAGTCAATTCTTTTTAGTTCTTGCAAAAGTCTTAAAAATGCAATCAAACACCGAAAAACAAAATCGAAAAGAAATAATTTCGAGCCGGTCCTATTTTTTGAGTTCATGGCTGGGAGGATCCTCCTTTAATTATTCCATGTCTTATTAGATGCTTCCCAAATTAACTCAGCTCTCCCTCTCTCTACCATGTGTGTATTCATTTCGTGCTATATCTCTCTCCTCTATTTGTAAAGCTTAAAATGTTAGCATGTTTATAATTTCTATTGTACATATCAATTTTCTTTTATAAAATTTATATTTTTGAAATCTACCTAAGGAGACCAATATTAAATCTAAAATTTTGTAAAAATATATATTTTTAATTTTTCAATATCCTTTTTATTTAGTCTCAATTTACAATTAACAGATTAAATTCACAATTAATAATTAACAGTCTTAATTCACAATTAACAGTGTTCGTTTAACAATTAACTGTGATAAAATTAATAATTAAGAGTCTATTCATAGAGTTTGTTTAACATTAACTGTGCTAAAATTAATAATTAACAATCTATTCACAATCAACCGTGTTAAAATTAACAGTTACACCCTCCATCCCATGTATAATGGAAAATTATAATAGCAATTTATAATTTATAATGCCTTTCAAAAAAATTAAAATTTATAATATAAAAAATAATAAAAGAAGTGCCTACACCCAAAAAAATCATTTTTCTCTTATACATAAGTTCACATTCAATATTCTTGTTTGATAAATATCGTCGAGTAAGTTTCAAAAATATTTATTTTTCAAAATCAGATATTTGCAATAAAAATTATAGACATTTTAAGTTTTAAAATAAAAAGGGGAAGAGGGAAGAGTGGAGAGAGAGAGAGAGGGGGGTAAAAAAAAATGTTTAAATGACACGTGGTTCGTACAAGAAAGAAAAAAAAGAAGAGTAATTAATTTATGACATGCGGCATGAGTGTATCAAAATATGGTGCACTAAAGAAATCTTTAATAAAATAAAATACTAGTACAAGGAACATGCGCCAAGGAGAAAAAAAGTTTCAATGCAACTTTTATTTGTAATATCATATGGGTCCCATGTATGTGTGAGACCCACCCCATGTAAGAGAGGTGTTACTACGGGTGGAGCTATGTTGGGGCCCAAGGGAGCCCCGGTCCCGAGTTTAATTTTTTTTTTATTTTTTATACTATGAATTTTAAATATTATCGATAATTATTCATGTATAGATACTTATGATTTTAATAGTTTTAGTTTGATTTGATAAAAAAAAATCCGGTTATTTTACATTCTCACTTTCTTTTCTAAATAAAAAATTTACATGTGACTATTGAAGTAGCCTAAAAAAAGCAAAATTATTAGTATATTTTGACTGCGTTAAGCTAGAATCATTTTAAACTTTTATTTGTAATGCCCTCTCATATGATATGGGTCCCATGTATGTGTGGGACCCACTCCATGTGAGAGAGATGTTACCATAGGTGGGGCTATGTTGGGGCCTGGGGGAGACCGGCCTTGAGTTTAATTTTTTTTTTTAATTTTTCATACTCTTGATTTTGAATATTATCAATAATTATTCATGTATAGATATTTATGATTTTAATAATTTTAGTTTGATTTGATAAAAAAAACCCGGTTATTTAACATTCTCAAGTTCTTTTATACTCCTAAATAGAAAATTTACATGTGATTGTCGAAGTAGCCAAAAAAAAAAGAAGGGCAAAATGATTAATATATTTTAATTGCATTAGGCTAGAATCATTTCAATGTACAAATTTAATAAATTGAAAAATAAACTTTATGATATAATAAATATACATTCCGATGAAAAATATCTGTCTATTAAGTATGTCCCCCTTAGATCAAAATTCTAGCTCTACCACTGAACATTACAAATAATCGTTACATTACAAATAACCGTTGTTGCGTCGCATTGAAAATTTTCTCAGGAGGGAGAGAGGAGATGTCTGTGTAAAAGAACCTTGTCAAAGCTATGTACACTTTTGGAATCATGCGCCTAGGACCTAATGGAATATTTTCCATCCACAAATACTTTACATCGAAACTTAGCAGAGTGTTAGTACGAGTAATGCTCTCCTGATATTGAGAAACAGTTTAATCTTTATAAATGTACAACACAAATTTCAACCATCTTGATCAAATTTTATTTACATCAATCAAGAGCTGGGATTCCTACAATTACCAAATTTGATTTTTCCCCTGTACATTTCCACCTCCACAGTCAACTCGATCCATCCTTATTTACATCAATCAAGAGCTGGGATTGCAAAAAATATCGAGTTCGATCTTTTCACTGTGCATTCCTTGTGCACCTTTGCACTCATTGTTTTGTGTTCGTATCTATTGACAGCATATCTTCCGTTTCTATGTACAGTTTACCACTTAGCCAAACCTAATTGCCAGTGATACCAAGGAATGTCAAATGCTTGTACCCCATGTATGTTTTCACTCCTTCAAGGGACTAGGTGACAGAAGTGGCCTCGTTTGTGTTGATATTTCGATCAAAAAAGCTTTATTCTTGGAAATCCATAGGGAGTTTGGGACGTAAACTGGAAGTTTTCACGCCATGGCTTGGAACCGCACTGGGGCAAGGATATTGGGCAAAACCCTGGGCAGTATTCAATCAAATTGAGACCAGTTTGCCCAACTAAAGCAAGAGGTGGCTGGGGAGGAGACAGAGAACTCCTCTTGTGCGCTGGTCCAGATTGTTGAAATGGGCTTGAACAAGGAGACACGGGCGAAGACACGGTCATTCTTGCGCTGTTCCAGGGCACAAAAAGCATGGTTGAAGTTATTTCAATCTTCGAAGTCTCAAATGAGGATATAGAAAGAGAACAAGAATAATAGTCAAATGGGTTTTTGTTTTTTAGTACATTACTGACTTTTAAGATTATTTCTCCATATAGGGAAGGGTTATAGCGTTGAACTACTACCTCGGGCTCATCAAAGCACTTGTAGTAACATGGCCTCCATTGCAAAAATATGTGTTTCTACCACTGGAGTGTAGCTCCAATGCTGTCTGCTTCAAAAGAAAAGGCAGCAAAAAGAAACTTTAGTAAGAGTCTAAGACAGCAAAACCACAAGGCAATAACCAAATTAAGGGCACTGGGAAGTTGACATTCCTCCATCCTTTTTAAAAAAATTTATGAGCAACTAAGAATTTCAGAATTGGATGACTTGGTCAAGTAAATCATATGAAGAATGAAAAGTTCTCTTTTTTCGGAGAGACTCGCTCGGTGGTATAGTTTCACAAGCCAGCACTCAGAGTTGAAAAGTCCAGCCCACACTACTCCTTAAAACCCAGATATTAAGAAGAGGGAAATTGGGACCTTATAACCAGCATAGACGGGTCCAGGCGATGTGGGACACATTCCAACACACCCTCCTGGACCAACACATGGCAACCAGACAAAGGCCCAACCAAGCTCTGATACCAAGTTGAAAAGCCCAGCCCACACTGCTCCTTATAACCCAGGTATTAAGAAGAGGGAAACTAGAGCCTTATAGACGGGGCATGTCCAGGCGATGTGGGACACATTCCAACACTCAGGACGTATGATATCACATGGTTTTCACGGCTATCTCCATACAACGTTCATGGAGACATTCATGACAACAACAATTCATTGAAACTGTACACAAGATCACAACAACTGCTCAAACTGCAAAGCAAGATAGATGATCACAAATGTGCAATTCTACAGATGATAAAATGCCTATTCCCAAATATAATGCTATGTTTATGAATATGAATTATTAAATACACGAAAAAAGATTCCATACTTGACAAGGGGATGCTAGTTGTGTCTTTGTTCGTTCCAACATAACCAAAGCAGTTTGGAGGGCTATTTCTTACCACTGCTGCATTGTTAGACCTCTTTACTCCCAGCCTGTTGGGGCAGACTGGCTTGGGTTGCTATGGTTATTATCTTTGGCAGGCGACCAAAAAATAAATATTTTTGGATGCGAGGAAATAGTGTGTGATCTTACTTCTTAGGACCAATGTTGCATCATTTCATTTCTGTTAAGGTCACGGATCACAATGCCCGGGCATGCAACAATTGATCAATTCAATCATTAATGTTAAGAACCAACAAAGCTCCCTGGATGTACTATAACTGATCCTCTGAACACGAAGCTAAGCCTTCCTCAATATTGAAACCAAAATATGCTACGGAAAGATCTTTCAGAAATAGCATCAGATAGAATGTACAAGAATGAACGTCTATATGTCAGCAGAAGTGAGAAGGTAAGGAAATCCAAGTAAACCATTCGGCATCAATTGAAATATAACGGTTTTTTAAAGGATTACCGGTGTGCGACTTCCACCACGATTATAAGGAAAGGCTTCCTTGGTTAAGTTGGCATTGGCAACTCTTGTGGTCACTTGGTCTCGAACAAACGGGTGATCTAGTAGCTGTAAGGCAGTAGGTCGTGCCAATGGATCTCGCTGCAAACATAGGTTTAAGAAACTTTTGGCATCACATGAAAGATGGTCCGGAATTGCAGGACTTTCTCTGCTGTTTCCAATTTTAAAAATTGCTGCCACCTGCGGACTCAAAAGCAATCTAAAGATTTTGGTACCACAGACATATTCAATATAGGGCAAGAAAGATGGAATCTGAGAGCTATATCTCACTCCTTCAAACTGACTCCAAGGTGGTTTTGATGTTGCCATTTCAAAATTTGTGCACCCTAAGCTCCAAATATCCACCAGAAGGCTGTAACCATATGTATTCATCACAACCTGAGCTTAGACAGAAACATGAGAACCTCAATTTTGTGTGTGTGTGTGTGTGTGTGTGTGTGTGAGAGAGAGAGAGAGAGAGAGAGAGAGAGAGAGAGAGGTACCTCCGGTGCCATCCAGTAAGGACTTCCTCTGAAGGAACGTATTGGAGAACAACGGGTTGTCTGATTCAGGAAAATCAGGAATTTACTCCAGGTTTTATAACCAATTGAAAAGGAAATGTTCTCAGTTTTAGGAAATCACAAGGAGAAAGCCATAATGTTGCAACCACAAGGGTGAACAGGTTCATCTTCACAAATACAGTAACTACATGCAAAATTAGCAAAAAGTACATAAACCTGTACTTTCTATCTTCCTAAATGACTTTTGTACATGGAACCAAAGTTTTCAGAGTCGAAAGCGTAAGGCGAGGCGCTTGACCCTCCATGGGGCGAGGCGTATGCCCCGAGGCATTGAGGCGTAAGCCTTTATATTTTCTATTTTTAAAATAATTAAATTAATAAAATAACTTTAAAAAAAAATGTGTAGTTCATAAAAGATAGATTAATACAAAAAGATAGCATAAAGTAGAATATTAATTAATGACTTATTATTACCTTATTAGTTAATAACTAATAACTAATTGAGAAACCCTATAACATCACTTTATTAGTTGTTAACTTTTTATCTTATTAACTTATCACTTTATTAGCTATTAACAGAACACATCAATTCGTCATTTAGTAAAGGAAAACAAAGCACAACTGTTTAAAGAAAAACATAGCCCGACTGTAGATGATGATCAACTTCAACAAGGCAACAGAGAGGGGGGGTTTGAATTAGGAAATTACCAAAATTAGATTAGGAAAATTTCTCTCCTAAGGCTTACGCCTCACCTATCGGGGCGTAAAAGGCGACTGAGGCGTACTCCTCAGCGCGCCTAAGGAAATTAGGCGATTGCCTTTGTGGTTCACCGCCCAAATTTTTAAGGCTTGAGGCATTTTGGCAGTGCCTCACCGCCCCAAAGCCTCAAGGCGAGCCCAAAAAACGCCTTTGAAAACATTGCATGGAACTAAATTAAAAAAAAAAAATCTCATATGCAAGTAATGAAATGTGTGTCCATGGTACTAAGACAAGACATACATGTTTTACCATGCCAAAGTCTGCAAGCTTGATTTCTCCATTAGAATCTACCAAAATGTTTGCCCCTTTGACATCTCTGCCCAACAAAATATTCAAAGAAATCTTTGAGGTAGCAGGAAATATAAACAAAATTATTTAGTGCCAATAACAACAATTACCTATGCACAGTGGTCCGTCCATGTGAGTAGGCAAGCCCGTAGAGAATCTGCCTAGTGTAATTTTGGATAACAGGTTCCCTAAATGCCCCATATTCTTGAAGTAATTTGTGGATGGAACCACCGGAGACATATTCCAAATAAACGAATAACTTATCAGCACCCTGAGAAATGGAACAAAAACCGTTGTTGTACATTAATGCCGGGCATTCATGGTTATTAAATGGATGGGCAGAGTTCCCTGCAAAGATAAGGATATTGACATAGGATATTGAACTAGCTCATACCAGTTCACTTCCACAATATTGAACAATATTTGGATGTGAAAGCTGACTAAGTAAAATGATCTCCTGCTCACAAGAGCAAACAATAAGAAACTAAACAGAAACGGAAGGTGGTACTGGCATGACGCAGTATAATTCCAAGAAAAAAAAAAAAGATGGGAAAGAAAACCTGGTTCAGATGCTTCAGACATTCTTTCAATATTGGATCATCTGCAATCACCCTGACTTCTTTTATTGCGCCCAATTGTCCACTCTCACTGTTAAATTGCAAAATGTGACATCAAAGAAATATGCACAGTATTTTGGAAACAAATCAGAAACGAAGAGCACATAATTATGTTGCTAAGATGTGAATTAAAAGCCTTCATACTGGCTTCTCCATAGCGAAAGTTAGTTATTTCTCAGTCTCAAATGACACCTTTTAGTCTTCAACCATGGGTGCTGCTTCTTGAGAACAACCAACTAAACATGAGGCAGCAAAACACAAACAGAGACTTCTTTTAATTCGAAAAACCCTGGGAGACTCTTTAAAAGATGTTAAGGGTGAGGTAGATACATGAATCCAATTCCTTCAATGGCCAATTTGTTACTAATCAAACAGTATGTAAACCAGACCTGTTTTTGTTACATTTCATGTCTAATTAGTTCTACTTTACATACTGGCCTTCCTGAGTCTTGATTACCTCTTGGCTCTTTCTAATTTTTTACTTTTACCAAGGTTACAAGTATTAACGATTGCTGAGTTTCTAACTTCACAATAGAACAAAAAAAAACGAGAAGTAAGAATCATTATTAACTGTTAAATCCAAGGTAAGCATGTCCAAAAGTGCCTCTTCCAAGAAGTCTTCCTCTCTTCCATTTTGACATGTTAGAATGCGTGTTATCGGTTGCTGTACAAGTTCTTATGTTGGGCAAAGTTGGAGGGCTAGTAGGAGAACCAGGTGGAAGAGGCAGCGGATGATATTTGCCCCTCCCCTCTTCCTGCTTTCTAGTCGGAGACTCCAAACTTGTACCACTAAATCTGAGATGGAGAGGTGAAATGGCAGTAGCAGTCCCTCTTGACCACGGACCTGGGCTTCTTGACATTGGCTTGAGCTTTGTCTCCCCAAGTCCTTTGGCACTGGAATTTGATATTTAATAAATACTCTAAGGCTAATAGCAGAAGAATCAAAGAACATTAAAGAGACTGTGATTCGGTAAATTTTTTTTTTCCCATTTCTCAAAGCTAAGGATGAGAATTAGAAAAAAGTCCATTCACAATCTCTATAATTTCTATCTCAACCAATTTCTTATAGAGGAACTACAACCCATGTCTCCATTTTGGAGACTCAAAAAATGTCTGAATATTGCATTTAGAGGATCATTATTCAGACACACTCCTGCCGCAACTCCCTATTAACATTTCTAGCTTTCAGAACTTATTCTTTTCTTTTTGAAACTCAAATTTCCTCCAAAATTAAAGTTCTGTATTTTAAAATATTTAGCAAATATAGGTAAAAAAATCTCGCTTTGGAGGTATTCTAAAACATTTTCAATGGTACGAGGTTTTTTTTTTTTTGACAAGTATCCACTGTACATGTGTCTATCACACATACATAAATGAAGCAGAACACGAGTTCAAAAAAAATACCTTTGTACCCAGTGATAAAGGAACAAAACAATGTAAATTTATACTCCTTTTTTAACTTTAGAAATTCATGTTTGTTTTTTGTTATCCGTTGCGAATCAAATATTCAAGTACGCGACATATAATGGTTCATTATCCACCAATGGTCCACATACAAAACTCTTTATTTTGTGTGTCTACGGGGCAGATTTACCTTGTGACTTGGGGGGAGTACATGCTCCCCAAGTACTTATGCTACTTATTCTACTTACCATATGGACTTATGACCTTGTTACTTCAGCCTAAAACAGAACGAAAGAAGATTGTTTTAAGCCTATTTCAACACTTTATGCTTATTTCGACAAACGGTTGTCATTGTGAGTGACTAAGTTGACGAGGAATGAGTGACTAAGTTGATATTGTCATTGTGATTGATTCTAGGGAAGCATTTTCAAAGTCATGATCAATAGGTACCCCATATTAAGTTCGTGGATCAGCCGCTAGTCTCCCCTCGTGTCCTTCCTGTTTGGGCTGAATTAACTCAAATCAATCGACAAATAATTGTGTGCGGGCGTGCCAGAAAAGAAATAACTTCAAAGAAGAAATTACTCTTTTCAAAATGATTTGAAACAACTAATTTCAATCAGGCAATTGTGTTATCCGTCCGATTACCTCAACTAAGAGGATTTTTCCTTAAGGTATCAACCAAATAAAAGATTGACGCGCTTCGAAATCAGAAAAGATGATTGAACACAAACAAACCTGAATCTAATCAAAGGTAAGTTTGTATACAAACACTCTTAAGATTCTATCAAGAATAATAAAGAAATGCAAGCACACTGAATTTAATCAAAAGCGAACTTGCAAACAACTATTCTTTGGTAAGAAAAAACTTAAAGGAAATAAGAAAACTTGAATTTAATCGAAAGTAGTCTTACATGCAAATAAGCCTTCAACTTACAAAAAAGACCCTATTCTAAACTAAAAACTAATCTAAGATAAATCTCTGAGCAATCATTTTGTATGAATTGTCAGATGATATGGATTTTTTTGTGTGTGTCCTTCTCTTCACTTGCTTCTTCTATTTATAGACGCTGAATTTGCCTTCAACCCCCACGTTTTCGATTAATATCCACATTGGCCGTATAACTCGGCTGAGAGGGGTCTTCGAACGGTTACCTTGTTATTTCTAGAATTTTTTCCCCCCTGCATGCTTCGATGATGGTATTCGTGGCTTCATGCTTAAATAACGGTTCCCACTTTCAAGCAACGTGGGTTAGTGTTTGGCTCAGAATAATCCCCTACAATCATGTCCACCATTCATTATAAACCAAACAGTAATGGTACCGTTCGATGTTTCCAAAGATCAATCAACGGTTTAAATCAAACTGCTTTTAAAACCATCCTTAATTATAGTCTAAACGCTGTCGGTTCCAATCAAAACGATACCGTATAGTACTAAAACAACATCACCATTTAACCCCGCAATCCTCTGTATCTCGGGTTCAATCAGGATGTGTTCTGATTGGTCAACACACTATTTGGTGCCACGTGTAACTTTCCTATTGGGTGGCATATTTTAGGATGTAAACACTTCCCTACATTCTTAAAAAAAAATTGAGTCTCCTCATGTAGGTTTCATGTCCTTATTTGTGCTTCTCAGGGAATAAAGCTTGACAATTCCGTAAAAGTCACCACAAAGAACAGTCTTCAAGTTTAAAAATGATCCCCAATGGATTCAAGAATAGCATAGAAATGCAAAATTAATACCAAAACAAAGAGTAGTTGAATTGCTAATACCAATCATTTAGCACATGTCATATCTATGTGTAAAAAATAGACGACAATACATTATACATATGCACACATTGTTGACACTTAGGTGACCATGTCTCTATCGGATATCTATTGACTAAAAATTTGTGCATATTTAACTTACAGTTTGCTCCTTACTAAGGCACTTTAATTCTTAGAAAAAGTCGTTTTAACCCCGCCATATCCCAAAAGTATCCCGTCGTACACATAACTATCTCACACATCCTAAGCGAGCAGATTCAATATTAAAAACATTTAATTTAAAGCCTAGATACTTAATTGACGTATCTTGTGCCTATTGGCATCTAGTACCTATACATACATCACTAATTTTGGAGTATTCGCGCTTCATAGGGCCTTCTATTGTAATCTTTTAGAAGACATTACTTGTCCTAAATTATTGGAAGTGCCTTTTTTATTTCTAAATTATTGTTCTTATCAATTTTTTTAATTAATCCTTCGTCCTCCTAACAAAAGGAATTATAAAAGTAAAAACATATCCACACTACCCTTTTTATTAATGGCACTCCCTTTTTGTCTTTTCGTATGCAATTTTGCGAAATAGCCTACGCATTTTATTGCATTGAGGGGCAGTGAAGTAAATTCACCCACTAAAAGAAAAAAAACAGAATGTGAAAATCATTTCCAAAAAATATTACCAAAAGTGAAAAAGTTCACTAAAAAGACCGCCCTTTGTCTTCTATGAATTCTTTTTAACCACAGTCTACCCTAGCCAACACCCATGGTTGGGGAGGATGAACAGGTTAAATTGGACGGGTGATAAGTTACGTGGTGGCGCGTTGAGTTGATGGTTAAACTTCTCAACCCACCATGAATCCGACCCAGCCAGTCACATATTTCATGTTTGTGATGAAAAGTACCATGCACATTGCTCTTAATCCTTAAAATCTATTACTTTGTTAGTTGTTCGTTGCTCTAAAATCTAAATTAAGTGACCAGTGTTAATCTTGTACTCCTTCTTTACTACGAGTATCTTATTTTAAGCTTCCTTATTTTTGTTTTCTTTTTCTTTTTTTTCCTTGTGAAAATTGTCAACCGCCCCACCCGCAGATGCGCCTCCATCTGCGGCTCGAAACCGCTAGATAATCAGCTGACCCATGAGGCTGTGTAGGTTGGTTGCGGGTGAAACAATATTTAACCCGCCGAATATGTTTTTTTTTTTTTTGGACTCGCCAAATCCTACAGTACTGCTCGACTACTGATCTAGGGAAGAGGAGATGGCTGATGAGGTTTGAATCCTCACCTCGTGCAAGAATATAATGCGCCTGCTACTTGGCTGGCACTCCATTTCAAGCCGCAAGTACGGGTTGGTTGAGATATTATTGCATTACCCGGGCACATCCCTAATTATATCCCATAAGTCTACGTACAGTACGCTCGACCACAACTCCGGAAACAAATGTATCCGGGTCCAATCATGCACAAATGAGTGTCCAAAGTTGTGGTCAAGAGTTGTGTGTAGGAATCATTATATGAATCAAATCCGAAAAATAGAGCACCAACCTCAAAGTACGAAAATGTCCAAGATCAGGAGGAGTACGATCATCTGAAGACCCAAATGAGCTCACACTGGACACCGAACCCGAATCCGTACCCTCCCCGGTGACCCATCCCCAGGGCCGGCCCCGGGGTAAGCCCTGCAAATCCTCGGGCTTGGGCAACCCCCCGGGCCGGGGCATCCAAAAAAAAAAAAATTTCAGGTTTGATATAAATATAAACAAGCTGCCCATATTTGCAATAAGGCATCTGCATGGCATTGTGGGCAACGCCCATGGTTAAGTTCAAGGCGATCCAGGTTCGATTTCTGGTGCCTCATCCCCCGTTTTCCCTCTTTTTTTTCATTTTTATTCTACTTTTTTTTGTTTTCCTCCCAATCCACAATTTATTTTTTTCATTTTTATTCTACCTCTTTTTGTTTTCCTCCCAACCCACAATATTACAAAAAAAAAATCCTAAATTATTGTTGGAAAATTTTGACTTAACAAACACAATAGTGGAATAATGTAGATATATTCATACATTTCATTAAAAAAAGTCATAGTTAAAATAAAATTAAGTGAGCTAACATAGTTTCTGTTTGAAAACTGATCGATATTAGCACTCCAAAAAATAAAGGAAAGTGGCTTTGGAATTACATTGATATTGGAGTGCCTCTATTAATTTTTGAAGAGCTAATATTAGTTTCCTTTTTGTTTTTACCTTCAAACTATTATTTCGCAAGAGAGATTAAATAAATTGGCTATGATCTCAATTGAAAATGATGCATCATTCCATTAAGAGCATTTAGGGACTTTTTTTGTAACTTTTTACACTTTTTAAGACAGGCCATTCTTGTTGCGTATATCAACTAAAAAACACAAAAAACTGAATAACCAAAACTTAGTGGAATGGACCCCGAGTTCATGGATAAGTAAAATATGGTGACTTAATTGAGAAATTTGCTTTAAAAAATGCAAAGGGAAGTTATTTTTTTTAATCGGATCATGCTAATTATAAAGCACTATAACCGGGGTTACATTTTGATGTTAATTTTTACGATATTATTCAAGCTAAAGGAGCAACATGTAACTTTGATGTTGTTGTTTTTTTGGTACTTATATGTTTTTTTTTTTTTAATTTTGTATGACTTAATAGTAGGTGGGCAACAAACATGGCGTGGGCTTGGGCAACTCAAATGTCGGGGCCGGCACTGCCCATCCCCGACTGCCGCGGGAGTGGAATGGGCTGGCTCCTACCCGAATCAAAACCCGAAAATGCCAAAGACCCATCACTACTACTGCCACTGGGACCGCTGTTTTTCAGAGGCGATATTGTCGATACAAATACGACGTTGTCAGAACCATTGTTTACGCTTGTCATTTGCTCTCTTCTTTGAATCATTGTTGATCGAAGACTCGCTCGTATCGGGGTAACCCCCTTGTGGGTGTTGTCGTTGCTTATTTTAGGTGGGTTTTCTTCCCCACCATAAAGGCATTTGGCCTGGTAATTTAGCAAATGAGAGAGAGAGAGAGAGAGAGAGAGAGAGAGAGAGAGAGAGAGAGAGAGAGAGATAATTTGGATTTTGGTCTCGTGCTCTGATTTTTAAATGGAAGGCGAAGTTGGGTAAGGTTTGGAGAATTAAACAAGGCGGGGACTGGGGAGGTTTGATGAGAGAGGGAATTAAGGAGATCCGTTTGGATCTCGGGAAAAGAAGAGAAAATAATTAAGAGCTCTGCTATTCGCAGGGACGGTTCGCAGGAAATTACGAAAGAAAAAATGCGTTTGGGCTCATTCGGGGTCTCACAAAAATCTAGAAAAATATCCATAAATTTTTGAATATTAATTTATGAGGTCCTGTAAAAAATCAGCTCTAACGGATACCGGTAAGTATTACTTTTGGATTCATACGGGCGAACTGAACAGTTTCGTTCCTTCGAATCCAAAAGTAATACTTACCGATATCCGTTGGAGCTGATTTTTTACAGGGCCTCATAAATTAATATTAAAAAATTTATGAATATTTTTCTAGATTTTTGTGAGACCCAGAATGAGCCCAAGCGCATTTTTCCTTGCGTGATTCCCTGCGAATCGTCCTTGCGAGTAGAATTTCCGAATAATTAAAATGGAAATGAGAAGGAAAAGTGAAGAGAAATTGGAAGGAAAGTTGAATTGAAATTTAAAAATTTCCATCCTCTTCTTTAAGAACCAAACAAGGAAAAGATTAATTTCCAACGTACCAAAATAAAAAAATAAAAACAAGGAAAAGATTTTATTTTATTTTTTTAAATTTTCTCTTCTTCCTATAAGTTCCAAACAAAGCCTTAAAGAGTCTTTACTCAACTGTCTTTACATGCGTCCTTGTCACTATCTGTAGTGCATGTTGGTTATAACTTATATTAAAGAAATTACAACAAAGTAATATGAGAAACACAAGTTTAAAACATCATTGAGCGGCATGATCGTGTTTGTGGTTGTGAGTTTGGGCCTACTCCTAAAAGCAGCGGCTCAACCTGTAGCAATAATTCTCTACGGTTTCATGGGGCTATTGAAGAAGAGAGAATGAATGACAAAGTAACTATACATAAAACTAGAAGATTAGGTGCAAACTCAAGAGGTTAAGGTAGTATTTGGTTGAGAGTTTAGTTTAGTTTTGGTAGTAGGTGAAGAGAGAAATAGAGTAATGATTGAAGATATGGGTAATGATTGGAAAGAGATAGAGAGAGATGAGAAAGTAATAATTGGATAAATAGAGTAATGATTAAAGAAAAAAGTAGGGTTATAATTGGAAACAAAATTAAAACTAAAACTAAGTGGGGTACCGAACAAAGCCTAAAATGAGCACTTTAAGGGAAAAAGTGGCTTTTTTGATGAGACACACTGGATTTCAAGGTTATTGCATTTGTTTAACTTGATGAAATATTTCATCATGTAATGTGTATAGTTGTATATAGTTGGTTAAAATGAGCACTTAACTTGGTTAAAATGAGCACTTAAGTTTTTTTTTTTTAATCGGAATTCCACTTAAGCTAGTCTATAGTTGTATTCGTTTAGATGCTTATGCAAATTTTCAATTGCATATCTTAGGTTTGACACGGTTGTAATTGGCCCTTGATCAGGCTTCTCCACAAACACATCAAATATCATCGCACACAAGTCATAACAACGAATGTTCTAATTGAGGTACATTCAGTTTATAGGAACTGGATAACTTAGTTGGCCTCCTTCTTAGTTTGTAAGCTGTATTTTTGGCAAGTCATGACATCAAAGATCATCGACTTGAGACTATCTGATTGGTTTAGCTAATTTGAAATTAGACGATGCATTATGATCACACTTTCTCTCTCTGAGACTATATTGTCACATTGTTCTGAATGGGTTTTTCTATAGCCTGTTTCAGAACGAGAAATAAATCTTTATTTTTTAAGAAGGCAATTTCAAACTCAAAAATAATGGGCTTACTGAAATATAAAAATATGCAATATGGATCTTGTTTGAAAGATCTTTTATAGAGTGCAAAAAAATCAAAAAATTATTTTTTATTTACATTATTTTTTAGTTTGAAAATGTGAAATGAATACTTATTTTTAAGAAGGTGTTCTGGAACTAGCCCTAATTTATGTTTGTCAAGCAAGGATAAATCATGGCTTTTATCGCTGTCAAGTCCCAATATATAGATTTTGGTTTCTAAAGAAAACCAGATTTGGCTATTGTTGTGTACTTATTATTGATTTGGATTAAAAAGTTGAGTGACTTATTTTTTTTGCATTGGTTAGTTTTGAGTCAAATTTTTGTGACTTATTGATTTGTTTCGACGAGAGGAATCGGAAAAGTAAAAAATTTTAATTGAAACTCACAATTTTTTTTTTCTTTATGTTTGTCTTTTTTAAAAAAAATTATAAGTTTCAACCAAAATTTTTACTTTTCTGATTCCTCTCACCGAGACAATTCTAGAAGTCACAAAAATTTGATACAAAACTAACAAATGCAAATTTTTTTTAATAAAGACAAAAAAGAAGAAGTTACTGTTGGACTTTTCAATCAATCACCCTAAAAAAATAGCGGCTGGGTACGCGTAATCTATGTCATAATTGCTGCAAGTTTGATCCCTCCTCAGGTAGTTTGTTTGTTTTTTGTTTTGGTTTGTTTTCTGTTGATTTGTTTACACTTTTGTTGAAAAAAGAAACACTTACATTTTCGCCATTCAGATTTTATTTGTTACTCTTCGAATTTGGAAGTGTGATCAGTAGCATTTTTCAAATACTCCATCCGGCCCAAATATATATATATATATATATATATATATATTTCGAATACTCCATCCGGCCCAAATATATATATATATATATATATATATATATATATATATATATACAAAAATCTTCAAGTCCACTCCTCTTACAGTCTACACCGTCCGGACCTCCCCTTTCCCGATTGATTTGCGATGATCTGAGCCGCTTAATGTGTTCAGAACGTGATTTTAAGGGTACCCGCGAGAAATCAGCCAAAAAAATGATCGGGAATGGCTTGATCCGAGCAGTTTTTTTACTGAATTGTTCAATAAAAAACTGTTCAGATCAAGCCCTTCCCGATCATTTTTTTTTGCTGATTTCTCGCGATTACCCTTACAAATCACTTTCTGATCACATTGAGCGGCTCGAATCATCGAAATTCGATCGGGAAATGGGAGGTCCGGACAGTCCGGACTGTAAGGCGTCCGGACCTGAAAAGGACTGTATATATATATATATATATATATATATATATATATATATATTTTGTCTACTTTGGAAAATCCAATTTAATAAGAGCATCTCCAACTCATCTCTACAAGTCCAAAATAGAGCATGGATGTGACATATTGGAGTAAGATTTTGTAATTTATTATCATTTTTTACACTTTATGAGAGAATTTAGGAGAAACTCATTTGTATTTTTTAGAAATTTCGTCTCCAAAATGGGAGTAGGTTCTTCATATTTGGAGTTTGGAGAACCAAAAGGCAATTTGGAGACCCAAATAAACTTTTGAACTTTCCGAAAAACGACATTCCCTCTAAATTAGATTTGTCATTTTAACTCTTGAATTAAGGCTAAAAGAGAAACTCATACAAATTTGTATTGATTTTCTGCAGTGGACAAACAATTTGGAACATGAAAAAGTAAAAAGTCGGAAAAACAATGGGACGGAGGGAACTTTGTTTTGGCCTTTCGTTGTAAGTATAACTTTGCACAGTATGTTTTTGAAAGCAGAAACAGTGGTTTGAAGCTAAAAAAAAAATTTGAAAAAAGAAGGATAAAGTTTGAAGGGTATTTTGGAGTGTTCCCAAAATTGATCCATCAAGTTATTACTAGTATGTAGGAGTAGAATAAAAGAATACACAACAAAAAAGCTACTCCTTCTGTCCTCTTTTTAAAATTCAGTATTTCATTTTGGATTGTCTCTTAATAAGTGTCCATTTTGTGTGGGTAAAAGTTAGTGCATTTTCTATTTTAAAAAGTTAGTGAGTAAAAGTGTAATGATGATATTTTCATAAAGGATACGTAGGGAAAATGAAGGTAAAAAAGTTGATGTGAATGATGTAATGATGATATTTTTTTTTAATAATTTAGAATTATGAAGCGGTACACTGGGATGGAGGGAGTATTATTAAAAGGTTCTACTATTTTTAAAAGAGCCTTGCTAAAAGTTTAAGCAAAGAATTTCGTTTCCTACCTACTGATATCAAATGCAAGAGAAGATATAGGCCATGTGTGTCACCCAGCTTTTTGGTGGCCGGAGGTACTGCATGATTTATAAGAAAATATTCCTGCTACTTGTACAAGGCCTTTTAAAGCTGTGAGGCAGCGCATAGGAACTTCACAGTTAAGCGTGCTCATCCTGAGGTAGTCCAGGGATGTGTAACGTATTAGGAAGTCTATGGACTTTGGGCGTCCAAAGTGGACAATATTGTACAAAGATGGAGTGGGTCGTTATAGATGGTATCAGAGCCCCGCCCAAGGTAAAGTGATGGGTAAGATGCGCTCTGCTGCCACGGACCTGTTTGTCTATTTTTGTTGATAGTCGATGATCGACTAAGAAATCCTAGTTGTGCTAGAATGTGGTGTTTGTGGTGGTAGAGTTTGGTTCCTTACCGTGTTTCAGGACTTTTCTGGAAGCAAACTTAATGAAGTGAATGGAGATGAAAGAAGAATAACAAAATGGACTTTATTATTCTTCAAAGTAGAAGTCAGTCGACAATGAGAATAATCGATTAGACGATTACGTTACAAGCTACTCCTAGAGCGAGAAAAGTAAAGTACAGATAAAAAGTAGAAGCCTTTGGGCGATTGAGTGGGGTCTCAAATTGTCTTCACCTTTGGCATTTATAGGCTATCACTTCGACTTGAATTTCAAATTTGACAGAATTCCCTCTCCGAATTTGAATCAAGCGGTTACTACATTTCCCTCTTCTCCTCCACGTTCTTTGAGCAGACGGTTACTTCACACGATCCCATGTTGTATTTATTCCTTTCAACTTCTTTCGTTAACCGCTCCATGTGTCGCCCACTTGCAATTTGTTCATGGACACACGTCTTGCATTTAAAAACTCTAACCGTCGATTAGTCCATTTGATTTCGTAATACAAACTAGATGTAGTCAACACGTGTTACAACTTGGTCCAGTCGATTCATGTTGAAGAAATTATGGTGTAAACTCTGGTAAATATTCTCTTAGAAATCAGCGCCTATATAAAGCAGAGTACTTGGAAATTTTAGGGCACAGAACTGTTCAAATTGAGCTCTCGTAATACATTCCCATGGCTTCGAAAGCAAAATCGAAGATGCTTGTCGTCTCCAACGAAGACTTGGTTACGGAATCGGTGTTGGAGAATGTTCCTCGATTCCCAGATTCGTATCGAGACGAATCGAGTCGGAATACACAAGTCCTGATTCACGACGAGAATTCTAGTTCCCTCTGCATGTTGGGTCCAGTTTTCTTGTCAACCGTTTCGAGTGATATTTCAGAAGTTTATCCCGTGATGGAACGAGATCCGCTCCTACTCCAACATTCGTCGCTCGAATGGTCAAGTTGGGGTAAGAATACTTGTCTTCGCTCTTGGCCCTAGAATGTTGAAGTGGAATGGGCCGATTGGGTAAAGCGTATGACAAAATTTCTCTTCGATGATTGGAAGAAAATGGGAATTCGTGAAACTATTGAGCTTTCTCAGTTTCCTTTAGAGATGAATTCCGAACTCAAAGCTGCTGCAGCTTGTTTCTGGTCTAAATCATCCAATGCTCTGGTTTTACATTGTGGATTATTATCTCCAACTGTTTTGGATATTTCTCATTTAACCGGCCTCTCTTCATTAGGCCGTGAGGTGAATGCCCTTTTTTTTTTCCCCTGAACAATATGATGCTCCATTTATTATACCGTCATCTGGGGTAAGCTATTCAAAATGGTTGAAAACTCATTTCAATGCTAAGTCATCTGCACCTAGTTTTCATGAGAAAATTGCGTTTTACCTTTTTTGGATCTGTAAATTCCTCATGGCAGTTCCTAGTCTTAGGGTTACCAAAGAATACCTTAATTTGGCCATTTGTTTGGCTCACGTGAAAAAACTGGCTTTAGCTCCCTTTGTCCTTGGGTCTTTATACAAAGGGGTATTCACCTTTGTACACAAAAAGATAGCGGACTCTTGTGGTGGTCCTTTCTGGATTTTTCAAGCTTGGTTGTATACATACTTTCCTCAACTTAAGCCCAAGTTGAATTATCCCCTTAGGGCTGATGAAACTTTCAAGACATGTCGTAGTTATGCTGAACACTTTTTGGGTTTCCAAATTGATATGGAAGAATCCTCCTTTCAAAGGTATTTCACCTTCTTTTATGAAGACAGAAAGGAAAATTGGCCTGTGTTCTACCCATTTGAAAAGTTTGAATATGCTTCTGAGAGATTAAGGCCATGTTTTGAGGATATTCCCGCAGCTTCTCCTCTACTCACGGTGAAGATGATAGAATCTAAGCAGTTGTTTTGGGCTAGTATTCTTCTTCCAGACTTATTCCAGTTGGTTTTGCCCTGAACAACACTCCTTTTGGGAATTGTAGTTATGAGAATTATTCTCCCTGTCAGTTTGCCCGACAGTTTGGTTTGGTACAAGGCATTCCAATGCCTTTCGTTCATCCAGAGATTACCGAGATGGCCTCAGGTAGGCCATCGATTAAGTTGAAAGATTCCAATATAATTTCCTTGATGATTAGTAACTTTCATCAGCGTGTGAAAACATTCAAACTTCTTGATTTCAAAATCTGTGGTGGAACCTCTGCTGCCTTCGAAGAATGGTGGTCAGTCATGAAAGTGCTCTACTTCAATTCACCGATTTCTGACTGTCTCTATAGACTCGATCGAGATTACAAGGATCTTCAGGATAAAGTTGGTAATCTTCTTGACTTTCGTTTGTAGCCAAGTTTTGATATTCTTCTTCTATTACTGATATTATTTTATTCAACAGAAAAAATGGCTCAACTGTCTGATGAGACCTCCAAAGCCATTGTACCTCAAATAGAGGCAGCCATTCCTTTGTCTTCTGGTCCAAGTAAAAATACTAGGAAGAGGAAGGAGCAAGCAATCAAGGACGTAGAAACAGACCCAAAGAGGAAAATGTCCCGAACTAAAAGTGATTCTACTCCCTAGACTTCAAAGAGTGTTTTTGCTCCGATCAGTCGTAAGAAAAACAATGAGAACGATGAAACCTTTGTTCCATCAAGGCAATCGAAAAGAATCCAAAGCCAAAAGTCAGTCAGCCCTAGTGAAGGCAAAGTTACTTTGAAGGTATATCCATTCATGGTTGTCAATTCATATGAATATTATGTTCTGATTATTCGTCTTCTTTATTGTAGAAACGCAAAGGCACCAAGATTGTGGATGCTTTTGAAGAAACAGAAGGGAACTCTTCCAAGTCATCACAACTTCAAAAGTCTACCCTTTCAATAGGAAAGACTATCAATATTGATCCAATAGTCGACCAAACTGAAATTAGTGATACAGCTATTTCTGATCCCTGATATCAGGATGAGGGGTTACCAGAAGCGCAAGAGATCCCTTTGAATCAGGAGAATCCTTTACTTCAAGAAGATAATTCTTTCTTGCTAATGGACGAAAACATTAATCTGGAGCCAAATCAAACTGAATTTCAGAAGGAAAACATCTGTCAATCACCAGTTGTGGCTAATCGTGAGCCAAATCCAATGAGTATTGAAGTGTCCCATAACCCACTGGTAGCTGCGGAGGTAAGACATATGGACAATATTCCATTAGCAGATGTGCCTCTTTTAGTAGATCACCCCATCATTTCTCAACCCAATTTGGATGAGCAGGATTTAGAAAAGGGACCTTCGAAAGGTCCTGTAAAAGATGTTTCATCTCAAGACAAGGATCAGGCCTTAGAAGAGGTGGCCTCAAGTCCTACCAGTCACCAGATGATTCCAGAACCAAATGTGAATGTTCTCGAACTTGTGGTTATTCCATTAAATGCTATCATTGAAGCATCTTCACGTTCAGTGAATAAGGTTGGGATAAATCCTTCTGGACCTGGTTGTTCAGCTCAAATCGAATCTTCCAGTAACTCAGTAGATCACCTAATGGAGGAGATAAGGTCGACTTCACAAACCTTCCGATCTCTGACTGAAAAATCAGAATCCAATGATTCTTTCTTCTTTTTACAATAAAGTGATGTTACACAGAAAGAAATCTAAGACTTTCTTGACTTCTTGAAGCTTCCTTTTGAAGAGCTAACAATGACCAAGTCTGTGGAATTTATTGCTTGCATAGAATCATTGGCTCAAAGACATGTGTTTCCTCTTAGGGCACAAATTGCTCTTGAAAATTTTGCATCTTCTTTGAACGAAACTGTCAATCTATTTCTGTATCATCAGGGAGAAATTAGCCAAAAGCGGAGTTAATTGACAATCTGTCAAACATGATAGTCGTGTTATCGACTATGCATGATAATGCTTCAACTTTAAAGTCAAGGCTTGTATCCATTGATGAAGAAGAGCAAGGATTGCTGCATCGACTGGGCCAACTGCATACCGAAAAAGAAGGTCTTCTGAAAACAGCAAGTCAGCTTGACAAAGATTTCAAACGTCTAGTAGAAGAAGGTAAAGGTGTCTCTGTTCATGTTTCTGCTGCGAGAGCAGATTTGCAAAGGAATAGCTTCAAACGTGATGAAATTTTGACAAAATGGGAGACTTTCAAGTCCTTTTTTCCTCGAACTTGAATCTATTATGTAACAATCGATTACACTCTTATTACAGACTCTTAAGTTGTCACAATGCATGTTTATTGCTTGCCTTTGAAAATAGGCAGTTGACGTACATTATATGGTTTTGCCTTTGTTAGTAGGCAAGTTTATATGAGTTTTAAAGTTTTGCTTTTGTTGGATAGTAAAACAATTAATGAATAATCAATGCATGATTTCTGGACCTTCTATGGGCCGATGTACTATCCATACCACAACAGAATGGTTTCTGAGTGGTATAGCAAGGTGTAATATGATTGGAAAACAATCATAATAACAATTTACGCCTATTCCTGCATGTTGTAAATTCATTTTCATATTTCCAACTTTGTATTGGGTACTTAATTTCTAAAAGACCTTTCATCACGACTCTGCTATTCAATAAATAGTGGCGTCGATACCCTTTCATTTTTAGGGAATACATACAGTCATTAATGACAGTTAAGTACCACTTCCAATGATGTTTTTAAGTTTAATGATAAACTTAACAGCTGGTGTGTCTTTTCAACTTAAAGTGGCAACTTCAGCCACATTTTCTTTCCAACTACCACGTTTCAAAATTTACCTCGGGATAACTTCCCACGATGCACGTCTGTAGATCTTCTTGATCTATAAATATACAAACTCGAGTATATTTGTTTACTGGATCTCCTTTTTTTTTTTTTACTATGGCAAGCAACAGTTCTTCTTCCCCTCTCATTCCTCAAATCACATCTGCACACATCAAACAACTTGCCAACGAGCTCCAGTGGGTCCTCATTGAGGATCACAACGAGTGCAAGAGGAAGATCACTGCCATTAGTGATCGAGTGGAAGGAATGGCCCTTCATCTGGAGAAGATAGAGGTTGCCATCAAGCTTGTGGTGGCCAACTGGGACACCATTGACCATGCTCCTCCAGTCGATCCCACAAGCATCAGGACCTCCATGGCTGGCACTTCTGGTCAGTGGAAGGAATGGCCTAAAGAATAGGCTTTTCCTTCTGTGGGGTTGTTCTGATGTAGGTTTTATTAATATTTTTCTTTTTAGATCTCAGTTGGGATCTTTTATTTTGTTGTTAGATCCTTATAGGGATCTTTTCTTTTGTTGTTAGATCCTTGTAGGGATCTTTTCTTTTGTCTTGTTATGTTCAAATATGAACATAATCTTTTGTATGGCTGCCCTACACATGGGCAGCTTTTGGTTTATATAATCGACTGGCTATTCTTAGTTCATACTCTCCCACATAGAAGGAAAATAATGTTTTAGATACTTGCCATTAATAGTTCTTTCATGGATAACTCCCTCAATTGACTCCAAATGGTACGCTCCCCCTCTTAAGACTTGTAAGACACGGAAAGGTCCTTCCCAATTTGGGGACCATTTTTCAAATCTACTCTTTTTCTTTTTCTTATTGAGTGGAAGAATTGTTTTCCAAACTAAATCTCCAACTGCAAAAGACTTTTCTTTGACCCTTTTATTATAAGATCTTTCCAGTCTTTTCTTTTGGGCTCGAATTTGGTTTAAAGCATTTAACCTGCTTTCTTCCAACCCATCAATATCTAGATACATGGCCTCTTCATATTGCAGGCTTGGATCATAATGGCGTGCTATTCTTAATGATTGAACGTTAATTTCGATTGGCAAAATTGCTGCATGCCCATAGACTAGTTCATAAGGCGTTACCTTAGTACTAGTTCTTTGTGACGTTCTATATGCCCATAGGACTCAGGGCAAAAGATCATGTCATTCTCTTGGATTATCATCGATTACTTTGGATAGAGTATTTTTTATAATTTTATTGGTCGACTCAGCTTGCCCATTAGCTTGGGCATAATATGGAGTAGAATTCAAAATCTGTATCCTATACTTCTGTGCATACTGAATAATTTCTCTACCATTAAATACAGAAGCTTGATCAACCGTAATCGTTTCAGGAATTCCAAATCTACACAAGATATATTCTTCAATAAAATCGATTATTTGTTTTTGTGAAACACCTTTCAAAGGTATTGCTTTTGTCCATTTTGTGAAATAATCAGTTGCCACAATCACAAATTGATGTTGTAAGGAGGACGCCGGGTGAATTTCTCCTATCATATCGATTGCCCAACCTCTGAATGGCCAAGGCTTTATAATCGATTGTAACTGATGAGCATGGATCCTTTGAACAGGTCCATGCTTTTGGCATTGTTGACAACCTTTAGCATATCGAATGCAATCAGCCCTAATAGTTGGCCAATAATACCCATGCCTTTTTATCAACCATCTCATTTTGTCTCCAGCTTGATGGGCACCACAGGTTCCCTCGTGGACTTCCCCCATGATTTTCATCGATTGGGCCTTATCAAAACATAGCAATAACAAGCCGTCGGATGTTCTTCTATACAAATCATTTTCCAACAAAACGTAATTGACTGATCTGCATCTTACCATTCTTTCTATTTTTTCATTAGGATTTAATAAATAATTCTTTATTGGACTCATCCAATCTTCAGAAATATCAATGACTAATATATCCATTTGTTCTTCCTCCCTTTCCATTGAGGAAGGTAAGAATCTCTTTTGAATTCTGATTGTTTTTTCATTGTCATTTTCAGGAATTTTAACTCCTGAAGCCACTTGAGCCATTTGATTGGCCTCAGCATTTTGAAGTCTCATTATATGATGAAAATAAATTTCATCAAAATCTTGAGCAAGACGGTTAACTTTATTTAATTGCAATTTTAACAAAGGATGATAACACTTATACTGTTCCAAGATTTGTCGAATAATCAACTGTGAGTCTCCACAGACTTTCAGATGACGTATATTTAAATCTCTTGCTATTTCCAGGCCTATGATTAAGGCTTCGTATTCTACTTGATTATTTGTTAAAATTCTATTGTCATCTAATTGGAAACAAAACTGGAACATTTCTCCATTTGGTGATGTGAGCACTACGCCTGCACCAACTCCATTGCCTGTTTTCAAACCATCAAAAGACAAATTCCAATGTTTAATCTCGACTAAATGAATTTCGAAAGTATCTTCTTCCAATGGAAAATTTGGATGTTCAGCTAAGAAATTAGCCAAAGCTTGCCCTTTAACCGCCTTCTGAGGCACGTATTCAAAATCATATTCGACAAGGGCTAATATCCATTTTCCTTGCCTTCCTCTCAGAACAGGTTTGGTCAAGCTATACTTTATTATATCTGTCTGAGAAATAATCTTTACCTTTGCAGGCAATAAATAATGTCTCAACTTTATTGCTGAAAAATACAATGTCAGGCAAATTTTTTCAATGTACGAATATCTAGTTTCACATTCATTTAACCTTTTACTTAGGTAATAGATTGATTGTTCTCGACCCTGCTCGTCATCTTGAGCTAAAAAGCTTGCAATCGATTGGTGCGCCGCTGAAATATACAACTTTAACGGCCTTCCATTTACTGGAGGCACCAATACAGGAGGCGTTACCAATGATTGTTTCAATATATCAAAAGCCTTTTGATGCTCACGTTCCCATTTGAACTCTTTTTCAGATTTTAACTTTAAAAGTGGGGAGAGAGCCATTGCTTTTCCAGATAAATTGGCAATAAACCTTCGGAGGAAATTAATTTTTCCCAAGAACTGTTGAAGTTCTTCTTTATTAGTTGGGGGTTGTGCTTTTAAAATAGCATCAGCTTTAGTTTTATCAATTTCGGTTCCTTTCTGATGTACTAGGAACCTTAGAAAATTTCCTGCTGTGACCCCAAATGCACACTTTAGAGGATTCATTTTCAAATTATAACGCCTAATCCTTTCTAAAGTTTGCTCAAGGTGATGCAAATGTTCATCGACTGAAGTTGGCTTTACTACAACATCGTCTATGTACACTTCCAAGAATTTATGGAGAAAATCATGAAAAATTAAATTCATGACCCTTTGATAGGTTGCTCCTGCATTCTTTAATCCAAAAGCCATAACTACCCATTCGAACGTCCTTATATATCTAGGACATCTAAATGCTGTTTTATGGGTATCCTCTTCCGCTATATAAACTTGATTATAACTAGCATTACCATCCATAAAAGACAGCATTTGATAACCTACCGTTGCATCGACTAACAAATCGGCAACAGGCATTGGGTATTCATCTTTAGGTGATGCTGAATTGAGGTCTCTGAAATCGACACAAACTCTAACTTTTCCATTCTTTTTCATGACTGGAACTACATTTGAAACCCATTCTGCATATTTGACTGGTCGAATGAACTTTGCTTCGAATAAGCGTTCCATTTCTTTCTTGACTTGAGGAAGAACATCATCCTTCATTCTTCTGGGTGCTTGTTTGAAAGGTACATAGTTTTCTTTTATGAGAATTCTGTGTTCTACTAAAGATCTATCCAAGCCTGGCATTTCATCATAACTCCAAGCAAAATAATCTTTAAATTTATGCAACAAATACTTAAACTTTTCCTTTATTTCATAAGGCAAAGTAGCATTTACATATGTGATTTTAGGATCTTCTGGAGTTCCTAAATTTACTTCTTCCATAGGATCCTTAACCTGGGCCCTATCGTCGTCTAACTTAGTTGGTGCGGGTTTCAAATCCACTACACCTAAGTCCTTCATAGTTAACGGGCTATTGTCAAAAACACATTCAACCCAATTACAAGAAATAGGCTCATCTGCTTGTAACTTCTTATCAACTAAAAAAGAAAATAACCTCTTGAAAGTGGCTTTAACAGTAGCCAATTCTTCGCTCCCTGTGGTTAGTAGGTTTCTAAACATTAAAAACTTGTGGTTTGCTGTTGGCAGGCCTTGAAATGATATTAGGCCTGGTGAAATCTTTACTCAACTCCTGAAAACCTTCCTTTATGTAAGTGAGGAATTGACTTTCAGTCACACTAATTCCAGTAGACTTCACTTCTGAGTCTTCTATCTTCATTGGCCAGAGGTGTTCTTTGTAGAGATCTGCCTCAACGTTGTTAGTTTCTGCTTGGAAACAATGATGGTCTGCCCAAAAGACCTCCATTCCTTCTACTTCGTCCTGCTTCAGAAAGATCAAGGCCTGGTGTAGGGAAGATGGTACACAACCATTTATATGAATCCAATCTCTGCCTAGTAGGGCATTACAATTGGATGACGAATCGACTATGAAAAATGCAACATTCATTTTCCTTTTCCCAATTTGCAATTGTAAAGATATAACCCCTTTAGCAGGAGAACATCCCCCAGCAAAGTTACCGACAGTGACCTCCGCTGGAATTAGGTCGTCATTTGTTTTGTTTAGTACCTTAATCATTCTTGAGGGCAGGATATTCACTGCTGCCCCGTTATCAACCAACACTTTCGAAACAGGTTGACCATTCATATGAATTTTAACATATAATGGTTTTAGATGCCTAATTGAAGCATCGTCAGGGGATCTAAGAACCACAATTTTAGTCCCCTTTTTATCTGTTTCATTGTTAATTAATTGCGAGTGAGATTGTTCTTCCTCTTCGACTATTTTAACAGTCGATTGGGTTGTATCTTCTACATCACCTGCCAATTCCACAGGCTGGTCTGGCTTTGCCTTAAAATGTTTTGGCAAAACTAAAATCATAATACATTGGTAATTAATAGGTATTGACCCGAGTTGAATTGAGGCCAGACTTTCTCCAAATGTGGCTGATTTCTATGGAGATGGAGTAGCATCTTTGATAAGATCTTCTTGTTCTGATTCTTCATCAAGGAGATCTTCATCATCTGCTTCCATGAGCTTTTGAAATTCTTCCATCTTTTTCTTCAAGCTTTGCTTCAATTCATTCTTCCCTTTCTGTTGGGTAGTTGATTTAGAAGAAATTTCAACGTTATTATCTGTCCTCCACGCTTAGGGATCGCTTACTTCTGACTGTTGGTTTCTCCTTGTTCTCGAGTCCATACCATGTTTGGAGCCTTGGGTGATTCCAATTTTTCTCTAGGCTCAAAAATGTGGTCCCACGAATCACTATATGCTCTGGCTGCGAATTTCTTTTGAAGCCTTCTCTTTTGTGAAGTTGATACCTTAGTATACCACCCTTCTGCTGGAAATTTCGGGTGACTAAGTGTACTCCAATTTTCATGATCATGATTTGGAGACATTACCATTCTAGGCTGGTGCCCCCCATATCCATAGGGACTTCTGCCTCGTGGTCCAATACCCATCCTGAAGCCAGCGCCTCTATAATTAGAGTATCCTCCTCGACTAGGAAATTGATACCCTGCTGCTTCCAAATCTTGACAAAAGGGTACTCCGGGCCTTGCAGGCACCACTGGATTTCCTCGGAATAGAAATGGCCCATCGTCTAGTCCATAACAGTGCTCTGACTCTATTCTTTGAAAGAGACCTGGATCTATTCCCTCATAAATCAACTTCGCTCCAACATAAATCTAGATTCCACCCATTGTGTTAAACCTGATCCCAGACTTAGAGAACGCACATCTCTGTTCTTTTTCTGCTATAATTGCTTCCCCATATTTGACCTCTCGTCCACATCTGATACAAAGATAATCATTTCGGAATCTTGAGAAATGGGACTTTGCTGATTCTTCATTAGTCTCCATTTGATCTTCATCTCCCTGCTTCCGCTTTTCAACGGTGGATCCCAACCTTTTAGCTAGGCTGGCAGTTATCATGTTGACTTCTACTTTAGGAAAAGGGTTTGACTCGATACCCATCGGATCTTTATCTCCTTTAGCGTATTGCAATAACCCCTTTTAAATCAAATCTTGCACACAATTGCAAAATGTAACACAATTATTAATGTTGTGTCTAAACGAATTATGCCATTTACAATATTCTTTTCCTTTCTTTTCTTTATCAGAAGCAAGAATATGTCCAGGACTTAGAACGATAAACTTTTGTTTGAGTAGTTCATCAAATATTTGGTCAGCTTGTGCTAAATCAAATGAATATTGCCTATAGTTAGCTTGCCCCCCACGTCTATTGGGCTAAGATGAAGGCATATTCATTGGTTTTTCTGTCTTAACAAGAGTATCACAAATTATAGGGGTTTTACCAATAACTTGTGCTACATCGATTTCAATATCCCCTTCAACATCTTGATAATATGTTCCTAAAGATGAATTTTTCAACTGTTCTTCCGCCTGAAGAATTGCTTCGAATTGAGCTGCTCTCTTTGAGAGTTCAAACAGGTCTTTGAAATTAGACCCATTAAATTGTTTCTTAAAATTGAACTCAAGACCATCTTGTGCTATTCGGACAAGTTCAGTTTCTGGAACATTGCAGTGGCACTGATTCCTTAACCTTTTAAACCTGGTCAAGAATTGCTCTGCTGTCTCGGTTGGCTTTTGTTTCAATTTAGCCAAGTCAGCAATTGAAACTTTTGGTTCGTGCCTAAAATATTGAGCATGGAATTGTTCCTCCATGTCTTGCCAAGTATGAATAGAATTAGCAGGCAAACTTATGAACCAAGTGAAGGCTGTCTTTTTTAATGAGTGAGTACAGATAAAAAGTAGAAGCCTTTGGGCGATTGAGTAGGGTCTCAAATTGTCTTCAACTTTGGCATTTATAGGCTATCGCTTCGACTTGAATTTCAAATTTGACAGAATTCCCTCTCCGAATTTGAATCAAGCGGTTACTACATTTCCCTCTTCTCCTCCACGTTCTCTGAGCAGACGGTTACTTCACACGATCCCATGTTGTATTTATTCCTTTCAATTTCTATCGTTAACCGCTCCATGTGTCGCCCACTTGCAATTTGTTCATGGACACACGTCTTGCTTTAAAAACTCTAACCGTCGATTAGTCCATTTGATTCCGTAATACAAACTAGATGTAGTCAACACATGTTACAACTTGGTGCAGTCGATTCATGTTGACGAAATTATGGTGTAAACAGGAACCCAGGGGAGGTTGCTGAGCCTGTGCAACGAGGATGTTGCACCCCTAAGGGAGTAGATTGTGATACCCCGCTTTTCGGTGGCCGACAGTACTGCAAGATAGCAGGTTCCGTCCGGACGGGAGGGGGTAAATCATGGTTTATAAGAAAAGATCCCTCCTACTTGTACAAGGCCTTTTAAAGCCATGATGGTGGGCCAAATCGCATAGGAAATTCACAGTTAAGCGTGTTCATCTTGAGGTACTCCAGAGATGGATGACCTATTGGGAAGTCTATGGGCTTTGGGCGTCCAAAACGAACAATATTGTACAAAAATGGGGCGGGTCTCTACGCAATGAATCCTAGATCAAAATACTAGTACATGAATTTTTGTTGATGGCAACCCTCAAGATTAATTATACTCTTCTAAAGTGATGATTTATTGACTTAACAATCTCTCTTCAGATTTAGAACTGGGACAAAAAATCTTCGTCCTAGTGATAGGGACAAAATAAGAAGAGAATATCCAAAAAAAGATTTGTCCCAACCTTTTCAGATCCAGTACGATAAAAAATCTTAGGGGAAATGGCAAAACAGTGGAAAGAGGGGCATATATTGCCCAGGTGATGGACTAGTTTTTAGGAATTGCAAAGTCATGGAAAGGAGAAAATTATTTCCCAATACATGGTATGGAAAACATAAACGGACAAAAATACCCCTCTCCCTACACAACGTTGTTGGAATCCCTCCTTCCCAAAACACTTAACTATCCCGCCCCCAAATCACATCCAAACCCTAGCTCTGAAACACCCCCCGCCCCTCTCTCGCTGTTGCTCTCTGTAACCCATTCCAGTAGTCCAGCAAATATATCTTGTTGCTCCTCTTTCCTCCTCTCTCTCTTGCCAACCGACGACCAGCAATTCCCCCATCTCTCTTCGTCGATCTTCCTCGACATTGTCATTGGGCTTGAATCTCCAGACACAGTTGTTTTCTTTAGCCGCTATCCTCAGGCGACCTTGGAACTCGGCGACCATCTCTTTTATTTTCCTGCCACTGGAGACGTTTATCAGGTTTCGGAATTGGCTGGGTTTGAACTTCCAACACTTATTTGCTTCCGAAATCCCCTGGGTTGGAGATCTTTTCTTCTGTTTCTTGCCCTTTGTAATAGGTATTTTGTTTATGGTAGATTATTTGTTTATGGATGTATAGAACTTTGATATTTAGTTTCCCATCTCTTTTCTGTTTGCCATTTGTGGTGCATGTGTGCTTTGGTTATTTAATTTAAAGTATTTTGCCGCTGTGTGTGTTTGGGAATAAATGATAGAACCCTTATTGAGAACGGTGAGCAAGGTCTATGTTACTCTGAATGATATTTAAATCATAAGTTTGAATTGGAAAAGAGAGAGAAATTATGTAGTAGATGTTACATGTGTTTTTCAACCATCCTAGGCAGAAGGAATAAATTTCCAAGCTCTCTATCAAGGATTGTGTTCTTCTCTTAATCTGCTGGATTTTGAATTGCGAAGCAAATTTGTTTTTAACCTATGAATCCTGATTTTTCTGATGGATTTTGAGTAATGTATCTATCTAGTTGTCCATACTCCATACAACCACTTCTATCGTCATAAGTATTACCCCAAAGAGAGCACCAAGTTTTCCCCTCTACTGATCATTTTGAGGTCGTACATAATTACAGTATTGTACGCATCACATTAGATGATATTTGGGTTGTGTCCAGGCCCAACCTGAGAGGCTATAGTTGGCTTGACCCATTGTGTTGTAAAAATGAGCTCAAAAAGCAATAGGAAAGGCTTTCAAGGAATTTGATTACCAAAGACACGACTACTTTTTTTTTTCTTCTCATTTGAAAAGAAAAGTCGATGAACGATATGATCACAATTTATCGTTTTGTTCCTCAAACTTCCAGTACCATATTTAGTGGTGCCCATCAATTTCTTATAATCAAGATTCATTGACCTAAGTGCTGTGGTCTTGTGATGGGGCAACGGGGCAACACATTCGCTAGTAAAAATTAGCTCAACGGGACTGCAAGTGAACTGATATGGTGAGACATTAGAAGAGTTCAAAGCTCAATCATACTTGGTTTGTTTGCTCAATCATACTTAGTTCGGGCTTGTTTGGTAAAGTTTGATGCTCGGGGTACAATTTGACTTATTTACATCAGCTTGAGCAAATACTAGTAGGGAAGTCGTTTAGATATAGGGGCCATGGGTGATTATTGTTTAGAAAAAAAAAAGGAAAAAAAAGAAAGGTTTTTGGTCATCTTTGACATAAAATTAAAGTGAGTCCCACTTGGTATTGTGCACATATGCATAAACATTTTGTTTATATTATTGGGTGAAACGTCTTTATTCCACAATGTTAATTATCTTATCTTTCCATGCATCCACCAATTAAATTTGGGTTAGGTGTATACATATGGACAAGGCTTGTCTGCAATCCAATTTTGGACTACAGAGATGCAGTCCGAGTGATTGTACAAATACAAGATTGCTTGATTATATCCCAAACTAGATTCCCACAGCTTCATTTAAATGTGCCACTTAATCTACCAAATCTACTTTTACTATGTTCTCTACACTTCAGTAAAAATGATCTCTGAAAAGACGTCACTTACCGTCATAGCTTTTTATTTGTCCCCACACCGAAAGCACTAAAACGACAAGGACCGTTGACGGACACTATGTTGTGCATATTTTTTATCCATAATCTCTATTTTGTTAGCCTTATTCAATAGGGGGAATTGCCAATCAGTGGAAGGAGGGGCAAATATTGCCCACCTCATGGACCAGTTTTTAGGAATTCCTAAGTGATGGGAAGGAGAAATATAATTCCCCATACATGGAAACCAAAACATATATGGACAAAAGTACCCCTCCATTCCAATACGTCGTCGTTCATCTCCCAATTTCCCTTCCCTCCTTCCCACTCGCCAACTGAAGCCCCATCCCCAAACCATTTCAAATCAACACAGTGCTCCAGAAGAAGGATGCCATCTCCTCCTTCCTAGGGTTTGCTCGCCCTCCATCTCATCTGTGCTCTCCTCCATCTTCGTTCGTGTTTTCCCTTTCCCACGCCCTAACTGAACCATTTCAAATTGTCTGTGCTCCACAAGAACGGAAGACGCCATCGCCTCCTTCCTAGGTTTTGCTCCCTCTTCATCTCCTCTGTGGTCTCCATTGTCTGAAGAGTTGCTTAGTATGAACGTACTCCATCTGCAGTGAGAAAGCCTCACACTTTCATGGCAGATCTGCTCGTCTGTTCGAAGTTTTTGCCAAGTGAACGGGGACGGCAAGGGTGAATAGTCGGTTTTGTAAACGGTGGGTTTTCTTAAAAGGTAACCATTACTTTAATTTTTGGATTTTCCTACTACTTTAATTTGTGCAACATGAATCATTTACTTATCCTTTCTTTTCCATTCTTTTCAAGTATTATTTAGTTCCACATGTACAGGAGTAAAGGAACCATGTCTTCCTCTTTTAAAATCATTTGTGCAATATCGAGTTGAATTTCAAATTGCCATTGGAACATTGTATCGAACAGTTAATAGGCAAATAAGAACTCTGTTTAGAACTTTGCATAAGGGGTCTCTAGTTTTCAAGGGTAAGCAGTAGGAAAATACAAAAATTAAAGTAATGGTCACATTTTAAGAAAACCCACCGTTTAGAAAACCGACCGTTCACCCTTGCCGTCTCCGTGCACTCTGCAGAATCTCCGTCCAGTCTACAGAATTAGACTAACAAAAGTATGGTCGATTGATAGTCGAAGTATGGTCGGTAGGGAGGAGGGGACAACATGCGTGAGGGAGAGAGGATGGCAGCGGAAATAGAAATCGGCATATCGGAGCCGTTTTTTTTGACTAATGTTGACGAGGGCGGCGGCGTAGGCCTGAGGGTGGTATCGTGGAAGAGAAGGCTTGTGGGAGTAAAACTTGATGTTCTCTGGAACTTATGCCTGGGAATTTTGAAGGCAAAACCAAAATACGAAAGGCTACAACTTTTACCAACAGGCCCTATGGTGGCAACGATTCACAATGTCAGAAGAACTTAAAACCGAAAAACGTGTAGCTTCGGTTATCAAAGGTCGATTTGTTATTTTGGGTGGTTTGAAAGGGTAATTTTGGAAGGTGAAAAGTAGGATACATCTTCGTCCATTTAAAAGAAGTAGTATAGATGTTGAGGTATGTGTATGGGTGATGGGTTTGAGCCACATAACCAAATTTGTCACTTGGAATCCTCTGTTTCAAATGATGTAGCTTGTGTGTGAAAATATGAGACATCCACCCACTCAATACCCAATTATAGGGTTTCTTTACCCTTTTCTCCAAAAAGTATAGGTTTTTCTTAACTTTGCATCAATCAACCGAAAAAGAGAATCCATATTTGGCCAAGTTGGACGGCATGCCTGCCTCTGAAAACAACTTCTGGATTACAGAGACTCATCATTTCGTTGGTCAAAAACCATGCCAATGTCGATTGTTTTCCCAAAAGCACACCTAGTAGTACTTATCCTTGTCCACATATTTCCTATACAGAAACAAATAGACAGCACATTCAAAACCATTCTTATCAACTGAACAAATATTGTCCTTTGGAATTGATTTGTTTTTTTTAACTTATAAAAGCTACAAACTTGGATACATAGGTTTCCAGATAACATTAACAAGCATTGAAACAGTAGTACTGTCATCACAACAACTTGATAGTATCAATCAAAAGTTACAGTAGCAAAGAAAAGGAAATAAATCACATTCAATGGCATCAATTCTATTTTTCTTAAAGCCAGCAAAGAGTTTCCATCACACTAATCCTTCGCAAAATGTCCATTATCCAACTATAGGGCAAAGGGCACGTAAGAGAATTGGAACAAAGAGTTAAACTTAAAAGCAGTACAAAAAACCAAAACACCCTTAACAGTTACACAAACAATTCATACATCAGATTTTTCAGAAAGGAAAAAAGCAAGTGCTACAGCACACAAACAAAGGACCTGAACACAATAACAAAGAGGCCACTCTCTCATACAATGAAAAAATCAAATTGCTTGCAAACCGAGACACATGGACGAAATAAGAGAACCGAAAAGAGAGAAACTGCAAAAAAAATTGAAACACCCAAAACATATACGTACTAGATGCGTACGATGTCCCTTGGTCAAGGAGAAGAGACTACTTCTTCTTCGGTGGAATGGAGAGAGTATTGTTACTACAGAGAGATGAAGTGAGAGAGGAAGAAGAGGTGAGGGAGAACGGTCTTCTTCGGTAGAACGGAGCCCTCGCCTGCTGTTCTCTCCTCTTCAGCAGCGTAAGAGGGAAGGATGGAATGAGAGAACAGTGGCTGGGATTCAAAATGGGGAAACTTAGGATTTCTTTCATCAGGGCATATTAGTCATTCTAGGTTGCCCTCTCCATGTATGGGGAATTATTTTTGTCCTTCTCATGTCCAGATGAATTCAGCAAGAACTGGTCTATCACTTGGGCAATATTTGCCCCTCTTTCCACTGTTCCGTCATTTCCCCAAAATCTTATCATGTCGTCTTAACGGTAAGGACAAAATAGCTAGGAATAGAAAATCTCCAAAAAAAATTTGTGCAGCCTATTCAGCACAATAATATTGCATGACTCAAAATATCAAAACTCGTTGTTGCCAAATTTAAAAATAAAATGATATGTACTACGATTATATATTTTGATCTCTCTATGCATTCAAACATAGGGTATGGGACTTTGTGTATGTTTTGCTTGTTAATGGAGTAACTTTAATAGACTTTCTCATACAATTAAGAGTCTTTTTCTAACACCTTCCAATATACTTCTGGAGCCGCCACTAAATATTGAATCTTACTGACAAAGTAGTCGAATTAAAGACTAATTACTTTGTAAATGGGACCTGGGAAGTACCCGAAGGGCCTTTTCTTCACTACAACTTTCTGATGAATATATTCGTTCCTGTTTACTATCTTTTTTTCAAAATGATATAATTTATTGATTATGAGAGAAATACATAGAAAGGGCAGTCATCCCACAAGAGGGAATAAAGCAACTAGGGAGGCCTAATCTCGAGAAGAAAAATCAGAACCTCATAACCAAGTGCGCAAGCAGTCAGAGAAAATCTCTAGTCAAAGCAGCACCAATTAGGAACAACAAAAGCCAACGGAAACGCCAAATTTTGTCCACAAACGTCAATCGCCTACACTTCCCTATCTGAAGCACCCATATTGCCTATAAGAAATCTCCGACAGAAGAATCCTCACAGACAGAAGCATCTGGACGCAAGTCCGGTGAGCACTGGCCGCGGCCCAACAAATTGCCAGTAGCCGACGACCGCAGTGAGACAGGAAAGCTAAAGTGTTGAATAGTTGGAGATCACAAGATGGCAGAGTCAAAAAAAATAGGATAATAGATTGAGGAAATTGATTTTGGCGCTTCAGTTTTTACCACTAGCACTCCACTTTGTATGTTAGTCATGTGAGAAAATAAAATTAAAAGTAGAGTGTCACTGACGAAATTTGAAGTGTCAAAATCACCTCCCTAGATTGACAATATATGTGTATTATACCACTGGATTTCGTAAGATATAAGTTAGGTCACACCGTTAAGGTTCCCAAATTTGTCTTCTTTCATATCTAATCGAGCTGGACGAAGGTGAGCTAGTCATGAGCTCTCTAAAAAAAGAACCAGCTAAATGACTTCTCTCATATCCAAATTTGTTTTTTTAGGGTTCCAATCTAAAACAAATTTGCAATAGGTGGAGTAGTCTCTAGATTTTATTAGCCAACACTACGACAATAAACCATAAAGATCACAGTTATTGACCGTGATTGTAAGTTTTTCATCACACTCTTGCTACAGTGATAGATCTGAGTGTGATTGTAAGTCACTCTCTTTTATCACGGTTATAAGCCGTGATTGAAAGAGAGAAACAATCACAGCCAAAAGGCTTGATTGTTTCTCTTTTATCACAATTATACGCCGTGATTGGTTCTCTTGGGCGTGATCATTTCTCTTTTCTGGGTGTGATTGTATGTCACTTTAGATCACGGTCTATAACCGTGATAGAAAGTTCAAAATGGTCACACCACCATAAACTGAGATGGAAAACCATTGCACGTGATCTTTTCTTTGTATCTACTAGGCCATCTTTTCTTGTCATTACTAAGTTTCGAACTCATACACCCTTAGTTGATTTCCCAAGCCCTTACCACTAAGCTAGCTAAGAACTTCTGTTAGATTAGGAAAACAAAAATATTTATACTTATTTCCTAAAGTGAGAAAAAAAATTCTCTTAAAATGTGCTGAATCTTTTGTAATGCATTTAACATGATATTAAAATATATAAATATACATATATAAACATTATTTAAAAAATTTCAAAAATTTGACAACAGATTTTTTGCTAATCAAAATTAGTTGTTGTCACCAAAAGATTTTCTTGGGGCGAAAAATTTAGTTGACAATAGTGTTTTTTTGTTGTAGTGTGTGCTTTGTATTTTTATAAAAATTATCACAATTTGTAGATTATAACATTATAGACAAACTTTAGATTTTTTTTTAATAACCTAACCATTTCACATGAATTTTGTGTTTATATTGAATTTCAATTTTAATGGTGGCTTTTCAATTGGAATTTAATCCTTTATAGATAAGGTTATGCCATAATAATATAATTGCTTTTTTATCTAATATGTCAAACATATACTTGGAAGACATCTAAATAACTAAATTTCACTACTACAATAAATCATGAAGATCACAGCTCGCCCACATAAAAATCGAGCATTGGTGGAACTGTCCATCCGTCATCAAAGAAATAATTGGGCACTGGTGGAATCTAGTTGTGGGATTTGCCTTCTTTTTCTCTCTCAATCTTTTTGGGCGTGAAGATGAAGATGAAACGTAGAGACTTTTTTGAAATGAGTGTAATTAGAATTTATCTTTTTACCTTTTGTAAAAAAGAAAAAAAAGAACTTTTCAAAATTTTTAAACGACATTGTTTTTCTCATATAACTTTTCAAAGTCTACCTAAATGTGTTCCAGCCCGCCCACGTGAATATTCAAACTGCGTGCCTAAATAGGTAGGCTTTATATCTCGCTGCAAGAGTGATATCATTTATCTTATTTTTTTTCCACACTAATGTTTTTTATCACGTTATAAGGGTGAGGTCATTTCTCTTTTATCTCGCCACAAGAGCGAGATCTTTTATCTCATTCTTTTCCGCCCTAAAATCTTTTATCACGCCACAAGGGTGAGATCTTTTCTCTTTTTTATCACGCCACAAGGGTGAGGTCTTTTCTCTTTTATCTCGCCACAAGAGCGAGATCTTTTATCTCATTTTTTTCGGCCCTAAAATCTTTTATCACTCCGCAAGGGTGAGGTTGTTTTTCTTTTATCTGACCGCAAGAGCGAGATCTTTTATTTTGCCATAAAACCCACTTTTTATCTCAGTTTTAGACTTAAATTGAGATAAAAAATTTTAAACACCACTTTTTATCACACTTTCATTGAAACCGTAATCTTTGTGAATCTTCTTAGTGTGACGCATATATATTATTGTAGTAGTGCAAGCTTGGGTGATTTAAATGAGCGATGTGGAACAAGTCTGAAACTTCCCCTCACGTGCAGCCTGGATGCACATAGAGGTGACAAACTCAGAGATTAGGAGTTGAGCGATTGACTAGGGCAGCGGAAATGACAGAAACTTTCCTACGAAAAGCAATGCCACCCAAGATTTGACTCTGATACCATGTTTAGATATCTACCAAAACAAGATCACGAGGGCATACTGTTAAAAGCGAAACAAGCCGTTCCAAGAAAATAAATGCAACAATTACCAAAAAAAAAAAGCAAAACAAACCCCCAAACACTCTGGACTATGCCATATATGAACTTCACCATGGAAGACTAAAAACATAACCAAATAGAAATTTGTTCCGAATCTCCCCATGCAACTATTCGATCGGCAACATATTGATTAATTAGGGAAGTATAGTTTAGCAGGGCTACAGCATTGAGAAGGACACTTGACACCCGATTATTCACTCTTATGATAACTCGACGCGTAATTTTCTTTGCCACAGCTGAGGAAGTCCAATTAGTTAACTACCGTAATTATCTTTATCTTGGAATAGTACGTACTATTGTTTATGATAATAGCAATGTTAATGACATGGAACACGAAGGAGGCCTAAGATTTAGGTCCTTACTTCATACATTGGTCCAGGTTTGACTCCAATTCCTAGCAAGTTTTGAACCACCTCACCTTAGGGAAAAGCATGTGGCCGGAGCGGCTATGCACTACAAGAAATTCGAGATCTCTTGGCTTTTTTTTCTAACCCTGGCTAGAAAAAAACGCTACAACAAGAGCAGGTCTACATCAGCACTTTTTCTAGCCGCTATTAGAATGAGCCTTTCCCGGCCTGGTGGCCTACGCAAAGGCGCTAGCTGCGCTAGAATAGACCGGCCTAAGCAAGCTACCATGTGGTAGGTTCGTGATTAGTTCGAGGTGCAAGCAATCTAGTACGGAACTCTTTGTATTAAAAAAAATATATTTAATGGCATGGATGACGATATATGTATATGAGTCCCCTTCTTATAAGGACTACTTTATTTTAATAAAATATGGACCTCCCTTTTCCGATCGAATTTCGATGATCCGAGCCGCTCAATGTGTTCAGAACGTGATTTTAAGGGTACTCTCAAGAAATCAGCAAAAAAAAAAAGACCGGGAAGGGTTTCATCTGAGCAGTTTTTGTTTGTTTTTTTATCTAACGGTTCAAATAAAAAATTGCTCAAATCAAGCCCTTCTTGGTCATTTTTTTTCCCGATTTCTCGCGGGTACCCTTAAAATCACGTTCTGAACACATTGGGGAGGTCCGCATATAAGGTCCTTATTTTAAAGTCCTTATCTGAAGATTTCTGTATATATATATATAGACACACACACACGTACGCGTATATATCTTTGATTTACCGTGCATATCAGTGTAATTAATATCTCAAAGATCTATGTAATCTAATATTCTGATTTATAATAAGAACATGAACCAATAATATAGATGAAAGTGAAATTCTCAAATTTGTCGTTTTTCAACCTTTCGTGCAACCCACCCAGTCAGATTTGTGTTTTTTTTTTTTTTTTTATAGGCAAAATTTATTAAAAACAGGAGAAGGGGAAAAGGAAATCCAACAAAAAGTTGGACAGTACAAGACATGGGTCAAAACCCAAACAGCCCCTAAGGTCTAACACGGGAAAAATAATACAAATAAGCACGCCCGATACCTAAATAAACAACAAAGCCCAAGAAAACAGACAGGTCCAAGAGAACCCGTCCGACAGACCCGGACTCACAAAACCCTAACCCTAACCTAGCCGCCACGGTTCAAAACACCGTTGGCACACCACCCAAACCAGCACCACCACCCAATAAGATTTGTGTTATCTTAGATTTTTTGATGATTTTCAAATTGAATACTAAAGATTGGCCGCACATCTTTGAAATTTTCCCTCCAATTTTTTTCCTTATTGACTTTTCAATGAAATTACAAAGGCTATGTTCGTTTGGAACATTTGATTTTATTTTGTTTTGTTTTTCAATCATTACCCTACTTCTTTTTCCAATCATTACCCTATTTTTCCAATTATTACTTTCTCATTTCTCTCTATCTCTCTCCAATCATTACCCCTATTTCCAATCATTACCCTATTTCTCTCTCCTCCCACTACCAAAACTAAATTAAACTAAATACTCAACCAAACAAAGCCAAAATTCTTTTATCCAACCGCCTTCGTATTATTTTGCCGAACATCGGGGTGATATTTTTTTATCCTCAACATCGGGGTGATGAAGACACTTTTTTTTTTTGACAAAATTGAGAAGATTATATTAATAATTGCCCAGTAGCATAACGGAGTTCATTACATAAAATTTGGACTGAGCCTTTTGTTGCTAACATGGATTAAACTGGAAGTATTTTAATTATGTATGTGGATAGTTGTTTTGTTATTTTGGCTTTGCAAAGTCGTAGATTGACAGAGTAATTTCTTTTTTTGCAATGATCGATTTACTTTGATTAATTTGCTCTCGTTTATTCTTCCCCTCTTTCGACAAAAATATCTTAGAACTCTTCTTCTACAAAAACCCTAAGCCTTGAAGTCAGAAATTTCTTGTAAGCTAGAAAATATACGACAATGTTATATAGTGCATATTTCTAGCTTGTAAGCCAGAAATTTCTTGGAAAATATACGACAACATTTTCCTCTGTCTAAGGAAAACCTCTCTCACAAATTTCTTGTAAGCCAGAAAATATACAAAGCTATATATATAGAAATAAAATGCATATCCAATTTGGCGCTATTTCAAGTTATATGTACGTTCGTCTATCTAGTTTATCATTTGTGTGCATATTCGTGTGATTCCACCACATAAGGTGAGGAAAATGTAGCCATAGTCGGAATTATCTACCCAATGCATTTTGAATTACGTATTTCAAAACAAAACCGCGAATTTCTCATGCATTATTAATCGTGTACTTCAATTTTCAGTAAGTCCGTGATTGTTTTCAATTGAATTCAATCCATTCTAAATGATTTCAATGCATTAGTGTTAGTTTGATTAATTAGGTAGTAGTCGCAGAGTGTAAGTATCGGTTACCGACCGAACTCCACCGTGCCATTTTGAACCAAACCGGACCTTGAAGCTCAATCCAACTTGCTAAGTCCAATCCATTTCATTTTGAAACTCATATCAATTCAAGAATTGTTCTTGGCCCAATACCAAGCCCAATTTAAATCTAAACCCAATGGGAAAATGACGGCCAATGATGGGTTTTAATAATTAATACATGCCAAAGACAATTTGTTCATTAACAAATGTTCTTAGCATGTTCTTAAAAGGTATTAATTATCAAAACACGTTCTGTGCCATCATTTTTCCAAACCCAATTGAAAACATCCTAGTCCAAGTATATGGCTAAAGACACCTTCTTCAACACATGTAACACAAGAGATAGACTTATTCACGAAACTACTGTTGTTGACACTGTTCACAGAGTGGCGCAACCTTGACAGTCCATTTCGATTTTGGAATGAACCAAATATAATGAAACTTGGATCATCCAAAACACTTTAATAATATGTAGAAATATATTTTTTGAAGTTTGAAAATTAAAGTGCTCACTCAGTACTTTAATTTAGTGTAAGAAAATTTTAAAAATAATATATCGATGTATATTTTTTGAAGTTTAAAAATGCACGAAAAATCGTAAGAAGACATTTAAATTGAGATCCAGGGAGTACGAATTTGGAATCAAAAAAAAAACCATCAAAACGGACTTCCATTCTCACAAAAGTCAAGAAATAACTGAAGCGGTCAAATGGTCCCCACAAATCTTGTACTTCCGCTCCCCTCTCTTGGGTAGCTAATTTACCTACTCACCAGCTGACACGTGTCTTATTCTCAACGGTCACGTTTGTTCCCCCAAACTGGCCAAACACCATTCCTCCCGCCTTGCCCTTCTCTCTCTCTCTCTCTCTCTCTCTCTCTCTCTCCATTCAGATTTTCTCTCACGCCCGTCGTCGGACTCCGGGACGTCTATATAACTAACTTCCCACCTCACGCCACACACCATTATCAGTTATCACACACACAAACTCCTCTCTCCATTCTCTCTCAAAAATTCTTCTTCATCGTCGTCCACTGCAATTAATTTCCAGGCGACGAAGGCTCTCTCGGTCGATCGCTCTTGCACGTACAGTTAATCAAACGCATACACACAAGCATCGCAATGTCAGCTCTCTCTACTCGTTTACGTTGCAATTGCATGCCGCCGCCTTCACAATTACTAATAGATTTCTCTGTCTTACTTAACATTAAACTCTCTCACTATTTCCTCTGTTATCATATATATATATATACACGTATATAGAGCAGTGGAAGTTGTAGCAGATAATGGCGGGCCGTGAATCAGGAGGAGCACAGCCACAGGCGCTGTCAGCGCTGATGAGGCGGCCTTCAAGGAGCGCTGCCACCACAACATTCTCAACGGAGGTGTTTGACAACGAGGTGGTGCCGCCGTCTCTCGTCTCCGCAGTCCGGCCCAGTCTCCTCGTCGCAAACGAGGTCCAAAACGAGCGTCCACGCGTCGCCTATCTCTGTACGTAGTGAAAATGAGCCCTAATCTTACTCGATTCACCGTTTTTATATGGTTTTTATTTTGCTTGGGAGTAGCTAGTGGTTTAAACTGTGACGATTTAGTATTTGCGATTGTTGTGATTAATGCGTTAATTCGAGTGACTTCTGAAAGTGTTTTCCGTTCGTGTTTTCGTATGGAAATTAGGCCGGCGTTACGCCTTTGAAAAAGCGGACCGAGTGGACCCGGACTCGAAGGGGCGTGGCGTGCGACAGTTCAAAACAAGTTTGTATCAGCGATTGGAGCGGGTAAGCGCCTTTCAAACCTATTTGTTCATTTTTAATGTGAAATTTCTCCTGCCATTGCTGAGGTTTAGTTATACTGTTATAGAGAGGAGAGAGAGGAAAGATATTCTACTGTCGGTGAGGAATAACTTCATTCGGAAAGATAAAAGAGAGAACAAAACGGTTGGTGAGGTGTGATCGATTTCGCGCTCACGTTATGGGCCGGTTAAGGTTGAACCCGAACGTGAACCACACATGACACATTCAAATAGAGTCTAAGAGTATGCACAATTGGGACTGTCCTTCACATACATTTGTATGGTCCAAGTTTATGGTCAACCTCACTCTAGGGTATTGAATAATTTCATGTTACGGTTATTAATGCCTTGTTGTCTTCTATTTTCAAAAAGAATTTCTTAAAAAATTCCCCCTAGATTTTCACTACTTCTAACATTTCCCTCTCTATCTCTCACCACTTAGTACCCCTACTATTTTTCAAAAAAAATTTCAAAACACAAACCAAACAAAGCATAAGGGGAGTAATAGGATGTGGTCATGCTTATGTGATGCTTGTACATGTGGCCAAAAACGATTGTTTATATGTGAAAAAAATTCTTTCAGTGGGTTCTCCACCACTTGCCGTTATGAGCCCCATCGTGTGTTTATTCTTATAATTTGAATCATTCATCTTGTTGGATCCACGGAGTACTACATCAAATTAGTTTGATCAAACATCGATGATTATGTCAAAAGTTTAATTTTAATATAAAATGGATGGTCTGGTTTGATTTGTTAAATTAAACTGTCAATAACCATTTATTTTATCAAACAAAATTCAAATTATGCTACACCTATCGATGTCCGATTAAGCTAATATTCAAAAGAATATCCTATTTTACGGGTCCTGAATGGTTTAGATTAGCAATAGTCACCCGATGGAGCCTATAATGACGATGGTGAAAAACCCATAATTTTCACTTATGGTGGAAATAACTTAATCTCATAGCATACATGTATGTAGAATGAGTAGTGTTTACGCTATCACATTTCGGTGACCATGAAATGTGTCACATTGCAGTGGTAGAATATGTTTCAATGCATGATATGTAAATCATATTCTATTTATACATTAGTGACACATGATCACATCATATCCAAAAGCAGGCACCTAATGTAAGCACGATATAAATTTAAACTAAATAATGTGGACAACTACATTTTGTAGCTAATATATTTGTGATGAATAGGGTTGAGATCCGGACATTCCAATATCTTCTCACAATATTAGATTATTTTACGTGTAAAGTATTTATGTAGAAATCACATTGGTGTGAGACAACTCTGGAAGTTACTTGAGACTTGAGAGAAGAGATACTCTCTGGTATTTGTGTTGTGGTACGTACTGTTTTTTTCTTTTTGTTTTTTTATGACTTAGAATATTTAATTTACTTTTCAAATTTGTCGCTACAAGGTTGGACAGAAGTCCATATGTATTCTTAGGACAAAATTTTACATGAATTGTCCCGATAAGAATTGATGGTAGCACTAAAAAAGTTTTGACTCAACACGACTTGTTTGTACCTCCGGATGAGAATTGATGGTAGTACTTAGAAAATTTCGACTTAACACGACTTGTTTGTCCCTACCTCACATAATCCTTCAAACGGACGTTGTGTTCTTGTAGTGCTGCTTTCTCGCTGTCATTTGCAGCGTCCCTAAACCACACCGTTTTGGGGCTAAGCTAGGAACCCTTTACCTTTTGCTCATCTCTGCCGCACGTATGGTTGTTTGAGGCTTGATCACCTCGGTGTCTCATACAAATAATCCGAGTCATTAAATAGTTCTAAAACAATTCTTTAAGTGACCTTGTAAAAAATCAACTCAGTTGAATATTTATCAATAATTCATCCAATCTTTGAATTTATCGTTTAGAATTTAGGATTCTGAATACTGAATAAATACCGAAGAAATGTTAGCCAATTGTATTTGATATGCTTGTCATATGAACTACTTATATTGTAAAAATTGTTAAGAAGAGCCGTACGTAAAAAATTTTTTTTGATTGGACATCAATAGGTATCGAAACATTTTATGGGATTGCGGGTCTATTTATTAGCGCCTATTTGTGGTGCACAATTTTCTGGAATGTAGGTAATGGTTATGATCAATCCAATAGAAAAGAAGGAATAGTGTGTCTTTTTTGTTGGGAATTTCCTGAAAAAAATCGTCGTGTCTTCCTCCGATTTCTTAAATAATCTTTGTGTTTCGATACCTATTGATGTCCAATCGATATAAGTTTTTATTGAATGGTCTTCTCAATCATTTCTACAATATAAGCGGTTTTTTTTTTTTTTGAAAGGATCAATTTTATAAAGCACTAAAGGCGATTCACATTAGCTGAAAGCAAAATTTCTATCTCAGGCGGAATGCAACCTGAAAGAAGCAAGGCAGTGAGCAACACGGTTTCTGTCCCTATTACACCACAAAAAGGACCATCTTCTTGACTGAGCCCAAACTTTGATATCATCCACCACAACACTAATTTCCCAAGGGCCGGAAGATGTGTCATCCTTGAAACAATATAAGCGGTTTACATCACAAAGATCACAAGGATATACAATTGTCTAAGATTTTTTTTAGTATTCATTCAGTATTTAGGATTCTAAATAAAAATTTCAAATATTAGATGAATTGTTTATAAATATTAATGGTTCGGATCATAATGATACCTGAGGGGAGCTCCAACTACTGTGCGTGAGAGAGAGGGGTGCGAGAGAGATGAGCAAAAGGTAAATTTTTTATTTTCGGCACAATTTTTAATAAATCTCTCCACTCATTATCCATCGTTAGGCTAAAAATAACTTTGTAAATTGTAAACCAAACAAAATGAAAATGTTTACTAGCTTGGCCGGGTTGGCCCCAAAACGGTGTGGTTTAGCGGCGCTGCCAGCACTACAGGGACACGGCGTCCCCTTCAAAAATAGTCTTTTCTCAATCCTCGCCCGCGCGCCATTGCGCTCCCGATCCTCGCACCCACGGATTTTAATTGTTTCACGCTCCGGCATCGCCGCATTATGTAAGTTCAAAATTCCAGCGCGCGCGCGCATACACCCATACTTTGAGGCCACAACATGGATTTTGAAAATTGGTAAGAGCCATTTGATTTGGATGATAAATCGCATGTACTGACATACATACATTATGCATGAATTTCATATTAATTGTTAGTTGAGTGATTAGTGTGAACACTCTGATTTAGGACAATATATCGAGTCTGCCCTCTCGGGTTAAGCAGACTGATTTGAGGGAAATTGAGAGCTTCTACAAACAATACTATGAACATTGCGTCCGAGCACTGGACAAGGCAGAACAAGCTGATAGGTAATTTCCACTGCTGAATACATACTCATAAATGGACTCATTGCTCGTCTATGGAATCCAGGTTTTTATCTATTTCAGTGGCAGTCAATTGATTCACTGCTGCCAATATCATTTTTGACAGAGCCCAAATCAGCAAAGCTTACGAGACAGCCGGAATTCTTTTTGAAGTCTTCATTAACGGAAGCGGAAAAGTTGAAGAAGTTGCTCCTGAGGTAAGCTCTTCTCCAGCATGTTGTCAATTTCAGTAAAAGTGCTAGTACTCTTTTGTCAATTGAACCGGGCTTCTCTGCAGTCCAAACTTGAGAAAATGCTTGTATCTCGGCTCAATAGTCTAGATTTATGAAAGACTCGTAGTGGTAAGAATAGATTCTTTTTGGTAAGAGTTTTTTTTTAACAAATTTGAACTATAATAAACACTTTTAGACGGCTAAGATTGCGCAAACTACTCTGCAATCCAAAGAGAAGCTATTTCCTCATCAACCAATGGATGTCTTTTGAGTTGAGATGCGTTTCTTTGTGAATATTTGTCAGACAATTTGATGGTATATAGTCGTTATTGGTTTGTGTACTTAGTTTTTCAATACTTTGCGAGAGCAGATTATTGCTGCAGCCAGAGATGTCCAAGCAAAGAAGGAAATCTACGCTCCCTTTAACATTCTTCCTTTGGATTCAGCTGGGTCATCGCAGGCCGTCATGCAGCTTGAAGAGGTAAATTTCCTACGGAAAAAATGATTCGTGTTTATGTAAGCATATGTGATGTTACGTGGTATATTATGTAATACACATTTTTGAAAGCGTGGAGCGCTTATGTCATAGGGGAAGAGCCTGACTTTCCATGGCCCATCGTACATTTTACCCTGCCATAACTCCACTCCTTGAGTTTTTATTACATTTGCCAGTTAAACACAAATTTCTGCTCTTATGGGTAACACTAAAATTGAAGGATCTTGGAAGATAGGTATGACGATATAGGAGATTTACGGGATAAGATTCCCTTTTTGCAATTCTTTCCTGCTTCAGTGTCCTCTCTCTTTAAGAGGGTTTCTTTGTTTATGGTTTCTATAGATTGTCATATTATTTGTCATTTTGATATCCCCTTTTGAGGACTTCTTGGTCTCCTATATGTGTTCTTCGTTTTGGGGGGATTTAAGTTTTTTGTTCCTGGTAAAAAAAGGTGCCATGTCTTGCAATGTGCATTCCGTAGCATAAATCACTGGTTATGAGTATGGGGACTTGTATGCTTATGCATAATCATGTCAGCTTGGTACATAAGTTATCTCACTCTGTGTTTGTACCAGGTTAAGGTGGCTGTGGCTGCACTAGGGAACACAGATGGTTTGAAATGGCCGTCTTTATCTGAACAGCAGAGGGCAGAAGCAGGGGAGTTGGATGTTCTTGATTGGCTTCGGGCGATGTTTGGATTTCAGGCATGCATTATTAATCTAAACAAAGAAGTGAATCGGCAAGACTCACTGTATAATTATTGGAATGTTAGAAATGACCTTGGTTAACTTTCAAATCCACAGAAAGACAATGTCAGGAACCAGAGGGAGCATTGGATTCTGCTTCTTGCCAATAATCATATAAGGCTTGGCCCCAAGCCTGATCCTCTTAACAAGGCATGCACCAAACTCTCGGATCAACTTGTATCTATTTTGGGCAATTCATACCTTTTTTTTTGGTATCTTTTAAAAAAAATGTGACATGAATGTCCTATGTTTTGCTGCATTTAGAGTTTTTTTTATTCACAGCCCTATGTTTTACTGCATTTAGAATTTTTTATTCACGGCATTCAAAGTTGGGAGCTAATCTGGAATTCAGCTATGCGCATGTGTTTCTTTGTTTCATAGTCACTTCATACACTATTCTCTCTCTCTCTCTCTCTCTCTCTCTCTCTCGTGTGTGTGTTTAGAATTTTCCGATTGTCTTTGCTATGTCAGAATTCTATGACTGTATGTACTGAGCATGATGACACGTTGTGTCCCTAATTGGTCACCATTACTCTTGAACATTTTTCGTATCCAGCTTGATGATCATGCTGTGGATGCAATCATGAATAAGCTCTTTAAGAACTACAAAACATGGTGCAAGTTCTTGGGAAGAAAACACAGTTTATGGTGAGTTACAAATTGTATATGCATCTATGTTAACTGACGTCGTTGTTTGGCATTTTGATGTGTGATCTTGATGTTCTTATGCCTTTTCTTCTGCTTGGTACCCTATCATTTTATTGTTTGTAGGCTCCCGCAAGGGCAACAAGAAGTGCAACGGAGAAAGATACTTTACATGGGCCTTTATCTACTTATCTGGGGTGAAGCTGCTAATATACGGTTTATGCCAGAATGCCTATGCTACATCTTCCATAACGTGAGTGTTTCATTTACTTGTCTGGATTCCTTTTTGGTTTCTGCTACATTATTTCATACCAGTGTCTGTACTTTATGTTCAGATGGCATATGAACTTCATGGTTTGTTGGCTGGAAATGTTAGCATTGTCACGGGAGAAAACATTAAGCCTTCTTATGGGGGAGACGATGAATCTTTCCTACGGAAGGTTATAACACCCATTTACCGAGTAATTCAAACGGTAATTTCTCTTCAGAGATGTTTGCTACTGTCAGACTGTGGCATTTTTTTTATATTGTATATATATTATGAACTCCTGGTGCTTATGATAATTCAGGAAGCCATGAAGAGTGAAAATGGAAAAGCTGCTCACACAGCTTGGAGCAATTATGATGACTTAAACGAGTACTTTTGGTATGCAATTAGATAAAATAAAAATTAAGTTTGTTAGTTCTCTCTCTTTTTTTTTTTTTCTGGGAAGGTAAGTTTGTTACTTCATGTCTCACATTCGTATAGCAGCTCCCATGTTAGTATATGAGCCTTGTAGGCCGCTCCACTGATTGCCAATTGGCAATTGGTTTTCTGGAAGCCCAGTTCTTATACCATAATGTATTGATTGAATTCGTTGGGACTGTTGGGGCTCAAACTGCAGTTTCCACCTAGACAGGGCAGTGCGCTGACCAAATTAATTACAATCCCAGGGGAATAAGGGATACACCCAGAAATTGGACTCTTTTTTATTCCTCTTTACCCGGTATTTCTGAAGGGGATCAATTACCTTAGCGTAATGTCGTAATTTATTCCTATAACAGAATGTGTTTTATTTACCTCATGGTTTCTTTGTACCTTGAAGTCATTTACCCCAAGTTTTCGTCACTGAGAGACAGTGGAGTTCTCCTTTTATCATACATAGGTGTATCTTATCATATCTTCAATTAAGTCCCCTATTTCTTCTATTTAGCCCTCCACGTGCGACCAAGTGTGAGTGGGGGTTGCAAGTGCGGGGGATTGTTGGATATCATCTGAAATCGGTATAATAATAGTGCTATTACTTTTGAGGGCCTCTCCACTCATCTGAAATTGGTTTCCACTTGGATTAATTGAAAAAGTTCATTAATACTGATTCTGATAGGTGCTTAGGTTTCTTTCTTTGCTCCAAAAATGATTCTACGTCATATTTCTCAGGTCCACTGAGTGCTTCTCTTTGGGTTGGCCTATGCGTGATGATGGCGATTTTTTCAAATCAACGCGTGGCTTGAAACAGGTGCTTGTGTATTTTTTAGCAGATGTTGTGGCTTTATATTGGGCTGTATGGTCATTTTGTGCTAAACATAGCTGCTATTCCAGGGAAGGCAAGAACCTCAGAGAAAGGCTGGAAGCATTGGAAAATCAAATTTTAATGAGACACGTTCATTCTGGCATATCTTCCGAAGTTTTGATCGGTTGTGGACATTTTATATTCTTGCTTTACAGGTATTTAAATGCAACATAATAGTTAATGAGATGACGTTATCTTTGCTCCTAAGCTCAAGTGCTCTAATGGATAAGTTAGTTAACCTGTTTTATTGCAGGCTATGATTATCCTTGCATGGAAAGATAATTCCCTGTTGGATATATTCCGGAAGGATGTCTATAGCCTGTCCAGTGTTTTCATTACGGCAGCCTTTCTTCGCTTCCTTCAAAGTATGGATATGTTGCATAACTTACATTAGAGCTGCAAGTTTGTAACCATGTCATTCAGGCATTCTTTTTGAATATTGTTCAGAACATATAGCTGCCTTTGCTTTACCAAATGTTGACAGTTGTAAGAACTAGAATGTTATATGGATGTGAGAACACAATATATGTCCGACATGTGTGTATGGACATTCACCCACAGTGATTAGTTATGACCATATAACAATAGACAGAAGCGTTTGACACTCATGGATAGAGTGGCTGATTTAATTAATTCTGAACTACCAGTCTACCAGTAACTTTCCACAATGCATAGTTTTGTGATCATTCTTCTATCTGTCACAACTTTGATCACTTTGACTTATATTGATGTTTGCAACTAAGAATTTTAGTATTAATCGATTGCTTAGAGAGTTAATCAAATAGATAAGTTGTTTCAACTTTCAGTATAGAGCATATGTTGCTTTGTAAGTTTAAGATAGCTAGAATTTGTTTCAATTTAGACCATAGATGAACATAGTAGCAAGTGAGGAATGAATGACATGCAGGAGAGAAGAAACATATGAGAAATCATTTGGAAGGAGAGAATTTGTGAAGTTTGAGGCGACCATGCTGACTGACAATGTTGTAATTTTTGGAAAAAAAAGAAAAAGAAAATTAAGAGACCCTTGTAATAAGACCCAAAACAATTGCACAGCCCTAACAAAACTTGAAAAATGAATGAAATCTAGAGAGTGGTTTGGCGGTATCTAACGCCATGCCTTGATCTTTACTATATTATGTACAAGGATTTGGAGACTGCTGTATAAATCAGGCGTCAACTCATGATATAATTAGTTGTGAAAATAGGTCTAATTTTATCTGCAAAAACGAACATTTTGGGTGCTTCGATGTCAGTTATTTCTGATTTGTTCTTTGCATTTGTGTACTAGATATGTGCCTTAATAAGATCTCATTTTTGTCTCAATGTGGAATTATTAGGTATGTTGGACCTTATTTTGAACTTCCCAGGATATCATAGGTGGACGTTCACTGACATGATGAGAAACATTCTGAAGCTTGTTGTTAGTCTTACATGGAGTCTTATTCTTCCACTGTGTTATGTGGCTTCATTCCAAGTTGCCAATGAGAAAATTCAAGATCTGCTTCCATTCCTTAGTAAAGTAAAGGGCATTCCTTCTCTGTACATCATCGCTGTAGCAATATATTTGCTTCCAAATTTACTGGCAGCAGCATTGTTTATTTTTCCTATGCTCCGACGATGGATTGAGAACTCAGACTGGCATATCACAAGGCTTCTTATGTGGTGGTCACAGGTATCCTTGTGGAATCTTGCTTATATTCTTATGCATGTACCAGCTTTGTTCAAATGTCTACATATATTAGAGGGTCGTAGACTTATTTATTGTTCGAGGAGACTAACAGTAATGATTTGATTGATGTGTTAGTTGTGCTGTCAGTTTAAACTTCTTTTTTCTAAACCCATCCTATCGATCACATCTGGTATTTTTTCCTAGAAATTCAAATTCCTTGAACAAATTTTCTTAATGTCAATTGATAAATGAGAAGCTTATATTCATAATCCGAATAATTTTTTGGTTGGGGCCTTAAATTTGATGACAACTGCGGCAATATGCTTAACAGTCATTATGAGGAAGGGGTAAAGTATGGGGATCAGCATCAGATGTCATTCAAAATTCAGACTTATTTGGTTATTTTTTAGATGCTCAAAATGTGAAAGTCTTGGACACTCGACACTAGGCTTAGGCTATGTGATCCTTGTCAAACATGATTAATTGGACAATATCTGAGCAAGCATATGTTCTAATACAAATTTCTCATGAGCTATTGCATAGAGCTAATACAACATGCATGAAATGGTCTAAGACAACTAGTAACATCAAGCCAGAAAATATAAATTGTATACTAAGGATTTTTAGTGTTCGGGTGCGTCCCTGTATCCTTGAAATGAAAACTTAGAGCAATCCAATAGTTAGACACGAACTCGCCCCTGCCATCCTTACCTGAGTGACTGACTAACATAACAATCACTGCTCTGGTGATTATGCTCGTTAGCAGTCACTGTTCTGGATACAAGCTCTTGGTACCATCTGGTTCGGCTTTGGTGCCACAGAATGTGATACTAAATTTAGGACCACTGCATGGATGGACGCTTGTTGCTGTTAAATTTTTATGATTTGAGTAGTTAACTACAGTACTTATCTGGAATGATTGTTCACTTTTGCAGCCCCGAGTTTATGTTGGGAGGGGAATGCATGAAAGTCAATTTGCACTTATACGGTGAATACGGCCAACTGTGATTGTCTGCTGCTGTAAATGCTCGTTTTTTTAATTGCTTGAATTAGCTTCGTGATTTAAATTTATTCACACTTTCAGCTATACTATTTTCTGGGTGTTGCTTCTCTGTTCCAAATTTGCATTTAGCTATTTTGTCGAGGTGAGTGCCCAATTTACAAGGATGTTCTTAAAAATCTGATGTGATGAAGAGTTTAGTTCTCTTTTAATTATGTGTTAATGTTTTGAACAGATAAAACCTCTGATGAAGCAAACAAAAGAAATAATGAATATTCACCGCATTCGGTATACTTGGCACGAGTTTTTCCCTGAAGGTTTTATTCTACTCTTGGTGCTTGCTTTCTATGCTTTTCTTCTTAAATTGTTCTTTGCTGCTGAAAGTCTTAAGTCAATGCAGCTCAAAACAACTATGGAGCAGTAACCTCACTATGGGCACCTATTATATTGGTGTGTTTTACTATTGCTTTTCTTGTTTGATTCAAATATTTAGAAGTTCTTCAGCTTTTTGGTGGTCAGCAGTTTACATTGACCATGAAAAAGTATCTCATATTCATTACAAGTTTAATGCAGGTTTATTTCATGGATACACAAATCTGGTATGCCATTTTCTCGACTCTCTGTGGTGGGTTTCTAGGGGCGTTTGATCGTCTAGGAGAGGTGATTCCTTTAAACATGTTCGTTCCATGTTTTCTATTTATTGTTCATTCATTGGTCATGGACTACCATACTTATCTATGACATCCCATTAATTGCTATTTCCTTCTCATGTTAAATGGGCCATGCACTCCCATTAGTTGATATGTTGCTTGGCTGTATTTAGAAATGTACGCCTTTGCTAAGATCGAGATATCCTTATTTGGTCGTTGAATTATGCAATTTGCCTTTATATTGAAGTTTCACACTTAGTTGGACAACTTAAGAAGCACAACTTTTCTTACACGACTAGGGACACTCACACCACATGCTATTTATAAAAAATTATGGGATAGACATGTTGGTGACATGTTAAACATGAATAGTTTAATTGGAGAAACTTTCATGTCAAAAAAAGAAAATATTATTTCCTAATTAAGATAAACTATTAAACACACAAATAGCATTAGCATTATGAAATACAAGAACAACTAAAGCATTATGTAGGTGTTCCAGAACCAAACATCCTTGTCATTTATGGTCACCCACTTCAACTTTTTGAAAGAATATTGCAACCTACTAATGTGTTCCTAGCTTGTGTCTCCATTGTGTCCAGCACGTCTCCAGAGTGTGTCAGCATATCCTAGCTTGTCCCTTATGTTTCCCCACTAGAGCGAATAAAATAATACCATTTTTAAATGTCCAACACGTGTTCTGAATGTGATTATGTGACAGTTTTCCCCTCACTGTGAACAGGGATGCGAAGCCGGTTGATGTGTTTGTGCTTCTTAGCAAACAACCATTACAACATAAATGTATAGCTTTGGATCTTGAGTGCAGAATCATTTTCCAAATAAAAGTTCTTGTCTTTCTAAGAATTATACTTGGAAATAAAAATCTTCCAAGAGTGGATAGTTTTGGAATGCCAAACCATATTAAATTTTTGGTCTCTGTTTTTGTGAACTTGGCTAATTTCCATTACTCGTTTTTAAGCCTTGCATTTGTTAAGCTTGGAACAATTACTTGAACTTGTGAGTGATTCGACTTTTTTTTTTTGTGGCACTATTGTCCGAACTATCAATACTAATGTCCAAACTAGAGGCATGACGTCCATACTATCAATGCTTAAGTCAGATTAATCTCTTGATTAAAATATTGTGCTGGTTAACATTCGTATTTACTTATTCTCTTGTAGATACGGACACTGGGCATGCTGAGGTCACGGTTCCAGTCTTTACCTGGGGCGTTCAATACTTATTTGGTTCCTTCGGACAAGACTAAGAAAATGGGATTTTCTTTCTCAAAACGTTTTGAAGAGGTTTCATCTTGGGTTACTAAACTTAATTTAGTGTCAGATCTAGCTATTTCATTTAATAATTGCCTTCTCAAAAAACTTAGGCTAAAGCAAGCAATAGAAGTGAAGCTGCAAAATTTGCTCAGTTATGGAATGAAGTAATTGTAAGTTTCCGTGAAGAAGATCTCATAAGTGACAGGAAAGGCCCCCTGAATTGATTTCTTGTTTTCTTCAGGTTATGTATCTATGGATTCCTCATGCAGTTTATTGATATTGGGTTTTCATTAAATCCAGGGAGATGGATCTAATGCTAGTTCCTTATTCATCAGAGCCTAGCCTGAAACTAATTCAGTGGCCGCCCTTTATGCTTGCAAGCAAGGTTAGTGCAGCGACAGAAGGGCAAGTAGTTTGACTGGTTTGAATTCAATTCTAAGACCAAACTGTATTTTTTCTTTTCTTTGTTGTTGACTGTTTGCTTTTGCAGATTCCGATAGCATTGGATATTGCAGCGCAGTTTCGATCAAAAGATTCTGACCTATGGAGGCGTATATGTGCGGATGAATACATGAAATGTGCTGTTATTGAATGCTATGAATCTTTCAAACTTATCTTGAATGCTTTGATTGTCGGAGAAACAGAGAAAAGGTTGTTTTCTAGTGCTTTGTTCATTAAGCAATTTAGTCGCATGCACCAGCTGTAATTGAGATTGAATTGCATACCTTTTAGTTTTTTGGACTTACCTGCTACTCTCCCAAGAGCATATGAGTTTGTTGCATTCGGATTATTCTTCATTTTTTTATTTTTTGTTCAACTATTTATGTCATGGTTTTTATAATCATACCTGTATTGGGCTGAAAGTCAGTTAAAGGGACCAATAATCCATAGCTAAGCCTCCAATTTTACTCTTGTCCCTTTTAGACATCTCTGCGTCTGTGGAACACCATGATTATTTGTGTCCTTGTTCAAAACAACCTAATAGTTCACATTTCAAACTTAGAAAAGTATTTTATTCTTTAATTTTTTGTTTCTTCTATTTTGTGTGATCAGTTTACTTAATGTGTGAAGTGATATCTAAGTTTTGTTCTATGCACCAAAAATGTCTACATCTTGTTTAGCTATCCTTCACTCAAACTGTCTTGTTTTTTATTTAACAGGATAATTGGCATTATTATCAAAGAAGTCGAAAATAGCATGGCAAAGAATACATTTCTTACAAATTTTAGAATGGCTCCTTTACCAACCCTCTGCAATAAATTTGTGAACCTTGTGGAATTTTTGGTGAGTTTTCTATCAAGTAGCAGTATCTAGATCTGCTATATAATTTGTTACACATATGTCATATTTCTTCATCTTTATGTGAGCTTACACTTTCTGTATGTTTCAGAAAGATGCTGACCCATCCAAGCAAAATCTTGTGGTTTTGTTGCTGCAAGATATGCTAGAAGTAGTTACACGTGACATGATGGTGAACGAGATTCGGTTGGTGAATTCTGTATTTCTCTTATATGACTCTTGATACGCAAATGGAGTACTCCTTGTATTCACCATCATGGCCTTATAGCGATTGTTTTTTTCGCATGAAACATTTCAGCGAAGTGGCGGAGCTTGGTAACAGCACCGGAAGACAAGTTTTTGATAATACTGACGCAAAACCTGCAATTTTGTTCCCTCCTGCAACTACAGCACAATGGGAAGAACAGGTGAATACAAATAATCAGCATAAAGAATATACAGATGCTACTAAGCAATACGCCGACATACACATGAAATATCCTATCTTTTCTGCAGCAAATGACTCGTTTGTTATGCTTGCATTTGTTGTAGATAAGACGCCTATATTTGCTCTTGACAGTTAAAGAATCTGCCATTGATGTTCCCACTAACCTTGAAGCACGCCGAAGGATATCATTCTTTACAAATTCTTTGTTCATGGATATGCCACGAGCTCCCCCAGTTCGCAAAATGCTCTCATTCAGGTAGAGCTCATGCTTCGTCAAGTTTACTATATGCATATTGGTCATGTGAAATCAGTAGTTCAAAATGTCAGTCATATCCATGGACATGCTTTGCTTGCTGAAACAACCCACCTCAATCAATCGAGTTCCCATGCAGCAAGACATGAAAATTAACTGCAAAGAAAAGATCTTCACCCAATCAAGAATTGCAGATACTCAATTAAATAGTCAATTTACTATAGCACCATGACACTGATATACTAATAATCTAGTCAGTTTGTTGTACTCGTAATAAGTTATTGAATTTACTATGTGACCATCATTATCCGCATTAAATGGGAGCATTAACTCCTCTTTTAACATATTGAATGCCTGTTAGTCAAAATTGTAAGAGAAAGGATACTTGTCAGGTTCATGCTTTAGGGATTCGTGTGCAAATTTTTGAATGTGTTGGGATGTTGTCATCCTTCAACCCGATGGCGGAAATGCACAAAGTCTGAGGGGTTTGTGGACCTCCCCTTCTTTTGTTTTTCTTTTGTTCTGGACCTCCCCACCTTCAAAAAATCCTTTCATGTATAGTGATATGTAAAGGCAAGGGGCATTTTTTTTGCCCGTCTGGGCGCCCTTGAGAAAAGCTCACCAATTGTGCTAGAGTAACACGAGAATACAGCCCATCATAATACGTCCACTCTCTCCCTGGCATTTGTTAGGCCTTAATTTACTATGTAGACTGCCTATATTGCCTGATGTCTACCCATTACATTTTAGAGAGTCATTTGTTTATTTTTTCTAATTCATATCTTTACTCTTCCCAGTATTACGAATTTAAAGCCACAGATTTACAGTGTCATTTATTTAACTTTGATCTTCCTCGCCTTCATCCATTATCTGCCTTATTTAGCAAGTTACTCTTTTTCCATAACTTAGTGTTCAACTATATGTACCTAAGTTTCATTTGGTGGAACATTAGAATTTTGAATAGTAGTGTACAGTATTTTAGTTTATTAGTTCCTTTGTTTAGCAAGATTCATCTATTTTTGACATCTTGTGGTTATTCACCACTAAGCTATCTTCTGCTTTTTTTTTGTTGTTTGTTTTTATTTAAAGATCAATTGTTCCTATAGGCATCAATGATCTTTGTGTTTGAAGTAATGTTGATTTTGTGCGGTTTTGATTACCGCATAGTAGGATTCGTCAAAGTGAATTTAGAAGTATGCCCTCTTAATACACTTCTTACCCAATGTTTCTTTCACAAAATTTATAGGCCTGCCTGCTGCTTTCACTCCTTAAATATCTTATTTGTTTCTTGGCATTTGCAGCGTCATGACTCCATACTACAGCGAGGAAACACTCTATTCTAGAAGTGACCTTGAGATGGAGAATGAAGATGGCATTTCAACATTATTCTACTTGCAAAAGATCCACCCAGGTTTCAAATACTATAAACACCCACATTACTACTTGTGTTAGCATACCGGCATCGTTTTGTATGGTTTTCATATGATTTATGCTGCTTATTCAGAAATCTTGTGTAATTTTTTTCTAGATGAATGGAATAACTTCCTGGAGAGAATCAATTGTAAAAACGAGGTCGAGGTATTGGAAAATGAAGATACCGTTTTGCAACTACGCTATTGGGTTTCCTTAAGAGGGCAGACACTTTCCAGGACAGGTACCTTAAAAGTAGTTCTCTCTCTATGAAAGTCCTCTATTTTTTTCTTCTGATTTTAATGGATTTTGCTGCAGTTAGAGGGATGATGTATTACCGAAGGGCTTTGATGCTTCAGGCTTTTCTTGACATGGCTAAGGAAAAAGGTGAGAGCCAAATACCTTTTGGTGTACATGTTTTCCCCATGTATAATCTGTTACAACAAGCTTGTCACTCTCCTACGGCTTTATCCTCCTTGGGAACATGCTTACTAAAATGAGTTGCCTAAAATTTATGATTAATCGGAATTGCTTATTCAGTGTTTAGCAACCAAATTAGTCAACCATATGCATACGTGATATTGTATGATTCCCAGATCGAGAATTCAAACTGCCAATAAGCTGAGAGGAGCATCATATGTCTGAAACTTGAGACAACTGACCTTTATTTGTGAGATCTTTCTATTGCATGCCATGGTTTTATTTAGAGGCGTCTTAGTTTGGTGCCTTCATAGTGACAACTGGCTTTTGTTTATGGTATCTTTTCTATTCCATACCATGGTGTTTATTGAGAGGTTTCTTATTTTCTAGCAATTAAATTGGAGCAGATATGCAGGCTCTGACTCTTTGTATATGACTTCACAGTGATACTTGAAGGCTACAAATCCGTCACAGTTCCATTAGAGGAAGAAAAGAAGAGTCAGAGATCCTTGTATGCTCAATTAGAGGCTGTAGCCGACATGAAATTCACTTACGTTACTACTTGCCAGATCTATGGAAATCAGAAGCAGGGTGGAGATCGTCGTGCAACAGATATTTTGAATTTGATGGTTAAGTATGTTATCTGTCCAATACGGTAGAAAAGAGTTCTGCATTTTTGTACGAGTTCTTTTATTGTGGATCTTTTTTTAGTTGACAAAAAAAGGGAAATATCATTAAATTCAAAATCAGAAGGTTATAGAAAATACACATCACATGTACACATGGTTCTCTAATCTCTAGAAGTTGATGAAAATAGTATCCCCTTAAAGATTGGGAAAATGAAACCAAAAGAAGCCAAATAGCAAATGTCGACTCAAATATTCTAGAAAATAACTATATACCCTAAACATTTCTGGTATCCTCCTAATGATGGAGCTCGAAGAACTGCACAGAACACATACAAAGAGCCAGATTGAACCAAATCTTCTAAAAATAGTCCATAAGGACCATAACGTTATAATCAAAAGAGGGTGGGATTGCCCAATCTGCCTCTGCAAAACAAAAGAATCTCCACCATAAAGATAAAGCTATAAAAAAGGTGAAAATAGATTAAACGTACATTTTGACCTTCTCTTTTATTTGAGAATCTGATTCCTTGATCCTTCCTCTTCAGTAATCCATCTCTCCGTGTAGCATACATTGATGAGGTTGAAGAAAGCGTGGGTGGAAAGACGGAGAAGGTGTACTATTCTGTGTTGGTCAAAGCTGTTGATAATCTTGATCAGGTATTTACTTTTAGTCTCGAGAAGAACCATGTTGATTAACTGTATCTCAAACCCTAATTGCCTCATGATTTCTCCCTCAAGGAAATCTACCGTATAAAACTTCCCGGTACAGCAAAGATAGGAGAGGGAAAGCCTGAAAATCAGAACCATGCTATTATTTTTACTCGAGGGGAAGCACTTCAGACGATTGACATGAACCAGGTCCTTGGAAGTTTGAACAAAGACTTTTATACTAGGATTTCTAGGGTCGATTGGAATCACCATAGTCAATTTTTGTTGTAGGACAACTACTTGGAAGAGGCTCTGAAAATGCGTAACCTACTGGAAGAGTTTAACGAGGATCATGGGGTGCGTCCACCTACAATTCTTGGTGTTCGTGAGAATATCTTCACCGGAAGGTTGTACTACTCTGACTTCTTTTTAGAGCTATGAATTGATTTGACGTTGGATTTTCGGATTTTCCTATAGCTAATGCATTATTATATTTTTGCTCCAGTGTTTCTTCTTTGGCTTGGTTTATGTCGAATCAAGAATCGAGCTTTGTCACCTTGGGTCAAAGAGTTCTTGCAAGACCATTGAAGTATATCTTCTCTCTGGATCTTCCTTTTTAGTAATTAGTTCAAAAAGGAAAAATAACTTGTTTTCTAAGTCATTATTATTTTCAAGGAATGTACAGAATTTTGAGTTTTCGACAACTAATCATCAGGCTAAATAGCTAATGAATTATAACACCGTTGATACCTCGTAGTACGTATATAGATTAAATATTTTTTTTGAAATATATATAGATTAAAATGAGATCTTAATGAATCTGTCCTGAATGTTTGTAATATCTTGAGGTCCACTGATTTAGAACCTTTTAGTTGTGTGCTTGTGGTTGTGTGCATACTGCTTGGATGGCTGTGTGGGTGCATCTAAGTGGTTCTGTCTCTATACGTGTCATGCGTTATCTTCTGGCAGCACTGAAACTTAGCTCCTCATTTCCTATACTTTGGAATTAGTTACATGGAATGTGAATCCTCTATACCAATCTCAGGAAAAAGATAATGTGAGCCATCTTTATATATCTTTTCAGATAAAAATCTTTTGATATCTACTATTGCACCTCTTAACATGAAATCAATTGTGTCTTTATAAATTGGTTTGACATAGGGTTCGGTTCCACTATGGGCATCCAGATGTGTTCGATAGAATTTTCCACATTACCCGTGGTGGCATCAGCAAAGCCTCTCGTGGCATCAATTTAAGCGAGGATATATTCGCTGGTACATTTTGAGTCTTCTATCTCTTAATTCGCGCATATAATTTCGATCATTGTTTAATGCGGATTTCCTAATGTAGGTTTCAATTCAATGCTAAGACGTGGGAATATCACGCACCATGAGTATGTTCAAGTAGGAAAGGGGAGAGATGTTGGACTCAACCAAATTTCACTTTTTGAAGCAAAAGTGGCCTGTGGTAATGGGGAGCAAACGCTCAGCCGCGATGTCTACAGACTAGGCCATCGTTTCGACTTCTTTCGCATGATGTCATGTTATTTTACTACTACTGGGTTTTATGTTAGCTCAATGGTAATTCCGATTACATACAAGTTATGAACATGAAGCATTATAACTGACCTGACTTCACAGTCTAGTTATTTTGGGGGGTTTTCTCTTCTTACTTTTATCTAAACATGAAACTTTACAGCGATTTGAGCGGGGAGAACATCTGCATATAATGTTTTATTACAAAAAAGTATGTCATGTTGGGGATGGGGACCTTATCCCTAGACCACCTGGTTTTGGTTGATGCTTCAAGCTGTAGTGCTGCGGATAAACTTTTGAACAACCATAATTTAGGAATTGTGGAGATCATATACCAAATAAATGTAATTGCATTAGTTGGATGTGTAAGGTCAAAGATTCTTAGTTTAAAACTAATTGATTTGATTTATTCAGCTGAGACGTGTATTTAAGCTTTTGTGGAAACACCCTATTGAAACTTTAATTTGCAATTGGGGTACGATGACCGAACAGCTTGTACAAATGTAGATGACAAATCTTTAAGTTCTGGAAGACTGGAACAATCCAGCTACTGTAGCCATTACCATAAGATTTTCACTTTCATCTCTAATTCCCTTCTCTTTTCTTTTTCTTTTTCCTTCTCAACTGAAGTTTTTTCCTTGTCACCGTGCAGATTGTTGTCTTAACAGTTTACGTATTTTTGTACGGTAAACTCTACCTGTCATTGAGTGGATTGGAAACGGCAATCATGAAATCTGCAAGGTCCAAGGGAAGCGATCCTCTGAAGGCAGCCATTGCTTCACAGTCTGTTGTTCAAATAGGTGTATTGATGGCCTTGCCCATGGTTATGGAAATGGGGCTTGAAAGAGGGTTCAGAACTGCAGTAGGTGATATGATAATAATGTATCTTCAATTAGCTCCTTTGTTCTTCACTTTCTCTCTTGGGACAAAGATCCACTATTTTGGGCGCACTATCTTGCATGGAGGGGCCAAGTACAGAGCCACTGGACGAGGTTTTGTCGTTCGACATGAGAAGTTTGCAGATAACTACAGGATGTACTCAAGGAGCCATTTTGTAAAAGCTCTGGAAATATTGACCCTGCTTATAATTTACAGAAATTATGGCATAAATGCTGATCCTACTAGTTACATGCTTCTCAGTGGCTCAATCTGGTTTCTAGTGGTTTCTTGGTTGTTTGCTCCTTTCCTTTTTAATCCTTCGGGATTTGAGTGGCAGAAGATTGTGGAAGACTTGGAGGATTGGACCAAGTGGATTAGCAGTAGGGGTGGCATTGGTGTGCCGGCAAATAAGAGCTGGGAGTCATGGTGGGAGGAGGAAGAAGAACACCTACAGCACACAGGATTTATTGGGCGGTTGTGTGAAATTGTTCTTTCCTTCCGTTTCCTTCTCTACCAATATGGAATTGTGTATCACCTGCATGTGAGCAATAGTGACACAAGCCTTTTGGTAAGTGCATGAGCTACGACACTCTTGACATGTATGTTTCATTTAGCCTTTTGATTCCAAGCGTTAATTTTCCCAAAAATAAGGTATGGTGTAGTTTTGGTTTTTCTGTTGTTATTTTCCAGAAAGTACACAATTGTTTGGAGTAGATTTTGTGAGACCCGTTTGGAGGAGAATATTTGGATAACAACCCATTCTTGTTTAGAAAAACACCAAAGTTATTTGTTTTTCTGATGCTTGAAAACCATTTCTGCTCCAAGTTCAATAATATGAAGATGATGGATTTGTTTCTCAAAACAGTTTCTAGTAAGTGTTATGCAATGTTGTTCTGAAAATGGTAAGTGGTAATCAACTAATTTTACCAAACATGATCCTAAGGTTCTATCATACTTCCCTATGCTATATTAACATATCCTATGTGCATGAACCCAAAAGGTCCATACAGTGCAAATAATTGCTATTTAATATGCTATTTCCTATGTTCATGGACTCGGATATGAGTATCGGATGCGGGTATGTGTCTAAGTGTCCACTTCATTCAAAATCCATCTTGAATTTGCGGATACAGCAAAACATTCAATCTCTTTTGTGTCGATTTTCTTATATAGATAGTGTATACAAAGTGCAAGGGCATTTCATGCATGGTATAGAAGTTCAACATTTAGTTCATGGTAAATTAGAATTACAAAAAACTTGGTGTATATCCAGTTAAATGTGTAGGACATGGATAACCTTATCCGAGAGTCAAGTTCTGACATGGGTATTTTATGCATTAAGGAGGATCCATGTTTAAATAGGCTACTTCAATGACAGGTCTATGGTTTGTCTTGGCTGGTCATTGTTGCCGTAATGATCATCTTGAAGGTTGGTATTCTGTTTCATTGAATTACCTGCTCGCTCTATATCGTTTATACCCTCTTTTCGGGCTCCAAAAAGCTTCTGATTTCTTGGGCAAGGAAAAACAAAGTTAATGGGAAATTTGAAGGATTTAACCCTTGTGAACCGTTAGATCCTTTTAACTTGGTTAGTTCCTTCAAATTTTCCATTACCTTAGCTTTTGCTTGTCCAAATACTTGATCCAAAATACTGTCCAAGTGATAGAGAAGCTTGGCCCGCATAGCATGGAGGCCTCTCCACCTATTGCCATTTGGTTTTGGGTTGGATGTCTTCAAAATTGTAGTACATTTTGTGGTTGTAAATAACAATACCTTGCTGGTCAAATGATGTGTCTTTGAACTGAAGATTATATCCATGGGCGGGAAGAAGTTCAGCGCAGATTTCCAGCTGGTGTTCAGGCTTTTAAAATTGTTCCTGTTTATTGGATCCGTCGTCACTCTTGTCCTTATGTTCACTTTCCTCAATCTTACCGTTGGAGACATCTTTGCCAGCCTGCTGGCTTTCTTGCCAACAGGTTGGGCTCTTCTACAGGTATCTCTCTGTGTGTGTGTGTGTGTGTGTGTGTGTGTCATACATACGTATAAATATCCACACATGTATATGAATATCATGGTAATGTCTGTGTGAGGGAAGGGAGGATTTTTGACCGGCCAGTGGTTGTCAAGTTGCACATTAGAAAGTTCCCCTTTTTCTCATACCTTACAATCTTTCAGTATACTTTCCATTTCAATCAGTAGACCAGTGGCTGTGGCAAATGTCAAACAAGGACTAGGAACGGACAAGACCCTTTCTCAGTTTTATGGATTTTAGATGTACCTATAATAACAATACATATTCTCCTTTAAGTCTCTCTAAAATTTAATATTGCCCCCTTAAATTCTGGAAGACTTTTTCTCTTCTGTATTTCAACTAAAAATGCGTACAATTCTCTTTCAAGGTTTTATATATGGTAAAAGAGAAAAAAAATCACAATTTCTCTTCTCTACTCCGTTTTACTCAACTAATTTTTACCTGTGTGTTTATGCGCACTGTCCCTCCTGATTTAATTTTCTAGCTCCACCATTGATGCTAGTCTGCTTTCTTTCTTGTCATCCTGAAGAAACAAAATATTGTTCTGTTTCCATCAAAACGTATGGAACATTGCTATTTGCTTGTTTATCTGCAACGAATCCCGATATTCCAATGTCTCCACCGAAGTGCCCTTGAAATACCGAACATTGAGGTGTTTCATTTTACCAAAAAAAAAAAAAAAAATTGAGGTGTTTCAACACCTAGCAAAAGTATCACCCTCTGATAGTAACATACCAAAACGTTTCCAAAACCTTTTGTTATCCTAGCTAACCGAAATGTAAGGATCACCCTTTGATAGTAACATACCTTAATATCATCATAACATCTGACCCCGTTTTTATAGTTATGTTTCATAGAAGTAAATATGCTATTATTCCATGTTTAGTCGGTGGTGTGGTATTTTGGATGCAGATAGCACAAGCATGCAGGCCTTTGGTAGAGGGATTGGGAATGTGGGGGTCTATCAGAGCTCTAGCGAGAGGATACGACTACCTGATGGGGGTAATCATTTTTGCTCCCGTGGCTGTCTTGGCTTGGTTCCCATTTGTCACGGATTTCCAGACGAGGCTGCTATTCAACCAAGCTTTCAGCCGAGGGCTTCAGATTCAGCGTATTCTGGCTGGTGGGAAGAAGCAGAAACAGAAGTAACCTGCTGTGCATAGTTGCTGTTAGAGAGAGAGAGAGAGTGTAAATAAGGGACGGAAATGTACGGAAAAGTTGGGTCTCAGAGATGCTTCGTTGGATGATGTTTTCAGGTGTACTTCTCTACCTTGATCCCTGTTGGATAGTTTTGCTATGTACCCCTCTATCACTGTACAAAAAAATTGTTACAGATCTACAATGAAGAAATGTTTCCAGATACACGGGATGGTTTGGAGTCCTGTTCTTCCTTTCCTTTTCATTCGTCTCTACCTAACAATGTCAAATAATTTGAATTCCGTAATGAAGAAATGAATTTCTTAATTTTGAGGGAATATGAGTAAGCAAGCTTCTTTTCTTCTTGAATATGTTTTCATTTCAATGGTAAAATGGACTTCATTTTTGAGAAAATGACGGCCGAGGACGTGTTTTGATAATTAATATCTACTATGAACATTTGTTAATGTTGAAAGTGTATCAAAACATGTCCTTAACCATCATTTTCTTGAAGTCACAAGTGATAAAGAAATGAGTACTGGAACACATGAAAGGATGCAGAGCCAAATCAATAATGGGCACGGTGACTACGATGCATTGCCTGTTTTACATTATTTGTTTCTAATTGAAGTAACAATAGCTATAACTGGGACTGGATCTTAGGTGTGACCACGGCCTGAAAATAGTATTGTGTCGTGATCGCACCGGACAAAGTCCTGTTGGGTACACACAATTAAGATTGATTAACGCAGCAAAATAAACCGTTCTAATTAGATAACCTAGCTTACATGGGCCCCACTTTAACTCACACCATACGGTGGTCTGCCCAGACACAACACCTAACCCCAAACCCATGGTGGAAAGAAACTACACTTTTCACATTTAAGACTAGGAATCTGTGCAGGTTACTAACAATTAGACTGGCAAGTATGGAAGGCGAAGCTATTTGCCTGCTCCATGCTCCTATTAAGCAACTGGTTAGCGAATTCCCATTGCTTAGCATCCAATTGCTGAATTGTCATTGCCTATCCATTTTGTTGTTGTTTGTGGCGCCACTACTGGGAGAATTACTGCTTAATTGCGTAATCCGGTTAGTATTTTGTTGATTATTTCGTACTGAAACAACACCGGCTGTACTATCCATTCCACTGAACCGTGGTAAAGCCATTACTTCTCGTATGATTTTCTCAACAGAGCTCATGGATTCAAGGTCAGCTTCATTTGATTGACTGAACTGCTCCTGCAACTGTACATGTGCTGATGAATTTTCACCGGTTTGTGGTGGTGGTGCTGGGAATGCCTCTGGTAAGGAACTCTGAGAAACTTGAGGGGGATTGCTAGCAGATGATTGTATTGGAGGTGACAAGCGAGCATAAGGATAAAGCAGAGATGAGGGTTGTCGAGTTGATGGCCCAGTAGATGGGATCTGATAATTCATCAGGTTATCATTCCTGGAATTCGTCCAATTCTGCAGAGGAAGCCCATTAAAAATGGCGGTGGCTGCACCAACGGAGTCATACACAGCCCGAACATCATTGGAGGTAGAAAGCTGGACAGAATTTGCTGGGACGGAATTACCATTGCCGGTTGAGTTGTGTCCTGAAATTAACTGCTGCTGCGAAGTTGATGGTACAGAATTACAATCATTGTTTATATTTTCTCCTAAAATTAGTTCGTGCCAGGCCTCAGTTTGTTGACCTGACACATGCAGCTGAGATGACAAACTTGTCCTCTGTGTGAACTTCCCCAAACTCTCTGAAAACATAAAATGGATGTCATTGACCACTATAGTTATTGTGCACAGTGCACTACACTAGAAGGATGGCATTGTTTTGCCATTTATAAAGGAAGGTACAAAAATGGAACAAGAAACGTGGTCGAATATCAATAGCGTAAGTGAATTAACAAACCCTCATAGCTCTTGAGACAGCAAATCACACTCACGATGTATGAGGTTCCATCTTAGGTAACCAAGTCAAATTGAGCCTTGTATCGTACTCAATGGGGGTCGGGTAAACGAATCATTTTCAGCCATCCCGCTAAACGTCTACATGGTGCTTTAAATTTACTAGATTGATGACATTTCCTATAACAGAGACTTGCTGGCAAAGCCATAGCAAGAGCACGCACATGCCTTAGAAATATGTACCCGAATTAGGGGAGCAACTAGGGAACCTTCCTTGGGATGTACCACCACTTCGTAGATGTTTTAATCATTAACTTGATTTTTTTGGTCTTACCCTGCATCCATCTCAACGTTTTCTTCTCAATTACACAAATTTTACTAATGCGTTGTGTTGAGGATATAAATAATAAGGTTACCTCTCTCTCTAACAACTAGAGGTTTTAGATGAGTTGGTGGTTAACAATCTACTATGATACCAGAGTAGGCAATAAATCATGTGTTCGAACCTCACCGCCTACCTAATAATTAAATACTTGCACATGTTTAGCCCGCTAATGGAGGAGAGACTGGCTACACGTGAGAGAGAGTGTTAAGGATATGAATAATAAAGTTACATCTCTCTCTAATAGCTTAAGCTTTTAGATGAGTTGGTAGTTAACATAAGATCAGAAGATGTACAAAATGCAGATAATGCTATCATGGTTCAACCTCCTTAAGCATATCAACTCTCTCTGTCTCTCTCTCTCTCTCTCTCACACACACACACACACACACACACTCTCTCTCTCTCTCTCTCTCTCTCTCTCTCCCCCACCAAATCACGCACTCACAGAAAAGCAAACAATCACCATCTTCCAATGTGGGAGGCTAGGTTCTCTGTCTCTGTCACACACATACTCACCATCTTCCATTGTTGTAGGCTAGGTCTTTGCCAAAGCAATCGTCAATGGGGTGACAGTAACACTATCTTCCTAAGATAATGAAAGTAGAAGAAAATTTCCACGAAAGTGGCAAAAATAATGGAATGCTTACCCGTAGCTCCGGTCCCATTTTCTCGGCTATAATCAATCAAATCTGTCATGCAATTAACAACTTCTGATATCTACAATTCACCCAGTAACACAGATCAAGCAAATTGCTGACTATGGATTCACTACAACATGTCTGAAAATCACATCAGTGCACCTCTAGTAACAAAACTAAACCACGTCATTTAATTTGCAGTTTGCCACTTGACAAAGACAGTAATTATCTTACCATGAAAACAATAATGAAGAATAAAAAATGGACCACAGAAGAACTTTTTGTTCTTCCTTGATGAAAACTTGAAAAGATACAGAAAATAGCAGTACATGGTTTATCATTCAACAAGCTTATACAACCAGCATATTCAATGTAGCATGAGGCATTCCACGTTTTAGCACATTCAATATGGCATCACCTGGAAAGTGGCTTTGGAGATGCTCGGAAGCAAAAAACTTCTATGTTCCTCACAGCTGGGGTTGCTCATTTATTCAGGATTTTTCACAATACATAGGATCCCCAATCAGTAAAAAAATTATGCGTATTGATATGAAATGGAAGCAGGAACATTGAACAACTTTTTTTTGTTAGAGCATGTTTGGATGGAGAATTGGAATCAGTTGTGGCTTCTTACGAGCGGCTACCTATCAGGTGTAACTGGAAGAAGATAAGTTGGAAGGGCAAGACAAAGGAGGAAGTTTCATGGTTAGATCTTTCCAATCTGTGTCATCTGCTGGGTGTAAGAGATTTTTCTATCGAAACTCGTAGCGAGTTCAGTGAGGCATTCTAATTGTTCGGCGGGGATAGATGCTATTCTTAGAAGGGACAATTTGGGTATGAGAGATTCTTTGACCTACTAGGTATGGCATTGTGAGACCATAAATCTTTAGTAGCACAGAGCGGGGGCGGGTGCAAGGGAGCGAAGACACCTAAAAGCTCCTAAAGTTGGGAGCGCCTAAGGAGCGTATATAGATTATATAAAAATTTGTATATAAAATATCTTTGAATACTTAACCATTAAAGGAAAAGTGATATTGTAAATTTTACCGATCTTAAAGTGTAATTATTGGAAGTTACATATTCTCAATTCGCAAAACTTCTTGATTAATATGATTCTCATATTCTTATTTCCACAATGGCATAACTCCCTTAAAAGTAAGAGAATAACCACCTTAAGGGCCCAATAAGCTCCCATCGTAGTTAGGAGCGAGCTCCCGTCAAGCTCCCATCTTGGGAGCACCGATTCGAGCTCCCGTCTAGGAAGTGCACCCATTTTAGAAGGATCTTGCTACTAAGCATAAACCACAGGTCCAAGAGGTAAATTTGGCTTTGGAACCATACATTAGAAACTTAGAACCACGGGAGCTCACCCAACAGACTAGCCAAGTGGGTGTCATTTCTGTTCCCCACTCCTAGTTATATACACAAGATCGCCATGTCGAATTTTAATATGGGATTGATATGTTACACACATGTGGGGGCACCAACGTTTTCAAAGGGTAAGTTGAGGCTCGCCTTGAGGACTACATCAAAGCTAGACTATCGAAAAATCCCTCAAGGCATTGGAATTTATGCCTTACCCTCCAAAAGCCTACGCCCTGTCTATGGGTGCTTCCACAAGGTGCGGTTTTTGCGTACTTTCACACTTTTCAGTGCCTCAAGGCCTACGCCTTGCCTCATGAGGGATACAAAGCCTCGCATTGCACAAGCTCCTCTAAAAACATTGGGAGAACAATAGCATAAATAATATTCCCATCTCAACTCGTAATGATAATGCTCTATTTGGGCTAGGCCGTCGTCGCTTTAAAATAGGTGGTTACTACAAAGGGATGTGAAGTCCTTCATATTGCCCAAGAACATTTCCTTCCCGGTTGATGTGGGACGAGATGCCACAATAAAGCACATAATTGATTTTGAGTGTATGTCATAGCATGGTTATTAATTAGTGTCTTCCTATATCTACACCATTACTTTTATGCTTTAAATTATTCTCACTATCCTAATCACATGCTCGTACTATCTACAAAAATATTAATGCAAATATGCGATTTTAGCGCTACAAAATAGTTATAATGCTTTTATTCATTTAAATATGGACTATGGAGTACACAATTTCCTTGTTTGAAAGACATAATTACTATTCGGTGTCTATTTTAGAATAAATTTTTTGAATTTGTATATGCTTTTGCTTTTCATATCAAACATATTTACTATCATCTCAAGATACTAAGCATTTCACCACTAGAGTGCAACAATCTTTTGTGGCTCTACTTCCTTTATTCTCGTAACTTGTTAATCTGAAATCCTCTTTACTCTTTTGAAAATTCAAACGAACTTCATTAGTCAAGAAATAGATAGGTGACATGACCTTAGTTGAAAGAAGTGAGAGCGGGTACATGGCGGGAGAGGGAGCGAAGTTGGGTGAGCAAGAGCATATAGAACATCGTAAGATTGTAGCAGTTCTAGGAGTGCATTCATACTTCATAACCGTCAATATAAATATTGCAACAATTATTACTTTTTCTGGAAAAATTATCTGAAATATAAATAGCCATTAGAGATTTCACATAAATGTTGGTGCAATTATTACTGCATTAATGTCTATTCAATTATTTCTTTGGACTTCACACATGAAAGGTTCCATTCTAGTTGGGAATGTGATTCCTACTCTATACTCTCCAGAGGAGACCTGTTATGATCATCAAAGTCACGGCCACCAAAACTGGAACCACATATGGTGGAGACCTGTTATGATCTTCATGGTTTTCCCTCATCAGGTTGCTGCTATTGAGCATGTTGGGCTATTTACCCACCCTATTGACAATCTGGTAACTATCTCTACTGAGGAGTAGCAGCGCCTTGTATCGAATATGCCATCATCTATGGGTTCTTCCATTGCTAGGCTAGCTCAAACAGGTCATTCCATTGCTTGTGTTGCATCTTCTCTTACTTCTTCTCCTTAGGTTATTGATTCTCGTGTATACGATCATCTGATCATATGATTGTTCTAATCGTTAGTTTGTTGGTAAATCATCTCGCATTACCTTAGCTGATAGTTCAACCACTAAGATAAATAGTTTGGGTTCTGCTTCTCTCACTTCATCTCTTACTTTGGACTCCATATTACATATTTCTCATTTTCCATTTACTCTTATGTCTGTTAGTAAACTTACGAAATCCTTAAATTGCTCCATCACATTTCTTCCTCATTGTCATCTGGGTCATCAATCTCGTCAGAATTTGAAATGGCTAGTGCCTTCATGTAGTCTTGTTTAGGATTTACCATGTGAAGTCTGTGATTATGGTAAACACCGTAGAGTGTATTTTTATCCTAGGGTTGAGAGTTGTGTGTTGCTCCCTTTTCAGTTAGTACATTCATACATTTGGGGTCCCATGCGTGTTCCCAATGTTTTTGGTTTTCCGTATTATGTTATTTCTGTCGATGATTTCTCTCGTGTTACATATCTTTACCTTATGAAAAAGAGATTAGAGTTATCTTCTATCTTTAAGTCATTTTATACAGAAATAAAAACTTAGTTTAACACTTGGATTCGTATATTTCATTCAGATAATGCACGTGAATATTTTGTAGAGCTCTTTCTCAGTTCTTTGACAATCATGTAATAATTCACCAATCTTCCACTCCAAAGCAAGATTCGACATTTATCAGAAGTTATGAGTGCACTGTTATTTCAAATGCAAGTTCTTAAGTCTTACTACAGTGATGCTATTCTTATAGCATGTTACTTGATCTATAGTATGCCATCTACCGTCCTGGGCGGTCAGATACCTCATAAGTCTTACTTCCTAATAGTCCTCTCCACTCATTACCCCCTCAAGTGTTTGGGTGCACTTGTTATGTTTATGCTTTCGATCCTGATCGGGACAAACTTGATCCTCGGTCAATCAAGTGTATCTTACTCGGTTACTTGCGCACTCAGAAACGGTACAAGTGCTACTCACCATCTCCATGTCACCATTTTGTTTGTGCTGATGTCACATTTAATTAGTCGTTGCCTTTTTACTCTGGTCACCCACTCTCGTTCATTTTGGGGTTGAGTTCTATCCAAGACTGTGTAACAGGGCTGAGATGAGCCAAGCCTCAAGTTGCTCACGAGCAGCTCGGTCCATTTGCATCCCTTCTTGAGATAGTAAGAGGGTACCCTTAGAGTGTGTATGGAGTTGGTTCATTCGTAATTGCTTCTTTTAGGTTGCTTCGATGTTTCCCACCAGAAGGACAGTGTTATTTTCCCAAGCAGGATCCTCCATAGACGGAGGTTGGCTCATGGCACTCCTTGCTTGGCTTATTGGTGCAAAGGCAACCACTAAGTCATCCTAGAGCACAGTCTTGAGTTCATTTTCCGTTGGGTCTAGGGGAGAATAAACAGTTGCATTTAAAACTTGTACGGTATCACAAAATTTGCTAGATAGTTATGAAATTCTCTTATCCATGTTCCAGTAAGGTCCCCCGTCATTAGCAATTTGGAAAGGATTGATCCTCTTGGATAAAAAATTAATAAATTAACAAATAGGTGAATGAAAATATGGTGTACTGAAAATCTTTTATCACCCCTTTCAAAACAATGCTTAGTATGATATGAAGTAGAGCGAATTTTATCTAGTTACAAATTTAGAAAACCAATAGTGAAAAAGTTTACTACATGGAAGCAACAAACCAAAAGTATGAAAAGAACAGGCACATTAAAGGGCCAAAAATGCCAAAGGAAATCATGAGTAGCATATCACAAGATGTGCATGTACCCATCAACTAATTCATGTTCCTAATAAACATTCTCAACATGATATCCCAATTCATTTGGTCCAAATGTTCTAGTGGAACATTCTGCATTTGTTGCCTTTCCATTAAATGCAAACATGAATAATTTGAAACTAGTTGTCTCAGACGAACCAATCTGCAATTTGAACCTACAACTACAAAATACAAAAGAGGCAAGTTATAGTAACTTCTAGAGTACCTGAAGACATCGGACATATCTCTTTGGGTATCCTAAATCATTAACTACAGGCACCTCCAAGGCTTTTGCTAATTGATGAGCTGATGTAACAAACCTAGAAAAGTACATGTATTTGTCAATTAAGAGTAAACTAAAGCCCATATAGAAACAAATGATGCCTATAGGTTTCAGATGCAAGCAAGAATTAGATATGAGTCTAATGTTTTCTTTGCAAGAGAAGATTGAGATTTTATTTATCAGATTTCAATGCAAATTATTACTCCATACTTCAAGTAGGACCTTGTACAGGATAAGACATTTGCGGAACACTCATATTAAATATTAAAATGGATTACAGAAGAAGAATAAATGCAGCTAGAAAGGATGATGATGAGAATGACTGCATATTATGGGCCTTGTTTGAGGAACAACTAGGGCTTCTCTTGATAAATAAATAAAAGAGGGGCCCAATAGAAACAGAAGGTTTAAAAGGGATCATAACCAGGAGGGCTTAAGTTCAGCAAGGGGCCCATGCAATAAGGGAAAGTCTACTATCACAATAAAACTTAAAAGAGTTTACACAGCATTCTAGCGTGGCACTTATTGGGCCCAATACTTTCAACAAAATGACAAAAAGGCTTACTAACACTCTCTCGCTACCCACCAACCACACACCTAATTGTATGTACTGGGCGGGACAGAATGGTATCCAAAACTCTGGATGGGACACATGGCAGCAAAGAAATAATCCTAAGTTTCACTCCTTGGTTTATTGGGAAAAGAATCTGAAGGCATACACGTTGATTCTCCGTGTGAAAAGCAAAAATAAGCAATTAAGAAATCATGAAATAGTATTTGAATGAACTTGAAAACTAAGGAACCAATATAGAACAACTTACGTATTGCAATTACTCTGTAACTCTTGCGTAGGTATGCTGGATGTGGTATTTTGAGCAGCAGCTTGGTACTTCTGGGCCGCTTCTCCAAGTTGACCAATCTGCAAGATAAAATTCTGCTCAAGGAAACATTAAGTCTTATACATTATACTTTATAAAAAATGCTTCTTAAATTCCACGTAAGCAATAGATGCATAACATAGAAACGAAAGAAAAGGTGGTGTGTGAATGGATATAAAACATTGGGTAGGAAACATAGACGACCAAGATGCATAGAATCCACAAAGCCAAACTAGATTCAAGGTAATCTATAAAGATTACGCCATTTTCAGGATGCCATTTGCCCACAGCTTTATCCTTTTGAACCAATTATTGAAAACCAAATTCTGCTCAATGCAACAGAAAGTCTTATACATTATACTTTATCAAAAATGCTCCGTGAATTCCACGTAAGCAATAGATGCATAACATAGAAACAGAAGAAAAGGTGGTGTGAATGAATATAAAACATCGGGTAGGAAACATAGACGATCAGGATGCATAGAATCCACAAAGCCAAACTACATTCAATGTAATCTATAAAGATTACGTCATTTTCAGGATGCCATTTGGCCACAGCTTTATCCTTTTCTCTCTTTCATGGCATAAGAGAACCAATTATTGAAAATCCATGATTAGAAGACGTTGAGTCCCAAGCTCCTCAGTCAACACACTTCCAGTGGCGAATCAAGAATGTAGAAGGAATTAAAATTTATCCCTTATAGAAGTTTATTTTTTTGGTAAAATCTTTCTGATCAAGCATTATAAAGAAGGAATGACAATCTACCAATACCTTATAAAAGGATAGCAGCTCCTTTCCTACGAAAAGAAGTACCATACTTTGTTTCCAGAAACCTTCTTTTTTGGATGTAGGGAGGAGCCTATAGATACAAGCCTATGTTTGGATGGACGACAAACGGAATCTAGCTGGGAATACAAATCTCCTTACTATGAATCCAGTGATTAAGGCGCCCACTAGGCACTGCTTAATGCTTTGCCCGTTGCCCCGTATGTTCTTAAGCGATTTTTTTTTTAATAAGTCATGAAGTGTCCATTTTATGTGCACAGATATTAAGTACCCCATGTACATCATTGTAAGTCCACTTGTGATGCTCATCCAATCTCATTTTCTAAAATTTAAAAACGCAAAGGGGTCTTGATCTTGAAGACATCAGGTACAATATCATCTTTAATGAATCCTGTCTCATTGTTCTTGAAACTTGTCTTCAATGAGCTTCCTTACCCAACCAAAAACTAAATCACTCAAGAGTGGATGAAGAACAGAGTTGTTATATATAGAGCATAACGCCCAACCAAATCAATGGAAGCACTCAAATTAAAGTTGTCCAGGTTTTTGTTCCAAATATTGTATTTGGACACACCGGGGACATGCTAGGGATACCCTACAGAAAGTTGTGGGACACGATGGGGGTGTCAACAAAATAATTGGCTCTAGTAAAAGAATAGGAAGTTTTCTTTGTGCATGAAAGATGACGATTAATAGAGTATAATTACAAGTGTCAATAACATACCATTTTTGGTTGGAGTGCTTCTGTGAATAGTGTAACGACAATATTTAATGATGTAAGACATGAGAATGGAAGCAATTATGGGATATTTATATAATGCGGAGCCTTTTTCGCCTATTTTTTGTGTGGACATTCACTATGTTATAAAAGTATAAAAATGTGTTTGACTGACATGTCCTCCATTTTTTTAAACTTTCACATCAGAGGGTGTCGTGTCCATCGTGAAGTGCCATTTGGTACATAACAAGTTCAGCACTTAAGCAAAAAAGCATGTAACCATGTCATATACTGAAATTTTGAAACCACTTAGCACTCATTGCTAACCTGAGGGATTATAATTCGTCGAGGTATTCGCTCTTCGTGATTCCTAGCACAAAACTCCCAAGAGTAAATCTGTCATGTGCAATCAGGAGAAGACTGACTATGACCAACATTGACAACCAAATTGAATATGTCAAGCACAGAAGGCCTTTTCAAATGCATGCCCAACAAACCTTTAGATCTGGGGTAAAGACAATGCGAAGTTGACCATCACGAACTATACTTAGCTGCTCAAAAATATATTGTTGTATAGCTTTTGCATATAGCAGGATAATGTGACCAGATGGATTCTGGTATTCATGGGGCATGTCAACATAAAGCAGCTCTTCCAATGTACCACTATCATATTTGATTTGGTATAGCCTTGGAAGAAGATCGGCAGTTGTTTCTGAAAGTGAAAGAAACACATCAACAAAGTATAGTATAACATTTGCCAAGTAAGTGTTACTTCAACAGAGATTGTAAGCGAAGACACTATGATCACGCTTAATCAATAATTCATTCACCAAACGATAAATTATCACCATTTGGGAGCATATTTTAGTAAATCTAGGAGAGTCACATCACAAATCACAAATCACACGATACATAATACATAACATGCTTGACTTATATAATTCTTCCTTGTATATCTTGCATTTGGTCCTCCCATAAGTTTTATTTCCTCCCTAATATAGAGCAAGCACTCTCTGTAGTGGGGTTCTCCTGAACAACGCAATATAGCGCCGAACACGTGCATAGCACATGACCAGTAAGGGAACACCACATGAGGGTGCACAGTTTACGCCGATCATGGGATTGATTGACGGCACAACGAAAAGGTGCACGGAGGCATTGTCGAGCAGACATGTTCGGATACGACTTAGAGCATCCACACTAGGCTCACGACTTGCCTCTTTAAACTAAACTAATGAGTAAAACCAGGAAAAACACCACAAAACACCCCTTTATCAGGCTCTCTTCCTCCCTCACTACTTTGAAATTTTTTTAAAATTGCTACAGTTACTCGTTTTCTTTGCCTGGTTACTGTTCCCTCACTACTACTTATTTAATTAGTATTTCTGGTGGAGCCTGATTTGTAGAGAGAGAGAGAGAGAGAGAGAGAGAGCTTCAATGGCCGCTTGAAATCAAAGTGGAAGGGGAAGAGATGGATCCAACAGGTTGGATGAAGGTTCGGAGGGAGATGAGAGAAGGTCGCTTTTTGAAGGCCACAAGCGAGGAAGTGGTTTTGGTCCAGAAAGTTTGGGAGTCTAAAACCAGAGGGGGAAGAGAGTAAGACTTAAATATTTATTGGGTGGGTTTGAATATTTAATTGAGTAGAGAGTGAGAGTAAGGAGCCTGATTTTGTGTAATTTTGAAAAAGTGACAAGCTAAAGTAGAAAAGTGGTTTTTGAGGATTAAATTGGTCCAAAATTTGGTGAGGCTGATGCGAATGCTCTTAGTACCCAGATAGGGGGAAACCCTAGCAAGAGCTGCCCTAGGCGATAAGGCAGCAAAGACACTCTAGAACATTCCAGAATAAGAGCACTACGTGATAGGTCAGTATCCCGTGAATATGGGATAAAGATTATGTTTCCAAATCAAGAATGGACTGTGGGATAAAGATTATGTTCCCAAATCAAGAATGGACTGTGATTCCATATGACGAAGATTTCTATGCATGATAGGTTTCCTAACGTGAAAGGAAACCTAGGTAGAAGAGGAGACCTGGAGCCCAAGCCAACCCTAGTTTCTTCAATAAATAAAGAGGCAAACCTAAGGGAAGAGGTACGTTGTCACTAGCTAGCTCTTACTTTACATACGTGATATATTTGGGTTTCCAGTATACGTGATACTAACTTATGTATCAGAGGGTCTTTGCCGACGAGAAGCAAATGTGCACTCACTATGTTTGTTTTGCAGTCTAGGGTTTCGGCGAGGAGGCACGTGAGGTTGGTCTAGGAAGGAGTTGTTCAAACACTACACGGATTTTATCCCTGTACACTCTCCCTTTATCTATTGTACTCTTGATTATTTTTCCCCTTAATTTTGGATCTGTAAAATTCTTTTTTTAACAGCAAAAAGAATTTTATTAATCTTTGAAAATAAATTACAAAGATTAAAAGGATCCAAAGCACAAAGCACCAGGAACCTAAAGGGAAAAATAACCACCCTTAGATGGCAAGAAGCCAACCAATGCATACAACCCCAAAGAAGAAGCACCACACCCAAAACCCAACCAAGGCAAAAAGACACCTAAAACAAAACCCGCTCCTGAGATGACTAAGGATCAATCATTACACTGAGAATCCTGAACATTGGCCCTTGCGCCATCTTCTGCTTCCATAGTCATGAATTTGCTTATTATATCCTCATCATTACCCAAATAATCGGCTCCCAAAATTTTCTCAATAGACCAAGTAGCCCTTGACTCATCTAGATGAATCATGTTTGTGCCTTCGGAAGAAACGGATAAAGCCGCAGCGGCAATTGCAGATCTAAACATGACACATTTTTCTTCTTTCGTCCAACTCTCTTCTTAGCTTTAGGAATACCCAACATTTTCTCAACCGGCTTCTGCTTCCGATTATCTTTCCCCTTTTCTTTAGCCTTAACAACTGGGTCGAGGTCCACAACTAACGGATACCATATCTGCTTGATTTAAGAAACCCACTTCTCAAAGATTCCAAAATCCTTTATCAAACTCCCCAACATTTGAAGCCATATCTTGAATCGCTGTGTCAACTCCCAACAAAGGAGTTATATTCTCTGCTGCAATTTTGCCATCTTCCAAGGCCAAATTGCTTTCCCCGACACCAGAAATTGAATCGATACAAGTATCACCCACCACTGACTCCACAGCCGTGGAACTAGAATTTTGAATTTTGAAATTAAGATCTGTACCTTCAACTACCCTCTCCCCAACATACGAATTTGCACAATCATTGATACCATCTTGGAGCTCGGTGACCGGAGAGAGCTCACAACCTGATGGAGATCCATCAATCTTAGACTCATCCCCAGCGTTCATTGATTCGCTGTCACTGTACCCATTCTCCTTAGATTGAATATTCTTCACCAAATCTCGACCTTCATTCTCCTCCACTCCATCCTTAGATTGAACGTTCTCTTCTAATTCATTAGAGTCCATGCAATGGCTTTTTTGACAGAGATTGTAGTAACAACTCTGTTATCCCAAGAGGTTTCAACATAAGGATCCTCTACTACACGAATAGGAAAGATTTTTGCCTTTGATTCTATGATGAATAGTCTCATTGATACAATCCAACCTTTCTGTAACAATGAAAACTCTTCCTTTGTCAAATGCCAGGCTATTTGCGGTAAGCTCATCAATGCGGATGACCTCACCCCATAGGTTGCCAATGCTTGTGAAGACTTGATTGTTCCAAATATTAGGAGGAACACCGAGACATGATAACCAAACACATCTCAAGGGAATAAAGTCCATTCCATTCCATTTGTTGATGTCAGAGAACCATTGTTTCCAAACGTTTTTCAATGATAGGAATTCTTCTAAAGATTCCTGGGACTCGAAGGATATCAAAGTGTTTAGACCTCCCAAAGATCTGATTTGAGCGTCCCAAATGCCATGAGTAATGAAGAGATCTTGTATGAAGGAATTATCATGGTAATGAAGAAGTTTGCCCACTGCACACAACCCCAACCATTCAGTGTCAGTTTCATTAACCTCAATCAAAGGGGTGGAAGATCTCCCTGAATCTCTGTTAGGATCTGCAGCAATGTCTCGGCAAAGAGTTGCATTGTTATTCCTACTACCTCCAACAATCTCCGCATAAGACACAACCCCAATGACAGGAGCTTCCTTTGATAACTCCACTTTGCTTGAAACTGCCACAAACTGTGTCGGTTTCTTCACATTTACATTCTGACTACTCCTCAATTTCAATTTATCCTCATTTCCCTTCCATGGAAAACTTGCAATCTTAACATGTAGTTTGTGACCTCTGATTGTCATCCCATTCATTTCATATATTGCACAGACAAAGCCTCCTTCTTATGATGAAATCTAACAAGTTGTGTACTAGAGTAAAGTAGAATTTTACAGTACAAATGTAACCTGTGTGTATGCATGAAAATTTATAACAGTACAAAAGGAGAGAGAAGAACAAAGTGTATATTCTAGGCCAAATAGTTTATCGAGAAAATAGTTTATTGAGATGGATGCTCATTTTGCCACGGAGGTGGTGGCTATTTAAAATATAAGTGCAGTTATTATATTAAGTCATGGCAAAACCATTAGAGCAACTTGGGCCTAACGTACTAAAGTTTTGGATAGGCTTTAACTTCATTTTTTCAAAAGCCCATGACGAGTGAAATTATTTTCCTCCCTATAAACAAAAGACAATCATTATTCCTAAACAGTAAGTCAACCACAAAAGAGCATAGACTACAAATAAGGTTGTTCAAGTATATCCCACAAGAATATTTTTTCATCAATTCCACAATATATATATATATATATATATATATATTTTTTTTTAAATCGGCAATATCAAAAGAACCGCCAGAAGTTATGTTTTATCCAAATCCTTTACCGAGGGAGAAGGATTGTTTCCTAGGCTATTTTGGATCCTCTTGATGTCGCAAGCGAAAATTTGACACCAACTACACTGAATAATAGTAACTCACAAACCAAAGTCCAAGTTTTCTAGCTTGTATGGAATTTAGTAGAAATATGAAATCCTAAATGCATTACAGCTAGGAAAAACAAGCTAGCATACCAAAACCACTGCTTGGCTTGATATTGCATATCTCACAGTGCCATGTATCCTGAAAAATTAAGGGATAGTTCAGATTCTCTGACGTAACAAAGAAAGAAAGAATGGCCTATGTAGGAACTAGGAAATATAATCCAATAGCAATCACATATCATCAAATGCAGCTTAAGACAACATTGACATGGACTACGTACCCTCAACACCTCTCCATTTCATGGTTTTCTTTTTTAACATATATTTCTCACTCAATTGTATTCCTTTATCTCCAGGGCTGGAATTCTACCTAACAAAAAGAGCATCCTTACTCAACTTTCACATGTAATAAGATATTTTGCAATTTTAAAAATGCAAAAAGTTCTGTTTCGAAAGAATTAAAACAAAAATCACCATTGAATTGCAGAATATATGATACTTTCTCTATTTAAATTTGTGTTTCAAACAAATTCCACTACATTCTTTCAAGATTAGTTTATCTACATGTTCCCAATCAGTCGTGGTCAACTACATGAACCCGTTGTCCCTTCTTAATATATTGAGGAAACATATATTATTTCTTTAGTTTCCTTTAATTTTTCATGGGAAATTATTGACTCGGGATAGATTGTTTTCTTGGGGGATTATTGTTGATAAAAGCAGTGTCCTTTGTGGTGGGTCGGAGGAGTCCCATGGCCATATCTTTTTTGTTTGCCCTTTCTCAGCTGCTGTGTGGAATCTTTGTCTGCTTAAGTGCATCATTTCTAGACCTCCTTGACCTCTTAGGGATGAAATCTCTTGGGGCCTTGCTAATGGTAGAAGTAAATCTGTGCATGGCTTGATTTTTAAGTTGATCTTTGCAGCTTCCATCTATTTTCTCTGGGGTGAGAGGAATAATAGAATTTTCAAAGCTAAAGGGATGCCCTGGTAGGGTGTCTTTGACCTGATTGTAGAGAATGTTCGTGCTTGCCTTAGTGGTTGGCGGAACGTCGAGTGGACTAGGGAGAATGTTAGGATTTTGGAAGGTTGGCGTGTCCCCTCTGTTGTTTTCACGTAAACACCAGTAGATATGTTTGTCGTTTCTATTATTCTTTGATTGTTTTGAGTTCAAGGGTATGCCCTTGCTCTGTTTTCTCCTTTTTTGGTGGTTATAACAGCTTAACTTTCCAAAAAAAAAAAAAAAGCATCACAATATTCAATTGGTTACCCAAGAGCAGACTTATTGAATTGGTTACCCAAGAGCGGACTTGGCGCCCTACTTGTCTTCATTTAACAGGACTGTTTGCATTAAAATTCAAACTATTTGGTTTATGTTTATAGAAATAACCTCAGGATCCCTGGGCTTTTGATCTTATTTGTTGGTATTTTTCACTAGTTTAAACTCGAATTTTTCGCTTTTGCTCTGCTAGTGCTGAAATTTGAATATTCAAATTCTCTTTTATAACTTAGTGATGTAACATGTAGCAAACCTGAGGGATAACACCACTTGTTTGGTGGCTACTTCCGTACAAAGAGACGCACCATCTCTTCTTGGCATTGAGAGCAAAAAACTCAGTAACAAAATTTCGCCAGAATTCTATATTGTTGTCCTGCGTCGAAAACCATTTAACCACCATGTCAGCATAGTATGTGTTTCGAGATAATACATATTCATAAGGGAAAATATCTCACTTTCGGCCTCTGCAGTTGCTGATGCATGTACCAAGTCAACTGCCGAGCACCCATGCCTGGTTGATAGACCGGGTCTGCTGCCCTCAAGGGAGATCTCCCATACAGATTCTGATGATTCATTTGTTGTTGTAACTGATACTGTTGATTCCGTAATCGTTGTTGACAATTCAGCGACTGGTTTCAAGATGGAATTGACATTAGCTGGTCTTGACAAAAGTTAGATAAACCTGAAAGGCCAGAGCTTAAACTCACTCAAAAAACTGGCTGTGGCGACAAGATGGCCGGTTGATGAAGTCAAAAGAATATATCCATGTCGTAATGTGTTTGTGGCGAGATGAGTGAAGAAAATGATGCTAGTGAAGACATTGGGCCCCTGCCTCGTTGCAGTTTCCCGAATAAGTTCCACTGACTACTTAGTAGTCAAAATTATTTTTTTGTAAATAAGAATGGTAATTGATATCCTATCTTTTTCAGTCTGCTCAGAATAGTTTTGGAGAATATGAGAACTTGATTTTGATGTCTCAATGGGTAATTTTCCAAAGTTTCTTGGAGAATAAATTTTGAAAACCGTCGATCAGCTGAACAAGTTTTACAGTATTAAATCCACAAAAAGGAATGTGAAAGCTGCTACCAACTAATACCTGAACCCATGATATCAGAAAATTGCATAGTGTGAAGACAGGATTCTTGCGATGCTGGACATTATCAACAGGCCAAAGTCAAACTATTATGAACCCGAAAAAAAATATAGTGCAACATAGATTCATGACCTCGGAACCAGTTTCACATATTTACTAGACCTGGCACAAAAAAGGTGCAATTCTTTTCTCTACATAAAAAAAAAAGTTCCAATATTAAACATGATTCCAGATACCTCCACTATTCTCCTTGCTAACAGGAAAAAACACTAAGGCCTTGTTTGATTCGTGAAAATTAAACAAAAAATTCTGAGTTCCTAACAATTTGAATTGCTAAATTAACATTGGACAGATAGTAGCAGAAACAAAAACAGACCAACAAACCAACTTTGTTTAAAAGCATTTCATAAATCAAGTTGTCCTACCGATACAATCATACAACAGTACTATCACAAACCAGCAAAACGTTGCCAATCTGGGAACATGTCATTGCTTTCTTTATCAATATCTAACGCTTTTAAGAAAAGGCCAACAAAAAAAAGGAGTAAAACAAACTATTTTGGAGTCACATGGACATAGGGAACTTTCACCGGAACATGCTACTGTTTGATACCTCCCAAATTCTCCGCATGCACTTTGTAGAGAGATCATAATGAATTTTAAATCTCCGCATATCCTCTCACTGCATGTGTTAATTGTGTATGTGTGTGCACATACATATATAACCGGCCATCTCTCTCTCACTGTATGAATTTCCAAATCTCTCTTAATCCTCTCAGTACTGCATGTGTGTGTGATGTGTCAGTGTGTAAATGTGGATGTGCACATCCATAACCATTACCAATCATCTCCCTTTGAATTTTGTAATGTGCTTAATTAAAGCTAGGAACTTAGAAAAGTGAAAAAATAAAATTGCACAGAAAGGTTAATAATGCTCAGATTAAAACTGGTACAGTGGGGACCACATCCAGAATGAAAGCCAGACATATATTTTGTTAAAATTTCCCGGTATATATATATATATTGGAATCTAGCATTACTACTCGTAGTGCTATAGTTACAACTATTTGAGTATTTTCACCATGTTTCGGGTCCTGATAGAATAAAAAAAATGTCAGACCCACCAAGGGATATACATGGACCTAATGTGGGATGCCTTAGTTAAAAACACATGAGATAGAAAGGATCCAACTCCTCTCTGGTTCATGGGATGAACTTCAACAAGCAAATAATGCCCTGATGCCCACCTCCGGTTCCAATTCGATGCCTTAAGCTGTCCCTTATGCAAAAATTCAAGTTGATCAGACCTGCATAGTCACCTGATCGAATCACATTCTTCTAGAAAAACATGGATAGTCTGAGTAGCCATAAAATTGAATCACATTCGGCTTTCAAAAAATGGACCGTTCATTTTTTCCAAGACAAATTCGATTGGGCACTACCACTCTCAATAGTCCGATCAATCTGATTTTTCGCATGGTAAGAAAAAGTGGTAATTAAGCATCAATGCTTATTAGTTTTAAAATCCCCATTCCTTTCTCTCCAATCCATAACCCTCCTTCCAAATCCAAGTCAATGATTCAGTTTATCTGTAAGATACGTTGATTTTCAACACTCTTGTTAGTTGTACCTACAAATACTATATCCATATATGTATGCATATACGTATGTATATCATCCCCATCTGCATTTGCATGTACCACCCATAAGAACTAGCTTAGCTTATTCTACCCCTCTGATCAAAGATCACAAGCACATTGAAGAAACCAACCCAAATGCTAAAATACTATCGAAACAAACAACAACAACAAAAATTCACGAATGGGATACAAAACAGAAGCAACAAAGAGAATAAACATAGATTGCACCTCTACCCAATTTCATGAGATAAAAACCCAGAAGCAAAGAAAATCTATTAATCCTCGAATTGCAGGAAGAATTTTTTTTGTCGAAACGTCAATAAATTCAGAAGCGGAAAATGTGATTTTGCTTACAAACTTCCAATGGCTCCGAATGTACGTAGTTGGGTGTCAACGAGGGGCTCCGATGCACTTTTTCCCTCCTCTTTTTTTTTTTGAGTGTTAGTCACAGAGAGTGAGAGGGTTTACACTGTGGATGTCTCAAGATTTATACAGGAATTGAGTTTCAGTTTTTCTCAAAGTTTTTTACGAGATTAATATGAGATAGGATCCTTCGGTTCTTCAAGACAAGTCAAAATATTTTTCGAAGGACCACAACCGTAAGTCTACGGTTCCCGATTGGATCCCGACGCCCCGTCAGGCCAACTCCGACTACTGAATAGCCGATCCATACATATATATTCAAAAACATGAAGTGTTTGGATTGAGTACCTACACACATCAAATGCTATTGATTCTTGCGTAGGCCCACTTTATCTTCTTCTTTTTTTTAGAATTTTTGATCGGCTCGGATCAACCGTCTAGTGGCCGGAGTTGGCCCGACGGGCCGTCATAATCCGATCAGGATCCCTTTGGGGTCAGGAACTATAGCACCGTTCGGACCACAATCGTGTGTCTTCGAAAATTTAACGTGTGTGGCTCCCACGTCGGAGTTTGGGTATTGTGTATGTGTATGTGTTTAAAGGATCTATTATGCCTCTCTCAAGTCAGCAACTGCCTAGGTGAGTTGATATGTGAAATTATCCTCTTGCCCTCCTTTAAAGCAATCAAGTCTCGCCCACCTGTTGTGGTTTGGGTGCTTGACCTCTGGTGCAGGCCCTTTGGACCATCTGTCGTGGTGCCATTCTTTAGTGACGAGGCTCTTGGGTCTGCATCCGCTGGGCTGGCTCCCATATTGGGAGTTTGGGTATTGTGTGTGTGTTTAAATGGTCTATTATGCCTTTCCCTAGTCAACAATTGTCTAGGTGAGTTGGTATATGTAAATTCTCTTACATTCCTTCAAACGTGTGTGTGTGCGGTGGAACCTCAGGGCCATATGAATATCCAGATAGATTACATTGAGATGAGTATTATGCTCCGTTCCAAAAATCTTCTTAAAAAATAAGTACTTATTTTGCCACTTTTCAAAGAAAAATAAGAATGTTTGTTCTACAAAATTCAAATAAGCAGCTTATTTCACATTTTCAAACTCAAAAATAACGTAAATGAGAAATAATTTTTCAATTTTTTTTACTGTATTAAAGATCTCAATGAGATCTATCAAATAAGATCCATATTGATAGGAAAATTATTTGTGTAAGCACATGATTTTTGAACTTGAAATTGTTTTCTCAAAAAATTAGTAATTGTTCAATCTTTTGTGGAACAACCCTTCTTATTAGACAAAAAATAAGAACTTAAACCCGTTCTGGAACGGAGCCTTAGATGTGATATAAATGAATCTCTTTCATGGGAAAATTATGGAGTTGGGGGAGCTGCTGTCCCTAAAAACTAAAAAGGACAGCAGTCTGCTTTCTCGGCAAAGACGGTTGTGCTCCGGTCTCGCTCCAATGATCGGAAACGTTCACTTCGTAGAGCTCGTTGAGTTTAACAACTATGTAAAAAATCAACTCGAATGGATATCATTAAGTGCCTAATCGAAACCTTTTAGTCTTGAAAAGAATGGATCCGAAACACTGGATCAAATCTACTAGAACCCCTTATTGGCGAGTTATATGTGTTCCGATCAGGTACTTAATGATATCCAATCAAACTGATTTTTTGCATACTTGTTCAACTCGACAAGCTCTACCAAGTGAACGTTTTCGATCATCGGAGCAAGATCGGAACGGGGCTCCCTTGGCCGGGACAGCATGCTACTGTCCCTTCAAGGGACAGCACCCTGTCCGAAAATTATTTATTGCTCTTGGAGCCAAGCATGTACACTAATTAATAGGTAAATTACCTTATGAACAATGTATATTTTTGGTTATCTAACAATTTTTTCTTTCATAACTATATCAGTATTATCTATTTTATCTAACACCAATTAAAAAATATATTTTTCATCTATTTAATTTTTTAGACTATTTAAACATTAAAAAATTAAGTGCTTCAATTTTCACAGATCTTATTTTTTTTGACCATTTTATCCTAAAGAATCATAATTAATATTTGTCTATAGGACCTCATAATTAAGTATCTACTATTTATTTGAGATCTATAAAGCAGATACTTGATTATGAGAACCTTGGAGACAAATATTAATTATGTTCTTAAAATAAAATGATAAGAAAATAAGATCTTGCACTGGTTCAAACATATTAAAAATTGGAGTACTTCATTTTTTAGACTATTTATATATTAAAAATAGGGTTAGAAAATTGAGTGCTCCAATTTTCAATCCGTTTCAACTGGTGTGAATATCTTATTTTTCTGATAATTTGATCTTAAAGAGTCATAATTAATTTTTGTCTGTAAGGCTCTCATAATCAATATGTACTCTACGGGATCCCAAATAAAAAGCGGATACTTATTATAAGAGCCCTAGATATAAAAATTAATTATAACTCTTTAGAATAATATGATCAGAAAAATAAGATTAGGTTGATCCGACCTATATAGTCAGTTGATCGAATCACATTTGTTTAAAAAACATGGACAGTCTGAATAGCCATAAAATTGAATCACATTCTACTTTAAAAAAGTGGACCCTACATTTTTTTCAAGACAAATTTGATTTGATCGGGCACTACCACTTTTCATAGTCCGATCAATCTGATTTTTTGCATGGATGACCTAGGCTCTATAAACTCAGTCTCCTTAGACTTATGGTGGGCCCCACAGGCCTGAATGGTTGGCCCTATCTACGGGAGCCATTTTTGGTAAGAAAACGTGGTAATTAAGCATCAATGCTTAGCTTAATTTAAAATCCCCATTCCTTCCTCTCCAATCCATAACCCCCATTCCAATTCGAAGTTCAATGATTCAATCTATGTGTATGATAAGTTGATTTTCAACTCTCTCACTCGTAAGTTGTAACCACAAATAAATCCATTTTTGTATGTATATCCTCCCCATCTGCATATATTTGCATGTATCACTCATCAGAACTAGCTTATTTTACCCCTTTGAAAGATCACATGCAACCACGTTGAAGAAACCAACCCAAATGCTAAAATACTATCGAAACAAACAACAAAACAAATTCACGAATGGGATACAATACAGAAGCAACGAAGAGAAAAACATACATTGCACCTCTATCCAATTAATAAATTCAGAACCGGAAATGTGAATTTGCTTACAAACTTTCAATGGCTCCGAATGTAGTTGGGTTTCAACGACGGGCTCCGGTGCACTCTCTTTCCTCCTTTTTTTTCATGAGTGTCAATCAGAACGAGAGAGAGAGAGGGATAGAGAGAGTTTGCACTGTGGATGTCTCAATATATGGGAATTGGATTTCAGTTTTTCTTAACTTTTACGAGATTATGAGATATGGTCCTTCAAGTCAACTCAAAATATTTTTCGAAGGACCACAACGTGGGCCATATGATAATCCAGACAGATTACATTGAGATGAGTCTTAGATGTGACATAAATGAATCTCTTTTATGGGAAAATTATTTATTGCTCATGGAGCATACCTCCATAAAAGCATGTACATCAATAAATAGGTAAACTACATTTTGAATATTTTATACCAACAGTATCTATTTTATTTAACACCAATTAAAATATATATTTTTCTCTTGTTTGATTTTTTAGATTATTTATATATTACAAAATATATGGTTAAAAAATTAAGTAGTCTAACTTTTAATTCGTTTGAACCGGTGCGAAAATCATATTTAATTTTTTGATCATTTTTATCTGAAAGGGCCATAATTAATATTTGTCTTTAGAACTCTCATATAAGTATATTTTCTTTATGTAGACCCTATAAAGCAGATATTTGATTAGGAGAACTCTAGAGGCAAATCTTAATTATGATTTTTTAAAATAAAATGATCAGAGAAATATAATCTTGGTATTGGTTAAAACAGATTAAAAATTGGAGTACTTAAATTTTTTAGACTATTTATATATTAAAAAAATATAGTTAAAAAATTGAGTGCTCCAATTTTCAATCCGTTTGAATCGGTGCGAAGATCTTATTTTTCTGATCATTTTATCCTAAAGGGCCATAATTAAATTTTGTCTCTAAGGTCTCATAATCAATATATACTCTACATGGTCCCAAATAAAGAGCAGATACTTAATTATGAGAGCCCTAAAGACAAAAATTAATTATGACCCTTCAGAATAACATGATTAGAAAAATAAGATTTTGCATTGGTTTAAACAGATTGAAAATTGGAGCACTTAATTTTTTTGAGATTGCTTGTGAAGAGTTCGTCATTAAATAAATCATGAGTTGTAGGGAGGAGTGAGAGGAAGAACAATATTTTAATGGATTGCGTGTGAACAGTTGTTCGGTATAAGCAGCGAACTTTATTCGTGCAATGAAAATGGCTCTCTGTTTTCCGAAGCTGCTGCAGCATGTTTTGGTGTTTTAATTAGGTAAAATGGCTAGGAAAGATTGATTTTGCTACTCTGGTGAACAAGCTTTTTTTGGCCTCTCCACCAAACATCGGTGTGGTGAGAGCCTCGTCTTGTTACTGTTGGAACATTGAATAATCACTCCTTTTTATGGAATTTGTGAGCATAAACATGTGGGGCTCATTGCATATGTGTTATGGTACATCTTTTACTTGCGGGTCTGAAGGCTTACTGGATTTTAGAATTATATCAGATTAATTGCTTGTCTGGCGAATCAATACAGTTCAAATAGTAAAAGGTTGGGCGTGAGCATAGATCGTTGAAACCCAGCCTGATCATCCGTCTGTCGGTTTCCTCGGCCGATTAACTTGCAATTTAGCATGCCTTTAAATATGCAAAATAAGAGATAAACTTCTATATATATCTTGAGGAATATTATTGATTGAATAAGATAAATATTTTCTTTCCTTTACTATTCTTAACTTTCAAACTATTAAGGTCTGGTATTAACTGGTGCATGTGTAGGTACCAACTCAATCGGCCCGTCAACTCGCAATATAGCATGACTTTTAATCTGCGAAATAAGAGATAAAGTTTTTATCTTGAGAATTATTTTTGATTGAATAAGATAAATATTTTCCCTTCCTTTAGTGTTGTTTAAGTTCGGGTACTAATAGATAATATGTAGTTACCAATCTAGTTGGGACAATTCATATCTATGGTAATCCAATTTTTCACATCACTTTTATGTGTAACTATATATTTATTAGTGGTTAATTGAGTAATACTGTTTTCCCCAAGATTTAATAATAAAAGTAGTTTGAATTACACATAATGGAGAAAGAGAAGTTTATTTTTTTGTTATTTGTTAAATCTAATCTGCTCTATGCTTAAAAAACTTGGGGAGGGGGATGAGTGTTTACGGAAATCGAACCCTACTTATGTGCATCGGAGTATTAAGGAGACACTAATTGCACTCCAGCCCACTTGCGAAGAACGAGAAGTTAAAATGCCCGCAAGTGCGTTAAAGTCTGTCCGATAACCCACGAAGGCCTTTCATAAGGATGTCTCTCGGCTTGCATTTGTTGAACAAAGCCCTACCCACCTAGCCTAGCAACCATAAAAAAAATAAGCGCCACGAGGATGACTTTGTGCCAGAAAGATAGTACGTATTAGTAGCACCTAAACAAACAGAATCAAAAAGCAATAACAAAATCTCTTGAGATAGTATAACCTAATTTAAAGCTGTTCAGTGGAGGAACTTACAAAGGGGATGGTGTATCCCAACTTCAAATCCTCATATCCCAATGGATAGCGTTTAAATTCCTCCACATTAATAGAATCTAGATACTTGAATACCTACGTCAAGAGCGAAAAATAGAGATTACAAGAATATCCATCCCAATTGAATTATGCCCAATAGTAATGAAGTCATTATGAACATCCCTGCATTAATATCACATTTTGAACACATTGAACGGTTCGGATCATTGAAATTTCATCAAGAAAGGAGAGTTCCGTATTTTATTAAAATAAGGAATTCCTCATAGGATCCATGGTGTGTGTGTATATATATATATATGGTCGCCCTTATTTTCAGAAAATGCGGACGTCGCTATCAGCCGTTGGATCGTGTTTTCAATTGTCAGCAGATCCAGACAATTGAAAACACGATCCAACGGCTGACAAGCAACGTCTGCATTTAACAAGTATAAAGGCGCCCTTATTGGAAGGGCCGTGTGTGTGTGTATGTATGTATGTATGTATTATATATATATATATATATATATATATATATATATATATATATATACCGGGCGGTTTCGGAGACCCCTAAAAAAACCTCCTAAATCTTAATCTCTTAATTCCCGATCAAATTTTGAGGATCCGAGCCGCTCAATGTGTTTAGAACGTGATTTTAAGGGTGCTTGCGAGAAATTGACAAAACAAATGACTGGAAAAGGCTTGATTTGAGCAGTTTTTTACTGAACCATTCAATAAAGTTTTATAAAAAACTGTTCGGATGAAGCCCTTCCCGGTATTTTTTTTTGTTGATTTCTCGCGGGTACCTTAAAATCACCTTTTGATTACATTTAATCAATCCCCACATTACTTATCTAATTCCTTTTGATTAGTGCCAAGAATAGAAGAAGATTTTGTAAGAAAAGTTGCGAAAACCACAGACAATTCGATCAAGAGTCACAACAGTTAAAAAATGACTCTCTATGAATAAAGAAGACAAAATATGCACTGTATAATATACATACAAGTGGATGTCAGATTGACGTAAAATCACTTCAATTGAATTCTTCTAGTGACAGTATAAACCAAACTTCCAATTAGACTTGTTGAGAATAAATTTTTATCAGAGGAGAAATTAGAAAACATGTATGGTGAATTGCCGGTAAAAAAGACTGTTATTAACGGTCGTGTAGAAAACCCCCTTTACTTTAATACCCGAATAACCAACGTTCATGTCAAAATATTACTTCCAGATAAACTCCATTCAATCTCTCAAGAGGAATGTTAAAAACCATTCCTTTAAGAAGAAATGATATATCTTGAACTACGATGAAACACTAGTATCGTAGAGAATAGAACACATTGATTACTGAACATCATATATAGAGAACACATATTACAAACTGGAAAATATGGTTTTAGGACAGCGAATTACGTGCCTCTCATTGATCACACAAGTACCACACATATTACATACGTAATTGCTGGTGTGCTTGATTTTAATGTTTCATGGCATTGCTAACCATTAGTGTTTTGTGGTACTTGTTGAGTTTCTCGCTCTTCTATCTTTAATGGGCTTTCAAATGCGGTCCATATCAATTTACACTACAACATGAAAGGCCTATTACGAGGAAATATGGCGAGGATAATAGATTTCGTCGCTAAAAGTATACAATCTATGAGGAAATTCAATTTCGTCGCTTTTTCTAGCAAGGAAATAGATTTTGTCGCCAAAAAGTTACATTGCCAACTGTAACCTTTTTGCAAGGAAATCTGTTTTCCTCGCTAAATGTAACCTTTTGGCGAGAAAATATTTCATCACCTTTTTTAGGACCACGTCTATTTTTTATATGTAAGTCATTATTAATTATGTTCATATATTTTTAATATCACTATGGTAAGGGATAATTGTAACGCCCCGATTTTTCAAATAATTTCGGAGTCATTAAAATAATAAATTTTTATTGAAATAACTCTAGAGTAACTCTAGTCTCGATATATAACCCAAGCATACTCGATCTCTGCTTTCGGTATTTCACCTGTTTTTGACTGTTCTTCCATTGAATCCTGCACCCTCTCACAAATTGATCGCCGAAACAACCGATTTACCAGGATACAGACGTATCCGTGAGTGATAAATCACCAAGTAAAATAATCCAACCCAACTACCCTTCTTACTTTACAGCTAGCAAGCAAACAATATAATATCGGCTAGCAAGCAAACAATATAATATCAAAGCAGGATAGTAAAACAGAATTAGCACATAAACCGATTCATTACTATCCATTAGCCTGACGTGTGATCTAAGATCTCAACCGCGAGATCCTTCCTCCCCAACGGCTAGTCATGCCTTGTCCCATGATATCACTTTCTTTTGTTGTTGCGGATTGCACCCAAGTTATGTACCTAGTGTGCATCCCTCTCATTACAACAAAAGAAAAGCTTATCATGCCTGAATCATAACTAAGGTTCGCCTATCTTATGCACCACTTCACAATCACCACAATCATCACTGGACTCCCGTCAATTTCAATTCATCACTGGACTTACTTTGTCAGTTTTAAATTATCACATCCAACTCATCACATCTCAAAATCCCGCCTACAGGTAATCTAAAAATAAAACTTTCCAATTTATCCATTACCTAGCATCATCTAGGTGAATTCTATTCGCATATCATCCCATGTCTCTAGGGTCCAATCTAGCATATAAATCAAGAGTTTGAACAATAAATAAATAATCAAATGATAATTGAAATAAACAATAATCGTAGAATCATGTAACTTTTTATGAATGTGCCGTTACCCTTAGTCTTGTGTGACCAAGAAGTTAATCTTATTAGCGGAAATTTTTATTTATAAAGAAAAATAATTTTGTACAATTACTAGTAAGTCTAGGCTTATTTTTATGAAATTAGATTGATTAATAACTAAATTAAATTAAATAGATAAAAATATTATAATAATAAAAAATGACCTTATTAGGAATCCTACGGTCCTACACGACATGTTCAGTATCAATAATCAGGTTCGGAGGGTAGCGAGGTTATACTTGTAACCGGAAAAATACGTTGTCGAGTCGGTACATTAACCTTCTTTAATTATAGGACTAAATCGAAATTCTGTTAACATTAATAGGGCCGAAATTATACATTAGAAAGTAAAAAGGGGTTTTAAGTGAGGAACTTACTATTAGTTGGGCCAATATAATATACTAATGAAATTAGAAGGGTTAAAGTGTGAGTTTTACAAAAACATTTTGAAACCCATGCGACAGTTTCACTGTTAACGTCGGAAAACAGAGGAAACCACCATTTTTTTTTGTGCCGTGCAACGTTCGATTCGATTTCTCTTCATTATGGAGCATAAAATTCAACTCATAATCACTAAATATACTTAGAGAGAGGTAGGAGAGGGATTATAATACCTCGAATTTGGCCGAGACGCGAAATACCGTTACCGGACGTTTCCGTGGGTTTTCCGCAATCAGAGTAGACAACGGAAACGGAGAACTTCGGAAACAGTTTTGGGTGATTGGAAATAGTTTACAGAGGTGTTGGGGATTGTGGTGTATAATGGGTGAATCCGAATTGAGTCCGGTTGAGTGTGAACCCGAAACCCATTTTTCTCTCTCTAAACTAAACCTCAACGGACAAAATTTCCGAGCTTTCTCCCTTTCTTTATTTCTATGAAATTTCTCAGTGGCAGTGGTGGTGTTGTTGATGTGTAAATTTTCGGATAGGAAGAGAGAGGGTATTTATAGGAGAAGAAGTGGGGTGGGGAGCAAAGAATGAGAGAGGATAATGGTGACAATTGAATGATTGGATAAGATAAAAAAATGTTAGCCGAAAAATGAAATAGGGGGATGTTTGGCTTGGTGTGGGGAGCAAGTAAGAGAGAGAGAGAGAGAGAGAGAGAGAGAGAGAGAGAGAGAGAGAGGAGAGCCAAAATTGAATAAATGGTGGTGGAATTTTGATAATACGATTTAAACTAACATAGAGTACAATTTATAATTAATTAACTAAATTTATAAAGAAATAATTTTTGTATAAAATTATAATTTAACTTATTTAAATTTTTGGATCATTATAACATATGGGTTAAAAAAATTATTGACAGATACTAGTCAGTTTAATTATTTAATCAAATTCAAAATACAAATTTTTATTCGAAAAAAATTAGGGCAAAAATTAGAGTCGTTACAATAATCAACTACATAGTTCAATATCATTAGCAAATTTATTAAAATAAAAAAGTGATAAACGGAAAAAAATGGTTTCCTCGCCAATTGCATTGAATTGATGAAATAAAAAATATGTTTCTCATGAATTATATGAATTCACTCTTCCCCAACTAAAATTAATTGTTAACATTTTCAGTATGCTTAAATTGTACTAAAATTTATTGTTTGAATACAAACATTTTTAAGGACATGCTAAAAAAAAGTTCATCCCATAGTTATAAACCCAAAAAGGACTGCACGTAGGGATTATAAGTTTGTGGATGAATGATATGCTTTTCAAAAAAAGAATGAGATGTATGGATTGCTTTTCGTAGAGATAACTAATTATTAATTCATATAAAAAATATTAATGAAAAGCTAAACAAAAGATAAAGTACTTAATAATTGCGAAATGTATTTTCAAAATATCTCAAAGTTAGATCGTCACTAATCTATTTTTAAAATATGTAAGGTTAACCCCATTTACAAAGAAACATAACAAATTATTACTATTGTAATATTGTAGTTGAGTTAAAACTATTATGGACGTACATACATAGTAAGATCGGATTCACCCACAAAAAAAATGTCGTATTTGTAGAAATTTAAAGTGCTCAAACTAATTTAGGCACTACAAAAGGTTACTAAACTTAGAGAGAATTAAAACTAAGTATAAAATAAAAAAATTTAGAAAGGTATAAAGATTTATTAAAGATATATAAAAAATATTAAATTATAAAAAAATTCAATAAAAGTGAATAATATTAAAGATTTAAGAAACAAGTTTAAAGAAACACTACGAAGAGACTAAAATTAGAGAGAAAGGTTTAAAGAAAAAATTTAGAGAGGTGAAAAGATGTACAAAAGGTTTATATATATATATATATATAAAGGCAAAGGTTTTAATTGGAGAGGAAGTTGGTGTGATGGATGGAGTGAACACCTCTAGAGGAGGCCACGGTTTAAATTCGCGCGGAAGCAATGGAGCTAGGGAATTATACTATTTTTAGATTCAAGAAATTTAGTGAGGAAAATTTTCCTCGCCTAAACTATAATTGGTGAGGAAAAAATTCCTCGCATATTTTGTAAACATTGCATTAAGTCTAGCGAGGAAAAAATTCCTCGCTAATTGGGTCAAAATAGGTGAGGAAAAAAAGTTTTCCTCGCAAATACTTTTGGCGACAACCTTTAGGCGAGGAAAAATTTCCTTGCAAATACATTTTGCGAGAAAATCAACGGTTTTGGCGAGGAAACTAAATCCTCGCTACAAACCTTTCGTGTTGTAGTGTTAGGTGGACTAGAAATTGGGTTTTTAGGAATTTTTTTTACTTTCTAAACTATTAAATTTAAAATTATGAAAATAATAAAATAATTTAAACTAATTTAATAAACCAATAAATTTAGACTGTTCGATATGATTAATTTTTAGTCCAATTTGATCACATGACCTTATTAAATTTTAATGTCTTCTGATACGTACTTGTCAATATCTGATAATCTTTCATTTTAGTAACAATGTTGAATATCGTAAGACTTGATATCCTAACAGTTTAGATCGATTGGTCATACTTTTGACTGTCATACTTAACCCATTTCACTAAAGGTCGAACCCAAATCCTTGTCTTCAGACAGTTGAATAATTAATTTTTTAGTGAACTCTCATTTATCCACAAAAAATTGGAGGGATTTTGATATTTTGGATTAAATTTTTTAGAGATAGAATTTGATTTGGAGAAATATTTTGAGAGGAAATTGCAATTGTATTAAAAAATTTGGGTATAGTACTTACTTTTTAGTGAATTGCTTGGATGAAAATTTTGAGCAAGAATTTCTTTTTTAGTTTAAATTTTGAGGTATTGTATAGCGAAAAATTAAAATTACAAAAAAATAATATGGATGGAATTGAAAATTAAGATAATATGGCGGAAATTAATAATAATTTTTAAATTTCGTACAACACATTGTGCTAAGGTAACGACAATGTATGGTATTGTTACTGAATTTGTGATTTTTTAGACATGTATTTTGCTAGGGCATAATTATTATTGATTGTAGTATGACATATTTTGGTCTTATTCCCAAATATTTTAATCGATTTCCTTTGGTACGACACGTTGTGATAAGAAAACGTCAATTTATAGAATTCTCATAACAATTTGTGGTATTTACATATATTTTCTTTTGATACGACATGTTGTTGTAAGAAAATAATAATTTTAGGTGTTGTCATAACAATTGTGGTTATTTCATAAAATTTGTGGTATTTTACAAATATTTTTTGCTTGGGTATAACAATTGTTGATTATAGTACGACATATTTTGATTTTGTTACAGAATATCATACGAGTTAAAGAATTTTTGGTATGACTCATTATGATAAGATAATGCCAATTTATGATGTTGTTATAACATTTGTGGGTAGCATTATTTAATTTTTGATATTGTACGCATATATTTAGTTGGGGTACAAGTATTATGGATTCTGGTACGAATGATTATGGTTACAAGTATTATTAGAGGTGTCAAATGGGCTGTGCCGGCACGGCACGTCACAGGCACGGTCTTGGCCTGGCACGGCATGACACATCACGATTTTAGTGGGCCCGAGGCACGGCACAAGCACGGAAGTGGGCAGCACAGCACGGGCACAAAACGAAAGTTGGCCTAGCATGACACGGGCACGGGCACAGAAAGCGGACAGGAACGGCACAGCACGGTCCTAACAAGGCACGGGCGCGGGCATAGGCACGACCCGGCATGACATGGGCATGAAAAGGCATGGCATGAGGCACGGAAAAACAAAAAAAAGAAAAGAAAGCCAAATGGCTTTTTTTTAATTTAAAAAAAATTAAACAATTTCTATTCGGTAAAAAATATTTGTTTACCTTTTCTTTAAGGTAAACAATAAAACAACAAAGATATTTAATTTTAAAAAAATTTCTTTAAAAAATCATGTTTTTAAAAAAAATCATTTTTTTACTTTTAAAAAATTATCAAATTTTATTCAGTAAAAAATATTTGTTTTGTTTTTGTTAGTACAATAGGCTTTGGACTTTTGGTTTGTAAATTTAACATTACAAGATAACAAGTAAAATTTAAAAAAACTTATCAAAATATTAATGGTGCAAAAGTGTCAAATAAAAAAGAAAAAAAAAATACATAGAAGAAATAAGGGGAAAAAATAAATAAATAAGGGTTGGCTGGACTAGGACTTGAACCCAAGTCCTTAGATTCTTTTATACACAAACAAACCACTTTGCCACCAATTAAATTGTGTAATAGATTTGAAAAATTAGTATATAATATGTAGCTCTATTATATAAAAACCAAACAGTAGCCACACAATCGCAACGCAATCACGACGATCGATACCATTCAATGCGTTCATTTTGTTGTGCTTAGTGTTTTAATCATGGGATCCTATTTTTTCGTGCGTCGGATTTTGAAAGCTCTTTCATCAGCATGTTATCATTGTTTGATTGAATTTTGTTTACGTCCGATCAAGTATGTAGTGATAAACATTTTACTTGATTATTGGCATGAATAATCTAATCCCTCCCACATAAAAGTTCGATGGTTTCGATTTTCAAAAAATAGCTTGGGCGGCCCTCAAGTAATGCATTATAGGACTTTAATGCCTCTAGAAGCATCGAATGTGTTCCGAAGATGTGGTTTCCGACATTCGATTATCACCTATTCAGGTGAGAATGATAAATTTGATAAGACGTTAAATCGTAACGGTTTAGATCGAACATTTAGGGAAAAAAGTGTATAGCAACCTTTCAAATCTATACATTGAACTTGGTTGGTTATGAACCAAGGTATTCTGCTATAGTATAATGTACGTTAGCCACACGATCACAAAACAAATGTGACGATCCATACCGTTCATTTTGTTATTTTCTGTGTTTTAGTGACTCTCATCAATTTTTGGGTCTATCAGGGTTTTAAAGCTCTTTCATCCTCACGTAGATTTATTAATAGGAAAATGAACGTTATAAACAATCAAGTATATAACAATAACCAATTTACTTTATTTTTGGCAGGAATGATATAATCTCTCCCACATAAAAGATAGACGGTTCCGATTTTCAAAAAACAGCTCGGGCAGCCCTTGAGTGATGCATTATAGAACTCTACGAGAATTTTCAATATGTTGGTGCATGTGGATTATGGTGTCTCGCATGCACATGATCACACAGATCATATAAAATGAATGAGATGCCGCCCTAGCAGACATCTCATTATCCATTTCCTCTCTCTCTCTCTCTCTCTCTCTCTCTCTCTCTCTCTCCTCGGACTCTCTCTCTCTCTCAATGTCTCTCTGTCCTCTCACCTCTGGTCCTCTGATGAGCCTAATGTTCGGATTCTGAACTATATATCGATTCATTCACCTGAATCACCTCTCTCACCGATTCATTCACCTCTCTCACACTCTCTCTCTGACTCACTGGTCACACCTCTCTCTGTCTCGCTGTTCTCCTCCCTCTCTCTACTCTCAAACGGTGAGTCGGTGCGACGGTGACCATCACAAGTACGTGAAGAGATCAGATCTGAACTCAGTGACCATCATCATCTCACTCTCTCAACGTCTCTGTATCTCCGACAGTCCGACTCTCTCATCACCTCAGGTCTTCAGTTCACCGTATCTCTCTCTTTCACAGGTACCTCACTTCCCTCTCCAGTCTCCACTTATCGTTATCTACTGACTACTGTAATTAGGGTTTTTGAAATTAGGGTTTTGACTCTTGGTTTTTGAAATTAGGGTTACGAAATTAGGGCTTTTGTTAATTGTTACTAATTTTAAAAAATTAGGGTTATGAAATTAGAAATTAGTAACAAGAAATTAGGGCTTTTCACTTTTGTTACTAATTTCTGAATTTAAGGTTACGAAATGACTTTTGATGATTTATACACACACACACCTGCACTAATTTCGTATATTAGTACACACATGCACTGTTATTATGTCGTATATTCTAAAAATGGCTAGATCTGATGATTTTGTTATAGACATGCACTGTTGGTAGTTGCTACTTGCTATAGTGGTAAAATTGGTAGTTGCTACTTGCTATAGTTTTGAATATAGTTTATTTTGGAATAGTTGTTACTTGCTATAGTTTAAAATTGGTAGTTGGTCAAATTTTGAATACACTAATACAGTTTATTTTGCTCTATTTGTACACTCTAGGTTTTCTGCACATGTAGGTTATTAACTTATTTAGATGTTATTAACTAATATTCTAGTGTACTAATTTTCTCTATTTTGTTTTCAATTTTTTGTAGGAGATGGATCCTGAAAATATTCATTTTGACAATGAGGGTTTACACCATGACTCGAATGATGATGGACCAACTCTACCACCGGGAAGGGAGTCTGTAGGTGAAGCTGCTTCAAACATTGCAGTAACTTCTATTCGTACAGACGTAATAGGCGGTAGCCAATCGGCCCAGTCAGGTGATAAAAGGCGTCGCTTTTGGGTATGGAATCATTTAACCATTGTTAAGAAGTTTAAAGATGCATATGGAATTGTTATAGGACCTAGAGCTGTATGTAATTATTGTCCAAAAAATTATACTTGCGCAAGTGGCGGTGGCGTAGGGCATCTTCAACGACATTTAGAGAAGAAACATAAAAAATTTAAACATACCATGCATAGTTGGCCAAGTCAGTGGTGAATTTGGTGGTATTGATATCATAGGTGGTATGTCGAATTTTGTATATTCTCAATCTAGTATGAGAGAAGGATTGGCCCGTTATGTAGTTGCAGCAGAACAACCATTTACTTTTGGTGATGATATCAGATTTGAATATTTTGTCAAACATCATCTTAATCCTCTTTTTTTTGAAAGTTTCTAGAAATACAACCAGAAGTGATTCTTTGAAAATTTTTATTGAAGTTAGAAAAAATTTGATAAATGAAATTGCGGAACTTGGTAGTTTTATCTCTTTTACTTTTGATTTGTGGAGTGGTCGAAATAATCTTAGTTACATTTCTGTGACAGCTTATTATATAGACTCCAATTGGATTTTGAATAAAAAAATTATTGCTTTCCGTTTAATGGAGTGTGCTCATAATGCTATGAACATTTTTCAATGTATAATGGGTGTTTTTAGAGAGTTTGAAATTGTTGATAAAGTTTTCAGTATTACTTTTGATACCCATTCTGCTAATACCAGTTCAATTGATTTATTCAAACAGAATTTGACTACTCCTCATGCTGGACAATTTTTTTCATGTGCGATGTGTATGCCATATCATTAACTTAGTTGTGCAAGATGGTTTGAAACATATAGGACCACAAATAAAAAATATTAGAGATGCTATTCTTTTTATTGCTACTTCCCCAGCTAGGCAACAAGAATTTGAAGGATTGTGTTTAAGTTACAACGTTAAACCAAAACAAATCAAAACTGATGTGAAAACTCGTTGGAATTCAACATTTCTTATGTTAAAATCTTGTAGGAATCACATTGTTGTAATTTCTGCTTATGTTAATTCCAAGCATACGTGTACTGATGGTGGTTTAAATCGAGCTGATTGGAAGATTGCTTTTGAGTTTATGAATTTTTTGAAAATATTTTATGCTGCTACCTTAGTTTGCGCAGGTGTTCGTTACCCTACTACTTGTCTTGTACTTAATCACTTATATAATATGAGTCACACTCTTAAAAGTTATAGAATGAAAACAAATTTTGTAGCTGCTTGTAAGTCTATGGAAGATAAATTAAAAAAATATTTTGAGGTCATGCCAACAATATTTATTGTAGCTTTTGTAATGGACCCAAGGATTAAGATAAAGTGTGTTGAATTGCTCGTACAAGGGATTGATGAGAATTTAGGGATTAAATTACCTTCTATTTCTACCGTGACTGCACTATTGACTTCTATATATGCTTCATATGAGTCTAAATTTGCATGCACTATTACTACTGCTGCTCCATCGTCTTCGAGTATCGATGACCCATCTTCTACAAGTAAGAATGACCAATCTTGTTTCTGATTTCAGGGTTAGGTAGAAGTGAAACTTCTTCACAATCTGAACTTAATCAATATTTAGAGATAAATTTACTTTCCAAAGATGAGTTACAATCATTTGATATCTTAGCTTGGTGGAAAAAAATGAAAGGACATTTCCCATTCTTTCTATTATGGCACATGATTTACTAACACCACTTGTGCCTTCAGTGACTTCCGAATCTGCTTTTAGTGCAGGTAATAGAGTGTTAAATGAGAGGAGGAGTAGACTAGCTCCCGACATTTTAGACTGTCTTATATGCTTAAAAGATTGGGACGTTTTGGAATTCAAAAATGCCATCCTAGAGATGAATTCAGAGATTATTTTTCGGACTCAGATATAGATACTGATTAGGGGTGCTGATGCTGGTAACTTATGAAGGCCTTAAATGGCAACTTAATGTTGCCGCATCCAGGTACTTTTCTTTATATATTTGAGTGTGTGCTATGATGATATAATCTGAGCCTAATTGGTGTTTAGTGTGTGCTATGATGATATAATCTAAGCCTAATTGGTTTTTGGTGCAGCTATGATGATATAATCTGCGCCTAATATGTTCTTTGGCTATGATGCTTAAAAATATGAGCCAAAAGGCATATATTTGGGGCTGCCTATGTGTGAAAAGGACTGTCATGTGTGTAGCAGATTTTACTTCCAGTTTTTCCCTGTTATTTGGAGTTTGGGAATAATATGTGTATGAGTGAGTGTGCGCACTGGCATATATGTGTGAAACTGTTGCTGTTGCTGCTGCTGTGAGTGTGTGCAGCAACAGGTGTGTGCAAAGCAAAACTTGACACAGTTTGGACACAATTTAACAAGTGTGTGTGTGTGTGTTCCAATCAGGCCCTTTCCTTGTTGTGTTTTTGTAGACACCTTATTCTGGACCATCTAGATAATGTTGAATTACGATTTTAATTCCCCAATGATGATCAAAGGTCAAGAGTATTCCAAGGTCGACGGTGTGTTTGATCTTTGAGCGTTCCGAACCTCATTTAAGCCCTTCCAAACACCATTTCAAACCCTTCAAGCCAGAACCAAATGGCCTCATCAAAACCAAACTTGCTTACGCCACTACTGTGCTGGCGTGCGCCTGTAGACTGCCACGTGTCAGTCATCGACCGTTGACTCAGTTATATATGGCGCACGCAAGATAAGTCTTGGCGTACGCTAGTCAAATCCAGTCAAAGCATCACTATTCAACCACGTGCTCGAGATTTTTGCGGCCACCTAGTACAATCTATAGTTCCCCTAATGATTACACTTGGCAAGGACGTCCCCCTCTCTCTCCTACACCCCCATCAACTAGTCCCATGCATTTAATGCATGGGAGGCTTCCCCTTAACCTAACCACCCTCCTAACCCAACTGATCACCACCCCCTTCGGTCACCCTCTGGCCTATATATATCCCCCTTGCATTTATATGCAAGGGGTTACTCTCATAAAAAGCTCTCCCAAGCTTTTCTCCTCTCTTTGTATTTGGTTTCTAGCTCTCTCTCTCTCTCTCTCTATTACTTGAAAGAGAAAGCAAGAAGCCTCCTTATACTCTCCTTACACCCTCACATTCAACCTCCATCTCTCAAAGTTAAAAGCTTGAACCCATTTGTGTGGCTTTCTGTTTTGACCCCTGAGGGCAACCAGGAAGGTCCAGGCTGGTAATCAATATCAGTCCTGGCCTTAAAACTGGTAAAATGTAAAGATTGTGTGCAGTGAACAATGGCGCACGCCAGTGTGATCAAGCCGTACGCCCGTCATGGCAGTACGTGCATTACTGGCGTGGGGGTCGTTCGACACTTCTTTCTTGCTTATATTTTACTTTTATCACCTTATTGCATGCAAAAAACCAATCTATTGCTTTCTGTACTTTAGAACTGTTTAGCTGTAATGATCAATATTTATTCATATCTGTTTTAGAAGGCCTTTGGGATGCTTTCTAGTCATGTTCCAGAGCCAGATGGTGCAAAGTCAAGCATTGGATAAGGGGTGTAACTTGCGTACGGTCTCATACGACTGGCGTACAGCAGGTATGCCAAGATCCAGTGGCTGGCCCTTGCATCTTAGTTTAGTCCTGGCCTCTTATATGTTCCCACACTGTTTATGGGGTGTTTTGTTTATTTTCATGGCTTAAAGCCATTTCATCTGTCTGTAATTATATAACTGCTGATATATTGACTGCATGGTTTGTCCTGGGTGTGCGCTGGTCCTTTCCAGCGCCCAGAGGATTGCAAACAAAGATTGTGGGTCCATGACAAGTGAAGTACGCCAGTAATGTAGTGGCGTGCGCAGGTCATATTAGTATGCAGTGTCCTGGCCAGTGCATACTTTTGTGTTACCTGCTCATACACCTTCGGATCAGCGTACTCCAATTTACTCAAATTGATCCCAGTGCTTGTTCTCAATCTACGTTTATTATTGCAAGCAAAATCATCTCCATAAAGTATTTTATCACATAACTGCAACTTGTTACAGTCTTAATCCTCATTAACTGTTCCCCCGCCCTAACTGGCTAAAAAATGACTAATGAAAGAAAAATGCAAAAGTTTTACAAAATGCCCGAGTAGAGACCGATCTCCGAATTGGGCGAGAGGTGTGCCATAAAACCGCTCCTCTCTCGTAACCTGGCTCCCGAACCTCAGATATCGAAGGTGACGACGGACCAGTCTATGCCTTTTTCAAAATCAAACAATGTGACAAACGTTTCGAATTCGGTTCCTTGGGTGTTTCACCGCTAAAACCCGAATGGCGACTCTGAATCGAAGCGTCTCGCCGCGCTTTTCCAAAGAAGGCCGCACCCAAATTTTTCAAATCGAAAATTTTCGGGGCGTTTGCGCACAGTATTG